>JANRFK010004440.1:18278094-18296684 GCA_030068395.1 Apalone spinifera | reverse complement strand
CAAAGGGGGCCAGTCTAGACGTAGCCCAGTGGTTCTGTCCTGCCCATGGATGTGCTTGTACACCTGGATGGGTAGGGGCCACATCTTATACAAATGCACGCAGATGCCATACTGGATGGCCAAAAGCTGCCCTCATTTTCACTGCTTGGTAGAGTCCGTGCCTGAGGCGATGTGGCGTGAGCTATTTGTGGTTTTATAAATAACCTTATAGTTAGTGATGGTGGTTTTTTGCTTTGTTTTGTTGCTGAACTCGCAGCTTCCTTGTCTCATGTTTCTCTCTAGGAACCAGAGATGGGAAGAGGTCGCTCTGAAGAGTCAAAGAAGCCGAGACTGGATAAAAACATAAGAACAGCCATACTGGGTCAGACCAAAGGTCCATTTAGCCCAGTATCCTGTCTGCCGACAGTGGCCAGGGCCAGGTGCCCCAGAGGAGGTGGACCAAAGACAATGATCAAGCGATTTGTCTCCTGCCATCTATCTCCAGCCTTTGACAAACAGGGGCATCACTCCTTACCCCCTGGCTAATAGCCTTTTATGAACCTAACCTCCATGAATGTATTTAGCTCTTTTTTGAACTCTGTTATAGTCCTAGCCTTCACAGCCTCCTCTGGCAAGAAGTTCCACAGGTTGACTGTGCACTGTGTGAAGAAGAACTTTCTTTTATTAGTTTTAAACCAGCTACCCATTAATTTCATTTGGTGTCCTCTAGTTCTTATATTATGGGAATATGTAAATAACTTTTCTTTATTCACCCTCTCCACACCACTCATGATTTTATATACCTCTATCATATCCCCCCTCAGTCTCCTCTTTTCTAAACTGAAAAGTCCCAGTCGCTTTAACCTCTCCTCATATGGGACCCATTCCAAATCCCTAATCATTTTAGTTGCCCTTTTCTGAACCTTTTCTAATGCCAAAATATCTTTTTGAGGTGAGGAGACCACATCTGTACGCAATATTCAAGACATGGGAGTACTATAGTTTTATACAGGGGCAGTAAGATATTCTTCGTCTTATTTTCTATCCCTTTTTTAATAATTCCTAACATCCTATTTGCTTTTTTGACTGCCGCTGCACCCTGCATGGATGTTTTCAGATGGATGTATCTCTCAATAATGTCCTGTTGCGTTAATTCCCTCCAAAGTATCTGGGACTAGCTGCGTCAGAAGACAGAGCACTAGGCTAGATAAACCATTGGTCTGACCCCTTGTGACTGTTCTTATATTCCCATCTGTATTGGAGTCTCTCTGAGGGCTAGCCAATCCCCCCATCCTTTTTCATTGTCCTGCCCCCTGTAATACATATAGGACTGCAGGGAGAGAGCAAGCAATGAGTGGATGCTGGAGCTCTGGGAGAGAGGGTAAGCAAAGGGCTAATTCTTACCTGAGGGCATGGAAAGTAACTCTGTCCCTTTAGCTGTACTTTCCATTTCAGGTTTCAGAAATTTGGGAGTGGAAGTTGAGGCCACTGTATCACTGACACAGCAACCCCTATCCCCAATGCACGTGGCATGCTTGTTTCCTAGTATTTCTTTTCTGGTTATGTGGGAAGAGAGTTCACAGGTGATAGTCACTTCTCTTTGCTCTGAGGGCTCACCTCTTCTACCAGCTGGATCGACTTTATGGTGATCAGTCCACCAGGGGTTGATTAAGTGGGTCCAGTGAAGACCCACTAAATCAACCGCCGATCACTCTCCTGTTGACTCCAGTATCCATTGGAACGAGAAGAGTATGGGGAGTTGATGGGAGAATTTCTCTCATTAACCCAGCACAGTGTGTACCCCACAGTAAGTAGATCTAAGCCAGTGATTTTTCAAACTTTTTTTTCATGATCCAGTTGAAGAAAATTGTTGATGCCCATGATCCAGCATAATTTGACTAGAGTGTGGGCTCTGTGGTAGGGCTGTGGATGAGCGTGTTAGCGTGTAGGAAGGGGGTGGGATCAGGGCTGGGGCAGAAGGGGCTTACTTTGAGCGGCTCCCGGTCAATGGTGCAATGGGGGTGCTAAGAGAGGGTTCCTGCCCCTCCTGGCACCACAGACCATGCTGTGCCCCAGAAGCAGCCAACAGCAGGTTCCCAGCCAATGAGAGTGCAGAGCTAGTTCTTGGGGCAGGAGCAGAGCATGGAGCCCTGTGCACTCTCTCATCCCACACCTAGGAACTGAGCCTGCTGCAGGATGCTTCTGGGGTGCAGTGCAGTTTGCGGTGCAGGTCAGGCAGGTAGCACCCGCACTAGTCATCTGATCATCCTACAGCAACAAGACCCAGTGCCCTGCATTCCATGACCCAGTCTGGGTTGTGACCAGTAATAAAACTCAAATTGAGTAGCTTAGCTCAACTTTCCCGTGTAGTGTAGACCTGCCCTTCCAGCTGCCTCAGATGAGTGGGCAGGAGCCAGGGTATAGGAACGGGGTAGAAGCACCAATGGAAAAAGTACAGTGGCAGCTTCTCTACTTCCTTTCTTCATTAGAGCTGCAAAGGCTTGAACTAAATCAGGGTGAGAACTTCTGCCTTTCTCCTGGCACTGGGCATGCTGGTGACACCTTAGGAGAATGTCCCTATGCACAGAGCACCCTAGGAACCTGTACTGATAGTGTGATTGCCAAAATAGTTTGTTGAAAACAGAGCATTAATATCAACCTAACACTGGTACTGGGCCACAGCCAGGTCACGTGGGCAAGAAGCAGAGGTAGGGTTGCTAAGGCCTTGTCTCCATTTGCCAGAGGGTCAACATCCTGGTGATTGATCCTCCTGGGTTTGATTTAGAGGATCTAATAAAGACCTGCTAACTCAAATGCTGAGGGCACCTCCATCGGTGCTGGTACTTGTTGCTGTCACAAGGAGAAAGGGAAATTGAGGGGAGTGTTTCCTCCCGCTGTGGGGCCACCCCAGAAAATCAATGCAAGGTACATCGACTCCAGCAATTCACATAGATGGAGTTGTGTATCTTGCATTGATTTTCTCCGCCGGCGTAGACCTGGCCTAAGTTAAATGTTCTATAGCATACCACCCTGATGTATTTCATTATTTAATTTCACCTGTCGTGTCATGCTGTGCCCATAGCTGTTTCACTAATCTGGGAATCTGATACAAAGAGGCATGATGGATCTGTTGCTTCCTTGGCCAGGAGGTGAGGGAGCCCTTATGAAGGAGAATTTCAGAGCTGGTCATAACAAATAGTTTCAAATCCACAGACATACTAGAAGTACAGGAGGTGATGAATTACAGGTTAAGAAACCACAACATGAATATGGTGTTTCCTGCAGTCTGGAAATAATCCGCAATTACTAAAAGCATGCATGACTTTAAACAAGGAAGCCCAAAGGGATGCAAGAGGAATATAAATAAGTAATGCACATGGATATAAATGGTTAGCAGAGATTGGAACCAACTTTAATGGAAACAGAAAACCTGAAGACAAGAGCATATTAAAAAAAAAAAGTAGGTGTATTTAACCAAGAAGATTGTTCCCTCTTCCTTCACTGTCTAATAAAAACTGCAGATGCTGCAAAGATAAGAGCTGATGGGAGCTGCTTCAGTAAACATGCTGTGGATGCGGCTGTCAAAGCTTTGTACCTTGACAGATCAGGCCCCGAATGGGCAGCAGATCCCTAAACGTGTCTGTTTGCAACAATATTTTACCTGTCCTCTGCTGGGATGTCGTGGGGATGGGCACCAATCTTAGAAATGGGTGGATAGGTGGAGGGTTCTATTTGGAGCCTGGGGGTTGCCATCTTGCCTGCAACTTTACCTTCACATTTCCACCGTTGATCCTTTCTCTGACTCTGCATTCCTTTCCATGTCAGTCCAGCTACTCCACTCCCTTCCTCTCATCCTCTTCTCCACAGTCCCTCCCCCTGCCCCATACCAGGCAACCCCCCTCCCCTCTGTAATTCCAGGTTCAAAAAGCTTCATCTTTAACAGACCCACTGGGTCCTGGGCAACCACCAGCTGGGTGGCTTCTTAGAAGGGATGAAAATCACTGGTGGAAATAAACTAGAGTTGAATTCAGGCCTCTAAACGCAAAGCGCATTAAAACCCTACACAACCCTATATCTGTCAAGCAGCAAAATAATATACAGCCGCTCCCCGAGTTACGACCACCTCCACTTACGACCATCTGCACTTACGACCAAAGCGGTGGTAATGCGGATCCGAGTTATGAACGGCGATCCGCGCTTACGAACAGCGTGGTCGCCATGTACCTCTATGGGATCTGAGTTACGAACACTTCGAATTACGGACCAAGTGTTGGTCCGTAACTTGTTCGTAACTCGGGGAGCAGCTGTAACTGGCACTGATCTGGCATGCAGCCAGTGCATAGGTATGATTTACGCTGATCTGATACCATGTAGAAGCCAACAAGGTGCAGTTACTTCATTCTTCAAAGTAGGCTTCCAAATGGCACTCCAAATTTTTCTTCTTTTCCCCTGCCCCCTTTTTGCATTGCTCTTTGCCCTAAGTCACTGGGCAAAGCCCTGGGCTTGGGAGCAGTGGCAGCGAAAGTAAGGTGAGCTCTCTGTGTTCATTTTTTCAATGTAAGAAAAGAGGAAGAGGGAAGGAGGGAAGCGGAGACCTTGTTGCACTGAGTGCAGAGGCAGTCAGCCTGCCACACTTCCTGGAGTGCAATGTGTTCCCCTTTCCCCCCCCCCCCCCCCAGACCTCAAAGCCCAGAGTGCAGCCTGAATTAAAATGCTTGGGGTTTTGGCCACTGCCATTGCTGCTGTAGCAGTGAATACATCTGGGAGCCACATGCCCTTTTAAATCGCTGGGCCCCAGGGCAGCTGCCCTCCTCCCCCATCATCTTCGGGCCTACAGCACACACTACTCTTAGTCACTTTCTGAATGTGTCACAGAAGAATCCTCTTACCCAGTACGTGTGCATTGCCTCCACTGTCCTCTCTCATACTTCCTTTACAAATACCTAAGAGCAGCCGTTCACAGTAACTGGAGCAAATGTAAATGAGGAGAAATTGCTGACGAGACAAATCTGCTTATGAACAAAATGCATCCAACGTCTCTGCAATTACTGCACACCCTTGCTGGACAGCCAAGCAGGAAAGAAAATTCAGAAGGAACGCAAGTGCACAAAAATAGGCAAACATTCCGTCCCTTCTATGCTGCTGTCTTCACTCCTTCCCTCTCCTGCTGCTGCTCCCAAATCTGTCACTCACCACGGGGATGGGTCTACACCGAACAGTTAGGTCGACACACATACGTTGTTCAGTCATCCCAGTCCCAGAGAGTGACAGAGGTAGCTCCACAGAGGAATTCTTCACTGAGCTACCCCCGCCTGGGGAGGTGGATTAACAACACCGATGGGAGAAGCCCTCCTGTTGCTGTAGGGAGAGGGTCCACACTGAAGCGATGCAGCTGCAGTGCTGCCACCAGAGTGTTTTATTTGTAGACCTGGCCTCGATTCCCATCTCAGTTTTTTTAACCATCTTCTCAGGGCTGTCCCTACCCATACAGAAAACATGCAGCCATGTAGGGCACCACAAAATTTGGGGCACCAAATTGCCTAAAATTTCATGATGTCCTATGAGCCACATGCCGCCTGTGGGCGCCAGCAGCCCCATCCCTAATCCCCCCTGCAGGTTCAGTGCCGGGACTCCGGCAGCCCCCCCGCCTCCTCCCCCCCAACCTGCGAGGCTCCAATTGTCCTCAGCCCCATTCTCCAACTGCCCCCACCAGGGGCTCCAACGGCCCTCAACCCCCATCCCCTGGCTGCTCCCTCCAACTCAGCGCCCAGTCCCTGCTCACCAAGAAGTGGTGAGTGGCACTTGCAGGGCCGGAGGGCTCAGCCGCACAGCGGGCTGCTGGAGAGAAGCTGCAGTTTCTCCTTCAAAGTTCCTCTTCTCTCTGGCTGGCGGCATGACTGCCTGCTGCTCCTTTGCCTTGTGCCTCCCTCCCTGCCCTGCTCCTGCATTGCCAACTCTCCCGGTGGGGATGGACCAGGTACCATTGCAATAAATGGTGTCCAGTCTGGGAGAGCTGGCACCCTCTTTCCCCACAGCTTTGGCCCCATGCAGAGCGGCCCCTGGGGGATGGGGAAGTGCTGGTGTTGGGCTGTGTAGGGCACCAGCACCAGGAGGACGACCCTGCATCTTCTCAATCATCACCCTCACCCATGTATTGCCCAGCACCCACGGCCAAGCATCTGCTCCCAAAGAAATCCCCATCCGTTGTCTCTCACCAGTGGAATCCCCTTCTTTTGACTCCCAAGCCCTTGTTACTGTACTAGAGAGTTTCAGGGAGTAGCTGAGTTAGTCTGTTATAGAAAAAACAAGAAGTGGTCTGGTGTTTGCCTTTCAGTTGCTGTTGATATGAGAAAGGGACAAGAATCCTGGTTTGGTTCGACCAGTTCAGTTTCTGCAGGGAGAGGAAGGGGTCTGGACCATGTTTCTTTAAGCTGTGTGTTTGTGTGGCCACTTAGGAGAGATTCAAATGCCACCCAGCTGATTAGCAGAGCACCGACAGCTAGGTTTTGTGTTTCTACTGGTGATGCACCTTTGCACATGCTTCAGTGCACATGAACATGTATTCTGCACACGGATGGGAAAAAATCTGCACGTGGATGGAAAAGATTAGAAGGAACATTGGGTCCAGAGTACTTCCTAAAAGTCAAGAGAAGAGAGTAACTTCTCTCAGATATCTACAGTTTATATCTCCTCTGTGTCTTTCAACCTCTCTTACAACTTATGTGATTGCTCTCTTCTGATCTTGCTGTCACATTAGCGGCTTCACATATGGCCTCGAAAGGTCCCTTTTGCGGTAATGTGACCCACTCTTACTGGTTTCAATGACAATCGCCGACATGCTACTCTTTTTAGATTCTTGGATAGTAACTAAAACATTGTGGGCAAAGCATGCAGCATCCTGTCCTTTACTGTGCTTAATCTGTGCCAGGGCTGAGCCCCAGCACCTCTAAGCTTGGCAAGTTCATACCCCAGCTCCTCTGGGCTTGGCAAGTTTGTAGCCCCAGTAACTCTAGGCTTGGCAGTTCATAGCCCCAGCAATTCTGGGCTTGCTGTGTCAGTTATGAATGTAAACAAATTGTCTGAAGCCCAGCTCCTGGCTTAAGCACCTCTTCCGTCACAAATTAAGCATTGAGCCTTCATATCGGACAAAATCCATTGTTTAGCACTTGTCTACACAGGTATAAACAGATAGGGCAGAACAGAGTAATTGTTCTGAAATAACTTACCCCCTGCCTGGAGAACTTCCATCAGTTGCCCATAATTAACCAAGGTATTCAGCAGCATCTGGGCTTGTCTATTATTCCAGAGAAGTGAGTACTTGTTGAACATGGAGTGGAGAGGATGGGGTTATCATGCTAATAAACTGACATTCAAATGCATGGATTTGCCCTGGTCTGATCTTGTAAAGTGAACAACATGGTGCTTGTGTATTAAACTGTCTCATACAATAAATTATGACAGATAGTTTAGGCTCCGTCTCTTTTATTTTTATGTTTCAATCAGCAGTGTCTATAAAAATAGCAGTGTCCATTTGAGTAGTAACATTGAAAGCATCTGCATGTCTCTGGATTCCACAAATGCCTTCCTGGAATCTGGCTATTACATGAGTTTCAGGCCAATGTCACTAAAATCAAGGACAAATTCTGTGGCAGAATATATGGTGGTATTAATGTAACCCACTGGTCATGTGTGTTCCCCGCCCTTATTCTGTGCCCTAGAGGATGTGAGCTTACTACAGTTCTGAGTACAGGAGCTGCTCCTTGAGCTCGAGCTAGTATGCTCTCTACCTTACTCAAGGGTGAGCAAAAGAGCCTTCACAGGCCGGATCTGCCCGCCAAATGGGTTGATCCAGCCCGCGGAGGCCCTGCCGCTTCCCTGCCCCCAGGCCAATTCCTTCTGCCCTGTGAGCAGCATGCAGCACTTCGAAGCACCACGCACTGCTCGCAGGGTGGGAGGAGATGTCACGCGCTCCCCTGCCCCTAAGCCCTGATTTCCTCCCTGGTTTCCTCCGCCCTCCCCACCGCCCTGCAAGGAGCGCACAGCACTTCAAAGTGCCGTATGCTCATACAGGGCAAGGGAAGCTTCGCACACTCCTCCTTCCCCCAGGCCAATCAGGACTTGCGGGCGGGGAAGTGCATGACGTCTCCTCCTGCCCTGCAAGCTGTGCGTGGCACCTTGAACTGCCGCATGCTCCTTGCAGGGTGGAGGTACGGTGGGAGGAGGCTTTGCGCGCTCCTCCTGCCCCCAAGCCAATGAGGGCCTGGGGGTGGGGGAGCTGTGTGAAGCTTCCTTCACATTGTTCCAGCCCTGCGAGAAGTGCGCAGCACTTCAAAGTGCCATGCGCTGCTCGCAGGGTGGGAGGAAGCTTCCCGTGTTTCCCCCGCCCCAGGCCAATCAAGGCCTGGAGGGGCGAGGGAGTGTGTGAAGCCTCTTCGCAACCTGCCAGGGGCATGGGTGCCTAGTGGGAAGAGGGGGCAAAGGGCTCCCCCACCCTCAGACCTATTATGGTCTGGAAGTGGGAAAGCCCAGAAGCATTCTGGCCCCGGCCTGGGGCCACTTAAAAAATGTTTTAAGTGGCCCCCGGCGAAAAATTATTGCCCACCCCTGACGTTAGTGATATGCTGGGAGAAAGCAGCAAAATAATTTAACTGGAATTTGATTTGCACACCCAGTGAACCCCGGTGTGGTTTAATTGATGGTATTCTATGGGGACCAAATTCAGAGCTGGCCTCAATTTGCACAACTCCCAGGGCATGTCTACACTAGGAAACTATTCTGAAATAACTTAAATTGATTTAATAATTCCCGATTTCACAAAATCTAACTAGCGTGTCCCCACTACGGGGAAGCCTCAAAATTAGCCTGAGGCAAGCTCCATTAATGTGGACTCACTACTTCGACTTAGAGCCCGAGGAAGTACTGGGGAGTAATTAGTTCAAATTACTCTGGGGAATAATTATTTCGAAATAGTGGCACTGGAGTGTCCACACTACCGCTATTTCAAAATTAGCATTACTCCTCAAGAAGAGCAGGAGTACAGATTTCAAAATAAGCGGCCCGTTGTTTAGAAATAACGGGCTTGGTAGCGTGGACGCTCTACTTATAAATTTGACCTAAAGGGGGTTATTTTGAGATAAAGCCCTGGTGTAGACCAGGGCCCAATGAACTCAAAAAGACTTATTCCCTTTAATGCCGGGGCAGAATTTGACCCTGAGTGTGGCTGGGGATGGACCTAGAATGAGTGAGCTGCAAGTACACACTGCTGTTGTCTTTTCATTCCACAGTGGTGTTGGAGAGGCTCCTGGAGCAACTTCACCATTCCACTTGGGATCTTCACACACATCTTTTAACAGGGCTGCTTTGGAGGGGGAGGGGGGGAATCTTCATAAAAGGAGATACTGTAGCACATGGAAAGTGTAAGATTTCTGTCCCATTGCTCATAAATTAGTTGTAAGGTTGCTTTAGGTACTGGTATGTTTCCTGTTTAATGCATGGCTGTGTTCTTGTGTTCATGAGGCCACAAAATACATAATAAAAACTACACCAAGGAACTAGAAGTACCAGATAATCCAAATGGCAATTTCTAGTAATTGCCAACAGTCCTTAGGTTTAATGATCTTCATTAACACTTCCCTTAATGGCAGGTTTAATAAAGAGCTCTTCATAAGCACCAGAGAGCTGCACATGAACCATCTATATATTTTAGAAATGTGAGTCTGTTTCTCTGTCTCTGAGTCCAATTGTTCAAGAACTCCTCCTAAATAAGAGCTAGGACCACTACATTTGGTATTCAGCTTCCTCTTTATCATAACTTAAAGCAAGGTAAGGATTTTGTTGTGTCAGGACAATAGAATGTGCCTGGAAGTCCATTGTTTCTCATAAAATGGAAAGGGAGGTGTCTGATAGGAGGGAAGTTATACTGAGGAATGACCAGAAGACAGTGGCTGGCAGCAGCTGCCATCCCAACCTGCCCTGAGGAGCAGCTGCCAGCCATTGCATGGCCCCTACCCACCCACAGGTTAGTCATGGGGAGCGTCAGTAGGTGTCCTGCACAGCCCCCTGCTCCTGAGCTGGGCTCAGGGAGTTTCTGTGGGAGGGCTGCACCCTTTTGTCCCTGGATCAGCCTAGGGCATGCATACACCCCACTCCTGGGCCAGGCCCACAGAGCACCAGTGGGAGGCCTGCACATTTCCCCTGCCCCTGCACAGGCCCCATAGAGCAATGGCGGGTGGCCTCTGCAGCCTCACTCAACCCTGAGCTGGCCCCACTGCCATCCCTGGAGCGAAGCTGGAGGCTGGCATACACCCCCCTCCCAGCTGGTATCAGGAAGAAGCCAGCAACCAGGGTGCGCAGCCCCATCTCTGCCTCAGGTAATGCTGGGTAAATCTTCTAATAAATGACCAACAAGAAGAGGAGCTGGCACTAGCAAAGAAAATAACTAGAATTTAAAAAGTGTGGCTTCGTTTTGCATTTTCTTTCTGAGGGAGTTGTCTGTACACACTGTGCATACTGAAACGCTAATTTCAAATGCAATTTATTTTCAGTATATTTCCGGTGGGCTAAAATGAAACATATCTTATAAATAGAGCTAAGCTACGTCAGTACTTTAGGCTCACCATTTGTATGAAGCGTCTGAATTTATGCAAGGAACATGCTAATTCTACAGATACTGAGTCCTTGAATGTTATAGTCAAGGATCTGTGTTCAAACACCTCTTTGTGCTTCAAGGTTGTTGCAGTAAGTTTTTCAGTTTATGCAGAATGTTGCACAGCTCCAGTAAAATTAGAATAAGATCTATAAAACCCTTTTGCAATCACAAACAATCTGCTAGCATATGTATCCCTCCTGAGAATGCTTCAGGCAACCTGTTTAATAATATAGTATTTTTAATAGACCCAATTATATGTTCCCAATGAGCACAGCAATATAGTACTGGAGTTGATTAATATGGAATGCAATTAATTGTATAGTCTGCACACATTGCAAGCACACCAAACTACACGGCAAAACACAGCAGGACCCAGGAATGGAGGTTGTTCATAACTCTGAAATGTTTGTAACTCTGAACAAAATGGTATGGTTGTTCTTTTGAAAAGTTTGCAATTGAAATTGATTTAATACAACTTTGAAACTTTATTAAAGAAGAAGGAAAATGCTGATTTCCCTTTGTTTTTTAGTAATGTGAGTGTGTTTAACACAGTGCTATACTGTAATTTCTTTTATTTTTTTTTCTTTTTCTGCCTCTGCAGCTGCCTGACTTTTGTGTACTTCCAGTTCCAAGGAGGTGGGCTGTTAACTGGTCAGTTCTTAACTCCGGTGTTCGTAACTCTGAAGTGCTACTACAATCATGATGAAGCTTGTGATTCAGGTTAAAATAATGTTCTACTTTTCTGGACTAGAAGAAAATGAAGACATGCTTATCTTAGGCCTGGTTTCAAGATTTGGGGCCAAGCCTGACCACATCTAAGTCCAGTGTTAAAACTCCCATTGACTTCATTTGTCCTCTGTTGAATATACGTTTCTTTACTCTGGGCAGTATCGTGGAATATTTTACCCCAAAATGTATAAGCTGATTTGTTCAGTGTAGCTTCTGGTACTTGAGTAGCCCAGTCCAGTAAATCATTTAAAGATGAAAAGTGCTTCCTAAAGTCAACAGTACTCTTCACGTATTTAAAGTAAAGCACATGCTTTCGAGTTTTGCTGGATCAGGGCACTCGGTAGTTTGTAGCATGAAGCCCTACAACAACCCAAAGTTACAAAGACTCCATGTAAGTCTTGCAGTATATTTGATTACTTCCCAGTATCAAATGTGTTTATTGGGGGACTCATTACGGACTTCGTGTGAACTTCCTGTGTTTGAGAAGGGCAGGTTAGGAGGAGTTTGCTGATTTATTATTAGAAATGGTTGAATAAAAGATTGAATAAAAGAGAAGTATATTATATGGAAAATGTAAAATCTCTAAAACCTGCTTTACCTAATATAGGAGTATTTGTATTAAAATATTTTATGAATATTTTTTTCATTCATTTTGTTCCAATGGGGAAAATTCCATTTTAAATTAAAAAAATCCCCAACTGGGAAAAAAACAGTCTATTGGAAGAAAAGTTTTTAAAAAGGAAGAAAGGTTTTTTTCCCAGTTTTCCTAACTGTGCCCCATTTTTCCAGCCATTTAGAGCCTCTAGCCAATGGTAGCGGGTGAGCACAGCTGCATGCCTGGAAGATCTGTGTATGTAATAAGAATCCTGAAAATGTTCCTGATGAATTCTGTATGCTCCTGTGCTCTATACTGAAATGAGCTCCGTTTTACCCTGCATCTAAGCTCCACATGTAATTTTCACCACTGAATTTTCTGTTCTGTGTAAGCAGCTGGAGTTTCCACACTGCTCTGAACACTGTAAATTGTGCAGATATACCCTGCTTCTGGAGTTTGGATTTACTGGTAATTCAGACAAAAGAACAAAACACTTGGCTGTTCTTGGCTCAGCCCCTTATCATCTGTGCCTCTTCTGAATGACCCATCAACTAGGGATGTTAGTGTGTAGTTGGTTACACAATTAACCGATAAGCCTGGGCTCACACAAGCTAGCAGCAGCATGGGGGGCAGGCAGGAGCTAGTGCTTGGTGGGGAGTCAGCTTAAAAGCCAGCTCCCCATGAGCACCGACTCCTGTGGAGCTGCCTTCCTACCCCTCTCCTCCTCTCTGTCTCTGATAGGGAGGCAGCAGCGCAGCGGGTTGGGGGTGGCAGGCAGGAGCTAGTACCCACAGGAAGCAGCTTTCAAGCTGGCTCCCTATGCATATTATCTCCTGCAGAACTGCCTGCCCCTTGCTCTGTTGCCTCTTGAGGCAGCGGAGGTGGGGGCATCAGGCAGGAGCCAGTGATCATGGGGAGCCAGCTCTTGCTTCCTCCTCCCCCACCCCCGCATTTAAACCTGTAACTGCTGAAAATATCTAGCGGTTACATGTTTACACTAATACACGACAGTTAACAACCCTACCATCAACCTTGTCTCATTTTGGTTAGAGATAAAAAAATGCACTGCCTACTATGAAATAGTAATAACTACCCTGCAGCTGTGTGCAGGGTTCAAGGACCCGACACTGGGACAACTCATGCGGAATCCTTTAGAGAACACTCTCATATTTTATAACATGTCTTTGAAGGACTGTCTTCTGCGGTGAATTAAACACAGGTACAGTATGAGATTAGAAATGAAAAATTGTACTAGCATATGAATTAATATTGCCTTTGCCAAAGACATAAATAATGTAGCTCACTGCCTCTAGTCTGAGACTATAATGTCCAAAAACACCTGTGACGTGCCCAATAAATCTGTCACCTTTCCATATAGTTCTTCAGCATATTTGTATTGATTGTGTTGCTATCTAATTTTAATTCTCTGCAGCACTAAAATAAATATTTCAGTACCTCATTGTCAGCTCTCAGATTATCTGCTTGTTTTCAAGGATATGTTTGAATGATAATGCCAGTTCTTTCAGAAATAGAAGTGGGTCAGCCAGACCGAGGAGCACACAGGGAAATGATTCTTGTCAAATCTCTGCCTCTTTGTTGTACTTGAAAGCGCTACTTAAAGCATCCTGTTGTGCAGCATTGTTCCCAACGTGGAATTGGAGTCACCCCCATTACAACTAAATATTATTTCTCCAGACAATGGTTCATTCAAAGAGCACAAACCAGAACTCTGAAAGCGTCATGCGCATGTTTCTAGCTTCCCAAGTGTACCAGGCTTGAGGCCAATCTGCTCTAGGGGCCAAGAGTAGCTATTGCTTTAGGATCTCAAGGCATTCCTCTCCTGTGACCTCTATGCCCACAATGGCATGAGGGAGTCAGCTTTGTCTGGTCTAGGGCCTTTCTTTTGAAATGTGTGAGGAGAATCTACTTTGCCATTTCTCATGAAGGGGTGACTAAGGAGGAAACATACATGCTATGGTCCAGGCCTAATCACCCACCCAGACACGTGGGCTGTGTCTGTCCACCCACCTGTTCACTAGGTGGGTGTCTGATCCTAAAGCCGCCCTGTGGAAACTTGACCCTGCAGAGCCATGGCAGCGGCTCTAATGCTATGGGAGGTCACACCTGGCTGAAACAGTCCCTAAGATACCACCAGTCCACTTCTCTCACAAGCATACTACAGAGCAGAATCTCTCCTCCCTGTAGCCTCCAGGAAAGAGGGGAGAGAGGCATTTTGCCCCTCCTGTCTGCTCTCTTCTCTCCTCTGAGCCTCTGTGGTGGGGCGAATGCCCTATCCCGTAGGCTATGCCCAGGGGCGGTCCATCCATATAAGCGAACTAGGCGGTCACTTAGGGGCACCAAATGGGGCACCAAATGGTGGCGCAATATCATTGAGGGGTTTGGAGGTGGGTGAGCCGATTGCATGGTTTGCCTAGGGTGCCAGTTGCTGGCAGGTAGTCTAGAGCCGCCCCTGGCTACGCCAGAACCCATCCTACCACCTTACCTTTAGGGGCTGGTTAGGAGGAAGAGGTGAGTGAAGCTTCCTGTGGCTGCACCTCTTCCTTCCAGGTTGGCAGGAGAGGCAAGAGATGGGTCCCGCTCAGTTCACAGCTAAAGACATTTTTCGAACTGACAGCCTCACTAACTCAACCCTAGTCTGAGGGAGTCAAGTGGCCCTGAAAGAAAGAGGCAGGAAAAACCAACCCCCACTGTCTACCCAGCAAAGGAAAAAGTGAAAATTGCTCATTCATACCTACAGGCTCCTTCCCCACCTCATCTCTCCTGCCCCGTCGTTCCCACTCTGAAAGGACTGCAGCAAGTAGGCGCTAGTGGCAGGAGCGATGTGTGGGGCCCAAGAGGGAACGTGCTCCCTCAACCACCAGGGGCGGGAGGGTAAGGGGCCAGCCAGCAGCTGGAGAACTAGTGGGCTGGGGCCTGGCACCCACAGCAGGGATCCTCCCCTTCACCCGCAGCAGCTGGGGAAATGAAGCAACGAGGCCTCAGCTCGCTCTGCTCCTTCAGCTGCATTGCTCATGGGAGGGGCAGGACCGCTGCCAGTCTCACTGGCAGGAAGCAGTGGGACACAGCTGGGATAGCTGTGGCCACGTTGCTTCACTTCCCCAGCTGATGCTGGTGAGTGCAGGGAGGGGGGCTGGAATGCCAGCTCTACCAGTCGCCCGGGATGCAGCACTTGGAGGGAGAGGGATGGATGAAAGGCGGGGCGAGGACTGGCAGGACAGGGCCTGGGGCAGTGAGAGTTGTCCCTGACCTTCCCTAGGCGGGGGCTGAGTTGGTCATATGGCCAGTGTCTGCCTGCCCCCAATTTCTCCTCACAAGTTGCCCTGGCTAGGGGCATTTAACAGAGGAGTTGCTAGGGAGTTAAGGTTCTTAATTTTTTTCAAGTGTCTCTGCAAAGCTGGGAGGGGAGCATTTTGAGTCTTGTGTCTATTTTTTAGGTGCTTTGATGCTAGATATTTTTCATGTAAGTAAGAGAGAGGAATGAAGGGCTCAATATTGGAAGGCTGAGGCAGGTGAGAACAAAACTGAAGATCCCCTCTACCCCTCAATGCTCCAAATCATCTTTATTTTCTTCTAGCAAAAGCTGTTAGTATGGGACACCTGAGCCTTCCTCCAGGCTATGTCTACACTACGATGAGCTATCGCGCCACAATTTGCGTACCTTTTTAATGATAGTTTTTTTGGAAGAGGCTTTTCCGAAATTTGGCCCATCTACACTGGCCCAAATTTCAGAAGAGCCTCCTCTTTCGTAAGAGCCCTTCTGCCTCGTGGGAGGAGGAAGACATGGCTTCCGAAAGAATGTGTCTACTCTTCCACAAAAAAAAGTGGAAGAACAGATGCGTTCCCTGAATGCGGCGGAGTTTTTCCGGGATACCGGAGGTAGATATAGTGTAGTGTAGACATAGCCCCAGCTAGATGCACATTTCTGTAGCTCTGCTCTATAGCAACAAGGAAGTGACTTACCTAACAGTCACTAAGCTTTCCTCTGCTTGTCCGGAACCTGCTTTACTAGCCGAAAAAAGAGATTTTTCCATACTGAACAATTATGGCATAAAATGCCTTGTCAAATCTCCATATCCCACCCTGCAAGCTTTCCCCCCCAGCATAACTCAGTACAGTGCAAAGTGAAGGCAGAATTGCTGGCTCTTATCAATGGTCCTCTCTCCACAGGTATTATACACTTCCATAAAAAGAAATGAGCTGAATATTTTTCATCCAGGCGGGTGAGTAAACATCACCTTCTGGGGAGAGCAGTTTGCTTCTCCTGTGCCTTTATAATAAAGGTATAGCCAAGGTAGACTGTCCAGTTATTCGCAGAGGCTTGAGTGTATGCCTATAGCTATTACTCTCCTTGGCACTTGTTTCCATCTCCTGTAGTGTATTTGCATATTGAGTATTGTCAAGTAGAAGCTGACCTTCATTTGTAACTGGTCCCCGTCAATGTTCCCTCTAATCTTTTCCATCCATGTGCAGAATCATTTTTATGTGCACTGATGCATGTGTGAATGTGTAGAAACAAACCCAACTGTGGACACTCTGCTAATCAGCTGGGCGGCATGTCAATCTCTCCTGAGTGGCTGCACAAGCGTATAGCTTACAGGGAACACTGGTCCCAGCCCCACACCCCCTTACTCATGTAAGTACTTCCATTGATGTTCCAGGTATTATCGGGGCGAGTAAGGCACTACTTGTGCGAGTTAAAAGTTTGCGGGATTCAGCCCTGAGTAGCCAAGCCTTTGCCACTCAAGCTACAGTGGGAAGTATTGTAACTGGATGCCAGAGAAGCTGTGAGCTTCTAACCCAATCTCTGGGGCAGGCATCCTCGGCAAATCCAAGGAAAGTAGAGTCTAGCAATGAGTCCATGTCTGGCCGTGTCTGTGAGCAGGGAAAAGGAAGCGCTTGTACTAAGCTAGAGATGCTATATGATCCTTCATGTCCAGTCATACCTAAGATCCCAAATTACACAAGAAAACATGGGACCAGCTAAATTAACCACCCATCCTATTTTAGGATTGAACTGAAGTGGAAATGGTACTTTCATATCCAGAATGTATGACAAACTGAACTTGATGGACCATTGAATTAACCCATTTCCCATTTGATGCCTTTCAGGGACTGAGCTGAAATTGCCATGGACACATCTCAGGGAAACCAGTAGAACTGGTTCTTTCCCATTTCCCCCTTTTCCTTGGAGTGGAACTCTTCTCTGAAAAAAGATGGTGTGAAAATGTCACCTTCTTTCTTGACAGATCTACTTTCAGCCTGTGCTCAGAGCCGTGTCTCTCAGATTTAGTAACTAAAATAAGATTTTACAGCTTTTGTTCCAGTTTCCTCTTAGCTCTACAGAGCCATCATTGTTGTGGGGAGAATGAATTGGATTTTACTCCTTCTAAATCAGCAGAAGAACTGCTTACTGGCTCCAATCTGTGCAAACACCTCAAAGGCAGAAGGATCATACAGGTGTCTTTGTAGGCAATGGGTGCAGTCTGGGGTCCAATTTAGCCCATGGAATCTTTATTTCTGGATAGATGTATGAAAAGCTAAATTCCCACTTGAGTCCCTCAGCCTTGCGTTGAGTTAGTGAGGCTGGCAGTTAGAAAAAACATCTTTAGCTGTAAGCTGAGCACATTTCTTATAGAACTCAGTGAGAATTATCATAGAATCACAGAATACTAGAACTGGAAGGGACTTCGAGGTCATCAAATCTAGTCCCCTGCCCTCATGGCAGGACCAAGCACCATCTAGATCAGGGCTGGTCAAAATACGGGCTGGGGGCCAGATCTGGCCCACCAAGCCACTGGATCTGGTCCGGGGACCACCCTGCTGGGACCCTCAGGCATGCAGCTGCTGTGGTTTAAAGTACACTCCACATGGTTTTCTGCTGTGCAGGCAGGGGGAGGCTTTGTGTAATCTCCCCACCCACAGCTCAATCCTCAGCTCTGATTGGCTGGAAACAACCAGCCAATAGGAACTGATCCCAGCTAATCTCTGAGAAATTGGCCTGGGGGGATGGGGGGCAACACAACCCTCTTCCTCCTCCCAGAGCTGAGAGCCACGTGGCGGGAACAGCCTGCAGTTTCAAGTGTCTGGGGCTGCAGGAGGCAGGAAGTCCAGCCTGCTTTGGGGGTGCTACAGGGGTGCTGTCCAGGAGACACTTAGGTAAGCGTCTCGCAACCAGAGTCTACCTCTAGCACCCCACCAAAAATTATTGTCCACCCCTGATCTAGATCATCCCTGACATGTGTTTATCTAACCTGCTCTTAAACATCTTCAATGATGGAGATTCCACAGTCTCCATAGGCAATTTATTCCAGCGCTTAACCACCCTGATAGGAAGATTTCCCTAATGTCCAATCTAGACCTTCTATGCTGCAATTTAAGCCCATTGCTTCTTGTCCTATCTTCAGCTGTTAAGGAGAGTAATTTTTCTCCCTTTTCCTTGTAACACTCTTTTAGGTACTTGAAAGCTGTTATCATGTCCCCTCTCTGTCTTTTCTTTTCCAAACTAAACAACCCAATTCCTTCAGTCTTCTCTTGTAGGCCATGTTTTCTAGACCTTTACTCATTTTTGTTGCTCTTCTCTGGACCCTTTCCAATTTCTTCACATCTTTCCGGAAATGT
>JANRFK010004440.1:18260199-18277994 GCA_030068395.1 Apalone spinifera | reverse complement strand
TTTTTTTGCAATAGTGTCACATTGTTGACTCATATTTAGCTTGTAGTCCACTATGACCCTTAGATCCCTTTCTGCAGTACTCCTTCCTATAGTAAAGAATAAAATTGTCAGACACATAGATGAACATAATTTGTTGGGGAAAATTCAATATGGTTTCTGTAAAGGAAAATCATACCTCGCTAATCTACTAGAGTTCTTTGAGGGGGTCAACAAACATGTGGGCAAGGGTGATCCAGTGGATATAGTATACTTAGATTCCAGAAAGCCTTTGACAAAATCCCTCACCAAAGGCTCTTAAGAAAAGTTAGTTGTCATGGGATAAGAGGGAGGGTCCTCTCATGGATTGATAACTGTTTAAAAGACAGGAAATAAAGGGTAGCAATAAATGGTAAGTCTTCAGAATGGAGAGAGGTAACTAGTGGTGTCCCCCAAGGGTCCGTACTGGGACCAATTCTATTCAACCAATTTATAAATGATCTGGAGAAAGGAGTAAACAGTCAAGTGGCAAAATTCGCAGATGATACTAAACTGCCCAAGATAGTTAAGATGAAATCAGACTGTGAAAAGCTTCAAAAAGATCTCACAAAACTAAGTGATTGGGCAACAAAATGGCAAATGAAATTTAATGTTGATAAATGTAAAGCAATGCACATTGGAAACAATAATCCCAACTATACATACATCATGATGGAGACTAATTTAGTTTTAGCTACTTCAGAGAGAGATCTTGGAGTCACTGTGGATAGTTCTCTGAAAACATCCACTCAATGTGCAGTGGCAGTCAAAAAAGCAAGCAGAATGTTAGGAATCATTTAAAAATGGATAGAGAATGAGAGAGAGACTATCTTACTGCCTCTAAATAAAACCATGGTACGCCCACATCCTGAATGAGGTGTACAGATGTGGTCACCTCATCTCAAAAAAGATATATTGGCATTGGAAAAGATTCTGAATAGAGCAACAAAAATGATTTGGGTTTGGAATAGGTCCCGTATGAAGAAAGATTAAAAAGACTGGGATTTTTCAGTTTAGAAAAGAGGAGACTAAGGGAGGATATGATAGATGTCTATAAAATCACAACTGGTGTGGAAAAAGTGAGTAAGAAAAATTATTTACTTGTTCTAATAATAAAAGAACTAGGGGTGACCAAATGAAATTAATAGGTAGTGGGTTTAAAAGAAACAAAAGAAAGCTTTTCTTCATGTAGTGCACAGTCAACCCGCGGAACTCCCTTCCAGAGGATGTTGTAAGGACCAGGACTTTAACAGAGTGCAAAAAAGAACTAGATAAATTCATGGAGGTTAAGTTCATCAATGGCTATTAGCCAGGATGGGCAGGGATGGTGTCCTTAGCCTCTATTTGTCAGAGGCTGGAAATGGATGACAGGAGAGGGATCACTTGATGATTACCTGTTCTGTTCACACCCTCTGGCTATGTCTAGACTGCAGGCTTCTTTCGGAAGAACCTTTTTTCGGAAGAGATCTTCTGAAAAAACTTCTTCCAAAAGAGAGCACCCACACACAAAAGCGCATTGAAAAAGCGATCTGTTTTTTCGAAAGATAGTATCCACACTGAATGGACGCTATCTCGCATTTAAGCTGTGATTACTATGGATGGAGTGGCCACCAGGGTACCTGTCCTTTTTCCTCTTTCCTCTTCTTTTGAAAGAACTCCCTCTTCCCTGTCCACACATATCTTTTTCTGAAAGAGCTCTTTTGGGAAAAGGCTTCTTTCTCATAGAAAGAGGATTACCAACGCTGGAAAATACCCTTTGTTCTTTCAATTTACTTTAGGACGAACGTGATTGCAGCGTGGATGTAACTCAGGTTTTGCCAGAAAAATGGCCGTTTTTCTGACAAAACTCTGTAGTGTAGACATACCCCAGGGACAGCTGGCACTGGCCACTGTTGGAAAACAGGATACTGGGTTAGATGGACCTTTGGACTGACCCAGTATGGCTGTTCTTATGTTCTTATCACTATCAGTTATATAAATCCGCAATGCTATTATTAGTCCCTTGTCAGTGCAGAACCATGCTACCAGGTATCTTTCTTGATTGCTCAGTCTTATTATGTATTTTAGAAATGTGCATCTGTCTGTCCATCTGTTAGTCCATTTGTTCAAGAACTAAACAGTAAGAGCTAGAACCACCAGCTTCCTCTTATCATAATTTAAAGCAAGGTAAGGATTTGGTTGTGCCAGGACAATAGGCTATGCCTGGAGGCCTATTGTTTCTCATAAAATGGAAAAGGAAGGGGTCTGGTAGAAGGGACAGTAATAATGTAGAATGACCATAGAGGGGCAGCAAGGGGCCAGAGATGCAAACTGGGACAGCTATAAGCCTATTGGATCAGCAGAGGGTAGAGATGGAGAAAGAGACAGACATCTATTATATAATTCATAGTTTACCTGTTTGAATGCCTGTTTGTGCATCTGAAACAAAAGACAGAACTATGTAGCACTATAAAGACTAACAAGATGGTTTATTAGTTCTGTCTTTTGTTTCAGCTGCACCAGACTAACACGGCTGCATCTCTATCACTATTCTACATGTTTGTGCATCTGTCTCCCTGCTGGGAGACATGCACCCCTCCCCTGGCTGTGCTTGCTGCAGCGGCCATGGACAGGTGCTTCTCACCTGGCCCCAACCTGCTGCAGTGAGAGAGGGCTGGAGTTGTCCTCTCTCCCTGCGGCAATCTGCATATTTATCTCCAGCCCCACTCCAGAATAATTGTTTAAATAAGAAAAACAAAATTGATTTGAGTTAAGGACTCAAGCAACACCAGGTAAATCTTCTAGTAAGTGATAAATGTTAAAAAATAATTCCCCTGCATCACCCCCTTTCCATTGTTAATTTTTTAAAATTTTGCTTCACCACCATTTGTGCAGGAAAGGTGGCCCATTATTGTTCTTTCAAGTCTGATCAAACAGAGGCAGTTTCCTCCTAATAGTGTCTGTTATATTTATGTGCACAGAGAAACTAGCCAAGGATCTCAACATTGCTCACATTACTCACAATTGGTGATGCTGGGAAGGGAGTTTGACAGAAAGTGTTACCAATGTGTTCTGCACATATATGCACATCCCAGACTTGGTCATTTTTTGCAATTTGATCTCTAATCCCAGCAACAGTCTTTTTTTTTTTAAGATAGCCCCATGGAGCCATTTGCATTTAAAATCACAGGTTTAAAGTGACTTTTTTTCCTTCAGGATAAACTTTGAACCAACACTTTCATATTTAAAATAATTGCTGAATATTCTGAACTCATTGGAAATTCTCTTAGATAAATACTTTGTTTTCTCTTCCATTAGTTATCATCACTGCTATTTCTAATGACTCTTCTTATGTGTTCTCAGAAGAAATGCTCCTGATGAGTTAACTGCATGTACCTTGTATCAACATGAGCCAAGCCAAGCAGCACAGATGGTGGGTCTTTTTTTCTTAAGTTTCTTAACAGGCTACTACTTTACCAGGTATTATCATAAAAATAAACGATGAATTGCCAGACCGTTGCACTAAGCAAGGCAATGTGGTCTCAGTAGTTTTTCTAAGGAAAACCAGACTGGAGTGTATGATGCAGATATTTTCATTGAGATAGAAAAGCCATTCGATGCATAATTGGAAGCTAGATGAAGATGTTTCATGGTAAGTGGTTCTCCATTTATCTCAGCATTTGAAAAGCACATTCAGCTGAAGAGGAAATAATGCTTATGGGCTATCCTTGGGCTTTTAGGGATTTTTTGTTTGTACGCTTTCGTACTTTCGGCTGCACTGCTTTTTTTTTTTCCAGAAAAAGAACGAATAGTCCAAAGAACTCAGAGGACTTTATGAATGTGTCCATCATTTGTGTATTAAATGAGCTTTGACGATGAAAAGCAGCCTTGTCTAATGGTTAGGCCAGTGGACTGGGACTTTAACAGGGATTCAGTTCCTAGGCATCCCTCTAACCTGATGTGTGACCTTGGGCAAGTCCCTTCACCTACTCCTTCTTTCTCCCTTTGTCTATTGCATTGAGTTTGTAAACTTTCTGAGGCAGGAGAAGGGACTGTCTCTTACTATGCATTTGTACAGTGCCTAGCACAACTTGCCTCTGATCCCAGTTAGGGACTCTAGGAGCATGTCTACCCAGCCCCTGGCAGTGAACCTCCCAGGCTGGATCGAGGGACTTGGCCTTGCACTTGTGATCTAAAAATAGCAGTGCTTTGCCCATCCCTATTCCTAGGGTTCAAAGCTTGAGCTCCAGCTGGAGCTGGAACTTCAAAGCACTGTCTACACAGCTGTTGTTAGAGTACTAGTGTGAGCCCCACAGGCCCACATCTATAGACCCAGGCTGGTGACCAGAGGCTTTGTGAACATGCCCTGTGTTTGTCACAGGGCAGCTGGTCTTTGTGCCTAGACTAAGCCCAGCTGCCCAGGCTGGAGCATCAAGTGAGCCTAATCCAGCTAATTAAAGAGGGCAGAGCTACACCTGGCCCTATAAAAAGCTGCAAGTGGGCAGCTGGAGAAGGGAAGGACTGGGACAGGCTGAGTTGTGGCCAATAAAGGCAACTCCTGTAGTGGGTTCCTGGAGCAAGTGGGGCAGAGACCAAAGGAAGCAACCTTGTGGCTGCAACTCCAAGACTAACGCCACTAGCCCCCCCACCCCTGTCGATCTAACCTATGTAACTTCAGCTACGCGAATAGGACTTATGGACTCACCATCAGTCGGCAGATGGCTACTCTTCTCATCCGGGCGGAGTACCGGAGTGGACGGGAGAGCGCTCGGAGGTCGATTTATTGCATCTGAACAGCCGCAATAAATCGACTGCTGGTGTATTGATCATCACAGAGTTAATGCACCATCTAGTGTAGACAAGCCTACAGTAAGCTGCCAGGAGCTGGAGTGTCAGAGACCCCTGGAAAAGGGTGACCCTGAAGCATGAGGGCCAGACATTGATTTAAGACTATATTAATCTTTGTTTTAGGAATAATACCCCTCCCCCACTGAGACTGGATGTGACCTCTGGTGACACTGCTCCTGTAATACAAACAATAGGTTAGTTCACATTTAGCAACCCATTTCAGACCTGGCCCCCAGGGAGCAGAGGTGTGACCCGCTTAGTTTCTTATTGTTGAAGGTGACAGCTTGTTTCAAGGCTAAACCGGAAGCTTTGATCTGTGTGTACTGCATATGCTGACGGACTGGAAGTGATCTGATTATGTTCATGTATGCCACATTCTCAGCTGCAGAATAATACCCCTTTTGGATGTTGTTTTTAAAAACCTCTGTGATCGCCCCCCCCCCCCCTTTTAATGCCAGGATTGTTAACCGCTGCAGTCACTTGCTACTGGCAAAGCCTATTTCCTCTCTGCAATGTTTTTGTACGCAAACTTTGTAATCTTGGAACCGTGTCAGTCGAAATGTGTTGAATGTGCCAGGAAATGCAGCAGGGGGCCTGAATCTCATTTACCGTGACTTTATTAATAAAATCTCTCAGAGATGTGCATGTGAAACAAATACTGGGAAATCTATTTGATCAAAAAGAATATATGAGCAAAGCAGTGTGGGCAGAAAGGTCCATATCAAAAAGCTGTTGCGGCAGACTGCTCTATCACGTCCAGTTCCTTTGCTGCACTAACGCCCCAGCACACAGGGCCCAGAACGTGGGCATTGGTTTCCCCTGAGTATCATGGCTCTCTCCTCTCTGAAAACCTGGAAGTGCTGACAGTATGGTCCTCTTCCTGTGTGGTAACAAAGGCAGAATGAGGACCTTAATGACATTCTTTTGTCACCACTCCCTCTGCTAGTGGGAAGCAGGAGCCTGCAGGGTCCTACAACAGAGGTCTCCTGCTGGTCTAAAAAGCTTTGTTTAAAGAAAGGATTTATCTAATCCTGGAAGCTGTTCTTTCTGAGTGCAATTCACCCTTGTGCAGAGGGCAGCATGCGGCCTGTGCATCCCATAACTCCTACTTAAACCTTCACATTAGGGCATAAGTTGTGGATAATCATTTTCTGGCTCTCTGCTCAGAGCTGAATTGCACCCACGGGACATAAACAACAAGAAGTCCTGTGGCACCTTAGCCCTGGTCTATGCTAGACTTTATTTTGAAATAATCCCTCCAGGTCAAATTTATAATCAGAGTGTCCAAACTACCAAGCCCGTTATTTTGAAATAATGGGTTGTGGAATTCAAAATCTGTGCTCCTGTTTTTCATCAGTTATTTTAATATAATGGTCATTTTATTTTAAATTAGTTGCTGCTAATTTGAAATAATTACTCGCCAGACTAATTCAAACTAATTACTCCCCAGTGCTTCCTGGTGCTCTAAGTCTGAGGTAGCGCATCCACATTAACAGAACCTGCCTCCGACTAATTTTGTGGCTTCCTCATATTGTGGACATGCTAGTTCAAATCAGGACTTATTCATTCAAATTTACTCATTTTGAAATAGTTTCCTAGTGTAGACATGGCCTGAGAGATTTATTAGGCTATAAGCTTTCATGGGTAAAACCCACTTCATTAGCTGAATTGGAGGAGAGTTTACAGAGTCCTGGGTGTATATATATAAGGACAATAAAAGAAAGAGGGTACTTGTGTAAATGAGGCTAATCAAGTCAGGGTGGAAGTGCTTATGCCCTAATAAATCTGTTAGTCTCTAAGGTGCCATTGGACTCCTCATTGTTTTTGCAGATACAGACTAACACAGCTCTGAGGTACCCACAGGGCATGTCTATCTTTTGGAGACAGATATTTGTAAGCTGTGTATTAGCTGATGCATTTTAATTAAGTGGAGTTTAAGAAGGTGTTAGGACCTAGTGATAGAGAGGTAGCCGTGTTAGTCTGATATTGCTAAAACAAAAGGAAAAACTATGTAGCACTGGCCCATGAAAGCTCATCACCTATTAAGCCATCTTGTTAGTCTTTAAAGTGCTACATAGTTTTTCCTTTTGTTTTAGGACCTAGTGGAGAGGGCTGAATAGCCAACCGCAGCTGCTTGGGATCTTCCTGTTACAAAATCCAAAAGAACTACAAGGTGACTTACAATCTGGTTACAGGGAGTTTGAACTTAGCTGTAACCTCCCATGATCAGAATGAGGTGTGCATTTAAACTATCGATGCCAGCAGTTATGCTTCCTTGGGCTGCACTCTTGTCCAATCTTCTCAGAAGGTAAGCAGCATTCAGCGGGGTCACTACTGGTCTGTAACATCTTCATGGAAAACCAGAGTGCTGCAGGAAGTGGTTCATAGCCTTCAGTAGGCAATTACTCTTTTTTCCGAATCCGTTCTGAAATGTTGGCCCACCATAGCACTAGGGGGCAATGTGCTTCTAGAAGAGTCACCTATGATATAGAAATGTGGTGTATAAAAGCTCCTTTGTTGTTTCAATATCCTTGCACAGTTCCTTTCTGGCACTCTCTTACCTTCCTCCATGCTCGTCTGCTGGTCTAGCTGAAAGTGGTCCTTTCGCCCTGAAGTGCTGGGAGTGTGGCTACACACTGTTACATAACGGCAGGGTTTCCTCAGGATAATTCTTCTGATGCATTCCTTGTGCGTGTTGCATTTGGGGGAATCTTTGGGTAAAATGTACTTGAGGTGTCATTAGTGAGATGTGATGAAAATAGCTGATACTGTGTTTTCAAAATATTCATCTACTACTGATTTACATTTGAGGAATATGGGGTCTGAAATCATTCCTTGTAGGGCCAGGAGATAATGCCACAGAAGGAGTCGTTAACTATTTTTATTATTTGTTGTTTGTATTGGGGTAGCCTCCAGGAGCCCCAGTCATGGATCCATTGTGTTAGGAGCAGCACAAGCCCAGAACAAAAAGACAGTCCCTACCTCAAAGAGCTTATGATCTAAATGTAAGACAAGACAACAACTGACAGATGGAGGAACATCATACCTATAAGCGTCTTCCTCTGCTTCAAAGTGATTTCTAGGAGTACCATTTCTGAGAGCAGCACTTCCAAGAATGGAATAAAAGCGTATAGTGTCTACAGAGAACTGAGGCAGCAGAGTTCTGCATTACCAGAGTACCATATTACCAAGTTCCCTGGGTTTGGAGGTAATCTTACAGTACTTTGTGATACTTGTTTGGCACCATTTTTATTCTAATAGCTGCTTAATTTTGTTATTGCCTGTCACTTGCACCCTGCACTTTAAAAAAAAGAAAGAGAGAGAAAAATGACACTTTTAGAAGTTTAATTATCTAGAGTTGCAAATTAAGAGTCTGGAACAAAAACATTTTAATTTCTGGTAGCATTAATTAACAAATCAATTAGTTGTCCTTAATATTGTTACAATGCCATGTTCAGTGCCAGTGGTTTTTCAATCTAACTAAAATGTAGCATTGTGCTGGCAGTAGCAGAAGGCTGACAAAAGCAAAACTAAGTGAGCTGCTGCCAAGGGGAAGAGAAAAAGTGACAATACAGACACATGGATAGTATCCAATTATTTATTCCTATCCATAGGAAGGTGATGGAACTTGACAACTGTCCAATTCACCAGATAGTATGAAATATGATGATGAAGGGAAAATAACCTGCATTAATGATTTAAAAAGTGGTGGAACTCCAGGAACTATTATCCTCTATTCTGAATCTCATGCGTGTGATTTTTCCCCCTGCTGCCTTGCACCTTGTGCAGTCATTCACTTCTGTGCAAAGTGGATGTGAAACATGATTCAGTTAGAATGATAGTTTTTTTAAATCCACTTCACATTCAGTTTGTACCATCTAAATGATTATACAAGGTGCAGATGACAGGAAAATCAGCCTGTCTATGGGAAAAGGGGGATTTTTCTTAAATCAGTGCAGCCTAAAGATGTGCATCATGAGAAACATGAAACACACAGAAATGGGGAGGTGAGTTTGGGGGAGGGCCCACAAAATACTTTTGCCCCACTCTACCCAGTGGTCCTGAGTTATAGGAAAATGTCCAACCAATTTGGAGTAATGTGAGTATAAAGTACTGCTCTGAGCTCCAATAGGAATCGGGCTCAAATCTATGATGAGAGAGAGCTGCAGTCAGCTACTTGGTGAATCTGTCCCCACTCTGCTGTGCCCAGTGAAAACAGGGTTCGAGAAGATAATCTGAGCCAGGGTATCTTTAATAGAGTTGAATGGAAATACAATTCATCTTCAAAGCACTTGTCTATCTCACATGCAGCTTATTTTTTTCTTTTTTCTAAGTTCCATTTTTGTTTGTTTGTTTGCTTATTTGTTTGTTTGACTCGTTAACTCTACCTTCTGCATTTTGCTTTCTAGGAATCCCGGTAAGTCTCAATAATTGGAAATCTGTTTCTTCCTCTCTGCTCCAGAAGGGATGGGGGGAAGGGAAGGTTTTTACAGAATTAGTTCTCTAGCTGTATCATTGCAGAATCCTGCTGTGGGCAGTGGGGCTTTCTGCCAAATCTGAACATGAGACACCCAGGAGTTTAACAGGGTCAGAGAACTGTAACCTGTGCAGGGTAATTCAGTTTCTAACAGCAAGAAAAAAAACCGGAGAGTCTCTAATCTTTTTTTACTCATCGATTGACTTGCTACTGGCTGTTCTTATGGGAAGGAGTCAAAGTTGGGGATTTCATGTTTTGCACTAGAGTAACTGAGAGAGAAAATATTGGAGACTAGTGGAATTGAGGAATGTGTACTCATGTATTGTACATTACAGACAGCTTTCCAAATAACACAGTAATTGCCAGACCAGACCAGTGCTCCATTTTCTTTCTGTGGCAATAACAACTGCTTCAGAGAAAGGCACAAGGATTCCAAAGTGGACAATTAATTAAGGAAAAATCTTACCATAAAATCAACTTTGTTAGTGGTAGGCTCACGCCCTGAAACATGAGAGTTTGCATCCAGTCTAAATGTCTTTGAAAAGTTGGGCCAGTTCCATGCTGCCCCTTATATTGGTATAATTTAAGTCGCACGGGAGCGTGAATAAGAAGTGGATTTATTCTACCAACGGGGGAACTCTCTCCTGTCCCCATAGACATAGAGTATCTTCATCAGACACACTACAGCTGTGTTGATGCAACACTTCCAGCATAGACTAGCCCTTACAATTCGAGCTAATGCAGCTGTAGATGTTCTTGTTATCCATACAAATGTCCTATCCTTTTTTGAATTCTGTTATTCACCTCAGTCAGCACAGCCAACTCTCTGATCTGATACACTGCAGCCAAGGCAGACTAGTGTCTAGGACCACTGGGGGATTGCCCTAAAGGATAGATAAGATGAACAAATGGATTCTCCTTACCTTGTGTCACAAACGTATGTACTAAATGCAAACGTACATAGTCTCTCCCCCTCTTCCCTCCTTTCCCCCACCTAAATATTTTCTTTCTTCAGCCTTTTGATAGATTGTGGTCATTGCCTGAATGCACCTTTCCTCCATTAGTGGTTGTGTTCCCCACTGTGCGTAATGCAGAATATTGGGTGGGATACACTAAAGGATCTTATTCTGGACAAACACCACTGACTAAGAGAGTCTCATTCAATGCAACAGCACAGCCTAGCAACTGGGTGTGATCACTTTCTTCTTCAGCAACAGATCTGCTTTGGGGGTGATGGGGATCGACAGTAGCTCCTTTTGCAAGGGAAGAGCCAGAGTGTGGACCTTGTTTAATCTGCCCAAATAAGTGGAGGGGAATCCGAAGCAATAGCACAATTTGCGGAGGCAGCCAGGGGTGCAGGAACAATTTCTGGAGGGATGGGTATTGAGCCATTGAACCAAACTGTAAACTCTGTATTTGATGGAAACCACTTTCAGCCAAGGGGTGCAGCAGTCCCCCTGGCACCTCTAGCTCCAGCATATCTGGAGGCAGCGGCTTTGAAAGCATGAGAAAAGATGGTATCAAGAGAGACCGTTGGAGTCTGCATTGCAGCAGGTACTGGAGTGTCAGTCGTTTCTCACCGTGCTACTTCACTGCTGACCTTTGTTGCTTTGCAAAGAGTGGTTATTAAAGGAGGCTCAAATTCTGCAGGAGTGTGCAGGTGAAGCAAGGCCTCCACACAATCCCACTGTTTGGGCTCAGCCAGGTGCAAGGACTAGTTACCCCAAATTGGGCAGGGAAGAAGAGGGCCATGCCCTCTCCTCATTCCACCATCCCCTCCCTACTGCCATACCACATTACACAGTGGCCTAGTGGCTGTGTTCCCTCTGCGTGCCAGGGAGATCTGGGAGGCACAGGTGTACCTGACCCACAGAGCCTCCTGTCTGCACTGCACTGTCCCCACCACAAGACAGTGCCTAGAGGACATATCCAGCCCATAGCACGTTGCCTGCTTTCAGATGTGGCCTGATAGGCCATGAGAAAATTATTGTGTCCACATGTCCAGCCTGCTCTCAGTTCCTCCATTGGAAGAGGACACAGGTGCACAGTTGGGATGCTCTCTGGAAAAAAGAACATGTGCAGCCTGTGCACACATCCTGCTGTGTAAAGGGACCCAAGAGGAATAATGAGATTCAGAATGAAAGAGTAAAGCCTCAAAGAGGAGTTACAAACAGCTCCTTTCCTTTGTTTACATTATTTCAGGGCTGGAATATCCTTAGGAGGCCTTTAACACTTCCAAGTGTGGATGCAGCCTTTGTAATATTCTATTTTTACATTTCTACCATCATCCAGCTCCACTTTGGGGCCAAGCGTTTTCTTTCTGCCTTACTTTTCGTCTGGTGTAATTTGACCCTGAGCAGTTGTAATGCAGCACAGTGTTTTGCTGCTCCGCCTTATTTTCTTTTGTTCAGTTCCTTTAACAAGTTGAAGGAAGAAATACTGACCAATAAACACCGAGTGCTCATGAAGCTAATTTCGTGCTTGCATTAGATTCTTCAAGAGTTTCCATTTGTAAAGAAAATTGATGTTACTGCAGAGCACCGAGGGGGCAACCAATTATTGACTAGACCAATAGTGACTGTGATAAATCTATAAAAGGGATAAAAAGGTTAAATAAAAATGATTTAACATGATAGACACTAAAACTGTGGAAAGGAAGAATAGCATTATTAAATACATTCACTGCAAATTTGCTCAGCAAAGCATTCATTTATAAAAATGAACAATGGGCTAGCATCTTCAGCTGGTGTAAGGATCCACTTTTTGTATTGATTCTGAAACAGTTCAATGGGGCGATATTTGTGATTCATGTGACACTACTGAAGTTCAGGAAGTTACATCAGGGATGTAATTGTCCCTAGATCAGCAATGGGCAGCCTAGGTTAGTGAGTGGACGGTGCAAAAACACTATTTAAGATACGTCGACTCCAGTTACATCATTAACATAGCTGTAGTTGTGTATCTTAAGTCAACTTTCCTGTTTAGTGTAGACTAGGCCAGAGTGTTTCTTCAAAACAGACTGTCCAATTGACACCAATCTAGGGTTGCCAGGTGTCTGGTTTTTGCCCAGACTATCTGTTTTATTTGGGTCCCCTGTCTGGTAAAAAAACCAGAAAATACCGGACATCTGAAATGTCCAGTATTTCCTGTTTCCCTCAGAGGGAAGCCCATCAGGGACAATTTTCCCCTGTCGCGTCTGGTAGGGGCAGGAGAGTGAGGAGCACAGGGCCATTTAAAGCTGCAGCGCCCTTTTTTTTTTCTCAACAGAATTTTTTCCTGGTATTTTTTTTGGGGGGAGGAGGGCAGTTCGGTATTTTTGGTTAAACCGTCTGGCAACCCAACACCAATCAGACAATGGAGAATTTCCTCTTTTTTTTTTTAATTAATCACAAAGAGGTAACTGATGCAACAGATGACTTGCATAATTTAATCTTTCTGGGTTTTTATAATGTTGTCCTCAAACTATTATAATGAGTAAAAAATTGTGTCGTGTTGAAGTCATGGCTACTGGTCACCTTTTGCTCTCCTTCCAAACTGTACCCAAGGAATCCAGGACTGCTCTCTGTTGAAACGACAAATTTTTTCTGCATCTGGCTATGGATGATAAAATGTTTGCAAAAATAATTACTAGTTCATTAAACACAGTAAATATGGATGTTTGGATAGACTTATACCCATGAGGAAGGGAGGATATAATTGAAAGAGATTAAAGCACATTACCTGGGAAGTAAAAGATGGATTACACCAGGGCTACTCAACACACGGCCTGCGGGTCACATGCGGCACCCGGCCTGTTTGTTTGTGGCCCACAGTGTGGTTTGGGTTTACACAGGGCTCAACACGTGGCCCGCAGGTGGGATCCTTTGAACATGGCCTCCCCTAGGAACACACTCCACAACGGTGAGTCAATATAAGGGTCTTCTGTTGATATGTGTTTTAGAAGTTAAATTCCTGGACTGTCATTGCACATTAAAAGTGCTGCCATGTGGGGGGAAATCGGGTAACTGTTGCATTTTATTAATATCAGCAGAACTGACTTAAATGGGGTCTACGTGTTGTGTAGTCTTGCCTTAATCTTTGTATTCATGCCCGTCAGTGTGAAAGATGCTATTTGCATATATATTTGCATGTACATGCAAACACACTTAAGTTGTGGCCCTCGACATGTGCTGTGAGTATCACTGTGGCTCCTGGGTCTTCCAAAGTTGAGTAGTCCTGGATTACACCCTCTAGCTGTGATATCACTAGATGCAGCTAAGGGTGGGATGGATCTAGCTACTCTACATCTTGACAAGAATGTGAATTTGACAAGAATGTGAATCTTGTCTGCATCTTGAGTTGACAAGAATGTGAGTGTAAATGGTATGTTGCACAAGTATCTGCTCAAAACCAATAAACAAATGGAACTGTGTCCATTTACACTTCGGGTCAATTTGGCTCCAGTTATCCAGCGTAGAGACGTATAACTTAATGGATATTCATACTAATTGTATACAACCTGCCTTCTCAACACTTCTGAAAAACACTTGCAGCCACTGTGAATGAGCTGGCAGAATGTGAACTCCAACTGCCAAGTTGGGATCTCAAAGTCTGCAAGGTTGGCACCTCTAACTTTAGGGTATTCTGTTCAGTTTACACAAGGCTATTTGGTATTTGATTCTCCCTGTTTAACGCATTCCCCAGGCCTGAATTGCAACCGCTCCAGGCTTTGCTTGCTTTTCTCTGGTGAAAGTTGGCCATTCTGGATTGTTAGAATCTGCATGAAGTCAGGTTTTGAGTCCTACAACTCTGTATTTTGCTAGATAACGCTTTTGTTGACTCACCCACGTGGGTCTGGTCAGTCCTGCTCAGGGAAACAAACAGCTGAGCCTCCCTCTGAGGGCCTGTGAGAGCTAGAAGGACATTGTCACAGTTTGGACTGGCTCCTTATGGGGATTGGGCTCCATCATTCCTGTCTGATTTCATGGGGTTGGGTGAGGTGACCCTGATCACCAACAATAGCATGGAGGTGGGATTGCTTTAAGAAGCCTAGGAAAGCTGTTGGGGGGCGGAGGGCTGGGTTAGCGATGAAGGGGCTAAGGGAATCTTGACACCAGCCAAGTGCGAAAGGCTGTCCAGAGCTCCATGCAGTGAGGAGGGGGAGGAACAGAAGCCTGGCGAAATGACAGGTAGCAAGACCTGGGCTTTGGGGAAGAACTGTTGAGCCCAGCGAAGTTGGGAAAAAAAACCCCTGTGGAGTCATGCTTTGGTTTAGGCTGACCCTTGGGTGACTTGCACTATTCACTCCCCTGCTTGAGGCCTGGTTGATTATTTAATGTGCACAAGATCCTGAGGGTGGTTTGAGAGTCTGAAGGACGGGGAAACTGAGGCAGCAGCAGAGTTTGAAGCCAGTATGGGTAAGTGCCTCTTATAAGTGATACAAGGAGAAACCCTAATCAGCCTCCTTCCGTGACCACTTGAAGGTGAAGTCGTATGAGCTAGATTGAGCCTGAAGGCTCAGTCCTGGATACAAGGCCGATGCTCACTTATGGAAGAAGCGCATGACCTCCCTGGCTCTTCCCTCCCTCTTGCTTCACAGGGAGCTAACTTACTGCAGCCTTGAGAAGGAAACAGTGTACTTCCATCCTGGGCCTGAGCAACGCAGTAGGCAGGAGTGCTGGATGGGCAAAGTTAGCTCTGTCCACTCCCCTTTCCCCTCCCTGCTCACTGGCTCTCAGGAGGGAAACTCAGTGGGGCAGGGACTGGGCATTAAGGCTTGTAACACTCTAGCCCAATGTTTGCAAGTTCTGTCCCCTCTTAAGAGTTTTCTTATTCTCAGAATAAAAACAAAGCTCAGGTGTGGGATGAGCTTGGACAATGCCCTGGGTGTACATTCTGTGCTTATTTCTAATAGGAAAGTATCCTTGCGTGTGTCGTTAGGAAACATGTGCACTGTGTCTTTACAGCCGTAATTCTATTTCAGTGCGTTTTTTTCCCTTTTTGTGTCTCTCACTGGGGATCACATTTAAAAGCGAGTTAATGTTGAGGTGAAAGGAAAAGTCACTGGATCTCTGCCCTTGCTGCCATGGCTAAGTAATCAGAATGCAAGAATGTCCATAGTTGTATCCACAACAGGCTATCACGGTCTTCTGCAATTAGCTACCTAACTTCTTTGATCATGAAGCTCCTGTGTTACAATGACTGGTATTCTTAATTTTGACTGTACTAGTTCTGTGTAATCTTTCCAGTGTTCGTGATTGCTTAATACTGCTTAGGTCAATTTACATCAGCAGAGTATCTAGCAAGCGTTTTTATAGCTATGGTCTCTTCTTAAGAATCACATTTACCACAAGTTTAGCATTTCTCTCTTGAGCTCTGAGATCAACTTTAGACTTGTAGTACTGTAGTGTTAATCAGACAGGTTTTCCCCTGATTGCTTCTTTCACTGCATAAGAAAAATGCACCACTCCTCTCACTTGAGCTTTTTGGAGCAGGCATCTCTATTAATTGAGCCAGATTCTGCTCTCAGTTACATAGGTCTAAATCCATAGAGACTTACTCTAGGACTGTAATTAAGACCAGCATCTAGCACACTGTCTTTTTATGGCAGGACAAAGAAAGTAAAATTTGTGCTACCATGAATGGCTTACAGAAAGCTCTCAGCATCTTCTTTAATGACTCTCTTGTATTCATGATTTGTAATGAGGAACAGAACAGCAGAAGGTCTTTGGAATTTTTTTTCCACTAGTCGTGTTCTGGGAAACAGCCAAAATATTTCCACTAAAACTTTCCAAGAAAAGTCAGCCACGCGTGACATAGCAAATATCAGCCCAAACAATTAATGTCTGGCAAAGCTATAGGCAATTGAAAACAGGGTCTTAGAATGGGAAGTGTTGGGCAAGCTTAACAAAAGGTATCAGCCCTTGCCTATAATACTTTCACAATCTTTCTGCATATCTTGTAAATATCATGGCTCCAGTGTACTTTCTGACACCCCCTAGTAAAACTATGATGCCCTGAAGTCTTTTCTACAGGTAAGCATATTCTGTGCTGATCCTGGCAGTACTCCTTTGACTGGTGTATTAAATCTGAGAACAAATCTATTTTAACAGAACTGGAAGCATGAAAGCAATAAGTCATGAATTTTTTGTTTTGCTATTTTCTTACGGGCAATCAATCAAATTATTACCCCCAGAAATTCAGATCGGCTACAAAGTTAAGCATATTGAATGAAGATAGTGACTATCCAATCTGTTCTTTAAAAATCCGCACATTACTTGTCACATAATGTCAGAGAGGTTTATAGTGTGATACGCCATTCTATGAAACAACATGGTCCTAGGATGACAAGATGACAGCTTTCCCATATTGTAATGCTCTACAGCTGAATTTGAGTAGAAGAGCTTGTGAGGTTGTGCTTTAGAAATATAGTGGCATTTTTAAAGGGTACCTGCATTAATAGAAAGAACTACAGTAATGCAGAATATTGAATCCTCATTGCTACATGTTCATGGTGTCTTTAATTAATACTTAAGGCCATTAGGAAGGGTATTTTCAATTTTAATAACATACAAAAGCTGTCCATAAATCTTTAAAACTGGTACTTAAATAAGCCTATAGTAACTGGAAGCTATGAAAATAAACTTTTAATAATAAGATTTGACAGCAGTGGCAACAATATAGCCAGTGTCAAGAGAATTGTTTCAAGCAACCCTGGTTCTATTTTGGTATTGTTAAGAGACTCATCCTAAATATCTCAGGAAAGATATGAACAGTGTACCACAGGCTAGCTAGGTTGCTGCCAACCCAAGTTGGGAGAGAGATTTTTAGAGAACAAATGCACTGGTAAAACCATAACACTGATGTGACTATCTGAGCAGGGATTTTCCTAGCTTGTGCTTCTAGAAGGCATTGGAGAGACAAGGGGGGGTGAAGTAGTATATTTCTTCTGAACCAATTTGTGTTGGTGAAAAATACAAGTTTTTCAAGCTACGCAAGCTCTTTTTCTGAGCAATATGTTCCTTGGCTCTCAGTTTCCTCCTCCTGTATTATAATATACTTCAAATAACCAGCTTTTACGATGTTGTGGTGATCCCAGAATAATTGCTATGTTTAATGCTTGTCTCCTTCAGGAACAAAAGTTGGTCCAATAAACCTCACCCACCATCTTTCTACTATCTTGGGACCAACATGGCTACAATAATACTGCAAAGAACGTATAGAAAGTAAACAGAGCAAACTGAAATATGTGTGTTGGCATACAGCTGAATTCAATAAAGCAAGTTAACAGTCAATAAGGACTATGGGCCAAACTGTTTGCAAACACTGAAGAAGCACATTGTAGGATAACTAATCAATCCTCTTGACAGGGAAGGAAGAGCCTGCAACACTGGAATTATTGGAACTCAGGATAGCGGAGAAGGGAACCCCCAAATTTTATATCTAAAGTAAAGAAATTTTGAAGGGATGGTAGTCCTTGGGTGTGCCTAGACTACAT
>JANRFK010004440.1:18235641-18256213 GCA_030068395.1 Apalone spinifera | reverse complement strand
GGGTGCGTGAGACGATCGGAGGGAATGCATGTCACTGCGCAACAGCTAAGAGGGAAGAGGCTGGTTCACAAGACATCCGAAGGAGCAGCGAACTCGCCGCGCAACAGCTGAGAGGGGAGACACCCGGTTTGCAAGACTTCCGAGGGAGCACATGCTCGGTGTGTTCGCCGTGCATGCACTCCCTTGGGTGTCTTGAGAACCAGCGTCTCCTCTCTCAGCTGTTGCGTGGTGGCATGCACTCCCTCCAATAGTTGGCAGGGGTGCGCATAAATGCCCCGGCGGGCGCCATGGCGCCCATGGGCACCGCATTGGGGACCCCTGGGCTAGAGAGAAATGATGCTTTGAAGAGGAAACTGCTGCTTCTTTCCAGCTGCATGGCTGCTCTCTGCTCCTCCGTAGTCTGCTGGTCTGTGTTCATGCTGCTCACTGCCTCCTGGTGAGCAGGGTCTGGTGCAGCCTGTGAGGAGGGCAACTAGGGGCTGGGGCTGGCCACAGGAACTGGTGCAGAACCCACAGTGGGAAGGCGAGGGATGGCAGCTGGAGGGGGGTGCCCAGAAGTCTCCTTATGAATCTCCACCTACCTTGTCATCCTCCTTTAGCTAAACCTGCCTTTCCTCAAGCACCAGCAGTCAAGGTTCAATAAAACATTATTTTTACTATTTTTCAATGCAAATATGCAGTATATCAGCTACATTATGGGTTTAAAAGGCTCTTGTGGGCTAGCCTGGGAACCTAACTACCATGTATAACATTGTTTCTGTGGGAAAATGCATTCTGAGTTCCACATGACTTATTTACAAACCTTTGGTACACAACCTGGTTGTAAGCTGGGGACTTTCTGTATATCCAGGTCTATTTGTCTGGTCCTGTACTGAAATGTTTCTGCTTTTTGTAGCTTCAGTCAGGATGCTTCTTGGCCCTAAGAGTTGAGAAGGAAATATAGCAAGACTTTTGCTATTGCAAGAAAAACCAGAACAAGGGGAAGTATCTCGGTATTTTTGTTCTCAGTCCCAGACAAACTTTGATGTTTCATAAGCATGTGAAAATCCAAACCACCCTCAAGCATGCAGACAGAAAGTGCTTTTTTTAAAATTGCTATCAAGTTTCATTTGCATTTGTATGTGGTATACTGAGACTGTAACTGCCTTGAGGTAGGGTCTATATGGGTCTGAAAAGTCCCTTGCACACTCTAGGTTCTAATTAGGGTGACCAGATTGCAAGTGTGAAAAACCGGGCCTGTGAATGAAGGATAATAGGCACCTCTATAGGACAAAGACCCAAATACCAGGATTGCCTCTTTAAAATCAGGACATCTGGTCACCCTAGGTACTATACAAATAATACACACTACATTCCTCCTTGCCTAATAAGTATCCTTCTAGGAGAGAAGACTGGATATGCTTGCCAGCTGATACTGAAAGTCAATAATTATGAGCAGTATCTAAATTCCAGCATATCTGCTGTGCCAGAGGGGAAAAGGGGGAGAGGTGGTTTCTGACATAGAAGATGACGCATCTCAGGGCTCTTGGAGGGAGTCCAACCTTTCCACGCACCACTTGTTTGAGAACTTCCTTTTTCACCCTAAGCCTCCCTCCTGATTTGGCCCACTTCCCCTTATTTCTTTTTCCTGACCCCGGCCCCGACAGAGGCCAGGAATCAATAGGTTGAAATGTGAAGCTAGCCAGAGAAAGAGCAGAGAGGTTGCGGGTGGGGGGAGTCAGTGGATCTGAGAGGAGATTTGGACAAGGAGAAGGTTGGTGATGGTGCATTTTTGATTGTTACATGGGGAGGTTAGAGCAGTAAGAAACCTTGCTGGGGGGGAAAAAAGGGAAACTGCAGAAATTGGGAGGCACTGAATTGTGAAAGAGGGTGAAAGCATACTCCTTTCCAGTCCCTCCATGAAGAACACTGATAGCCCCTTGCATACTCTCCTTCAGCACTCTGAAGTGGATATATTTGCCTAAAGCCCTGCACCATGTATTTCATTTCTCCCTCACACACGTTTTTAATGCAGTGATTTGGAAACAAGTTCTTTAATATTTCATACTTTTAGACGTTAACCTGATTCCACATTTTACAGCAAAGATGAGACAAATTATTACAGCAATGTATTATGATAAAGGTTCAACCTCTCTAGTCCAAAACCCTTGAGACCTGACCGGTACTGAACCGCAGAATTTTCCAAACCATGGGAGGTCAATATTGTCTAGCAGCATCACCAACACTTCCCCTGCTTACTGGGCTCTTAGAAGACATTTAGGGGTAAATTTGAGCTAAATAAGAGCACAGAACACTATCAGCCAGGACTGGTGGCTGTAAACAAACTTTATGGAGTACAGGAAATTTGGCCACACCCATCATAATTGAACATCTGGCTAACTAAAATCATGTCAGACCGTGGATGTTGCCAGACTAGAGAGTGTCAGACTAGCGAGGTTCAACCTGTATTTGCTAAATATAGGCCAGGTCTAACTCTCATTGAAGTCTATGAGACTCTATTGATTTTCATTGCAGGTGGATTGGAACCTATAATAGAAGACTGAGCAAAACCTTAGATCTTTGGGCTTTCACTGTTATGCTTAGATGTTTCTAAAACTCCTGTCCACAAAATACTTTGGAATATCAAAATAATAATTAATTATACTGAATTGGATAAAACTCCTGAGGGAAGTGTTAGATTCTCCATCTCTTGATGTCTTCAAATCAAGACTGGAAGCCTTTTTAGAAGATACATTTTAGCCGAATATAAATGATGATGTGGTACACAGGAAGTCAAAATAGATGAGCTAATGGGCCCTTCTGGCCTTAAATCTCTAGAAAACAATATGAGGTGGTTTAGCATTGTGTCCCGTTCTGGATGCCACATTTCAGAAAAGATGTGGACAAACTGAAGAAAGTCTCCAGAGGAGAGAAACAAAAATGATTTAAGGTCTAGAAAACATGGCCTTTGAGGAAAGACTGAGAAAAACTGGGTTTGTTTAGTCTGCGAAGACAGGGGGGCAGGCGGGGGAGAGGGTCATAACTGTTTTTAAGTACATAAAACATTACAAAGAGGAGAGAGAAAAATTGCTCTTGTTAACCTCCAAAAATAGGATAAGAACCAATGGGCTGAAAATTACAGCAGGGGAAGTTAAAGCTGACATTAGGAAAAACTTCCTAACCGTCACGATGGTTAAGCCCTGAAATAAATTGCCTAGAGACTGTATGGAGTTTCCATCATTAGAAATTTTCAAGAACAGGTTAGACAAACGTTTGTCAGGGATAGTCTAGGTAATACTTTGTCCTGCCATAAGCTCAGGGGACTGGACCAGATGACTTCTCAAGGTTCCTTCCAGTCCTCCAATTCTATTAATGGATTAGTCCAGTTGTGGTTGCTTCACCAGGCTGTAATGTTTATGGGCAGATTCCTGCTATCCACATGAAGCCCAATTTCCTGTTCATTTTCATGGTTATTGGCACATAGAAGGGATTTAGCTCACTGTAGTTTTAACTTTATCACAAGACTTTCAAATGCTTTAATGTGATTTAGAACCAACAAGGGGAAAGGTACATTCACAGCACAGCAGTAGAATGAATAGTGTAGGGAGGTTGTGCAATCTCCATCACTGGAGGTTTTTTTTAAGACCAGGTGAGATAAACACCTGTCAGGGATGGTCTAAATAATACTTCATCCTACCCTGAATGATTAGTACTGGACTGGAAGACCTTGAGATCCCTTCCAGTCCTATAATTCTATAATAAACAATGGAATGGATTTAGTGCTGACTAAACACACAGCAAAGCCAGCTCTCTCAATGGTTGATAATGGTTTCATGAGTTTAAATACATGATAAATGCTAACTTGAGGTATCTATTAGTAGGATAAAGCCTGATATACAGTAATAAGAAAAAATATTGCTTTTGTCAAGTAGGAGAAAATGTCCTCATTTGCTTATTCCTCCCACCTTAATATACTCTGTTGCAAATTGAAATTCCAGTCTTGGTACTATAGGTAAGTTTCCAGCTAACTGTCTAAGTGATAGTAGGGGAATAGAGATGAATTTAAAGGAACTATTAACAGCTGATAAAATTCTGAGAAAGAAACTGTGTCATTAGTTTGTTCATCCCAGGTAACTGGAATTAGCTCTTTGAGGGGATTGTTCTCCTTGATTAGTTGTAAAATGAATGCCTTAACCTTCAGAATTTCTATTATTCTTTCTTATGAATCAACTCATGCATATAAGCACCTCTCGATTGTCTGTGTTTTCAGATTCACTAACTAGAATATCAACAAGGATGCCTGGCATTGGAATCTCCTCTGTCTAACTCCCTCAGGTGTAGTATTCGACGGATGGGATGCACTGATTTGAAGGACTGAAATGAGAACCTAGTTGTTTGTGTCACACATTAGTAAACTGGGAATGAGAGGGAACATGGCTGCCAATTTTGTACAGCTCTGTATGTGACGTGTCACATGACCAATCACTGACTTCCCTCGCCTGGGTCCTCTACACAATGGAAGTGGTTGTGGGGAGGAAGGACCTTATTTTTTGCACCCTTCAGAAGAGGAACATGGATTTGCAAGTGCCAGAGGCAGCTTGGAAGGATGTACAATGAGAATGTGGAAAACACGTGGGAGTTCCTGAAGGGAAGCTGGAAGGAAGTTGTTGTGGAGTGAAAGGGACCGGGAGAAGGTACCTGGAATAGCTGGGGAGTAGAGTGTACAGGGGTAGGGTATATTCTGGACATAGGTATTGTTAGGGTAGTGATGGTACAGTTGAGGAGATTCCCCTGCTCTTCCTCAATCAGCCATCCATATTCAGCCCCTAACCCCGCTTTGGTTGATGTCCCAGTTTTATGGGGATAGCCCAGATAATTGGGGATGTATCTTATACAGGTGCCCATTACCCCCCATCCTCTGTCCTAATTTTTCAGTTACTATCTGGTCACCCTACCCTGGCTCAGTGCCAGCTCCCCTCACTTCTCCTACCCCTTGATTCAGTCCATTCTATCCTGTCCCCTCACGAGCTCCTCCTGTTCCGTCCCTTGCTAGCTCCAGCTCCTCCTTCCTTTCATTAGCCCTTTAACTCCCCCTGCCTTGCCACACCCTCCTTCATTCTCATCTGTGCCTTGTGAGCTGGGGACCAGCAGAGGGAATCAGGTGCAGAAGAGGGGAGGCCGCCTGCTTAGCAGGCACTGCACACTGCGTGTCCGCCAGGCTAACTCACTCCTGTGTCCTAGAGCCCATCCAAACTATGCTGTGGGAGATCATGAGGGGGCCTGGAAGCAGGGCTGGATTACCCAATAGGCAGACTAAGCATGTGCTTAGGGCACCAGCAAACCAGGGGCACAAAAAAAAAAGAGATTTTATGGTATAATAGTATTGTTTTTATTTTGAATTACATATGGGGGGCACCATAATCTTTTCCATGCTTAGAGCCTCTAAAGGTCTTAATCAGGCCCTGCCTGGAAGAGTGAGTATTACATGATGCTTAGCAGGGGCGGGCCTGGAAGTGTGAGAGACATGATACTTAGCAGGTCTGTGGTTAGGTTAACTGAGGCTAATGGAAATGCCCCGTCTTTCTGCTCACATTGCTGAGAGAGAATTAACAGAAGTTTTTGACAGTGATTCCCATTGCTCAGTCACACTTTCTAAAGTAATTGGGGAAATGGAAGGTAGAAGTCAGGCATTTTGTATGCTACTTACTGTTTATAAGAGGTGCATGCTAGTCAGGATCAGCATCATATGCAATATTTATATGTAAATAAACATTTGCACAGTTTTTTATTACTAAATAAGTGCCAGCCTTTTCCTTTTGCTCATCTTACAAATGTCATGGTAGAGATGGGTTTCAAGGAAAGATTTGGAGGAGAGGGATCCCTTCAGAAAGGGGGAGCCATGAATAAGGGGCTAGGTGGATGAAAGCGTACAGAGGTTTGTACGAGAGTCTGGAAAACAAATGGATGAGACTGGCATTGCCAGTGGAGCAAAGGAAATGGAGGAAGTGACATGGAGCGGACACTAGCAAGGGGAAAGGTTGCAAAGGCCTTTTGAAGGTGACGGCAAGAAGTCTGCCTTTGAGGGAGTGAAACAGAAGGCGCAATAATACTTCAGGACCTGTCATCTGAGAATCTCAGAGACCAGAATGTACTTCTCTTCTAATGTCCATTGAGCAACTTTAATCATTAAATGGTGCTTTTATTCATGCAAACTTAATTCTGGCCCAAGCTAAATGCAAGGATTTGCTGTCAGATCTAGGGGAGAAATCAGACTGGATATCATGATTCTGGCAGACAGCTTCCTGCAGAGAAATTGATACATGGAGATTATAACAATGAGTACATAGGATTATTCCAACACTATCTGAAACATACAAGCCTGATCTACGGTACAGCATAAGGTTGAATTAAGATATGCCGACTCCAACTATGTTAATTATGTAGCTGGAGTCAACATATCTTACATCGAATTTCCATGCCAACTACACAGCAAGAGGTCGACGTGACCAAATGTTGCCATTGGTTTCCTTACTCCTTGTGAGGAGCAGAAGTACTGGAACCAACTGGGGGCACACTCTGAGTTCACTTTAGCAGGTCTTTATTGGACCCGCTAAATCAAATCCTGGAAGATCAACTGCAGCAGTGTCGATCTTCTGCGTAGTGAAGATGTGGCCAACAGGGTTTTGCAGGAAATATTTTTTGCAGGAATTCACCCATTCTTTTAGCATATAGTGTTCTATGGAAATGCCCCCAAGAATTCTTTCACCAAAAAAAGCTTTCCAAAGCAAAATCATATTGACTAAATCCTTGGTTTTTTATCCAAATGGTGGAAATATAAACCCTGTGGAACCTGCTTTGGTGCACCACAGTGATCTCTTCAATGTTGTTGCCTCTACTGCCTGTTGAGCAAGACAGATGAGTCATTGCTTGTTTTTTTTTTTCCTCTTCTAATATCAGCTTTTTCTTGCATGCTCCAGATGTGCCATAGTGGAATGCCCAGTGAGATAGATATGGGTCATGTGAGAGCTCCACCCATAAGTTCTAGAGAGATAAATTTGGTTGTAAACTGACTGTGAAGACTTTTGACAGGTGTATGATGGCTTGCTAGCAGACTGGTCTCAGAGGAGTAGCCGTGTTAGTCCACATCTGAATAGTTGACGTGAAATTATGGAAAGTAACTGCAGAAATGAGTTCCCCTAGGATGCTGGTCAAGCATCCTATTATGTCCACTTCTTTAGTGTGGTAAGATATGACAAATGTAGCTACATCCTACAATATTTCGGGAGATTTTATGGGATTAAGCCAGGCATCATTAAGGGCTAGGGAGTGTATGTAATTCCATGGTGGAGTGTGCCCACAATCTCCCAGGAACTATGAGCAGTGGGAGATACCACCCTTCGGAGAGACTCTCTTATATTGGAGTCAGGCTGGATTCTTCATAGACCAGCAGACAAAGAAAGTACTTTTGGATAAATACCTTGGGTGTGCACTGATCCCGAGCCTGCCTGCCCTCTGATCCCAAGATCAGACAGGACCTTCTGCCTAAAGGAACCCAACCCTTTCTGGGAAGGGCTGGAAGAAATTTGGCCTATTGAAGCTTTCTAAAATTGACAGGTGGCCTCTGGTACACTTATTAGCATATGTGTAGATTCATTTATTGCTTTAATATATATTTTTCTCTGCAAGGCTTTTACCATACGACTTAGAAAGAACTGTGTTTAGAAAGAACTGTGAGTAGGATCCAGAGAGAGGGAGCAAAGCACAGATGCTGGCCTGCTTAGGCAGTCTGACTTGCTGGAAATAACACAGAGTAGGTGGGGAAGTGTGCAGGATGGAATAACCACTGGTGAGGAGGGAGAGAGAAGTGGGTCTCTGACCAAGAAAGATAACAACTAAAGAGCTGGAGCCTAAAGTGGGTGCCATTGGTGAACCATGGAGGCAGAATGCAGGTGCAGTTGCCCTGAACTGTGACATATGGGACCAGACCCAAACTGTGGCGAATATGAAAGACTATGGCAGAACTTATTTTAGTACTTTTCTCTTTTGACTCTTTTATTGTATTCTATTAACCAAAAGCAAGAGAGCTCTTCTGGGGGGAACATTCTCTTTGTAGTCTATCTGCTTTTCAAATGAAAAATGAATTCCATCTATTTTTCCCTTTCTAGCTTATTGTTTATTATAGATGTAGCACAGCATCTTACACAACGGGCACATTTGCCATATGTTTTAAAAACCCATTGAGCACAAACTGCTGTAATATCTACATTTGACATTTAATAATCTAGACAAAATATGATTCCATTTTCTCAGTTCCCATACCCCATATTTTAGTGGGGAATGTTGATTCTATTGCTGTAAATAATAAACCACAAAAAGAAACTCTCTCTGCTGGGTTGGAGATCTAAATTCATCCTCAAGTACTAGTGAGATCACTTGCCAAGGCTGTCCCTGGCAGCCCTGCAGGTAAGAATTTTTATTCTAGGCATTGGGTGACAGGTTAATTTAATGAACAAGGAATCTTACAAAAAGGAAAGAAGCATCGAGTAAGGAGAGCCATAAACTTCACCTTTGGAACACTTTTTACCGCATGAAATTGCATACTAACTGCTGAACATTGTTTCACTGAGGTTAAAATGACTGCAGCAGAAGCATCACTGGCGTGTCCCTTTGGTTACCTCACAAACAATGTTACCATCAAAGGCCAGCAGACAGACAAGCTGCTGGCTGGGTATATTTCTAACAGTCTCTTTTCTGCCTTTAGGCAGCCTGGTTTTGTTAGATGTGTGCGAAGTCGATTTCCCTCTTGCACTCAGCACTCAAGTGTTTACACAGTAGTGGGGAGACTGTTATCTTGAAGGTTAAATGATTCAACAACCAATAAAACACTCTCATTTCCAAAGTATATTTGCACAAACTGATTTGTCTTTATAACAGTCCCTCTGATGACAAGATCCTTGGGGGAGGGGGACTTGCAATGGGTGATAAATACATATGCACAAGTATATGTAAATTGATGTGTGCATGTATTTTCTTGGGATTAATGCTGGTTCCTTAACAGCTAATTACAGGTGATAAATAAGGCACATAGGGGGAAGACCTGTGATTCTGAGCCTGACTCCAGCTTGGGACAGAACACCTTCTCTAGTTTTAGCCCCATAACCCAATTTCTACCAGCCCAAGTCAATTGATCTGGATTCTGGGACTCACTGCCGGGGGTCTTACACTCAGTGTGTATATCCTGCAATAGATTTCATTACACACCAGTGCACACTGACACTTCAGTACCAGTTCAGGAAATAACATAACTGTTAGAGTTGGGTAAACTGAGATGGCTGAATCTTACCTATGCGGGAACTGAAAGATCTTTTAGATTATGGGAAAGCAATAGGAAAGGAAATATTTCCCCCGGGGATAAACATACAAAAGTTTCCTTGAGCTCATTCACAACACAGGAGGGAAAGATGGATTTGAACTTATCTCTGGAGCTTCCCGTTTGGTGCAATGCTGCTTTCCCCGAATTTTCTATCAAGTCCAATGTAACCTTGCGTAGTTTCAGATTGTTTTCTTTGCTGCGGATGCTACGCTTTTCTTTGGCAAAATCTGAAATCTAATTTAAGAGAATGAAGAACTTTTAAATACCATGGCACCTAGAATTCTGGTAGAGGACTGTTTGGATAAAGAGGAAATGATTGTATTTGGCTCTGTTTATTTTCTTTAGCTTGAATGGCAGCAGCTAGTACTGAGTATTTCTGACAACTTCCTTTGTTTATTATTTGTTTATTATTTTTTTAACAATTATTTTAGATTTGTTAATTTAGGGAACAGGGACCTCTGTGATCTTAATTCATTTAGGGCTGAGAACATTGAGCTGGTTGTGCACTCAGCAATCTCTTTTGTGACTGATCTGGGTGGTGACCTGTGGAGGAACCATGTGGTAGCATTAGCTAGCACACACTGTGTTGGCGAGCAAGCCAGAGAATACCACAGGGTCTTCACGCTAATCAGGCATTCTACCATTTTGACATGGTGGACTGTCAAGCACACAGCATTAGAACTGAAAAGTGCATGATATAGCAGAAAGCAAAATTTGACCCTACGTGGATGGACTCTGTTGGTTTTGGAAGAAGGTAAAAAAGAAGAAATGCTAAAAATGCTGTGGGCATCTGAGGTATCATGATATCATTGCTCCGATACAGCTGCATCTTCTGTTTGGGATTTGAGTTCCCATTGCCTGCTGATTTGAAGTCCATCATGTTTATCTTGGCAAGATTTATTATTACTCACTAATTTGTTGCCCTGTGTGCCAGATTAATGTAGTTATGCATAATACCTGATTTGTGTGTGTGAATCCATGTGTGCACCTAAATAGTCTGTCTGCAGGCACACCTGACCATATGGGGTGCTCCCTTATGCTCTTTGGGCATAAAGACCTAGACTGTAAATCAGGGCTACTCTACACGTGGCCCGTGCCAATTTGTTTGTGGCCCATTGTGCGGTTTGGGTTTATGCAGGGCTCAACACACGGTGTGAGGGTGGGAGCCAGAACAAAAGTTGTCAATATAATGGTCTTCTGTTGATATGCATTTTAGAAGTTAAATTCCTGGACTGTCATTGCTCATTAAAAGTGCTGTCATATGGGTGGAAATCGGGTAAATATTGCATTTTATTAATATCAGCAGAACTGACTTAAATGGGGCCTGTGTGTTGGGTAGTCTTGCCTTAAACTTTGTATTCATACCCATCAGTGTGAAAGAAGCTATTTGCATATATATTTGCATATATATTTGCATGTATATGCAACCACACATAAGTTGTGGCCCTCAGTGTATGCTGTGAGTATCATTGTGGCCCCCGGGGCTTCCAAAATTGAGTAGTCCTGCTGTAAATAGACATGCACTTGGAGCTGTAGGGTGAAGAAAAAAAAAACCCTGGCCACATTTAATTCAATGGGAGTTTTGCCACTGACTTCACTGAGACTTGAGCTTCTTTTTCAGCTTTGTCATCCACCCATCCACAGAAGGTAAACATGTGCATGTGAATGTGCTTGTGATGGGGCGTTTGCTGTGCACTGGAGTGCAAGGGGCTGAAAACAACCCTAGGAGAGGGCTGATCCTAGGAGCCAGTCAGGGCTGGGCTAGGCCCTATAAAAAGGGCTGTAGAGCAATGGTCAGTCTCTCCCCAGCTTTGGAGAGAGGACTGGCTATCTACTAGAGGGGGAGATATCTTGGACAGAGCAGCACTGAGGAAGGTCTGGGCGAGCCAGCGGAGCACTGGCCTGGCCAAATCCCAAGCTAAGTGCTTGATATGGGGACCTGAGAAGGTATTAGGGCTGCATAGGGGGAGCTAAGAGAAGGAAAAGGTAACAGATCCAACCCCCCTCCCCCTTGCCATTTCAGACTATAGTTTACTCCTGTGGGAAGGGGCTAGATGACGAATGGCAGTAGGTCACTTAAGCAAGGTGTTGCCCGGGAAGGGAGGCACCCAGATGTGGGCACTGACTGGAGGATCATACCCTGAGGAAAGGGCACGATGATCTGGGAGGGACACGGGTCCTGACAAAGGGTGGAGATTGACAGGAAGCAGGTAACAGTGGGTGAGACACAGCCAGGAGAAGGAGCTCTGGATCTGGAGAAGAGCTAATTCCTGTAGTGACCAGCAGAAGGCACTATGGCAGTGAGTCGAGACTATTACAATGCTGCCTTTTCAACTATACTGCTGTGTCTAGACTACAAAGTTCTATCGGAAAAAGATATGCAAATTGTGAACCACAATTTGCGTATCTTTTCCCCCTTTTCTTCCGAAAGAGGCTTTTCCAACAATGGGCCAAATGTCAGAAAAAAAAGCCTCTTTCGGAACATCCCTTCTTCCTTGTAGAACGAGGTTTACAAGGATGCTGAAAAAATGTGTCTGCTTTTCCGAAATTTTTTTTCAGAAAGGTAGACGTGTTCCTTGGACGCGGCAGAGCTTTTCCAGGATTCCGGAAAAACTCTGCAGTCTAGACTCTTCAGTGTGTTGAAGTGGAAAGCATATCATTGTGACTCGATAGAAAAGTATTTTTCAGGCATTTTCATTGATTACTCAGCTATAAACATACAGTAACAAAAAGACAGAACCAGAGACTTGGGATGTTAAAAACTGTGTAAAAATGTAATTGGGTAACAGCTAAAAATCCTAGTGGTTACACAGTTACATATGCTGAGGGCTCTGCAGTTTAACTTTTATACTGCAGAACCTGCAACAAAGCCGGCTCCCTGGGAGCAGGGCCAAGCAACCTCTGCCAGCCCCGCCCCTGGGGAGCTGACACACAACCGTAATGGAAACCAGTGCTTATCAGTTTAAGCTAACTGTTTAAACGGTTACAATTTTAAATCCTTATTACAGACACAGCTGTTGTATTATTGTTTTTTTCACTTAGTACTGGATAAATATTAACTGAACAGAGAACAAAATAAATAGACACCTTATGTGCCCGTGCAGTCTGTGGCCACATTTAGAAAAACTACTTTGGAAACATTTGTATTTCCTACTTAGTGAGACCATTGTGCAATCCATTTTATATTTATACTGATCATTTGACCCACAGATCAAAAGTAGTACTTGGAGGCATCTCTCTCATGCTTTTCTCCCATCTTTCCAAAAGTAAGCAAGATATGTGATCAAATTATTAGTTACTAATAAAGGCTGATACAAATATAGTCTCTTTCAGTTACTGAACTATTCATGACCTGATCTGGATTGTCTGATGTTTCCTTTGTGATATTCTGTAAACAGATTGGAAAAATAATTTTCAACCTACCTTTTCTGGCTTTTTGTTTCAACCTTCAGCTATTTATTTGTGCTGTGTGGTTGGTCAGTCTTATCACATGGTGTAGATTCTATGCCATGACTGGATCACTGAAGCACTTTAGACACTAGAATCACAAACCAGGAATTCTACAAATTCGGGGAACAGCTTTGGAATGAATAAATCTTCATGCTACAATGTATTGAATTTTTGGGATTCACAGATAGCCATTGTGAATCCCGGTGGTTGTATGAGACCTCATGAATTTCCTGACAGTGCTGAGTCTTGAGAGATGCCCAATTTGAGTTAGTAATCTTGTCGGCTAAAATATTTATACATTTGTTCCTGTCTTCTGCAAAAGACAAATCAGCAGGTCTGCCAAAACCTTTTGTTTTGTCTAATCTACTCCTAAATGGAATCTGATTTTTAGGGTTGGGAGGTATTTGAAGCTAACCGCTAGAGCACATTTCTTGTGTGACTGAAGCTGGGAAGATAAAATTCTGAGAGTTGAATCTTCAAAATTGTGCATCCCCTAAAAAGTCTAAAATAAGAAAGTCCTGCCTGGAAAAACATGTCTTTCAGAAAGCTTCCTGTTGGATATGGCCTTTCTTCTTTCTCTCATGCTGTAATACCTGCTAGCTTTTTTTAAAAAAGCACCTGTTACATGCAGACCCATTGCTTGGATTGTTCTGGCGCACCACTTACCATCTTCAGTTCTGGTGGGATATGAAGTGCAGGTTGGGCAACTCTAAGGCCAAGAGCTAGTGGAGTTCACTGACTGTACTCAGGGTGCCTCCCTGAACTGCTAATGCAAGACTGAGCTTTTTTCGACAGATTGCTCATCTCACATAAAGAAGTGCCTCTGAATTTTCTACTCTGGCACAAGGACACAACATTCTATTCAACTCACTGAAGGAAAAAAACTGATGGTCAAAGATGAAATCGGCCCCATGTTAGGGTTTGCAGGGATGCACTGAGTATACTCACCAAAGTGCCCTGACAATCCAGACAAATCTCCATGTTTCATGCTGAGGGCTGGGGCTGCAGTATGCGCACTGTGGATTTTGTGCCTGCTGCAGAGGGAAACTTGTTTTATTTTTGGCCTGGAAATTGCACCTAATGTCTAACATCTGTGCCTGCCTCAGAAGCTATTTATTTGAGAACAGAGCCCTTGGTGAGTTGTAGTCAATGTACAAGTGATTCCTTTGAATAAGCCCAAAGTCAGCTATTAAGAGGATTCAGCTTGTAGAATTAAATACGGTTTGTACAGTACACAGCTGGCAGATTTGCACCAGGAAGATTGCTCTTCTGTTTCATTTTTATCTAAGGAGGTGCAGCATTTCATGATTAAATCAAATGGACATGAGATGCTCTTTCTTAACAGCCCTTGTTAATAGGATTTAGTACACAATCCTAGCAACACTGAACACTGGTAAGAGAACAGGTTTTCACTTCAGCCCAAATATTTAAGTTATAGTTTTTCTGTTCACATTAACATGTAGAAAGCCTGATAAATGGTTATTGCAGAAAGTGGCTTGAAGAAAGCATAAGTATATTTTATCCAGAATAATAAACAGAGAACAAATAGCTCCAATTGACTCATTTGAGCCACTAGCAGATGTATAGCTTGCACTTTCTGAAGTTGCTGATGGACTGCCTCACAATTTGGTCAGGAATATATTTCTTTCTTTGCCTGCACTCATGAAGAAAACACTCCTGAATTTTCAGACTATCAAGGTGCCTAAACTGCGTGGATACAAAGAAACCAAAAGATACTAATTATGGATGTCGCTTGGCAGGTTTTGGAGTGCTGCCAAGTCACACAGTGTGTTTTGAATGTTTCCAATGCCAGTGTTTCACTTGCAGTGGGAAAATAAAATTAGCATAAATATTCTAATAATTACTTTTCTTGTGTATTAGATCACATTGACATGTCCCATCGGGGAAAATAACTCACTTAAAGAAACTTTGAGAAAGTGATCACCACTGTGTTTGTTCTTGCTGTTATGAATTTGAACTTTCAAGGGCATGGCTCATCCTTTTCAGGTATTTTATAGATATTGAGTGTCATGGGGCAAGCATGCCAGCCCTCTGAGGCCCCTCAGGGGGTGCCGAATCCCATGCATGTACCAGTCTGGGAAAGAGGGGTGCTGTGCCTTCCTTCCCAGTTATACCCGTGACTCATCCCAGGCTCTGTGGCTTTAGTCAATAACAATGCCCTCCTTCTGCAGGGCAGTGTGGCTCAATGGCCAGAGTGAGTAACTATGCCCTCCTTCTGTAGGGCTGTGTAGTCGAATGGCCAGAGTCAATAACCTTGCCTTCTTCATGCAGGGCAGAGTGGCCTACCTACCAGAATCAATAGCAAGACTCCCTCCCACAGGGCAGCATGGCTTAGCAGCCAGAGTCACTAATAACACCCTCTTCTCGAAGGGCAGTGGGACCTAGTGGCCACAGTCACAGAGTTAATATCAATTATCCTGCTCTGTGGCCATTCTCCACTGACTGGCCTCATCTTGGTCCAGCTGCAGCTCCTCCTTCCCCATCAGCAGAGTGAACTGCTCCACAGGCCTTTAGATCTGGTCTCCAGCTGAAGCATGCTCAGTAGGGCTGTGGGGACGTGGCCTTCTCAGGCTATGTCTACACTGCACTGCTCTTCCGGAAAAAGTTATGCAAATTGCAAACCACAATTTGCGTAGCTTTTTCTGCTTCTTTTTTCGGAAGAGGCTTTCCCGACATTTGGCCCATCTACACTGGGCTAAATGTTGGGGGAAAAACCCTTTTTCGGAACATCCCTTCTTCCTCGTAAAACAAGGTTTACAGGGATGCTGAAAAAGTGTGTCTGCTCTTCTGAAAAAAATTTCGGAAGAACAGATGTGTTCCCTGGACTCTGCAGTGTAGACATAGCCTCAGGCAGGTAACCAGGTTTAACCCTCACAATCCCAGTGCAGGGTTGGTTCACACCATCACACAAAGGGTACAACAGAAGGACATCAGTGACATATAACAAAAAGCAAAGTAAGTAAATTCAGGTATGCATTTTGTTGTCCTTTGCTTAGAATCTAACTCGAAAAACATTCTGAAAGGATAAGATACATAGACCCAAGTGCAACCCTGCCATCTGAAGCAACAACTCCCACCGACAAAGGAAGTTTCACCAATGTACATGAGGACCAAATCTGGTTCATCCTTTAGGTATATTAGATCACATTGACATGTCCCATCGGGGAAAATAACTCACTTAAAGAGACTTTGAGAAAGTCTGTTTTTTTAAAAGTGAGCAACTGAGTCTTGAATTTATTAATATGCATCTCAGAAGCCTCTTTCGCGATGGCCTTTGTTTTGTTTTAAACAAATGCAGGGCTTTAAAAAGGAATGGATATGGGTTGTTATACACACAAATAAGGGGTTTGTGGTCAGCGTATGGTATAGGATGGGAAACCTATTTGGACGAACTTTGTTTCTTTGAAATTGTTCCATGCTAAGCTCTCCACATGTGCTCACACTTTCTTAGACTGTGCACCCACCAATTTAAGCCCTCCATTAGAAGTTCTTTAATGCTGCAAGATTTAAAACAGAGAACTGTCAGCTTGTGCCAGCTACTGATTAAGAGGTGCCCTAGCTCAAGGTCATTCTGATTTTCTCTTGTCTATTTTTTCCCACTGGGTGGCGGGGGCGGGGAGGGGGGGAGGCTGTCATCCTCTGTGAGAAGCAAATCCTCTTGCCTTCTTTCATGGCGAAGTCTGCTAACTTGTTGATAACACTAGGATTCTGAGGATTGTGTGTTTCTTAAAGAAGTTCTTTTCATGTTTAAAGGCAACAGTTCTCAGTACTTACTACAGATCTTGTTTCCAGGAGCTATTAGATCTTCAGTGATATTGCTGAGCCTAGCACTATTCTTAGCTGAGAGGAATCTCTCGTACACCCACTTGCTCCCATTTCTAGCACTATTTTCCTGTTTGTCATCTACATAATCACTCTATCCACTGGGGAAGTCTTCTCTGCTGGACTTGCTCTCTCAAACTGACTTCAGCTCCATGTCTCCAGGAGGGGCAGGGCCTTGAGCAGAAAGAGGGGCTGGGGCTAGCTTCCCCCAAGCAGCTTCTGCACAGCCCAGAATGTGCCACACTTACCCCAGGCTGCCCTTAGTGCTGCCTGGAGTGTGCCACGCAGGGGGTCCGGCCACCACTAATGCTGAGGTGGCAGTGGCTGGGAGTGCTGGGTCCTTTTGAGTCACCAGGCCCCAGGGCCACTGTCCCCTTTGCTCCTCTGTCAGCAGGCCTGCCCCCACTCACTCCCAACCTATGCCTCTTTAAACCACCACTTCCTGCTCTGTCTTACTGCCTCTTCTGAAGGCTCTCTCCCCATCCCAGATGTGAGGGCAGTAGAAATGCAACAATCCAGTCTCTGGGTATCTGGATTATGTAGTTATGCAGTGGCTGACTGCCCCACTTCCAGCTGACTAGTGAGTGCCTATCTTTCACCGGAATCATAGAATCATGGGATTGGAAGGAACCTCGAAAGGTTATTAAGTCCTCTCAAAGATCCTCTGCACTTATGGCAGGACCACCCACAATCTAGATCAGTGTTTCTCAACCTTTTTTTTATAAAGTACCCCTTTACAAAAATTATAAGTACCCACAGTACCTACCGTTTTCAGAAACACAATTTTTTTCTACCATTGCAACGCATTTGTTTAAACAACTTAATTGTAGCCAGGCGGGCGATGAAATTTTTGGGTGTAAAAAATACAAAAATAATAAAGTGCTGTAAAACTTAAAACAAAAATTCAGTTTTCTCCAAATTTCAGTTGTGTTGACGTACCCTCCCCCCTCCCCAGACTTCTCTCAAGTACCCCTAAGGGTACTCGTACCACTGGTTGAGAAACACTGATCTAGATCATCCCGACAGGTGATCTATTTTATTTTAGCGCTTAAGCAACTTGATAGTTAAGAAGTTTTTCCTAATATCCAGCCTAAACCTCCATTGCTGCAATTTAAGCCCATTGCTTCTTGTCCTATCCTCAGAGGTTAAGAAGAATAATTTTTCTCCCTCCTCCTTTTAACATCCTTTGAGGTACTTCAAAGCTATTATCATATCCCCTTTGTCCTTTCTTGTCTAGACTAAATAAAACCAATACTTTCAATCTTCCTTCATAGATAATTTTCTAGAGCTTTAATCAATTTTTTTTGCTCTTTGTAGAAACCATTTCATATTTAGCTAGAAGCCATCTTGTATAACAGAAACCATTTCAGCTTTTCTCTTTAGCACGTAGACCAGAGTGAATTTTCTGTCACCCCGTGAGAAGAGGCCTACAGGATGGGCTATTGGAATGTGTTAATTGGGCTGGTTGAGACAGGAGAGGTACTCCCTCATACTTGTCCGCCATCTTGTACATAAGGCTTTGTTTTTCCAAGTTTAATTGATGATTTCTGTAATTGGATGCCCTGACGTCAGACTGTTTGGTTCAGGGTATAAAGATACTAGGATTGATTGTTTTAGCCAGCCTTACTGGGCCCGGCTCTGCTGGGACCACGTTTGGCTCACTTGGCTTTACTGATCAATAAAGCTGTCTGTTTAGCCGCCTAAAACTGAGTGAAGCCTTTGCTTTGACATAGAGCTTTAATCAATTTTTTTGCTCTTCTCTGGACTTTCTCCAATTTGTCCACATCTTGCCTGAAATGTGGCACTCAGAACAGGACACAATGCTTAGTTAAGGCCTCATCAATGCAGAAGAATTACTTCTCATGTCTTACCTACAACACTCTTGCTAATACATCCCAGAATCATATTTGCTTTTTTTGCAAGGGTTACACCATTGACTCACATTTAGCTTGTGGTCCACTATGACCCCTAGATCCCTCTCTGCAGAACTCCTTCCTTACACAGTCATTTCCCATTTTGTAATTGTGCAGCAGATTGTTCCTTCCTAAGTGGAGCACTTTGCATTTGTCCTTTTTGAATTTCATCCTATTTACCTCAGACCATTTCTCCAGTTTGTCTAGATCATTTTTAATTATAACCCTAGCCTCCAAAGCAGTTGCAACCCCTCCCAACTTGGTGTCACCCGCAGACTTTATAAGTGCCCTTAGTGTCCTTTTTTAAAGGCCCTTGGATGAGAAGGGGGTGGCCCTTGTCTGACAAGCCCTCACCATTATTCAGTGGGGAAGGACTAGCTAGTGGTCTCCTCCCAGCCTGATGGAGCACTAAAGAGGAAGTCTCCAGAGCCTCCACCCCAAAGATACCAGGAAGTGTTACAGGGTCCTGGATGTAAAAGAGGGTGATGGGAGTGACAGCACCAGCTTTGGTGCTGAGTCTATGCAGGAAAGAGGGAAATGGATTGGTCTGGGTGGCAGTGAGGAAGGAGTCTGCTCTGGACTGTTTTTGCTGTATCTGTCTGAGGTAATATAAGCAACCTAGGCTGGGTTTGCAATAGATTCCCTGTCTAACTTCATGAGGCCATGCAGCATGCATGTTTGTAACACTGCGATATGCATGCTTTTGAAACCTTTGTCTCCCTTCTAGTCCTAAAAATGGAGCAAACACAGGGGGAAAGCAAATTATTTGTTGTTAAAATTTTCACAAGTGAACTGTAAAAACTTAGAAAGTGCAGATTACCATGGGCACTGAATCCAAAACCAAACTCGATTTGGCCAGTCTATCTCTGCGGTACTGTAACTGCGCTCTCTCTCTCTAAGTTTGCATGAAAGACTGTGCATGAAAATAAAGCTGTATTGTACCGGAGACAGAAATGGTTATTATTTTTTCTCAAGCAAAAATGCACAGATATTGGTAGCAGTTGTCCTCTTGCGCTGTATTGTTCATCGCTGTTCCAAAGGGATGAATTAGATCTCTCCTTAAATTAATGTACTGTTTTTATATTCTGTTTTGATTGGAGATCCATGGACACATATTGCCGTAGCTCTAGTACAATAAGTCACCACCAGTGCTTTTTATAGCAGCATTTACAAGAAATGCATTGATCTATGTCTACATCCTGTACCCAAGCCCTTAATAATATTGGATTGTGCCCTGTAAAGAAAGTGTAGAGGGTTTAGGTAATAAGGAAACCGCATTTTTGCTATACAGCTCAGTGGGTGTTTCCTGGGTTATTGCCTGTGTACAGCATAGAGTTCAAGACTGTGCTTTTGCCCCACTGTGGATGGGTAGGAAGGAAAGGGGCAGCAAGTGGGTTGTAAATCAGGGGAAACCCACAGCACACACTTCTCCACATAGAAATAAATATCAAGCCCCTTGTGTGTCCACTTCTTTACCATTGCAGGGAGCTGGAACAATGTGTATAATGGGGGTGCTGAGAGCCATTGAACTGAACTGTAAAGCCTGGATATGATGGACACCACTTCAAGCCTGGCGGTGTGGCAGCACCCCCAACCAGCAACCCTAGTTCCAGAACCTATGTGCCCTTGAGAGCAGAGTGGGATGTGAGTCTAAAAATGACTGCCTGAGGAGATGGGGGTTAAGCATGGCCCATCTCATACTATTTAGGCTATGTGTTTCCCTTTTAACACCTGGTTTAGCTCCAGTTAAAGCCCGTGGGCATTCCAGTGTGGGGTAGATTACCATGTTTGGTCTTATTTCTGCAACTGATAGAAGTTGCTGTGGTCACAATCAGAGCTTTCAAAAATCAGGATCAGAGGACTCCAAGCTCCCTGTTCATTCCTTTTCCCCATGTGTTTTTACATGCAGTTCTTCCCATGAGCACAGGGTAGGAGGAGGCCTAAGAGTTGTCCTTTCTTGAAATACTAGCCAATTAGCCCGTCATAAGACGGGATTTTCAGGTCTCTCCTCCAC
>JANRFK010004440.1:18204276-18214791 GCA_030068395.1 Apalone spinifera | reverse complement strand
TCATTCTCTGTTTTGTTTGTTTCTTTGTCTCCTTCTACTGGTTGTGAGGGCTATCAACTCCATCCTGCTGCGCAGGGTCATTAGCCACAGAGAACTGGACCCCATCATCGCAGGATTCACCACCATGGGGTTCTCCAACTGTGGGGGAGCAATTGATGGAACCCACATCCCAATCCATGCACTACATCATCGAGCAGCCCAATACATCAATCGCAAGAGCTATTTCTTGATGGTGCTGCAGGCCCTGGTCGACCACCGTGGACACTTCACAGACATTTTCGTCGGATGGTCTGGCAGGGCGCATGATGCCCGCATATTCAGAAACTCCAGCCTGTACCAGAAGCTGGAGTCTGGCACATTCTTCCCCCAGCGGGACTTTCGCTTGGGGGATGTCCAGATGGCACTGTGCATTGTCGGGGACACAGCATACCCACTCATGCCATGGCTCATGAAGCCCTACACTCACCACCTAGACCCCAGCAGGGAACAATTCAATGCGCACCTCAACCGGGCCTGCATGCAGGTTGAATGAGCTTTTGGGCACCTCAAGGTGCAGTTCAGGTGCGTCCTGACCCGCCTTGACGTGGGAGAGCACAACATCCCCAAGGTGGTCGCGGCGTGTTGTGTTCTTCACAATGTTGTGGAGAGCAAGGGAGAGGCCTTCCTCCTGGGGTGGGAGGCAGAGGCCAACTGTGAAGGGAGGGCCTTCAAGTAGCCATGGACAATGGCCATCCGCTAGGCATATCAGGCCAGGGTGTGCATCTGGGAGGCCCTGAAGGAGAGTCTCTCTGAAGGACCCCAGTCATACTCTCCCCAGGGCCTCTCCACTAGGGGTCTCTGCCTTGCCCCCCATACCTTTCCAGCCACAACCCCTCTCTTCTCCCCTTTCCTGTACTCCCAATAAACACATTAGTTTTGAGTGGAACCACAAGAACTTTGCATTTTTTTCAAAGAAAAGTAACTGGGGAGGAGGGGGGCAGAGAACCTGGAGGGGGGGAAGGGAGGAAGAGGGTTCAGGGCTGGGAGTGGCGTGTGGGGCAGCTGGAGGAGCCACCTTGGGTCTGGGGACCTCGACGAACTCAGGGGTGGCTGGGGCCTGGGACCACAGGGGGGTGGGCAGGATATGGGGCTGGAGTAGGGTCAGGGATAGCTGGGGGAAGGGATATAGGCACGGCAGGGGGAGCTGGAGTGGGGACAAGGGCTAGAGTGGGGACAGGAGCTGGAGTGGGGAAGGCTAGAATGGGAACAGGACCGGGTGTGCCATCACTTCCCAGATGGTGGCACAGAAGTTTTCGCCCTGCTGCACAAACTGGTCCCACATTTGGTTGCGCCACTCGGCGTCATCCTGGACCTTTTGGGTGAGAGTTTGTTGCAAGTCATGCAGGACGGCCACGTGCTCCTTCATGAGGTCCTCGTGGCCCCTCCTGCACTTGGGTCTCACTGTGCATGAGACCGTGCCCTCCTGTGTCAGCAGCGATCAACAGTCCTCGGCCCAGAGGACGGTGATGTCTCGTGGGCCAGGACATGTGTGGCCTGCACTGAAGGACCTGACTCACAGAGGCCCCGAGGTGCCCACACTTCCCGCTATCCCCCACCCCCATCCCATGGACAAGCAGGCAAAGGAAGTGTCCCGCCACAGTGCAATGCCATGAGTGGTTGAGGGGCCTGGAGCAGCCTGGCCTTCCCTGGGGTCCACACCCATACCTGCGCCTGGCAGCACTGTCCCCAAGAGCGGATGGTTCCCTGAGCATGCAGGCATGGCCCTGTGCTGTGTGCGGCACTCCTCGGAGTGCTTGGGGTCGTGCGTGCGCCCTTGTGCACAGCCTGCTTCCAATGGTGTCTGGTGGTGGGAGGGTGTCCCCCCCCCCGGGGTCAGACGTATGTGGGGCCTCCATACAGCCTGTGAGCACGAGCCTGTGGGGGCTCCGGGGCTAGCTCCTGAGGCCGCGTGGTGCACGCTGCTGCTGCACGTGCATGGAGTGCAGCACGCTGCCCAGGCCGAGTGACGATCGCTCCCCATCTTCTCTGCACCCGCCTCCCCCGCCCTGACAGCACTCACCTGATGATCCCTCCCTGGCATCAGAGGATGCCTGGGAGATGTCCAGGGCCTGGGGTACTGGTTCCATGTCCTCCTCCTCCCGCAGCTGCTGTTCGTCCTTCTCCTCGTCAAGGAGCTCCGGCCAGGCGACTGAGCCCCGAGTCCACAGTTACAGGTGGGGAAAAAACTTTACCACCCCCCCAGGATTCTGTGCTGCTCCTTATAATATGCGCACGAGTGTGGTCCTGCCCTGGAGTGAGAGCTGTGCTCCCTGGCCCTGGCGTATCCTTGGCGCAGGTCCTTGACCTTGCTCCTGACGTGGTCCAAGGTGTGGGAGTGGTGTCCCCTCTCGGCCAGAGCCTCAGCCATCCAGCCATAAATGTCAGCATTGTGCCTCTGGGAGCGAGGATCCGGCAGAGTGGCCTCCTCTCCCGCAGCTCCAGGAGGGACAGGATCTCTGCCCTGGACCAGGAGGGCGCATGGCGTTTTCTGCCTCTGAGTGGGTCCTGGGAGCCCTGGGGCTGCTCTCTGTGAGGGCCAGAGGGGTCTCGGGAGGCTTGTTGCTCAGCCATACCTCCGAGTTGTGTGGCAGGGAGAGCTGCGCGATCAGGGTGCTGCTCCACAGCCGGCTTCCTGCCACAAAGCTTGTCTCGGGTGCCTGCAGCTTTAAGAGCTGGCAGGGGACAGGAACTATAGAACTGTGTTTCGTATGGATGGAGCGTCCACCAGTGCACCTGTGTTATTTCCTGGAGGGCTCTTCTTTCAAAAGAAAACCCGCCTCCTTGTCCACACCTGCCTTTTTCCGAAAGAGCTCTTTCAAAAAAGGCGATCTTTCTCGTAGAAAGAGGTTTACCTCTATCAGAAAACCTCCTCTGTTCTTTTGATTTACTTTTGAAAGAACGCGATTGCAGTGTGGCTGTAACTCAAGTTTCGTCAGAAAAACGGCCATTTTTCTGACAAAACTCTGTAGCGTAGACTTACCCTTTGTATCCTCGGTAGCGTAGACTTACCCTTTGTATCCTTTCTGTTGCAAAGTCATCACAATTGATACACCGCCACAAAATGTTTTGGCTTCAGCAAAGCAGCCTTTTTCAGTGAAAAACACTTTTGCAAAAACACTTTGACCAGCTGCAAGAGTTGTGTTCTGCAACGTGATGTGGACTGGCTCCCCAAAACCTTTTGCCAGTCAGCTGTGTATATGCAGTTTTCTGTTTGATGTCTTCCAACAATAGCTCCCCTCTCCATTTTAAGTGCTTGTCTTTTTGTTTCATTTGGTCATCATTTTGGGGGCGGGTGCTGCCTTAATTTTTGTGGCTGATAAAGCACCAAGCAAATAGTTGATACTTAACAAATAATCCAAAGAATGTTCAGGCCCATGCTAGTCATAGTCTTCTCCTTTATAAACACAGCGATATAATTTAAAGGTTTTGGCCTCATAAAAGACTACTGGTTCTATTATACCTGAGGCTTTTGTATAGGAATTATGAGAAACTCACCAAAGACATAGAATCACTCTAAAAAGTTGTTTTTTTCACTATGGAGATTAGATCTATATGTCAGAAGGTGTTAAACTGGAGACCAAAATCTAAATTGTAATGAAACAGTCACAAATATATTGTAGAGGTAACTGCTTTTGGTGACAGTTTTCATGTCGCTCTTTTACGAGACCCAAATTGGTTTAAACATTATCCCAAAATAAAAGATTAACTTTCTTATGGATAACAGAAAACTTTAATATTTCCAGTCATCATTGCTTCAGTGATAAAATATGGCTTCTGGTTAACACACCATTTTGGACTATCTGCAGAAATCCTACATTTGGCTGAACATGTTTAGTTAATTAAATGTTATTCATGAGCACTGGGAAGAATAATGATGGAAGCTAACCATATTTTAGGTATAAAACTACAGACTTCACCTGCCTTCTGACTAGTAAATGAAATTGCCACCAGAAAGGCTATTTTCAGGCCTCACAAATTTGGTTAAGAAGAGACCTGGTGATTCTGATGCTATGAGAGAATGACACAGTGCTGTTAGTGTCAGAGTGGATGATGCAAGTGTCAAGATTAGTTACAGAGGAAAGGATACCCTGAGAACATCAGACAGGAGTGAGTAATTTAATTACATTTGTTTACCTTTTTATGGTCTGTTTGCTAAGATCTCTGTACCTTTATTTGGTGGAAAAGATGAAATGATGAACTAGGAGACCATCAGAAAAGGGACAAAGGGAAGTTGGCCCAGCAAAAGGAATTACCCTTTTTTAAATCTCTTCCATTTTTGTTATTCCCTGGTGAGGATATAAGAATATAAGAACGACCAAACTGAGTCAGACCAAAGATCCATCTAGCCCAGTAGCCTGTCTTCCAACAGTGGCCAATGCCAGGTGCCCCAGAAGGAATAACCAAAACAAGTAATTGCACTTGTCACCCATTTTCTGAGAAACAGAGGCTAGGGACGCCATTCCTGCCCATCCTGGCTAATAGCCATTGACGGATCTATGAATTTATCTAGCTCTTTTTTGAGAAAGCAAGTTGTGTTGAACAATGTACCAGAGCTGCAAATCTCAGATCCAAAGTAGATTTGTTGGTGCCCTGATATCGACCCAGAGTTTCACTGTGTTTGCATGGGTGGTTTTGTTTCAGCCTTTTATAAAGAGAGATGCCAGCTAGCAAAGGTGTTCAGAACTAGGGATTTGGTTCAGGCCCTGTTCTGGCAACATATGGTATTTTAGAAACAGTTATATGAATATTCATGTTTTGTAAATGTTGACAATACTATTGTTAGTGATATAAAAATTAATCCTAATTGGCCTTCTAATAGTTTGATTTTGCATTGCCTACAAAAAAACTGCAGGACTGGGCTTTATCAGCCCAGAATGGTTTATTTATTGTGTGATGATTTTGTTCTTTTAGGTGGCATGCTTGCCTGCCTGCCTGGTCTTTGTGTGTGCTTTGCAATATTGGATGGATTGAGTTCTTTTATTGAAGTACTGATGAAAGAGCTACTACTACGCCATTTTTAAAATATGCTCTTAATTTTATCCTGTTTAGGCTCTCCATTTGGAGACTAAGACAGAGGTTGTTTATTTTATTAGTGCATGCACTTTACTTCTTTCCTTCTCTCTCTTCTAAGGCTACGTCTAGACTGCAGACTTCTTTCGGAAGAAGACCTGTGGCAGGGAGAACCACATGGTGCTGCTCTTAGGCCGGCTTCCTGCCACAAGGCTTGTCCAGAGTACCTGCAGTTTTAAGAGCTGGCAGGAAACAGGAACTATACAGTCCTGATTACTTTGGACAGAGTGGCCACCAGGGCACCTGTGTTATTTCCTGGAGGCCTCTTCTTCCCAAAAAAAACCCTCCTCCCCATCCACACAAACCTTTTTCCAAAAGAGTTCTTTTGGAAAAAGGCTTCTTCCTCATAGAAAGAGGATTACCAATGCCAGAAAAAAACCTCTGTTCTTTCGATTTACCTTCAGAAGAATGCAATTGCAGTGTGGATGTAATGCCGGTTTTGTTGGAAAAACAGCCATTTTTCCAACAAAACTCTGTAGTGTAGACATACCCTAATGGAATTAAGTGATCAGAAATCAATAACAGGATTAAATAATACCCAGAGGCAAAAGAGGGAGAGAGTCACTACAGAAATAATAGATCCATATGCTAAATAAATGAGTCACAAAAACAACAGTTGACTTCACTTCCATGAGTAATTTTATTTATGAATGGTTTGCTTAAAGACATAATTCTGGTGAATTCCTTAGCTGATTATTTTTTAACAGAGAACTAGCAGTGAAGAGGTAAGTAAATTCATCCTTCTAAGTTGATGAAGCCTTTCTGTGTTGGCTAATTGAGTCATACATTTACTTCTTTGAAGATTTGGCTTAATTTATAGAGCAAGTTGGAAAATGGACCTTTTTACCTCCATGGACAATTTTTCAGAGAAAAGTTGAAAACTAAAATATTTAGTCCAAAACCTGAAACATTTTGTTTTGGAAATGTTGCCATGGTGTGTAATGGGTATTGTAGTTCAGATGCATCATACTTCTGTTCTCCTGTATAGGCTGGGCTCCCTGATTGGACTACATTTCTTATGATGCACCACAGTCTCCCCTGGTGAGGAGAGGAGAGACCTGACCATAGTGCACCATGAGTGATGTATTCTGAGGAACCAGGCCTATATAATCTACAACTTACATGTTGCAGGATCAGGGCTAATATAGACAAGACAAAGGGCAGACGAAATGCAGCCACTGAGGGATGAAATGACTTGCCCAAGGTCACACAGCTGGTCAGTGTCAAGGCCAGGCATGGGACCCAGGAGTCCTAATGAGCCTTTCAGTGCCCCATTCCCTGGACTGCTCTGCTTCTCTGTCGTATAAACTGTTCATATTCTAGCACTTGTTGTAAGTGAGAATGTGTCCGTGTCGCTGAATGTAGAGCTCAAGGAGATTTATAAGCTAAGGAAATGATTTCACAAATACTCGTGCAGTATTGTTGGCATTGAGCCATTATCCACCTTTGCCCACTGTACTGAAAACGCCAATACTTTTTATTGCTTTTCAGGTACTTAGCCTTAAACATGACACGAACAAAGCAGTATAATAGACAAGAAATACCGGGCCATTCAGCTGTCTGAGGCTGCTGACACGCTTTTATTAGAAACTGTTGGAGCAAGTCATTATTATATAATTAAACCATAACAAGCCTTGACAGGCAACACACTTCTAGATGGATATAGCACAGCTCAAACGCTGTGAAAATGCTCTCCAGTGGTACAAGTCCTGATTGGCCTGGACTTTCCTGTCAATTGTATTGCTTGGTAGGTGTCATGTTTAATATTGATGTCCTGAAAAGTTGTATAAGTGCCTGGATTTGAGTGTAAATTTTGGCAAGAAGGGACTGAGTTCCCATGTGTGGGTGTAGAGCCCAGTACAGTTGGGACCACAGTCCTCATGGGGGTATTTTGTGGTTATCATGATGTAAAGGGAAAATAATGTCATCATGAATATGACCTACATGGGGGATATCACAGCTCCCGTCTCCTGTGACATCCTGATGGAGGGGTGGTATGTGTTTGTGACTTAGGGACATAAGTTTTTAGAATGTATTGTGGTGAAACATTTGCCTGCAGGAATAAAATCATCAGCTTTTTTACTGGCTTAATGGTTCAGAGAGAGAGAAGGGTTCTCTTCCTTACTGGCATCAGGCTGTTGCATTATGGGTTTTTTCACTAAGGCTACGTCTAGACGGCAGTGCTTTGCCGGGATACCAGAGGTATCCTGGAGTGGACGCGCTCTTTCGCCATCCCTGTAAACCTCGTTTTACGAGGAAAAAAGGATGTGTCAAAAGAGGACTTTTTCCAAAATTTGGTACCAAATTCGACAGTAAAGCAAATTGCGTTTCTTTTTCCAATTTATTTTGCAGTGTAGACCTAGCCTAAGAGTCAAGCTATAAGAAGTAGCACAGCTAGGTTTCCACGACTAATGGGGATCGTGAGAGAAAACCAAGGATCTTCCTACTTCTGAACCAGTGATGAACAGTGATCCACTTGTGCCTTTTCACAGGGTGAGCTGTTTGCTGGCTGTTTCTTCTGGTTTTCTGTATAATACAGGGAGAAGGTAATGTCCTCTAGGCAAATGTGCTTGGAGAGCCATTTCATTTTTGTTCTCTTATCAGCAAAATATAAATCCAAAGCTTGCTGACAATGAAATGATGTGGTAATTCTTCCTGACAAATTGATACTGCCATGCAGATAATCTGACTTGGCTATAGGAGGAGATTTCAGTATTATTTTATCTTAGAGTTTTTTTGTTTTGCTTTTCTTTTTTGTAACTATTTCATATTATTTATTTTCAGTATCTGGAAATTATATGCTTGTCTACTTCTGGAAAAAAAACTGGTTTAAATAATGCTTTTTATTTTGGGCTGTTGATCTGTTCGTTACGTGAAGTGATACTTTCAGTGGACCCGTACCTAAATTAACATGCAAGATTTGAACATCCTGCGAATGCTCTAATTGTAAATTCAAACTGGGAAATGAATGCTTGTAAATTATATCTAGCTAGCTAGCTGTCTAGCTCTCATTTCCCCAAGGAACTGACACTCAATTCCAAAAGTCGTGAATAAAAGTCTCAGAGGAGTAGCAGTGTTACTCTGTAACTTTTAAAACAACAAATAGTCCTGTGCCACCTTAGAGACTAACAAAAATGTTGTGACTGTTAGGACATTCAACATTCAAACTGAATCTAAACTTTGTGGCTTGAGGCTTCTTCTAAAATTGAGTGATTTTTTGCTACGATTTTTGAAAGATAAGAACTGATACCATTTTCTAGAACCATTCACAGTGTAGACAGGTGTTATGCAGGATTAGTCAAGCAGTTTGGTTAACCCCCTTTACGAAATCAAACAAACGAAACTCCATCTGAATTTTTAAAAAGAACGTGTGTCCACTCTGCTTGCGTCTGTGCAAATATTTGTAGTAACATAATATTTGAAAATGTGAATAGAAAGTGAATTTTGAACTCGTATTTGGAATGGTAATCGGATTCTAAAAGTTGCAATCATCAACTAAGAGATAAAACCTTTTGACCAATAAAAACTAACTATACCATGAATGTTAAGTTCTCACAATAACCTAACTACAAATGATACAGACTACAAAACAATCTCAAATTCTTCACAGGACTGAGCCCTAGTTGACAAGGAGCTGCATAGGGAGAGGCAAAGTTTATTCTGTTTTAACTCATATTTTCTAGATAAAAACATATACTAAAACTCTAGATCTGAACACGCACATGTTCAGAAATTTTAGGTCCAGGTGCAAACTTTTCAATCACCAATGTTTATCCAGCAATTACATTTTACTTCAGGAGGCATTTTAACAGCAAATATTTCTACATGTAAAACTAACTTCCTAATTATAATGGATCGAGTCAGATGAACATGCCTGAGGAGTATACAAAGGATAAAGCTACAGAACATCTGCTTATCTAAATAGAAAGGCAGGAAACTTACAGCAATGATCATCTTTCTAGAAACAGAAGACAAGTAAGGTTAAAATGTCAGGAAAGTCACAGCAAGAAATGGCTATAAAAAGATTACCTGTGATAGGTATCAGTGGGTATTTGATCCACATAGGGCAGAGGAAAACATAAAGGAGAGGAGAGAAAATAAGGATGAGTGGAATAATGCACGTGAAATTGGAGGTGAATCTGAGTCACAGAGCTCTGCTCTGGACCTGCACTTCCTCACTGTTCAAGGATGTTCTGAGACAGACTTTTGATTTTGGCCCATTTCTAGATAAAATAGGACTGACCTGAACGTTATCCCCAAATTCAAATTGGAATAAACTCAGATTCATCTGGACATTGGTATAATGCTCTGGAAAAAAAAACCCCAACCAAAACCAAAAAGAAACAACGAAACACAAACCTAGTCTAGCTCTGCACATCCTGAATTAAGCATGACAATGAAACAATGCGGAAACTCTGACAAATCGACACTGCCATGCAGAGAATCTGATCTGGCCAGGGGAGGAAATTCAGAGTGTCTGGTCAAAATAAAGGCATGTTTTGTTTGTCCAAGAGCTGATCTGACATGATTTCTAGCCGAGTTTTCAGACCACAGACACTTGAGTAGTTGAAATTTCAGATTAGCATCTGATCTTTAGTATGATTGTTTAAACTCAACCTTTTAAGCTTTGCCCTTTACTAGCCACTGTCCAGAGAAGCCATTTTCACAAGTACCCTCAGGCCAGGAATGCTCCCTGAGGAGATAGCATAATGCCACCACAACCCCAGGCACGCCAGGGAAATACACACAACTTAGTGGCACATCAGCTGGTGAGAAAGACTTAGACACTCTGAACGGCTCAAGTGAATGTTTGAAAATAAGCAGCTCAAGAAGGAATGGCAGCAAGGCAATTGGAGCTCAGAAATTTTAATCACTTTACATATATCATTATGGGCAGGCCCACCCATGCAGGGGGCCAAAAAGGGCAACTGTCCTGGGCGCTAGTGATTCAAAGGGGCCCGGAGCCCAGAGCCCTTTAAATTGCTACAAGAGCACCGTGCAACACACTACAAGTGGCTCTTAGGGCTGCTGGAGGAGACGGGGATGCCACGCAGTATGCTTCAGGCAGCACTGATGGGGGGGTGCCACTGAGAGCCGGCACCCCCCCCCCATCAGGTCTGGGCAGCACTGAGAGCTGGCTGCCCTCAGCTCTGCCCCTTCCACCTGAGGCCCCCCCCTTCCAGGGGCATGGAGCTGCCCCCCCACCTTGTTCAGGGGTGCTGGCTCCCCTGATTACACTGGTCTACAATTTTTTAGAAGTCGTCTGCTTCAGAGATAAAATGTGCTATTTATTATGTATTTTGATGTACTGAATTCAAATATGACAATTAAACCAACTGATTGGCTACTGTATCCAAGATATTTAAGTTTTTACATTTTACATCTATATATATTGTGTAGATAGTA
>JANRFK010004440.1:18186326-18201013 GCA_030068395.1 Apalone spinifera | reverse complement strand
CAAATTAGTTTTTAGGTCTAGATGCACTAATTTGAATTAAGTTAGTTCGAATTAGCGCTGTAGTGTAGACATACCCTGGGGTACTAAGATTTTTCTTGACATACTAGTGTCAATTTTGTTTTATTTGTAAGGCCTCAAAAGAAAATTTGGATGCAAACAAATTGATAGTGCTGCATAATATGGCACAAAGCAGATTTTTCTGAATGTAGCATCCTTAATAAAGAACCTCACAAAAGATAAAATTCACCTTTGTGCGGGGTGCCAGCATAGTCGATGCACCACCTACATTCCACTTGAGCTACCAGCGTTGGGGTTAAGTGATGCTTATCCCATAGGTGGGCACTCAGCTGAGAGTTTGTTTGCTTTTTGGCCATTTCCTCATGCAGAGTTAAAATACAATCCTTTTAAAGTAAAAATTAAAATTCCCCTCAACGTCAGTGGACAAGAGAATTGGCCCTAACGTTGCATTGTTTTGTTCTGTTCTTTTAAATTTGCAGGACAGTGTAACCAAATCTTTCCCCCTCAACTTGGCACACTCCAAATAATTCATGGTGATGGCACCGCCATTGGAACAGTGATAACATTCCAGTGCTCCGCTGAGCACCTACTGGTGGGACAAGGAGCTGTAACCTGCGTATGGAAGGGGGACAGTACACAGTGGACTGCCGGAGTTCCCTCATGCAAACGTAAGGATTCTTCTTCTGGAACTGCTCGATATCTCTCCTGGGTTAGCCCCTAGCTGTTTGCCTGGGTAACCTCTCAAGCTTTGCTTTGGCGTAACATTGGGATTAATCCCAGAGGGCTGTGGAAAGAAGAGGGCATGTTGAATTTCATTCAGAGTTGTTGCCATTGCCTATCGTTGCACTCCCAGACATCATGATTTACTACACTGGAAAGACTTTTAGCCAGATTTGTGCAGTGTTTAATGTCAGTGATTTCAGTAGAGTTACACCAGGGATAAATTTGGCTCGCTAGCTGCAAAATGTGCTGTTCTTTGTCAGGACAATGTACAGCCATGATCAATGAGAATGCACCTGTATATTGCATTATTTAATTCCAGTGTTTTCAGGAGGGATCATGCAGCAAAGAACATGGAGATATTTGTAATCTTCAATTACTCTGTTGCCTGTGGGTAGAAAGCACAGCAGCTATCATATTGAAAAATAGGGCTTCAATGGCACCAATATTAGCAGCCTTTCACTCAGTGCTGTTCCTTATTTATTACTCACACGATAATAATTAAACTAGAAATGGGCCCGAAGCAAAACTCTGGGTCTCAATGTCCATGAACTTCAGAGGGTTTGAAATTCAGAATAGACCTCAAGTTTGAAGCTTGGGAACTTGTCTCACATTAGCATGTTAGGTAGATGAATAACTTTGCCGTGCCCTGGGAATTCTTGCTCCAATTGAGCCATACTTGTGTCTGATTTAGGAGGCTTCCATTATAGTAAGTAAATTAGAACATTCAGTTTTAAAGACCGAGAAAGTGTAAAGTTATCTATGGAATGCAACAGAAATCATTTCTAATCCTTGCATGCGGGGTAGTGTAAGAAGTAGGACTAGCTTTCAGAAGACACTACAATGCTTGAACTGGTCTGGCATAGATGATTACACCCTACCTCTGCTGCTTCATTTTTTGGATAATTTATTTCTCTCCCCTACAACATCCATAGAGATCCCTGATGACCAGCCCTGCATGTTTACTGCTGCTTCCATAGTCTGTCCCATGGTCAGCCCTAAGAAATCATTGTACAGAGCTATCATTCCCCTAAGCAGGAGCTAATTTAAATATTTCCTTTCCTTTCCAGTGTTTGTTTTTTCAGCTCTAGTCCTTGTTTTTACAGCCCTTAGCCCTGCAAATCTGCTGATATCTGCTTTCAGTCCATGGATATCCACACCCATGGCAGATGCGGATGCAAATTTTGTATCTAGAACCCTGAAAATGTTTGGATACCTGCGTTATATCCACAAGTATCCACACCCACAGATGTGGAATCAGATATCTGTGGTTCATTTTTGCGGCTACAGATGCAGACGTGGATACAAATTTTGTATCCACGCAGGGCTCTATTTGTTAACATTTTAATTTCAGAAAACCTCTGGTACATTATTTGCATTTCAGGTACTGACAGAATTGTGCTGTTTTGTCATTGCAATGCTGGCAGCATCATATTTGATTAATTGCTCTGGCAAAGTTACTTGTGAACAATTCATTAATCACTTATAAATAGGAGACTTTTTAATAGTTCACCTTTGAGACATCCTTAGCTTGAAACGAAGCCAAATGTCTCGGTGTGTCTTAGGGCATACTAACGTGAAAGTTTTCATTGCATTATTCTTCGTAAGAGTATGAAGCAGGGAAACGTCAGCACAATTTCATGGAAATGAGAGTGCTACATTTAATCAGGTGTTCATTTTGGAAACCTATTTCTGTATTTGCTTTGCTGCAGCCATATCGAAATACGAGGCTTTTGGATTTAAAGTAGCAGTGATTGCCTCCATCGTGAGCTGTGCCATCATCCTCCTGATGTCTATGGCTTTTTTGACCTGTTGTCTCATCAAGTGTGTTAAGAAAAATGAAAGGAGGAGAACCGAAAGGTATGTCTCATTCCATAAACAAAGGCCTTGTGAAACTGACAAAGATACAGATCACAGAAGAAGAGCCACATATTTTACTCTTATGGTCCCCATATCTGTCATATTTGGAACCTCATCATCTCTTAAATATATATTCATCCAAATGGCACCCCTGCCAAGTAATAGTGCCCTTATTTTATAGACGGGGAACTAAGGTACAGAGACTTGCTCAGGGTCACACAGTAAGTTGTGATGGAGGAATGAGGTGAACCATGGACATTCTTACACTTTATGGGGACCTACAGAAATGAGCCCCACCCCTCTCCCCCGCCATTGCTTCTGCTAGAGATCAGGGCTAGTCTTCCTCTCCCCACTCTACCCTCCCAGCACAGCTTCTGCCAGGGCCAGGGGCTCAGGGCTTCTCCCCCCAACCCCGTGCAGCTTCTACCAGGGCTCGAGCGGGGATTCCCAGCAGGAAGAAGCCCTCACTAGTGGCTGGCTACTAGCTGAGAGGAGCATGGGGGGCAGAAAGAAGGCAGTTCTGCTGCTGCCAGCAGGAGAGAGCCGCTGGGGATGGGCTTGGAGAGGAACCAGGCAGGCTGCAGTAGAGGCATACTTAGGTATACAAGCACACACAGCTGTGTAGGGGTGTCCCACATTTTCAGGTGCCCTACACAGCTGCGTATTTCATGTATGCTTAGAGAGAGGCCTGAGCTGAAGCCAAGTCCCAGCCACAGGGCCGTACTTCCTCACCTTGTATTCTGATGGAATGGGACTACAGTAGAGTCCCGATTATCCAACCTAAACGGGACCGACAGGTGGTCGGATTAACGAAAATGTCAGATAATAGGGATTACCTGTACAGTAGTTGATTTGGGTGGCCTGGCCCTTTCCCTCCCTGCAGTCCCTGGATGCGAGCCGGTAGAATGGCCCTGCTCGCTGCCACGTCGCTCCGGGCGCTGCAGGGGGAGAAGGGGCCAGGCAGGAATGGGGACCGAATGGCGCCAGCAGGAGCAGCAGCAGCAGGGATGTCAGCAGCTGGGGAAGGAGAAATGGGCCAGGTCACATGGCAGGTGGCCTGGGGCAGCGCGGGGTTTTAGTTTTGCTTTCAGGAGCCGGCTATGTCGGATAAAGCGGAATGTCGGATTAGCGAAGGTTGGATAATCTGGACTCTATTGTATATTAGTCCCTCACCTTTCATCTGTTTCTCTCTGCTCCAACTTTACTGCTTAGAGCAGTCTGCTGGGAAGATTAACCTCCCAGTGGGTCAGCCACCAAAGTGCCCTCCATATGTAAAGTTAACCCAACGTGGTCACACAGGAGTGTGTGGACTTTGTTTCCTGGCTCGAGATGGGAAAATAATGGACTTTTCCATCTTGGCCAGCAGACTGAAACATTGGAAAAAAACCTTGGCTTGGCTCTGAAACTGTTTGGAATTTGTGAACAAATTAGAAAAGCCTGTTTCAAGCCAGCAATCTCTGTGCCTGTCTTTATAGCCTTCATCCCAGGGGTTGGGGCTCTCACCTGAGATGCAGGAGATCCAGTTTCAGTCTTGACTTCTGTCAGATGAGCAGCCTAACCCTCAGTCTACAGACGAGTCTCAGTCTTCCTTGCTGAAACTGCTCCACTTCAGTCTGGAGAATATTTAAGGATTGATGTAGACAGAATGACTCTGCCTGGGATTAAGGCACTCGCTGCTCATATGCCTCCTCTGAATCAGGCAAAGATTTGAATCCACTTCTCCTACCTTGGAGGGCACAAAAAGTGCCTCAACGATCAACTAGAGCCTCAGTGCCATCTGATTTCCTATTGCTCTTGAGAGGATACTACTCTAGCTCACTACATATCTCACCGTCTCCCAGCAGCAAAGATTTACATGCACATACCCCCTTCCTCCCCCGACAGTGAGTGCAATGGCATCTGGGCCACTGCTGACATGATGATGCCACCCCCCCAGTGGAGCTGTTACAATTTGTAGGGTGGGGTGGCTGAGTTACACCCCCTTCTTCACCTCTTTCGTGGCCCTCCAACGGTTGCCAGCTTTCTCAGCCTGGATGCCATTTGTGCCAATGTCAGCCAGTCCATATGGTCTGGGAGAGTTGGCAACCCTAGCCTCTTGCCACCCACGGAAGAACCACATGGGAGCAACTGCTGAGCCTGGGCACAGCCAGGAGCTGAGCCCTGGGCTGGCAGCAGAGCCTCCAAGGACCGGTGGCCTGGACCCTGGGGCTGGCAGGGCCAGTGGGTGACAAGACTTTAAGGGCTGGCAGAACTCACAGCAGGCAGTGGTAAAGCCAGTGGGGTCGGTGGGACCCTGGAGGCCTGGATGGGAGGCACTCGGAGCCTGGGACCTGGTGAAGCTGGTGGTGTGTTGGCAGCGGGCTGTGGGTGTGGGGAAGCTGGGTGCAAAGTCTGGGGATGCTGCAGCATCCACTTGCACTCCTACTTCCCAAGCTTAGGCTGTCCCCTTTGCCTTTCTCTGATATATTCCATTCCCAGACCTCCTTCATCTGGAGTGATACTCAGGCCTGATGCCTCCTGACTCCTTCACGCCTGCCCTAAGCCAGCTTCCTCTTCACCAATCCCCACTATGGTGCTTGCACTGCACTGTCTCCACCTCCATCCCTGCTGCACCCTGGCTAGAGTCAATGGATACACATTTTTAGTGGAACGGGTTGAAAACAATAAACTGCAGGATAGTAGCTAGACATCTGCTTGGGGGAAAGGTGTGTTTACAGAGGGAGTAGCTAAGCAATGGATAGGGAGATGGTGGCAACAAACTGAGGATTTAAGGAGAAGGAATCGTCTAATATGATGATGATGTAATATGATGAGTTGGTTGACAATTTGCTAGTGGAACATTTTTCCCATCAAAAAATGCCAATTAGTTGAAAATGAAACGGGCCAAGAGAACATGCCAATGAAGACAAAAATGTGTTTGGAAAAACACTGAAAGCAAGCGTTGTGAAAACGCCAGGCTGCTCAGAACAAAAAAGGTTTGATATTTCATTGCAAAAGGATTTTGGGGTTAGAACTTTGTTTCATTTTGATATTTCAGTATAAATGATGAGAGAATGAAAAAAATCAAGATCAAAACAAAATACCTCGATGGACCCCAAATGGTCTTTTTTTCAAAAATTGTATTTAGTGAGAAATTTCAAAATATTTTGCTTTTGTTCTGATTTCAAACAAAACCAAACTTCAACACTGTTGAACTTCCCACGGAATGGAAACTTCGGTTCCCGCACAGCTCTAGATGTAGCTGTATTAGAAGAAGCCTGGAGCTAAAGCTGACACCATCACCTTGCCCTTTGCTGGCCAAATCTGACCCATACTGAATTCAGGCTGAGCCAGAGCCATTCTGCTGTGCTGCCACAAGGCGACTCTCAGTTCAGGTCCAAAGCTCATCCTCTGTCCCAGTGGCTATAGGAAGCTGAGAACATTGTGTGGCTCGGCCCTATAGGCAAGAGAGCAGATGGTGGCATATGATGGTACATCCTGAAGAGAGTGGCTGCTAGGTTCCTCCGAGGGAAGGCCACTTAGTGCAGTGAGGTTGGTGGCTGAGAGAGAGAGGAAATGAAGGGGGGAGTTCCCAGATAATCCTAGCATCCTTAGTGATAATGTAGCTCCCTCAGAATCCTATCCTCACTGGGAGAACTTCCATTTTCTTCACTAGGAGCAGGATTGTACCCTGAAAGAACAAGGGGTGAGCAATACTCTTTTAACTCTAGTACAGGTCTTGGGATGTGTGGTGCTTTCCTTAATGCCCCAGCTTCTGGAGTCATGTGAGGTTGTAAGACTCTCAGGTTCCCTATAAAACCAAGAAAAGTCCATTTCTAACCCTTATAGCAGTGGAGATAATATCACCTGAGTGGTATCTTAAAGGGTCAGGCACCAGAGAGTAAATAAATCCAGACCCAAGTGTGTTTTAGTCTCATCTAATCAGCTTTAAAAGTCATGATATTTAGGTCTAATATATTGAATGCATGAAGTTGACAGAAGCCCCATGTTCCTCATGGGAAAGTTGTCTGGAATTTAATTGGGACTAAAGTTACTAAAGCAATAGGACTCTGAAATTTATTCTAAAAATCTATAGAGCTGACTAAAAATAGCTTTCCTACATGTTTCTTTGAACCATTCTAAGTGTTCCATAAAGGGCTGCCCAGAATTGGATTTTTTTTTTTACAGTCAGTACAAAACTTTGGGTTCAATTTTCAAGCATAAGTTTTATCCTGTCTGGGGCCCCAATTGAAGAAAATATCCCCTTTCAGACTGGTACATACTTAAGTATGAAACTTAAGCATGTGCTTAAGAGCTTTCCTCAGGGGGAATGCTTTCAAGCACATGTGTTCCTGAATCATCTGCGCCAAACTACTGTACAAACGTCTGTCCTGGCTGTAAGTTTTAATCAGGCTGTGTTTACAGGGATATGCAGCTGTGGTACCAGCTCAGAACTGAAGAACTGGAAAGCATGCAAGCTGCTTATTTTGGTTTTAAAGGCAGAAATAACAACAACAATAAACACATCAGGAATAAAACAGGATTTGACAATGGGACTCACCTGGCATATGACAATGAAGGCTTCTGCAGGTGAGATGTTTAAAAGACAGTGTGCGGGGTGGGGGGGGGGGAGAGGCGGTTGTTTGCCTGAATAGATTTGAGGAGGAGGATCAGTGAAAAATTTCCTTGGGAGAAAATAAAATAAGTGTATTGTCCGGTTCTGGGCAATGGCAACCTGCAGCCAAACATGACAAGCTGATGGTCTGTGGTCATGGAGTTTGCAGTTTGTATTCCAAGCTGAGCGTGCTCCATCCTGCAAGGTGCTGGGCACTCCTCCAAGGCACCGTTCATGCTGGCAGGGCGCTGCAGGCCCACCCCTGGCATTACAATCAGTTAGTGCTAAGGATGCTTGGCATCTTGCAGAGTCAGGCCCTAAAGGTTTCATGGCGCTGGCTGTTTTTCTGTGGGAATTAATGATATTCCAAAACCAGGATTTTGAGACAGCTTGAAAAACAGCCTGACTTTACCCCTCCCCCCCTAGCCGTTCTCTGCCCTGTCCTCAAAGCCTGGTCTACATGCAACATTGCACCAGGTTAATTAAAGGTGTGCATATAAACCCATTAAGTGAAAGTGGCACTGAGCCCTGTGTGGATGCACTTATAGGTTTAAACCTGGCTTGAGCCTGCATCAGGATCTTTACAGGAAGTCGATATAACCAGCTGGATATTGGTCTGAGTCTGTCCATTCAGGGCTTGGCACTAGTTCAGTGACATGGGTTTAAAAACACACCTTTAGTTTAACCAGGGTAAATTGTGTGACTTATGGTTTCCTGGACTTAGGGCTAGAGGAGATGCAGCCCATCATTGTACATGGTGTGCTCCCTTCCCAGCCGAGGAGTGTGGAAGACGGTGCTTCTCTGGGCAGCATTAAATGGTACCTGGCAGGGTAGGGGGAGGTATCAAAGCTACGTGTTGTTTAGTGGGTGTTCTGAGGGCCAGACTGTGCAGGACAACAAGCCAACAGAGCCTTTTGGGGATTAAGGTACCACTCAGCAGGTGTCGCCAGTGTCACAGTCTGTCCCAAAATAATGGTGTACACTCTTTGGGGTAGGGAAGATCTTTTTGTTGTACCCGTGCTTAGCAAAGCGGGGGGCCATGATCCTCAGTGGGCTAGTGATGTACAAATGCTAGCAACAATTGTGTGGGAAATCCTGGCCATATTGAGGTCAATGGATGTTTTGCTGTTGCTTTCAGTGGGGCAAAGATTTCACCCAATATGTCAAAGGGACCATACAGAGGGGGTGTAAGTTACAGCAGCTTACACTCACCTCTGAATTGGTGCAGATGAGTTATACCAATTTTGAATGATCAGACCAGAGATATGTGAAGGTAAATGATAATACTGTGGGTCAGTCTAATCTCAATTTCTCTTGTGCCACCCACATAATTCTCTGTCTCATTTCACTGAACTATCATTTTGCTATCGCTTAGCACTAATATGTATTGATGTATATTGCAGTTCCTGTTTACTATTAATTCACTGCTTACTTAGATTTTTCTTACAGTAATATCTATGATTTATAATAGTTACCTGTAAAAAGCAATTTTATACCAGCTTATAAAACATTTTCTGTTCCACAGTGCAGCTAGAAATTATATTTAACTGATGCATGTAAACAAAAGTCTGGTGGCTGTTTTAGATTTGGAGGGATTCAGAAATACTTCTAAAGCTAATTATAATGCTGACTATACTTTAAACAAGATCTTCAAAAGGATTAAGGACTAATTTGTAATTCTGAACAGCTATGTGTGCCCGAGTATTAACAGTGGGTTAGAGCACAATCAGCTTTTAAAATATTTTAAAATAAAATATATAAACCACCAGTTACTAAATATAACTATTATTGCTCCGGGAGCTTCCAGCACTTTAGAAATTCTTACCCAAGCCATTGTGTGGTGAAGAAACTCTTTCATTTTGTTTACCAAATACAGCATCTCCTTCCTTAACTGAATGGAAAAGAAATATACATGTCAACTGAACAAGCAAAGATTCAGATAAATACCTTTTATAAGGTCTGAAAATGAGTTTGTTAGTTCATTCTAAATTCTCCACTCTCTTCAGTAAACAAAGAGCTGGGAGAGCTTATGGACTTTGCAGCCTTTCTGTGTAGTTAACATGCTGAAGTCTAGTTGATTTTTTTGTTGCATCTGAATAATGAGTGCACACATTGGTTGCAGTGTCTCTGCTTCCGTGAAATACAGTAGAAACTTGATTGTCTGAATCCTGATTAACCAGCACACTGCCATCCCAAGGTAGGGAATGCACCATAGGGCTCTACTTAATTTAGGGCCCAGTGGAATCCCAAATTTAGTGAAGCTCTATGCAGCTGTATATTCTGTCTGCCTAAGGATGGTCCTGACTTCAGTAGTGATATCAAAATCTCTACATACAAGCCTAAAGCCCGGTTATTGCAAATGGCCATTCATGTTAAGAAAAGCTGTTTCTTCTACTAAGAACTGGAAAGGATTTCACTGAGTTTGGACAATTCTGAACATTGTCTAAAAAGCCATCCTGTTACTGTAGGGAAGAGCAAGGCCTTTTAACAATGCAAACCAAACAATCTTTGGTATAAGTACGGTCAGTTGTGAATGTGCATTTATATTCTCCGTTCCATAAAATATTATTAAAGCTATAGTTGCTACAGTTTAATGTTAATAAGTGGATCTGTCTGTACTGGATGAGATGTGGGAATTGTCTAATGCATTATGTGGCAAATGAACCTTGAAGATGACAGATGATATGCCAGCTTTATGTGTCACTTTGAAGGTTTATTTGTTGTATAATGAATTAGAGTCACATCTTATTCTCGTCCTATACACAGCTTGCTGTGAGCAGCCAGACAGTATTGAAGGATGGCTAGGTAAGCTGTCTGATGTATTTATACAATGGGTGAACATAAAAGACCCCAAATGAGCTGATAGCTTTTCCCATTTTTTTCATTTCTATATATAATGTAAGTACACACTCAGGCAACTTTCATTTTGGCTACATCTGAACTAAAGGCTTCTTTCGGAAGAAGCATTTTTTGGAAGAGATCTTCAGAAAAAACTTCTTCCGAAAGAGAGCGGCCACATTGCAAAAGTGCATCGAAAAAGCGATCTGCTTTTTCGAAAGAGAGCGTCCAGACTGAATGGATGCTCTCTTACATGTAAGCTGTGATTGCTATGGATAGAATGGCCAGCAGAGCACTTGTGTTTTTTCCTCTTTCCTCTTCTTCTGAAAGAACTCTCTTTTCCCCGTCCACACACGCCTTTTTGCGAAAGAGCTCCTCTGTTCTTTCGATTTTCTTGCTGAAGAATGCAATTGCACTGTGGACGTTCCTCAAGTTTTGTCGGAAAAACGGTCGTTTTTCCAGCAAAACTCTGTACTGTAGACATACCCTTTGGGGTATTTCCTGCCAGTGTGTGCTTGCGATGGGCATTCAGGCCTAAAGTGTAGGAAATTGCTGAGTCCAGAAACAAAGTGAAAGCAAGTCCAACCGAAGTCACTATTACCTATTTGGGATCATTGGAGTAATTGACATTATTACCTTTGAAAATGCCCTCTTGCTGGCAACATCAGGTTGTAAATCAGAATTCCCCATTGTTTCCAGTGTGGAATTATTCTTACAAAGAATATTGGTTGGGTTTTCCATGCTCTTGTTAATGAGAAAAAACACACAATGCATTGACATTCAATGGATTACAAGTTGCTTGAATTGCCCGCTGCCCACCCCCTGCCAGATCACTTATGTGTGGGTTGTTTTTTTTATGTGAGATAACAAAGGGAAGTGGTTCCCTCCCGTAACTTATCCAGAGAAGTTGAGAGGTGAATCATATGTATGTCTGAGGGAAGCGTATTGTAGCTTTGGAGACTTACACAAGTTTTCTGATAGAATTGACTTTCGTTGGAGAAAAGAATTCCTTTCACAGCAGCTGCTCCTTTGCACAATACTTAACATATCATGAGGTACATCTACTCAGCATCAGCCATGAAACACCCCCTATCTGGATGGCCCAGGTCAGCTGACTCAGGCTTGCAGGGCTCAGGCTGCAGTGCTGCAATATTGCTGGTAGACATCTGGACTTAAGTGAGTGTCCCAGAGCCTGGGCTTCTCACTGTGCCCAAACATCTACACGGCCATTTTTAGCCCTTCGCCTGAGTCAGCTTGGACCTGGAGCTTTATTCCAGGTAGACACACACCCTTTGAGGGACAATGGCGAGGTCATATGCTCTATGGGTGAAAGACTAGCTTTTGAACTTACACAAAGCTCTTCTTCAGGTCTTTCCCGGAGCTCTCTGTAAGCTCAAAAGCTTGTGTCTTTCACCACAGACATTGGACTAATGGAACATGTTACCTTGTACACCTTGTCTCTCTAGAACAGCGGGACCAACATGGTTACAGATACACTGTAAACATGAAGGATGTGGGAGATAGAAAGCACCTTTTTGAAAACACCTCCCCCTCCTCTTGTGAATCTTTAGCCTATTTCTGAATGTTAAACGCATTCATCTTGGAAAAGGGTGCAGTGTACAGTTTATTTCTGTCGAAGTTTCTTTGATCAATTGTTTTTTCTATATTTAGAGCCGTCCATTTCAGGGATCAAAAATAGTTCAAAGAAAAAAAGAAAACCCCACATCAATGTATTGCAGAACAGACATTTCTTAGAGTGCATAAAATAACTTTGAGTCGGTCAGTATCAAGCTTTTGTCAGACTCCTCCCACAATTTTCTACTGTGCTTAGAACAGGAAATCAGTGTGGTCACTGTGCGCTATGGGTTAGCAGCTGCTGATTTCAGTGGTGACCTCTGTGCATGGAAGCAAGGAACCACATTCTGACCTTGGATACATGTGAGCAAGTCACACAAAAGGGATGGGAGAGATGTACACACATATGTGAGTCAACATCCGATTCAATGTGAGGTGCATGATAGCCATTACCATTTGTGCCATCCAGTTGTATTTGGAAGAAAGCGACAGTGTGGTACTTACTAACACTTATTTCAATAAAGCCACATGCCTCTACGCTCCATATAATGGCCACATGACCAGTCTCTTGTAATAGTCCAGTGATTAGTAACTTAGTAACTGAATAATTTACAGCCACTTACAGGGAGGACGGGCCAGATAAGAAGGGACTGAAATGTTTGTTTTCTTGGTATTTGATGCCAAGAAGTGCCAAGTTGAGGGTACAGAGGAAGGACACAGAGAGAGTTTATGGTGTATAACAGGGAGCACCATGAAAAGGGATCTGGGATACTTTACCTTGGATGAAGGCATGGAGGAAGGAGTGTGACCCTGGGCCATGCATGCAGCCCAAAGCAATGTGAATGAATCTCAGCACCTGCAGTGAGGAATATAAGGTCAGTAGTACAGGAGGAATCCAGTTCAAGAAGAGAAAGATGCCTGTACAAACAACAGACGTTGTGTGCAACAGTGATGCAAGGACAGTAGCAGAGGTAGTTAGGACTTCGCTGCACAGCGAAATTGACCAGGATAGCTCTTCCAAAGTGGAGTTACTCTGGAATAGCTATTCCATTTTAAATTCATACCCTACCTTACTCTGGAATAACTTCCTGGAGTATGTAACACCCTTAGTCCTCCTTCATCCATAGCCAGAATCCCTGCTGTCTGTTTTAGAGATGCTAGAAAAGTATGAGTTTGCCTGTGAGCCATGCAGGTTCTGTAGCACATATGGACAGGCACAAGCCTGAATATTAGCAAAGGGAAGCTTTAAAAGTTCGCAGTCTCCACTGCAGCGGACCAAAGATATCTGAGAGATTAAAGTGAGTGTCAGTGAAAGATTATAATAAAATAATGGGAATCAAAAGGAAAAATGAAACTACTTCCAGGTACCTGTAAAGGCGCAGGCAATTACAGATCTTGTTCAGATGAATACAAACTAGAGATGGGACAAGAAAATTATTTTGGCCTTCAATTTACAGCCTGTAGGAACAGAGAGAGGTTTCTTGGCTCATTTGTGATTGCCAGAACAAAACCACACTCTCCTTCACCTATGTTAAATGATTCCAGCCGTTTTAGGGATTTTTGATGAATCCACTAAGAAACATGCATAATCTGGCATTACACTAGGAAACTCACATCGGTCGCCAGGGTACACAGTAAACCATCCTCCCTGTGCATATGAAAATGGTCAGTAAACTCAGGACACCCCGCTGAGTTTGCCTTGCCACAACCAAACCAGGACTGAGCTGTCCACCCTGCCGCTGGAGAAACAGATATTTTAGAAGTGGAAGAACGTGCACTAGTTGGGATCTCAGTTTGCATTAACATCCAGATGATGGATGAAATAGCCAGACTTCAAACAGCCTCCATATCCCCAAGTTTCAGTACATGTCCCTTCATTTTATCCCCTGGGATAGGCCTTTCCTTGCCGGGGAAAGAGCTGTGACTTTGGCGGGTGGAGGCTGATGCCCTGCTATCCCCCTATCTGGGGATTTTTTGAAGATCACAGCTGACCAGCTGCCTTCTCTCACCTTTGAGAAATGCATCTTTCTCTCAGTCAGGCTCAAGGAGATAAGCCCAGATGGTGTCTGCTCACCCTTTTGGGTTAGGCTTAGCTAATCAGCCCATATGACAAAGTGTCAGGTGGCAAAATCCAGTCCTCCCTCTCCCCCCCGGAGGAAATGCTGCATTTGTGTAGGAACATTGACAACAACCCAAAAACTCAACACGGGAAATTTGGAGCCTGAGGTGGATTATTTTTAACAGCATTTTGGCTTGATTTCAGATGTTCTGATGTTACCAATTAGCTGGACTGACTGTAGGAGTTAGAGAAATGGAAAAGCACATGTCTGTAGCTACACTTGAGAGTCCTATTAGATACTCAATGCAGCTGGTACCTGTTTACCAAGCAGGGGTGCCAACAGAGCAAGATATGGGGGGGAAGGGGGCAGGCTCTGCACTCCTGGAAGGGGTGGGGCCTCAGACAGAAGGGGCGGAGCTGGAGAACAGCAAGCCTTCAGCACCGCCTGCGCCACGCCACCCCCAAGCAGCCCTCAGAGCCCCCGGAGTGCACTGTGTAGGGCTCCAGTAGTGATTTAAAGAGCCCGGGGCCTTGTCTGCCACCATCATCTCAGTATTGGCAGCAGCAGTCAGGAGCCCTGGGCCCTTTTGAATCGTTGTACCCCAGGGCAGTTGCCCTCTTTGCCTCCCCGTCAGCAGGCCTGTTCCCAAGCCAAACTCTCTGCAGCTGGGCAATAGACTGATGTACACCCACAATAGTTATTTTTAGTGCTTGTCTCTGAAAGATCATGAAATTCTGTCCTGGGTCCTGCCCAACTACAGGATGGCAGTCACTGCACATTGTCAGTATGGTAAGCAAAAAGCAGATAAGCAATATCAAATAAAAAGATGTCCAAGAAAAGTGACTGCAGCAAAACAAGATGCGCTTTGGAATTTGAAGCAATTGTGTGATAAGTGATGAAGCAAAATCAGCGAAATTAGCTCTCAACATTTGCAAATGCAGAAATCCCAGCTATGTTCTCTCTTCCTCTTACATACAGGCTGTGTCTAGACTGGCGCGTTTTTGCGCAAAATCAGCCGCTTT
>JANRFK010004440.1:18155360-18169199 GCA_030068395.1 Apalone spinifera | reverse complement strand
CCCCCCCCCCCCCCCCCCCCCCCCCCCGCCCCAGTGCTGTATCCAGAGCACAGCAAGCTTCACACCTCTCATTGAGGTTGTTTACCTAGAGCAGTGTGTCTTAAACTGTGTTCAGTGGCCCACTAGTGTGCCTCGAGGCAGTTGGAGGTGTGCCGCAGAGAACAACAGACTTCAAAATGGCTGCCCTTAAAGGGGCAGGCAACCTTTTTTTGTTTGTTTTAGGTTTTTTTTGCTCAATAACTTTCCCCTAACCCCCTCCCCTTTTTTTTTCTCAACAAAAAATCCGTGGTGTTCCTCATAAAAAAAAATATTGTTTGGTGTTCCTTGGTCTTAAAACGTTTAAGAAACACTGACCTAGAGGGCAGCCACTGTGGAGTTAGTGCGCACTAAGTGCCTTGTCAGTATGGACACCTCAGGCATTACAGCGCTGGGAGCTGATTTATTGCGCAGTAACTTGTCAGTGTAGACTTGTCCTGAGGGTGAGAGCTGAAGCGGAAAGCTCCAGAATGGTGGAGGGAGGGAGGAAGGGTAGGGGCAATAAAAACTCTAGGAACAATATAGTTTTTTGTTACTATGAGGCAGAAATGCACCTTCTATATTTAGAGTCAGATTCTGCCTGAATTATACCCTGTGCAACTTCAAAGGTTTTATGCAAATTATTTTGGCCAAATCCTAGCTCTTTTTGTTATTGAAATTGATTCATTTGCTTCTTGTTGAACTCCCATGAAGAGGTTGTTTTGTGTACTTTACACAAAAGTGAGCCTTCTTATGAAGAGCAATGATTCACAGAAGCTGTTGTTGGAAACTCCTCTTTGTGTCATGATTTCACGGCGTTGGTCGCTTCTAAAGTTGTTTGCTAACTAGTATGTTTGTATCTGAACAGGTGGGAACCTAATTGTGCAATTCCCACACTGCTGCCTGCTTGCAAACCATTTGGATTTTCTGCCCTGCCTTATCCCAGTTTATGCTAATATAACAATGGAATTGCACCAGCATAACATTTGTGAATCAGTGCAGAATCGCACTCTGAAAGTACATCTACTCCAGAATCCAGTTGTTCACTGAAGTCCTGATCCTGCAAAAAGATGTGTATTCAGGGACTGCTCATGGATTTCAGGTTAAGGATAAATGGAAATGTTTGCAGGACTGGGGCCTTGCTTAGTGTCGCCCACAGAAAGCATTTTGCCTCAATGCTCCAGAATCTGCTGTGGCTTCCAATCCATTTCCATGTGCTGGGTTTAATTTAAAAGTCCTTTGTGGTTGGAGTACTGGCCCCATCATTGTTCCCTGACAATGGAGAACAGCTGAGGCACTCAAATGAACAGTCCAAATATTTCCATACAAGGAGTCTGGGAATGAAAACCCTTCGAATGTGGGATTTTTTTCCCTCCAAGTCTCAGTTCTTTACACAAGTTAGGGCTAGGGATGTTAAACCGTGGATAAGCCGCTAATCGAGTAATCAGTGGCATTTCCATCAATTAGTCCATAAGGGGGAGAATATAGTAGGAGCTGGGCAGCAGCCTGGCTCCTACTATCAGGGGCAGATATAGGGCCCCGCGCTTGGAGAAGCCCCGTGCATGCACTGTAGCGCCACCACGTATGCGCGTGGTACCACGGCGCATGCGCCGTGGCAAAGGGGGGGCCCGCAAAATTGGACTGCCCTGAGCCCCACAAAATGGTCATCTGCCCCTGCCTACTACATTTAAACTGCAGAGGTTAATTTAAACTGTGGGGTTAATTACCTGGGTTGGCGCAAGCTGAGACTAAGCAGTCCCAGCTCACACTGCCCCTGGGAGCTAACCCCGTTGCAGCTCTGTCTCTCCTGCCCCTCCCCCCCCCACCACAGACACAGTGCTGGGGGGAACCTGCTTTTAAGCCGGCTCCCCTCAGCACCAGCTCCTGCTTCCCCCACTCTTGCTGCCTCTGATATTGAGCCAACAAGTGGGCAGGGGGGAATGCGAGTAGTAGACTATTCGACTACTCTTTTACATCCCTAGTTAGGAGTGGACATTTGGAGTGTGTGGGGGAAGAGGAAGGTTGCTTGTTTTGTGGTGTAGGGATTTCAAGTCTTTGAATCAACAGAGTCAATTAGTTCATTTTGCATAATTGTACCTTATTAGAATTTTACATGGGCTAAGACATTATCACAAGTGTATTTTCAAACTCTGAACATATGCATGTACATATATACATATATGCATCCAGGAGTTCCTTCTCCATGCATTCTCCACTGAACAAACACATTGATGCTTCTAATAATAGCTATCCAGCGGACTGATGACCCACCCCTAAGGCTTACATATGTTGACTTTTCCAGTACTCCCAAAACAGGACATCCTCCAGTTTTCCATTGTTGATGTCCTACCATCATTTTGTTTTAGCATTGGCATTGGAATGTCAAGGGAAAACATTGTCATTTAGCAGAATCAGGGCATTTTGATCCTTTGATGTATGTAACAGATACATGGGGGTGCGCCTGAGTGGGACAGCCTTCAGATCTGCTTTCAAGAGTGCCCAACATTTGAGGTCTTCACCTCTAGAAATTTAGTTTGGCCTTTAATAGATAAAGGACCAAGACTCAAAAGTTTGGATCTGGCACAGCACTTCTCCCAAAATCCAGAGGTGTTTAGATTTAGGGGTTTACTTTGGCTGACCTCTAGCTAATAAATAAACTATAAGGGCTAACGACGATGAGCACTTAGTCTATTCCACATGCAAAGCCATCCTAACTATTCATAGTAGTCAAGAATCCTGCAATTTTCTGTAAAACCCGGATTTCTTCAGTTCTAGACTTCCTCATGCAGCCATTAAAATCAGTGACAAAGCTCCCACTGATGTTAGTGAGAGTGGGATCTGGCCCACATTTGAACATCACTCCCTTTGCAGTAGTTTGCCTTGCTGGCATTTTCTTCTCTTCTCAAGCACACAAGGGAGTCCTCTGCTGGTCGCACAAAGCCTTACGTGGCTCTCAGTGACTTTACTTTCACTTTATTTATTTGTCAGTGACCTCCCCTGTTCATGGAAGCAGGGAGACAACTTTTTCTGTAGCCCCCGTTTTACCTTTTTTCGGACATAGCCTGGAAGGCGTGAATCCCATGGACAATGCCCTACAGGACATGTAAGTGACCAACATTTCTATATAGAATGTTTTCAGTAGTATGAATCATTTGACTTTCAAAGTCACATGAAGCAAAACAACAGCTCATGAAGAAGAGAGAGAGAGAGGAAGGGTGAGGGATTGGGCAGAGGAGTGGCTGGTAGTTTGATGAATACTGAGATTTTTCCTTTTGGGATTCTGTTTTGCAAATTGTCAACTAGTGCTTATTGCTGGGAGTTTAGTGCATAACCTGATCCTTGGAAGAATTGTCAGCACTCATTCTATTTTCTTATTAGAGACAGAGATTTCACTAGATACGCTGCCTGCACTGATCTATCCAGCTGGGGAAAAAAAGGAATCTTATTGAGAAATTATGCATAACCAATGTATTTTCTAATTGTGATGCCAGGTGACAATGGCAACATATAAGAAACAAAATAATTAAATTAAACCAATATTCCTGTTTAGCAGAGGAAACAATCAGTATTCTCCTTCGAGATTAGCTAATCAGGAAGTAGGAATGTTTGTCCTTTAAACTGTTACTGTGGAAAATAAAACAGGGTGGTTGGCAGGTCATATAGATTGTTTGCTGAATTAGGAGACAAAAATCAAAAATGAATCTCTGCTTTTGAAAATAATTGGCCTCCACTGACGTACTATGTCTGCCATCAGCAGGGAGCAAGAGAGCTGGGAATTGAAGCTCTTAGATAGAGCAGCTTTTAAATGAGCATTATTCTACTTCTAGACTGTAATGGTTTTGAAGTGGTATTAAGCATACAGCATGATATTTACATTAATATTGTAAATGCACACACCGTACCCAATACTGTTCTTAGATTATCATGGTTCTGGCTCTCAGTGGGTTTTCCATTTTGATACTCCTGTCCAGTACATGCCACATCATAGTTATGCCTAGGCTATGTTTATATTTGGTTGCCTGTAGCACCTGCACATATTGTCATTGTGTTAACACGATGCATATGTCTGGTTGTCCATACCTGAGTGTTTTTGTGTCAACTGTATGACTCATTCTGACTATCCAATCCAGACTGGATCCCAGAAGAGTTCTCTTTGCCAATAGTAACATAGTTGTGTGATTAGACTTACAAAAGTCATCCCCCTTCCATCCGTCCCGTCTCCCACCCCCCACCCCATATATGTTGAAATAGCAGCTACATTGGGTTGGAACTCCTTTGTCTGAAACCCGTTAAAGGACAGGATATGAAACTATATTGAAGGATATTAAAACAAGCTAGAGCACTGAAAACAAGAATCAGGGAATTAAACTGATCCTGAAGACAGCTCTCAATTCAGAGCCCAATCCATCTCCCTTGGCTGAAATCTTGCCTCAGCACACAACACAAAAAAGTTGTGCTTGTGCACTGGGGATCTCTCTATCAACTGGGTGGGGGTAATGGGAAGTAATTCATCCTCCATAAGACCACAGAGTGGCAGACAAGCCATTCTGCAGCTAGTTCTCCATTCTCAGCTGGGAGCAGACTTTATGGTGGCTGCACTCCACTTCATAAAGGGAAAAACTGGGGGATCCACAGAATGGCAAAGCCACTAGCCCCACCCAGCTTACATATGGCTGCATAGTGGGACCTGGGTTCTGTAGCACCCTGGAGATGCATACCCCCTCTGTGGGCTCTGGAAATCCTGGCTTTCCAGTAAGGCACCCTTCCCTGCAACACAGAGTTTCCCCAAATGAAGATGGGTCTCAAGTGTATCCTCAGATCTAAACATCCCAAACAGGGAGGAATGTTGGTGCCATGTACAAACATTGCTGCTCTGAGCTGCCCATAGTCAAAAGGCTCCTTCGTGACTCATGTGAGCAGTTTAGACTCCAGTGGGCATGAAGTGCTGTTGAGCCACTCAATGCTGCATTCTGCTGTGGATTACTGAGGGTATGTCTACACTGCAATGCTATTTTGGGATACCAAAGGTATCCCGAAATAGTTATCCTGCGTCATTTGAATGTGTCTGCTATTTCGAAATATAGCGGATGCGCTATTTCGCCGTCCCTGTAAACCTCATTCTACGAGAAGTAAAGGATGGCTCAAAATAGTACTTTATTTTGAAATTTGGCACTGTCTAGACAGTGCCAAATTATGAAATGGCCTATTTCGAGTTTCGGGTGCTGTATAGACACACCCTGAGTGTTAAAACTTCATCTTGGAGTGCAAATATTGTAAACATTGGGCCCAGTAATGGATTCTATCCACTTACTCCAATAGGTTTTGGCTCACGGCCCAGAGAACTTTAAATTCCCAATGGGCAAATGGGAGGCCTGCTGATGGTAGTTTGTAGTCAGTTCCTGATGGCCATACAACCACACACATATAAAGAGGGTAATGTGTCCTTAAATGAATCAGCTGGGAGGGCCATACTAGCCAACCAACCTTTAATTTCTGCAGAGAGAGGAAAGGATAGGGAGATAATATGGCTAGAAGGCCAAAGGAAAAATACCTCTTCAGGTCTCTCTCAAAGGGCAAGTCAAGCATGAATATTAAGTCCCAGTATAGCTATCAGGTCAGAATCTCTCAGCATACATCTCATCTACACTACAGAGGAAGATCAAAGCTGCTATTGTTGATCTTCCAGGGTTTGAATTAGTGGGTCTACTTAAGACAGGTAATTTGAACTGAGAGGGGTGCTCCAAATGATGCTGGTAAGTTTTGCTTTCACAAGGAGTGAGAGAAGTCAAAGGGAGAGTGTTCTCTCTTTGACTTTCTGCTGTGTGGATAGCGCCAAAAGCCGAGTTAAGGTACTTCGACTTCAGCTACGCAATTAACATAGCTGAAGTTGCGTATCTTAATTTGACTTTATCCTGTAGATAGATGTACCCTCAGAGTATGTGAGTGCATGTTTTATATGTCTAATTTTATCTGATAGCATAATCATTTGGAGTCAAGAGATCCACTTGCATGTCACCTTTCAGCTCCTGTAGGATTTCTGCCTTAAAAACAGTGTTAATATATGCTAAAAGTCTCTTTACACCTATTGAAGGCTGTCTTGTTATAGTATCTCTTGGCAGCATGGTATGTAAGCAAGCCATCCATTCCAGAGCTAGATGCTATTGGACCATTATCTGAAAAGACAGTAAAGTACATGGAAAAATGGAGCTCACAGTGAGATGCTAGGGGACAATATCACTTATGTGCTTCAGAGGGTGGTCTTCAGATCTTTGGGCTGCCTAGAATGGTCTCGCATTAACAAGGAAGTGTCCAGGGGAGAACACAGTGGCTGATTCTGCTTGCCATGGTTTTATTCCCTGTATGAAGGTTGGAAGAACTATTGTTTCTCTTCAGTATATATATTGCCTTTTGTCTTTTTGATGCATGTCATAATCACAAAATGTCTTCCTTCACCTTTGTATAACAGCTTAGAAATACAGCTCTTCCAAAGTGCTTTAATTTAATGAAAGCCTTTCCTTTGCCTAGCCTGTGCCGTTATCAGAAATCCACAATAATAAATAATGTATCTAATTCTTCATTGATCACAGCACACAGTTTCGAGGCTCAGCTTTGCTCCTCTAACAAAGCTTGTCTGTAAGGGTATCGGCCTTTTGTCTGAACCTGGCCAAGTAACTTAATGCTCAGGGAATTTTTCAGGAGTTTTTGAATGACACAGATCGCTTCATGTTTTCTGCCTCATAAAGCTAATCGATCCATATTTAATTAGAAGCTTCATTTGAAGTTCTTTCTTCCATTTAGGGGAGTTAATCCTTTCTTTTTAGGTTTGAAAATTTAGCTGTCAACTTTGGTTTACCTTTCCTAGTTACCATAAGTAAATGAATCCACTTTTCCAAATGTCCAATTAAGATAAATTGTGCATGGAAACATGGAAACTGCATGTGCAAATTAGAAAAAATGCAAACATTATTTGTGGGAAACTTACATTCTATGCTGATATGTAAGTCATTGTTACAAATTATACAATTAATGAATTGCTTCAAAAATTAGCAGTTAATTCTGCGAACCTAAATTTATATTCCCAGTTCAAACTGCAAGCACATGAAATTGGTCATTGAAATATATTCATGATGTATCAGTTTACATATTTTACCTTTTGGTTTGATGATGAGAATTGAAAAGGGGCATCAGAACTGAATCTGATGCAGAGGAAAAAAATCCTACCTAAATCTCATGAATAATTAATTACTTTGTAAATTAACCTTTTTATTTGTCAAGCCTCCTGATCTATTCCATATCTCCAAAGGCTTGCCCGTTCTCTCTGAGGAAGCAGCATGTTGTAGAGTTTATTTTTTATTTTTTTGCCATGCTCAGTGCAGCTTTGAAACACTATGCAATACTGGCTAGTACCCCCCAACATTCACAGACAGGTAGAACAGTGATATCAGAAACACACCATAGTGTGATGTAGCGAATGGCTCTACAGCCAGATAGGACTTCCAAGTTTTTAAGGATGGGTGGAATTCCGATCTTCTTGCTCCTGAAGCTCAGGCCTTAATTGTTGGAAATAAAGAAGAAACACCTTTAATGACAGCCATGTTAAAAATATAACATGCATTTTAGGAGGGCTGGAGTCTCCCACCCAGTAGGAGGGTAACATATATATTAGTTAATTCAATATTTGTATTTCCTTTCCTCTTCTAATAGTGAGATTGTGACACCAGAGTAAAATGATATATTATGACAATACAAATGGTACAGCAGAGGGTGGAGATTAGGTGAGTGAGGCGGGAGAGGAGAGGACTCAAGAAAGCTATCAGCACATGGGCATCCATGTTAAATACTAGAAGGCTGAATCTTGCAGTCCTCACTAAAACCAAACTGTCCTTGATTTCATAGACTACAGCGGGGGTGGGAAACCTTTTTTGAGTCGGGAGCTGCTGACCCACAGAAAAATCAGTTGGGGGCCTGCACACAAGTGAGAAGCAAAACAAACAAACAAACAAAGCCTAACTGATGTGGCCCCTGACTGAGAAGGAGAGTTATTCCCCTCATGCACCAGAGCTGAGGGAGGTCCAGGCTAGTAGATTGTGTGTGCTCTCCAGCTCCACAGAGGGGCAGCTGGTGGACTGGAGAGCCTGTGTGAGCTCCCCAATGCTGGGGGGGCCTCTGACCCTCAGGGGTCAGAACCAGGCAAGCCAGGGGCTGCATCCTGGACTACAGGAACAAGGCCATGACAACTAATGCCAAGTCTTTTATAACCACTTATTCTAGCTATTTCTAGCTTCTTCTCCTCTTAGCTAAAACCAACAGCAGTTCTGCCCATCGTTTGTGAAGACAATGGATGTTTTGTATCTGCCATATGCACTCACCAAAGAAATGGATTTTTGTTTTGAGTTTGAAAGATTAAAAATTCATAAGCAAATCTGCTTCAAGAATGGCTTTGGTTGTGGCTAGCAACAAAATAAACCTCAGTATTCCTTAAGGTGAAACAGCAGTAATGGTTTCTCTTTCCATGCCAGCTATATAGTGCACAAATGGTAAGAATTGTAAATTATCTTCCACAGAAAGTCACTTTTTCTTCTGCTGAAGTAATATACTAGAGGAATATGTTAACCTTTATACCTACAATATGCTAAACTGTAGTAAACTAGAGTAAATATGGCACAGAAATTGTCATTCAAGATTCTTGGGTTATTCTATACTGCCCCCATTTTGCACAAAAAATATGCAAATGAGGTGAAGTGTGGAACATTGCCATGCCTCATTTGCATAATTAATGAGGCTCCGTTTTTGCGCAAAACCCCCCTCTTGAGCAAGAGCCGTTCTTCCACATTTTTCAGGAAAACAGGGGGTGGGGGCAGTGTAGATATATATAGTGTAGCCTGAGGGTAAAGACAAGTGCTACTGAAGTGCAAAACAAAAAAGATCCATACTGTATTGCTAGAAAGAGGTTGCAAAACCACTGTCCTCTCAATTAACAGATTTCCAGGCAGGCCAGCAATCTCTTTAATCTTATATCATGCGTGAAAGGGACAGATGTTCAAAAGAGCTGAGCTCAGCAGGGCCAACAGCCTCACTGGGCCTCTAGGCAAGGCGGGGGGGGGGGGGGGGGGGGGGGGGAGCAGCTAAGCACTCACCCCTGGAAGGCATGGGGCCTCAGGTGGCAGAGGCGGGATTGGGGCTAGGCAGACCTCCATCCCACCACGGAGCGCCGTGCCAGCCCCAGACAGCCCCCAGTGCTGCCCAGAGTGCTCCGCGCAGCATTCTGGCAGCAATTTCAAGGGCCTTTTGTATTGTCGGGCCCTCCCCTGCATCGGTGGGCCTGGCTGAGCATGTAGCATACTGAGCTCTTTTGTCCTATGAGTGTCACAATGAGAGTTGTTGAGCACTCTGTGCTCTCAAAAATCTGGCCCTCCATGTTTGCAGATCCAGTGACTTAGATCTTGAATTTGGTCTAGGTCAGTGGTTTTCAACCTTTTTTTCATTCACAGAACCCTAAAAATTTTCAAATGCAGGTGTGGGACCCCTCTGAAAACCCTCCAGGGTTCAAGACAGTGTTCCTTGTAAGCAGTACGTTTGTGCGGCCTCTCGGGAGAGATTCCAGTGCGGCCCAGCTGATTAGCAGAGCACCCAAGCTATGTTTTTTGTGTCTACCGCTGGTGTACATTCACACATGCCTCAATGCATGTAAAAAATTATTCCACACATGAATGGAAAAAATCCACACATGGATGGAAAAGATTAAAGGGAACATTGGTCCATGTGGACCACAGGTTGAAAACCACTGATCTAGGTGACTTTCTGTGAATAAGCCATCTGCCTCACTGAGTCAGCAGAATCCATTTAATCTTCCAACTTCAACTTTTGTCCAGTAGGGCTGCCTGGTACATCCTTCCTACATCTGTAAAGAATCTTCCCCTTGAGCTCACACTCTGGGATATTGCCATGGGAAGGCCTCTTTATGCTTTCCAAAGAGAGAGCTACACTTTGCTCTGCAACACACTCTTTTTCGCTTTTACTTGCATTGAGGGATGCCTCTGGTAATGAGGATGGCTTCCCCTCCTCCTTGCCCTACAGCCACCTTACTATTTTCTGCTTATAAAAACACGAAGGTTTCTTCCTCCATGCCCTTGTTGCCTCTCCCTCCTCAGATTTTACCTGTGGGAACTCAGAGACAAACTTCCTTTGGCTACAAGTCACAATCCTAACAGCTGTGGGCCATGGTACTATGGTTTTGTCTACATTTAACAGTTTAAAGCACTGCTACAGCAGAGCTCTAAACTGAAAGTGGGGCCACAGCCATGTAAGCCACCTCTGCGAAGGGAGTAGCTAACAGCAGTGTAATCTGATTCACACTGGTGCTTTACAGTGCTGTAACTTGCTGTGCTCGGGAGGTGTGTGTGTGTGTGGAGGTGGGTGGGTGGGCTTGGCCTATGTCACTTCCAACCAGTGTATCAGCTGGTAAATTCTTAAATGCTCCACCTTCAAAATACCCCTTAAACCCAGTGCAGACTAAATGTACTATAGTTTTAAACTGCCCCCCAACTAGGAGTTTTACCTCCTCCCCTGTGATTATATAAGATTCCATAATCACATCTCTCCTGACTAGAGAAATATGTGCTCCAGCATCTCTGCATGCCTGGCACACTCCATCATTTAACTGGTCTGTTTAATAAACTCTGATCTGGGACCTTACTCTGTAATCCTCATTTACACTGGCATTTAATCAAGCTAGTAGTTCTGCTGACTTCAGCAGGACTCCTCCAGTGAGTGCAAGTGTGTGTGACTGCTCCCACTGCATACACTCTCCCATCTCAGGGCAGCTCTGAGCCCCTGCAGCTATGTATTCTGTGCTAGTGTTGCGCACAAACTAAAGAGAAAATCCCTCAATTTGGGGGCTTTGGAAATCTGGATGGAATGGTATGGCTGGGACCCATGTCTAGTAAATCATGTGCACAAAAGACTGGATTCACTCCCATGCACCTGAAGGGATTGTCCACATATGTGACCACATGTCCTGCCAGGGCCCCTCTAAACACACCCACTTTCTCCCTTTCTTGGGCCCTGAGCTCAGCTTTCCAGGCTGTCTTTGGAAGGTGCTTGCTTTGTATCGAAATAACCACCCACGTTCCTTGCCCCTCCTGTTCCATTTCCATACTACAGACTGGGGGTTAAGTCCCAACAAAAGGAATGTCCAACGAAGACCAGTTCTGCTGCAGGGAAGCTGCTGAGCCCCTGTTGCTGGCAGCCAAGGCTCAGACCCTCCCAGAGCCCATTTTAATTCCAGATTTGATTCTGGAGCATCAGAGCCGATGCCTTGTTCCAGGAGTTACCAGCCAGGCCCTAGTGTCTGACACAGCCTGCAGCTGGCACCTGCCAGTCCCGGGGAAGGGGGAGGAGAAGAAAGCCCAGGCCCCCGATCCTGCTAAGCGCTGGGCAGGCGGCGGCTTCTTTTGACGTGCAGCTGGGCTGGTGGATGTTAGCGAGACTGGTGGAGGGAGTCCTCAGGGTGTAACCCGAGCTCCAGCAGCTGGAGCTCCCCGCGGCAGCCGCCTGCCAGTCGGAGGGGGCCGGGCCTGTCAGCGCACGGAAGGGAGGGACTGGCAGCTGCGGCTACACAACAAGGAAGTGTCCACGCACGGCTCCGGCCGGGATCCCCCACTGCCGCCATCATGCCAGGTCAGAGAGCGCCCTGCGCCGCCAGAGGGGCAGCTGCTGCACGGGCTGGGAGGGGTCAGGCTCCCTGGCTGCAGGGAGCGCGCGGAGCTGGGGCGGGCTGGAGAGGGCGCGCGGCGCCTGTGCACTGGCTGTGGGTGACTGGCTGCAGGCGGCGCGCCGAGCGCGGGCGGGCTGGAGAGGGCGCACGGCGGGGGGCAGAGCCGTGACTGGAGGCTTTTCGGAGCGTTCTCTGCAATGAGATTGTCTGGTCTCAGCAAGGACGAGAGCGCCAGTGGTCGGAACCTCTCTAAACCGGGACTCTCTGCTCCAGCAACATCTGGACCACGGATGTTCCAGGACCAGGTGGAGCGCTAGTGGCTAGGAGCCCTGTGACCGGCAGGGCAGCAGGCTGCCTGCAGTGAGCTCTAAGTGGGGCGGCAGCCTGGTGCATCCCAGCAGGGCTCCCCTAGGAGGCTGGGAAGCCCAACGGGCACCGGCAGGCTCTGGCTGGTGGCCAAACCAGATCTGGGGGGGCAGTGGCACAAGGGCCAGAAATGACCTCCCTGGTTCTGGAAAAATTCCTCATCTGGAGTTGGTCAGGTCTTGAGGGTGCAGTACCAGAGAGGTCCAACCTGTAGTTCTCACTTGAGGAAGCTCTTATGGCAGTGATGAGCAATCTAGGCCCGTGAAGGGGCCAGATGAGTGACCTTCCTTCATCTCATTGGGCGGCAAGTTCGTGGCAACCAAGACAGTCTCCCAGGATAGGATAGTTTTACTAACTGCATTTGCCTACCTGGAATTTGCAGGGTGGGCTAACTGAACTGTAGCAGCACTTTGACTGGATGCAGAGGGAGTGCTCAGCTCTTACAGGCAATGTTGTGTGCAATCAGCAGGCACCTCACTTCACATACCTTTCCTTTCCATGTCTGTCACTTTAGTAATACCAGTAGGAAAAAAAAGATGCGGATGGAAACCAGTGGAATCTGGCAACCCTGGGTGTGGCCAACGGTGAACAAAATGCCTTGTGGGTCAGACAGAACCCTGATGGGATGCATGCATTCCGTGGTCCACAGATTGCCTGTAACTGCCTTATGGGGTGACACATGGGGGACATGAAGAGTCATGTGTCCCCTCCAAATGCAGTCGTAGAGAGGGAGAAGGGGCCAGCAGCCAGAACAGAACCTTTGGATGTTTCGGGGAAACCATCCTGGACCCCAAACTTGGGGCCATCTTACCTCGAGGAGGGAGGGAAGCGCCTCCTGCTCTGACTCCTTCTGCCACCGCCTTAGCCCAGTGCTGCCTCTGGGCAAAATCAGCAGCCACGGCTGCTGGAGCTCAAGCCAGCTGCTATGTGGTGGCGAGCAACCGCGAACAACCAGCTTCAGCTCCGGCAGCTGCCGTGGCCCAGCAGCCAGCGGTTCATGGCCCTGCACTGGTCTGCGGCCCAGCAGCTGGGAACTGCTGTCCTAGGGAACCTTCAGCTTGTGTATCCCAGCAGTGCAATGACTGGCTAACCAGTCCAGCCTGAGGTCACAATCAGGAGACTACAGCACATTGTGTAGTGTCCATGTACTTGCCTCTATGACAAAAACCCAATCGTGCTGTTAACTTGCAGGGCAGTAACTTTCTGCAACAAACCTTAATTCCTTTGGTGCATCATTGCTCTTGGGTTTATATGTACTCACCTGACTTAAAGTAGTAAATACTACGGGGCCCAGATTGTGGAGGAATTGAGTGTGGGGTCAGTAATACACATCTCGTAGTGACTGTCCATGTATCCTCATCATGGAAGTTCTGGGCTCCATTTAGGAATCCTAGTCATGGAGCAAGGCCCATTGCATTCGGTGCAGAACAAAAGGATGGTTCCTAAACTCACATTGCCACACAACGGTTCTCTAGTTCACAAGAAGCTCTAATGCAAATGCAGAGAGTTCGTAAAATGAAGTAGCTGGCTGGTTTTAAGAGCTGTGGGGCAAGATATACTGATTGTGGTTTGAGGTTGTGTTTAATTTTTGTTTTCTTTTTTCCTGACAAACACTAACATTGAAAAAAGTCTCAGGAGGTAGCCCTGTTAGTCTCTATCTTTAAAAACAACGAGCAGTCCTGTGGTACCTTAGGGTATGTCTACACTGCCACCCTAGTTCGAACGAGGGTGGCTAATGTAGG
>JANRFK010004440.1:18129619-18147192 GCA_030068395.1 Apalone spinifera | reverse complement strand
TTCCAGAAAAGCGGCTGATTTTCCGGAATAAATGGCCCAGTGTAGACACAGCCTCTTTCTTTAAACCCACACATAAAGTGTCAAATTTAAGTATGAATGACAATTCTGAAGCTTCACGTTGAAGTCTGGAGATAAAGTCTCTTTGAAGCAGTATGCATCTTTTAAGGTCATTGAGGGAATGATCAGTCTGGCTGAAATGGCAAGCAACAGCTTTCTCTCTGTGAGAGAGTCTTATGTCTGTTTTGTGTGCATTGATTCTTTGGCGAAGTGTCTGAGACATTTGTCCAATATACATAGCAGACGGACACTTTAGGCATTGGACATCGAAAGTCATCACCTATAAACCATCTTGTTAGTCTTTAAAGCGCTACATAGTTCTGTCTTTTGTTTCAGCTACACCAGACTAACATGGCTGCATCTCTATCACTGTGGCTTCTGAAGAAAGATGTGCAAATTAGGTGTGACTTTGCATATCTTCTTCTGATCCCTTTTTTGAAAGAGGTTTTTTTTTTGGGGGGGGGAAAGCAGTCTAGACAGGGTTTTTCACGCGAAAACCCCCTTTTTCGAAAGAACCCTGTAAACCTGATTTTTTGAGGAATAAGGGTTTTTCGCGCGGAAACCCCCGACTAGAGTACTTTTTTTTTTAAAATACTCTTCAGAAAAAGGGATCGGAAGAAGATATGCAAATTTGCACCTAATTTGCATATCTTCTTTCAGAAGCAGTCTAGACATGTCCTAATAGTCCTCTATGACTCCACAAAACCCCTATTCCATCCTTTTTCCATCCACATACAATAACCCTCCAAGTTCACATACAGGTTTCTTCCCAACAATTAGTTCCTTCTCCCTCAGCTCCTCTATGACCTCTGACTCCCCCAGCCTTTTACTGCCTCTGGGAGATGTGAGAAATATGTTTCTGTATTGTAGTTTAAATGAATTATTACCCAGAGTTTTGCATTAATATACCTAGCAAGGACTCTATTTGTCAGCCCTCCCACCCCCCACCACCACACATACATTTTCTGAATTCTTTTTGTTGTTTGTACTGTCGCAGACATAGTTGCTCACAGGTATTTTGAAATAAATAACCAAAATAATTGAAACTGGTGTGTTTATAGTGTGTTATTTTGACAAAATATACTGAATTTGAAAAAATGTGCACAGAATACCTTTTTATATAATTTTTTTATTAATTTTTTTTTCAGAATTTTAACATTTTTGGTGCAGGATTCCTACAGGATTTTCAAAGGTCAGCACAGAGCTCTAGATAAGTGGCGATTGCTTAGTGACCATATAATTGTCCAGGGCTTTGATTTCAGGGCATATTCCAGAATGAGCAGAGTATGTTCTTAACTTAAGTGTAAACTTCAATTGATGTAACCTCCCTGTGACCAGTATAATTGCTGTTAATACACTGTGGCATGTTGTGTGCGTGTAGCAGATAGGAAAAACTAGGAGGATAGAAAAAATGAGAGGAAAGTCAACTGGTGTTTTCATCTCTTATTTTTTACTAGACTATTACTTGGGTCCTTAACTCAATTTTTGGTTTTTGGAAAATAAAATGGAAATGTACATGCTTCATTTGAATCATTGCTGTGGGGTGGGGCTGCGGATGAGGGGTTCAGTATGCAGACTGCCTTGGAGAGAGAGGACTACTCCAGCCCTTTCTTACTGCAGCAGCTTGGAGCCAGATGAGAAGTGCCTCTTCGTGAAGGCACACCAGGGGAGGGATGCATGTCCCCCAGTTAAGGCAGGTCCAGGTTCATCTGCCTCCTGTGCTCTCCAGCCAGAGTGAGGAATGCAGCAGACTGTGCACTGTTGCCTTGCTCTCTGACAAAGGGGTATAGCCAGCAATATTTGCGTACGAATCGGAAGGCGGGAGGGCAAGCCTCAGTCTACCATCCCTGCCTAACAGACACCAGAGGGATGAGAGGCTTGAGGCTGGGGTAGTCTCTTTGCTGTATGGTTTTCTAGGAAGCAATATCCTTCTAGGCACATCCCATTGTTCTAATACAACCAAACCCTTAACTTGGTTTAAAATAAGTTATGAAAAGACGAAGCTGTATACCGAATTGGTGGTCCTAGCTCTTACCATTTAGGAGGAGTTCTCGAACAGGCAGACAAACTCTCTCAAATATATAGTAGAATTTGCTTTGCACATTTGTTCTAGCAGTTGCTGGTGATGCTTTAGCACTTGCATTCATTTAAATGTACCTGAGTCTTGAGGTGCCCTGTTTGTTTAGGTGTTTGTATCTCCCCTGTTTTTCTTCCTGTATTATGTTTGCCTGTGGAAGAACCAATGGGAGATGCTGAAATAGATGTAACACTCTGGCTTCCATAACACTATGTCTACACTACGCTTCTTTTTCAGAAAAAGATATGCAAATTGTGCTTCGCAATTTGTGTTCCTTTTTCCGATTGTTTTTTCAGAAGAGGCTTTTCTGAAATTTGGCCCGTCTACAGTGGGCCAAATTTCAGAGAAACCTCCTCTTTCAGAAGAGTCCTTCTTCCTTGTGAAACGAGGTTTACAGGGCTTCTGAAAGAGCACATCTGCAAAAAATATCAGAAGAGCAGACGCGTTCCCTGGACACGGCAGAGTTTTCTGGGATACCACCGATTTCCTGGAAAAACTCTGTAGTGTAGACACAGCTTCAGAGGCTGTAATAAATTGAGAAGAGTGGGACAGAGCTTTTTGTCCACCTAGACAAAGCAGGGAATATGGCTGTCTCAGCTCAAAGAAGTCCTGCATACTGTGATGAAATCCCTTAGATTCTGAGACATCTATGCAAGACTAGGGTATTTTCTTGAGAGTTGGCATCTCTGCACTCACCCCACCAACAGCTCTCTGCTTCTGACAGAGCCTGGCATGCATCCCGCTGAATTGCTCAGAAGGCACGAAGAGGGGAAAGTCCAATTTCTGGTCTGACTCATGTACCATGAAGCTGCTTTGAAAGCAAAGGGAGTTGCATGGCATTTGAGTCAGGATAGCTGTTGGTCCTAACAGCTCAATACAAATTGCTTAGAGCACAATTTGGAAAGTAAGAATTAGAAATACATGGAAAAGATACAGGGTTTGTAAAAGTATTTACTACACTGGATACATAGTGACAGTCTAAGTAAAACCCAGTTGTGTCTATGGAATTGAAAGTCCTCTCCAAGATCAATATTTATTTTAATGGGAGTGGTTGGCCCTCTTACTGTATTATGGTTACTGTGGGAGGTTTTCATGAAGCCTTTCCTGTTCATTTTCAATACCGCCTAGTTGTAAAAAAGGAAATGTAATACTAAACCTGTGATACACAAATGTCAGGGGCTGTGTTTATACTGAGAGCAGAATGTTGAGATTGTGTTCAGGCTGTCCTTTCATCATTCAGTTCACCATGTCTAGCTAGTGAAGCACGGAGGGTAGGCAGGATTAAATACTGTTTAGTAGCCCAAATATCAATAAAACCTATTCATCTAGTTTAATTGTTCCTGTGTACCCTGATAGCCTACATGTTTCTTTTCCTACACTAGTCAGATCTATTTGTAGTACCTCTGCTGTCTGGAATGAAACATGAATTTTTAACACCTACTTCAAAGATGGTTCTAAGTAAACACCTCTTTCAAAGCCTAGTTAAGAAACAATCATTTGTGAAATCTGCATGGATCTGTACCGTATTTGTACCGCCATGGCGCCCGCGGGCACTGCATTGGGGACCACTACTTTAAGGAATAACAGACTTAAATTATTTTAAAAGCTTCAGAAGGGTAGCCGAGTTAGTCTGTAACAGGAAAAACTTAAAAAACAACAAACAGTCTGGTAGCACTTTAAAGACTAACAAAACATGTAGGCTGCGTCTAGACTGGCCCCCTTTTGCGCCAATGGCATGCAAAGGAGGCCAGTCGCAATTGCAAATGAAGCGGGGATTTACATTTTCTCTGCTCCATTTGCATGAACATGGCTGCCGCTTTTTTCCGTCTTGGCGCTTTGACGGAAAAAAGCACCAGTCTAGACAGGGCTCTTGCGGAAAATAAAGCCTTTTCCGCAAGATCTCTTATTCCTTCATTTGCAATTGCGACTGGCCTCCTTTGTATGCCTTTGGTGGCAAAGGGGGCCAGTCTAGACACAGCCGTAGATGGTATCATGAGCTTTCGTGGGTACTGCTCACTTCTTCAGATAACAGGAGTGTTGGATGTCCAGAACCAAAAAACTATTTTATTTTGTACTGCTCAGTAGAGTGCTGGGCAGTAAAGGCAGTAAAGAATTTCTGGAGGAAATTCTAAGAGTGGGGATGTGTTGGGGTAACCTTGCAGTATAACCAAGGTTGGCAAGAGTCAGAGTGTAACCCAAATGTGACTAACACAGAAACATTCAGGGTGTGGCTTGCATGCTGGAAGGCTGCCTGTCAGTGACCCATTGGAAGATACTACAACAAGGCATAGTAAGGCACCCAAGGGTGCAGGACAGGGGTGATGCCACTGCTCATTGCTCTGGATTGTGCTCTGGAATGTCACATAAAAACTATAAAAAAATCTCCCTGGCACTTTAGCAGAGCTGTTCCTAATGCCCTGGCCGCATTTCAGTTTTGGGAATATACTTGTGCCAAGTCTTGGCCAGACAAAACTGGCAGTAAGTCAATGGGAACTTTGCCTGGTTGTCAGCACAAAGTTAGGATTCTCTCATTCAGTTGAACTAAATTCCCCCAGCAGTTCTGACGGGCTGTAGTAGATGTCTTCCTTTCCTGTCCTAAACTACTGTGCACAGTTGCTATCAGTGGGATGACTGATTTCCAGTGGTCGGAGAAGGGAATAAGGAATGTGCAATATTTCAGCGATGTGCCCATTAACCACTCCAAACAATAGTAGGTATTGCTGTGAGACACAGAAGATTGTGTATTAAATAGTGAGTTTTTAAGATAGTTTTAAACATTATACCTTGATATAATATGTATGAAAGGTAGGAAATGTCTTTTCCGCCCTTCTCCCTTCAGCAATTTTCTGACTTTCAGGCAAGTGGATGCCATGGGGATATTTGAGACATCCATTACTGCCTTGACAGTATATACATATTTTAGGTCAGCATTTCCCAAAGTATGGAGTGCATTCCCCTGTGAGGGGGAGGGGCAGTGCAAAAGAGTTGTTGAGTGGAAAGGAGTGGGGGAGGGGCAGAGTGTGGATAATTGCAGATGGATGGTCCCTTATCCACATATGGAGCATATGGTGAGGTGGAAGGGGGGCAACAATTGACTGTATTTTCTTGAAAGCCGGCTTAGCTTGCAAATGTTTGGGAAGCACTGCTATTAATTAGTTATACTGTTAATAATTTCCATGCCTTGGCGCAGCTTTGAACACTGTTGCACCTAGGTCCCTGCTATTCTCTGCCTGTAACACATAAATAGTCTAGTCTCCGGGGGTCTGTGATATTTTCAGCTACTTTCAGCTGCTAGATTTCATGTGCAGGTGTGGGGTGGATTGGAGGCTTGTGATGTGCGGGAGGCCAGAGTAGATCATCTGGTATGGGGAGCTGACAGGATTGCAGGGCCCCTGGGCAATGTGTGTGGGGGGGGGGGGCGGGGCGTGGCTCCACACTCCCAAAAAGTATGGGGCTGCACAGCCAGCCCCCAGCACCACCCGGATGGTGTGCTGGCCCCTCTTTCTATCCCCGCCAGCCTCCAAAGTTGGCCAGAGCTCATTGCGCAGGGCTCTGGAGTGTGCTGTGCGACCCGCCCACAGCAATTCCAAGAGTCTCTGGCTGCTGTCGGAGTAGTGGTGGCAGGTGGGAGCCTCGGGCCTTTTAGAATCACCAGTCCCCAGGCAATTGCCCTCTTTGCCCTCCTCCCACATTGGCGGGCCTGAACCTGGAGGTCCCTTCTAGCTTTCTGACTGTGAAAGGAAGCTGGTTGACATGTGTCACCTTTAGAGGCAATTTACAGAACTTAGGGATAGTTTTGCCATCGAATAATAGTTGTTCTTTGCATGTGCTTTTTGGTTCCCAGATCAGTCTTACTGTGAGCGGCTGCGGCAGGACACATACTTTCTCACAAGCAATGGCAGACTGAGTGAACATCTGGTTGATAAAGTTATTCTTCAGCTAAACAGAGTTTATCCTCAGATTCTCACCAATAAAGAAGCAGAAAAGGTAATTGACTGGAGATGCCTGTAGTGTTTCCGGACGTAGCTTTATTTTCTGGTTAGCCTGGGAGATGGTTTGGGACCCCTGGGCTGCCAACTGAGATGCTTAAGATGCTACTGAGCTTGCCTTCTAACTCAGCCTGGACCCCCTTTTACCTGGCCTGTTTGAGCCAGGCTTTCAAGCCTCCTCTAGCAAAGTACACAGGCAGGGCCACAACCAGCTGCTGATACAGACACTGAGATCAGGTCTGGGAGGACTCAGCTTAAGGGACTTACTACAGCACCCTGATGATCACCCTTGGGGTACAAACCCAGAGTTATATGATGTTTGCTTCCTTTAATGTGAAGGAAGCTAGGCCCAGCCCCTCAACTCCCCCCCATTAGAAATTACATAAACTAGGTTATATTCTCTCTCTGTGTGTGTGTGTGTGTGTATAAAACTTTTCCTGCGGGATGACAGACTGACATCATGCATCACTCTGTGTCCTGCAGCCCCTCCCTCTGCCCTCAGCCACGCAACCCCACCCCTCTGTGTTTGGGAGGTGCAGCCCAACCCTCTGGCAGCTGGCGGCAGAGAGCTGGGCCTAGTTGTGCTGCGGCTTCAGCCCTGCCTGACCCCCCAGCAGCTGCGGGGACAAAGCCAGGCTTGGGGCTGGCCTGGCCCTGCCTCCCTGCCTCCCGGTGGCTGCGGGAGAGAGCCGGGGAAGAGATGATAGGGGAAAAGATGAAGAGACTTAGATGATGTGAGATGTAAAATTAAAGAAAAGCTCATTAATTTAGGAGGTTCAGAGTAAATGTAAGGCCTGATGTTATGAAAGCTGGATTTAATTTTTACACTCATCCTGAAACAGAACATGTTCCCTGGAACCTGTGCAGATTTGTTCTCTTTTTCATTTACAAAACTTGTTGTTCCCATTATATACATTAGGCCTCATCTTGCACACTCAATTTCTCTGAAAACATCCACTCAATGTGCAGCAGCAATAAAAAAAAGCAAACAGAATGAGATATAGAATAAGACGGAGAGCTATCATATTGCATAAATCCATGGTACGCCCACATCTTGAATACTGTGTGCAGATGTGGTCACCACATCTCAAAAACAGATATATTGGAATTGGAAAAGGCTTAGAATAGTGCTTTTCCAACAGAAATGGATAGGGGTATGGAGAATGGCTGCCATATGAGGAGAGATTAATAACACCATGATTTTTCAAGTTGGAAAAGAAACAGCTAATGGGGGATATAGAGGTTTATAAAATCATGGCTGGTATGGAGAAAGTAAATAAGGAACATTTATTTACTACTTCCCATAACACAAGAACTAGGGGTCACCAAATGAAATGAATAGGCAAGAGGTTTAAAACAAACAAACGGAAATATTTCTTCATACAACACACAGTCAACTTGTGGAACTCCTTTCCAGAGGATGTGGTGAAGGCCAGGACTTTAACAGGGTTCAAACAAAAAATAGATAAATTCATGGAGGTTAGATCCATCAATGGCTATTAGCCAGGATGGGTGAGGATGGTGTCCCTAGCCATGGGTCACTTGATGATTATCTCTTCTTTTCATTCCCTCTGGCATTAGCCACTACTGGAAGACAGGATACTGGGCTAGAGCCCTTTGGTCTGACCCAGTATGGCTGTTCTTGTGTTCTTACATCTGATACTGCTGTCATCTCAGGGCTTCAGTGGGTATTTTGCCTGAGTATAGAACATACAAAAGCATTCCACTCCCTCTAGATAAGGAATTGATCCTAAGCATAATGTTATCTCTGTCTACCCTAATGGTCCTCAGTGTAATGCTTTTATATTGATTTGCAGGGAAAATTTAGGACACTTTCTAAATTCACATACGTCTAAAGTATCTCAGCTAAGGTTAGGTTAAGTATCTCACTGTAGAGTTTACTATGGCTCAGCACTTGTCAGATCATGGGGAAAGCTATCTCTTCCTCTGGAGCAACGAGGATAGGAAGACAGGATGAACACAAAGTGTGATATGTGAGGACTGAGATGATGGCTAGAACATGCCGTGGCCAAATTCCAGTAAACTATGGCAAAACTCTTTACATGTTTGTCCCAGTTCTGAGAGCTGCATTTTTAATAAGACTAAATTAGAAGTAGAGACTTTTTCAGCAACCAATGGCATCAAAAGTATTTCTGGTTAGTGCCCTATTGACAATAGATTGGTTGCTTGTGAACTCAGGCTCTTTGGAAATGATAAGCCTCAGTGATCTTTCCTATTGTTTGGGCCATACTTAGAGCCCTGAACAGATGTAAAAATGTGGAATCCAGATCCTCTGGAAACAATGTGCATACGATCTGCAATCTGCTCCCTGCCTTGTCCCGCTGTGCCCCGCTTGGCACTCCTCCTGAAGAGCAGAGTTCCTTATAAGATGAGCACTTGGACAGCCACCCAGGAGAGAGGCAAATGCTGCCCATCTAATTAGCAGAGCACCCACAGCCAGCATGTGTTTCTACTAGTGGTGCACATCTGCACATGCCTCAGCGCACATAACAAAATGTATTCTGCATATGGATGGGAAAAATTAGAGGGAACATTGCTAGGGTGTGGGACAAGCATCCTGCCCTGATCATGCTCCTCCTCATGAGCTCTCTGACTCCACTTCTGGTAAGTGCCGAGCAGGGCAGAGTGTGACAGGCACACATGTATAACCCTTTTTGTAGTATCCACATCCGCTCCCAGAGCTGCAAAAATAAATTGTGGATGCACATATCTGCAGATATGGAGCAGATATCCACAGCTTTGCAGGGCTCTAGCCATACTGAAGTTAATCAGATGCTAAAACAATGCTTGATCAACTTGATTTGAGGTCTGAATCATTATTTTGTTTTCCTATCCTAGAATGCTCATGGACTGACAGATTCTTTTAGCAAAATAAACATAACTCTACATTTTCACTCTTTCATAGGGTATGTCTACACTACAGAGTTTTTCTGGAAAAAATGTACTTACATCCACACTGCAATTGCATTCTTTAAACAGAAAGTCGAAAGAACGTAGGGGGTTTTCCAACACTGGTAAACCTCTTTCTATGAGGAAGAAGCCTTTTTCCGAAACAGCTCTTTCGGAAAAAGGCACGTGTGGATGAGGAAGAGGGAGTTTTTTGAAAGAAGAAGCCTCCAGGAAAAAGCACAGGTACCCTTGTGGCCACTCCATCCACAGCAATTAGAACGTAAATGTGAGATAGCATCCAATGAATGTGGACGCTATCTTTCGAAAAAGCAGATTGCTTTTTTGTTGTACTTTTTGCTATGTAGACACTCTTTTTCAAAAGAAGCTTTTCTGGAAGATCTCTTTCAGAAAAGCTTCTTCCAAAAGAAGCCTGCAGTCTAGACACAGCCCTTATGTAAATGTAGAGTAGGAACTAATTCAGCACTGTATCATTACTTCTGTAGTGTTTGTTTTAACGTGTGCTTTTTCTCTTACAGTTCAGAAATCCAAAGGCATTGCTTCATATTCGGCTGTCAGATCTTATAAGTCACCTACAAAAGAAAGGAGACAAACACTGTCAAGAATTTTACAGGGCTTTACAGATCAATGCTGAACAACTGTATAATGACTTGCCAAGCAGGAAAACCCTGAGTAAGTTGGGAGACTTGTGGCTTCCTGGAGGCAATATATCATTACATTTTCCTTGGAATTAAATGCTCTTTTTCCATATGTTAGCTTCTGCAGACTGGAGACTTTAGAAGCCACCTAGTGGATTTGGATACACAATTAATTTGATTGTAATTGGATGTCCAAATCTCATTACCAGCTTTGAAATCTCAGCCCCTGTATTTAAGATATAATTTATGTCCAATATCTAAAATGCAGAAAAATAATCCAATTCGACATTTCTTTCTTTTCATAACTGCCCCTTTTCCTGTTATGCATTTTGTTTTTGTCAAGCATTTATTCTGACTTGTAGTAAATAAAAGCTGTGTTTTAAAATAATAAGTGTGTGACACAAAGTAACAAAATCAAGGCTGCTCAGAGACTTGGCTTTCATTCAATTCTTAAATCACCCAGCTGTGCCTCATTAACTCCATACACATTGTATGATAGATTATGCTATTTTTTTTACAAACACTTGCATGGCAAACTACAGTGTTAATTACCTGGATCCTGATCCTGCAAATACATAAGCATGAGTAGTCACACTGAGCTTATGGGCATTATCACACCCATATGTGTTTGCAGGATTGAGATCTTTGCTATTTTCATTTTTTATAGTGTAAAGTAGATCTTTTTCTAAAAGGAGAGAGATGCAGTCCCTCTTACCATGCTGGGAAAATAACGTTGCCACATATGACTCGCCCTTTCCAGTAAACTGGAGAAAGAAATAAAGATGCTCAAAGAGGAAGTGAAATACATTCAGCACATTGAAACAATTTTAATAGCTTGAGGAATGGATGTTGCAATTAGTTTAATGATGCTGCAAAGGGACTGCATGTTGCAAGTCCCTGCAAACTGTCTAATTGCACTGATGCTGCACCATTCTAACCTCTTGTAGTTTTGAATAGCATTCCAGTAATGCAGAATTTCTGGTCATGTGGTCAAACCCCTAAGACTGACAGCGTAAAGTCAAAAACATGCAAGGCCAAAAATCCAAACATTTGTCTTTAATTAATATATCACAAATAATTTTTTACAGAACAATTGACCTGGAAAATAGGTGGAATATTTCAAAACACTGAAATTCCTGCCTTCATCTAGCATCTTATGCAGTAAAGCTTTTGTGCACACTGAACTACAAGCCCCTACTGATTTGGAAATAGCATAGTCTTAACACATGCCATCCCCTAGATAATATGCAGACTCCAAGGTTAGCCCAAACTTCCCTCACATTTGGAGGGTGTTTCCAGGAGGGCTTTGAGTTGAGCTCATCTTTGCATCAGAAGTCCACATTAGTAATCCTCACAGCAGCATTAAGTCTGGCCCTTTGATTAGATGTTTGCCTCGCAGAAGCCGTCCCTGCTGAGGCTGTGTGGAAACTTCGATCAAACAGGTTAGTATCTCAAAGAAATCTGTCGCTGTAGCTGAAGGAGTCAGCAAGGCCATTACTTAGTAAAGGCCTTGCTAACCTTAATACTCTGGTTTAAATCACTGAGGGTCAAATTTTCAAAAGCATCTTAATGACTTAGGAGCCTGACTCCCACTGATTTTTCTAAACAGATGCTAGGTTCTGAAGAGCCTAAATCTCTTTCAAAATGGCACTTTTGAAAATTGTACCCAGAACCTACTTATGGGAGATGTATCAGGATTGGGACCTCACCCATGACATGTGAGAATAGCAAGTTGGGCTGCGAGGTGTGTAGAGGGAAATAAAGCATAGAGGTGTTACTGCATCTGTGGATAAATGAGACAGTACTTTGCACGTTGAATAATATTCAAAGCAGACCCAAGACTTCTGTGGTACGACAACAAAAGAACAGTATATTGTCTCTTCCTTAGCAGACTCTCTTTTATATCATACACATGAGTAGTACCTTTAAGATCTCTGTTCTTAAAACATATACTACTGTATAACTATATCATCATAGACTGCAGCTTCCTTAGTCTACATAATAAGGAAAAAAATCATGTATTCTGATATGTAAGGATTTGCATATTAGAGGTTAGATAGCTAAACTGGTTGAGCCTCAGTCTGAATTAATTAACTAATATTTTTGAAAATACGAAGTGCTACACAATTGCTATACCTTATTACAGTACTGGATCCTGCCATGAGGGCAGGGAACTGGACTTGATGACCTCTCGAGGTCCCTTCCAGTCCTAGTATTCTATGATTCTGTGATTACTAATATATGAATTAACAGCCCATGAAAAGTAACCTTCTTAAAGACACACACCCTTTCTAAACTAAAGCAGCAGAAAGGAACCCTATTATTTTTGCTTCTCTCTCAATTGTTTAAACTTGAATTGTTTAAATTCTGTGTTGGGCCCAACTGCATGGTCTCTCGGAAGCCTTCTGGAAAATGGATGTGGTCAACCATCATCTTAGCCAGTGGGCAGGCAGAACAATAACCTGAGATTAACACTGGTCTGGGCGAGCAATACTAGATATACGCTCTCTGAGACATGCATGTTAAATGTCAGCATTCCCTACCTAGATGGAGACGGAGGGTTGCTTTCAGACTCTGGCAAACTGAGAAGCTTCGTAAAATTAAATAAATGACTTCTCCAGCTGCGGCTGCTAATGGTGGAAAACCATGTGGATTGGCTGGATTCCCCTTCTGTTTGATTTTTGCAGAAAAGTACCAATCTCAGGATCACATCCCACGTGCCAGATCTGAGCCAGCAGAAGCCGCAGACGTCAGTGAGCGTTGCATACATGTGGCTCTGGAAGCAGAATTTGGGCTCTGCTATTGGCAGAATCCATTGCCATGAAGATTTTTGGTCATAGGGGCTATGTCTACACTGCAGAGCTTTTCCGGGATACTGGAGGTATCCTGGAAAAGCTATGCTGTGTCCAAGAAACACATCCGCATTTTCCGAACAATTTCCAAAAAAGAAGACGTGTTCTTTCACCATCCCTATAATTCTCATTGTATGAGGAAGAAGGGCTGTGTCGAAAGAGGAGGTTTTTCCAAAATTTGGCCCCGTGTAGACGGGCCAAATTTTGGAAACGTCTCTTCCGAAAGAAAAGCAGAAAAAGATACGCAAATTACAGTTTGCAATTTGTGTATCTTTTTCCAACTTTTCTTTGCAGTCTAGACATAGCCAGGGTAACAAGAAGACCATTGATGGCTGTGGGAGTAAACCTTGTTTACAGCCTGGTATTTTTTGCATTTCATAGGTATTGGTGCTTTAGACTTTGTCCCAGTATGAAAACCGCTCTCTGATGTAATCTGTTACCAACATTCTTTGACTCTCCGGGCATTTGCATATCTGACCGGAGAAATGTACAGACAATCTGACTATTTTAAGCCTCTGTCTACCAAGGCACTTGGTCACAGAGGTGATTTTACACATGTGAGTAGTTTCAACAGAATTACACATGTGCTTAAGTGCTTTCCTGAATTGAGACTGTAAAGCCTCAATGCCTTCCACCTGCGTTGAACTCATGAATTCGCTATTTCTTTAATAAACACAGGCCCTGATTTAACTGCAGTGGTGACATGTCTTCAGGAAGGGTGAATATAATTTAAAAATGTGCTGTTTCTCTGAAAAATGGTAATATAGATGTTCCCTCCGTTTTGCATGAATTGGTACAGAAGTGGGTTGGCTTAAGCTCAATACTAACTCTTGGTGTGTTGCTTTTATTTCTAGAAACCTCAGCTTCCACAGGGATAGACACAGACAAGGAGAAATATATTCTAACTGACAGGGGTAAATAAAATGCATACAGTACAAATGGACAGACTGATACTCTCAGATGAAGATGCAGTTTATTTTACAACTTAATTTACATTTATGGAGCAAATCATTTGTTCTTTTATGTCTTTATAGTAGCTATGTAAATGGGTTTAACTTGTGTTAGAAGAAAACTTATTCAGCCTGCTGCTGAGAAACTTGGTGTCATAGAATTCAAGAGATAACCGAACTTTAGGCAACATTTACATTGGCATTATTTTAAAATTGGGCATATTTTAACTAGTCTCTAATTTCCCATGCCCTTCCAATACTTTAGCAATAAAGGGCTTTTGTGCTTTTATAGAAGAACCTTGCTGAATCACCAGCAGACCCATTCCACCTTGCTGAATGTTGCAGATTAGTGAGTAAACAGAAAACAGCCAAACACATAAGAGGAAACCAACTGCAAAACAAAAACTCCCCAAGAATAATGGTGAACTAATATACTTTGTCCATTAAAGGTGAATTGTGTCTCTTCCCTTGCCCAAGGCAGTGTTATGGTGGGGTCCTTATGCAGCATAACCAGGACAGGGATAAGAGGGTATGACTAGGAAGCTGTGCAAAAGGTCAGTGCCCCTTTGTGCTCCGTCAGGGTGAGACAGCTCATATCCACCAGCCATTTCCCTCAGCAAGTCTCACCCTGGCCTTGGCCCTGCCCCTGCCCCTTCTGGGGGCACAGAACCAGCCCACCACCACCACCTTGCCCCAGGGCCCGGCCTGGCTGACAGCTCCCGTGGAAGAATGACTCAATTCCTGGAAAATTTGTACTTCCTACTTTCCCTATATCTGTAGTCCAGGGGTAGTCAGCCATTTTTTGTCACGGTCCCAGTTTCTTGGTCAATGTATAGTCACAGTCCAGACTTCAAAGAAAATAACAACACAAAATAACAATAATGATGACAATAAGTAAATAAAAAGATTGTTGTGGTCTGTTATGGGTTAGGGATAAAGGGGAAAATAAGCCGGTGTGCCCACACACGGCGCACCAGTAAGAGACCAGCTGGCTCGGGGCAGGGTTTGTCACTACACCCTGGGTGCTAACCCTGGTGTTCAGCTAGCTGAGCAGCATTGTCATGGCCAGTCCCAGGAATCCAGCAGCTGGGCAGCGCAGTGGCTGTACTCCTAGCCCAGAACTTTCCCATTACTTCCCAGCTCCCTGCCCTGAACCCCCCAACCTCCTGCCCTGACTCCTGCATCTCTCAGCCTCTGCCCTGAGTCCCTCCACACCTCCCAGCCTCCTGTCTTAACTCCTGCAGCCCTCACATCAGGGGCGCCATTTTAGATTTTGGTGGGGGGGCAGCTACATGTGTAAGCCAGCTCCGGCCCCAGCTCCTGCCAACGCCAAGCAGCCCCGGCTCTGGCCCTAGCTGCTGCCGCCACCACATGGCCCTGGCCCCTCCCACTCTCCCACCCACCACCAAGCCCACCACACCAACTTACCTCCCACATCAAGAAGGCGAGTGCTGCAGCATGGCTCTGCTGAGGGGTTGGGCAGGATTACAATTCTTTTTGCATGTCCATGCAGGCGCGCACCTTAGAGGGAACGTAGGCAGCCAAACAGCAGTTTGCATGAGAGGGTCCTTTTGCTCTGCTTGATGCACCTTGATGAGCCTGCATTTCTTTCGCTTCAGTGGAAGAGGAAGAGGAGTGAACAAAGAAAACTACCTGTGTTCCTCTCACACCTGGCTAGAGAGGGGAGCCATAAGATAGTATCCTGCTACAGTAGGAAATTGAGGGGGGCTGCAGCTCCTCCCAAATGGCACCTATTCCTCACCCCCTTACCCACTGCCCTGAGTCTCCACAACTCCCTGCCCTGCCCCCCCTCAACCTACTGTCATGAGCCCCTTGCATTGCATCCCACATTTAAATTTCTTACAGGTACTGTCCTGTCGCTACACCTCTCCAGTAGGGATGTAAGCAACTAGTTGACTAGTCAACTTCCGGAGAGTGAGTAGTCGAGTAGTGACTCAACTAGTCGCTCCCCCACCTTGCTGTCTCTATCAGAGAGAGGCAGCAAGGGGGGAGCAGAAGCCGGTGCTGGGGGGGAGCTGGCTTAAATGCCAGTTCCCCCAGCACCATCTCTGGGATGGGGGGCAGGGGAGGCAGAAGCATAGCAGGGGACCAAGTGCAAGCCAGGAATCAGCTGATTCCTAGCTTGTGCCTGGTCCCAGATGCTGCATCTCTGCGTTTTAAATGTATTAAGAGCCAAAAGGCTCCTTAATACATGTAAAATGCAGAGGTGCAGTGGAGGAGGATGGGAGTAAGCTGGGAATCAGTTGTTCCAGCTTGCTCCCAGTTCTCCCCCCTCCCCCGCTGCACCTCTGCTTTTTAAATATATTAAGAATCCGGCAGAGCAGCAACAGGTTTAACTCCTACTCAATTAGCTGATTACCCACAATTTAACATCCCTTCTCTCCAACCACTGCCCTGAGGCCTCCCTCGGCCCCCAGTGAGTGTGCAATAAGACAGTACCTGTAAGAAACTTGTTACTACTCCGCCTGAATAGGTAAGAAATTGTGATAGGTTGAGCCTCCCCCATAGCACTCAGCTATTAAACAATGGCCAATTTTTTCTGCTGAATGAAATGTGGCTTAGCAAGGCTCTACTGTATGGCAATATCAGCACCATGTTTCATTTCAGTTGGAAGTGCTTAAATGGGATTAGAATTAAATATACAAAGACCTTTGCAGCTCGGTTGCATTCAGAACCATGAACAGCAACAGAGAATGTTTTCAGTATAATAGTCATTACTTTGCAGCGCACATCTAAATGCATTCACACACAATGCTCTGCCCAATTTTTTTTGCTACAAGTAAGGATACACAGCGCTATAGGGATAGCTATCAGTTAAATAAAAGAGATGTAGACCCACTCAACAATGTGAAAATCTTGGGTTCTAATTACATACAGAATGGTTGATGACTGGCCTTTTTCTTTTTCTTTTTCTTTCTGGCCATAGATAATTTTATGAGGTCTGAGCCTGCAGTCCTCACACAAAAAAATTCTCAGGAAAGTCCAGGGAACTGAAGTCCAGGGTTTTGAGCATGGACTAAAGGACTGGACCTTTTGGGCACATCTACACATCAGGGCTAATCTTGAAATAAGCTACACAACTTGAGCTACACTAATTGTGTAGCTTAAGTCGAAATAGCTTATTTGGGCACTGTCTACACAGCAGTTTTCATGATAGAGCCCTCTTCCCCGACTTCTCTTACTCCTCATACAATGAGGGTTCCAGGAGTCGGAGTAAGCAGTTCTCCAGCTCAACATTGTGTCACAATAACTGCTAGACGCAGACTACGTTATTTCGGAATAACTGGCTGCTGTGTAGACATAGCCATAAAGAGCAGTGATTCTTCCTGGCAGAGAGCCAGGAGAAGAGAGGGCTGAAGAATGCAAAACATGAAAAAATGTGGAAAACGACTTATTTGGAGTCAAATTTAAATATCGTCACTCTCAGCGAATAGTACAGTATGCTACAAGCAGTTCATTGACTCCGCGTGACTACATGGGGAGCCAGCTGCTCCTCAGTGTGAGTGAGGGTATCAAAATATGGCCCCTATTTTGCCATTTTTTAAAGAAAAAGAGGTGTGTTTTAACACAGACTAAGACCTTTTTCATGTGCAGTGTAATTAGGCTTCCCATTCTGAGTTCTTAATAGAACAGGAGAGGCTAACACTGTCAGACTCATTACAGTGTAATAATATACTTGCAATAAAGTGATAGTGTTGCATAGTGCAGTAGCTACAGAATATAAATGATTGTGCAAACTTCTTTTGAATAATATTTGCCATGATAATAATAACTGAAGTTAGTGAATCATTAGATTAAACTAAGCTTTCACTTTTCTGTGCTCTTTTACTAAAATTCACGTTTCTTTTATTGTCCTTAGGTCCCATGTTCTTCCTTGCTTGTTTTAGTGTGGCTGCAGGACTCGCATTGTTCATGTACTGCTGTACCCCAGGTAATAGACGCTGGAATTGTTTTGAAGGGAACTGTTTATTCTCGGTCACCTTACCATAAAATACATGTGAGGGCAGGCCTGCCAACAGGAATTTCAGACCCCAGGACAGCACAATCAATGCCCCCCCCCC
>JANRFK010004440.1:18085882-18112550 GCA_030068395.1 Apalone spinifera | reverse complement strand
CGTTTTAAGCATTTCCGGAAAATCATGCCTGTGTAGACGTAGCCCTAGGGTATGCAGAGGTCTTCTAGGGAATGCATCAGCTCATGTAGATATTTGCCTAATTCTACAACAGGCTACATAAAAAAAGCACAAGTGAAGTCAGTACAAACTAGAATTTCATACAACGTCTTGTTTATATTGTTCTATATGCAGTGTACACTGAAATGTAAGTACAATATTTACATTCCAATTGCTTTATTTTATAATTACACGGTAGACATGAGACAGTCAGCAATCTGTCAGTACTAGTGTGCTGTGACACTTGCGTTTTTATGGCAGATTTTGTAAGCAAGTAGTTTTTAAGTGAGGTGAAACTTGGGGATACAAGACAAATCAGACTCCTGAAAGAGAGCCGTAGTCTGGAAAGGCTGAGAGCCACTGTGCTGGACTACATTGCCTCTCAACCTCTCCTCCTAGTGGTCATGCTGGCTGCTCAAGAGAGGTGTGGGTTCAGGTTTAGGCAGCAGGATGGAAGGGAGTCTGCAGCCCTGATGCAAGGAGTGGCCCTGTGGCAATGCCTCCCACTGCCACAAGCTAGAACAGCATCTGACTGAAAACTTTGGGACCTGTGCCCATTTTTATCATGGACTCCCATGGGCAGCCCCTTACACATCTCTATACGGATCAAGACTCACTGTCACTGCACCTCCTGCTGGTCACACCGGGAAGTAGCTCTTACTCTCAACAGGTCGCCCTCTGTCTCGCCCATGGTGGCCCTGCACTCTTGCCCCTTTCTGCTCTGGACCTGTGTTGCTCCCAGGACCACAGCATCCCCTTCAGGACACTGCCCTCCAGCAGTGCCCACTGCTCTAGTTTCTCAGCCCCTTCCAGGGGTAACAGCCGTCCTCTGTTTCCCACCTGCCACCCCAGCCAACTGCAGCTCCAGTCTAGACCCTCAACTCAGGAACAAGTCAGAGTCTAGAGAGGCCAATCTTAGGTGTGGCAGGGTGCAGTGCAAGCAGGAAAAGGGGTGGGGACCCAGGTCCCCCCACTATTTGGGTCCCAACCCAGGGCCCTCAGGTGGCAGCTTTGTCCTGCCTTCCTTCATTCCCCTTTACTGCCTCCTGTTCCCTGTGACCCCTTGTGCCTTCTTGGCTCTTGTGTCAAGGCCAGAGCCTGGCATATATCAATCAGGCTAGCCTCTCTTGCTCTGCTCCCCAAGCCTGCCCAGCACTGCTCTATCCAGAGTGCTTCTCAGGGAACCTGTCCTGCATCTTCCCTGCTCGGGGCCCAACTGCCCTCTGCTCTGCTGAGCAGCTCCTTATAGCAGGGCCACTCCCACAAGCCACCTTCTCATTGGTTCCTTATAAGCCTCTCTCTAAATGGCCAGGGCTCTGCACAGGCACTCTCCAGCCTGCTTTAACCCCTTCCCTTCTGGAGCGGGTAGCTGCCCCCCTACAAGATCATAAATAACCTGCAATCTTTGGGGGGAAACAGTTAACATCAGCACTGCTTGTTTCCAAAACTGGCCTTGCAATGAAAAGAGCTTTTATAGCGAACACCCACATATATCGCAGGCTCCTGGCTAGCAGTCTTTCCAGCTGCTGCTATATGCCCACATTCCTATATCAACCTCGTTACTGACAAACACTGCTAAATTGCAAGCCATTATCCCAGTTCTTCTACCACAGCTGCTGTTCTCTCTTCTGCCCTTTTCTTTCCACTGTCAGATCATGCCCAGCAGTGGTGGCTACATCTCGGACAACCAATTCCTTATGCTCACATTGGACTACACTGCCCTGGCTCCAGCTGAAATGAGCATCTTTCTGCATTTACAACACAACTGGGCAGACCTAGTGCCTCACCCCCTCACTCTCAGAGCTGGTCAGAGCTAAATGTTCTTTCATCAAAATATGCTGCCTTCATTGAAGCAAAAATGGTTCACAGTGATGTAATGCTTTTTGACATGTTCAGTGGGAAGGTGGCTGACTCTTCAGTCATTTCCAGTGCGAGAACCAAAAATCTACACCGTTTGCTCTGAAAAGTCTGTTTCCCCACAATTCAGTTTCACAAAAATGTTCAGAAGTTTTCCTTTGTGTTCAAATGTGGAACGAAAACAAAGAACGTTTGTGACAAAGTGGGAATTTGTCTTAATATTTTTGTATGCCTAGTGTGTGTGCCTCAGTTTCCCCGGTGTGCTACATGTTTAACTAGGTCACCTGATGACACGACGGGCTCACCCCCTGCAAGAAGCCAGACATCAGTGGCCAGCTTGAGAACAAAGAACTGAAGTGGACAGTCTTGCCTGGGAAAACTAACAAAGAACTGAGGAGGGGCCAGAGCGTAGATGACTAATACCTCCCTATACTGGAGGTGGGAGGATTACATGACCATCCCATGTGCCTCTCTTGCCCAATCATCCTTCCCTCTCTGCACCCAGCCCAGGGCTACAGTGTTCTCCATACCCTACACTACCACTGGGGGGGTTGGATTCTGCCCTCTTCCAGTGCCTCCCCCACAACAGGCTCAGCTGCTGTCCCTGGCATCAGGGCAGAGCGTGGGACAGAGTCACTTTTGCCTGGGACAGCCTGGCTGGGAGGCAGTGAGAGTCCATGTAGTCTCTCCAAGGCAAGGAGAGACGGGCGAGCCCCTCTCCCTCCCTGTCCCTGCCAGGCCAATTTGTGGGACGCTTGACTCACCTCCCCCAATCTTCCATACAAGTTGCCTCTGGGCCACACTCTGGTTCGAGTGTGAGCCACTGAAAGTAAAACACGTGTTCCTGGTCTGGGGGAAATGGGACCATCCAACAGAGGTGTCGGAGCCCACTTTGGCTCCTGGCTGACCCAGATGCACTTTGCTGAAACTTTCTAAGAACGTTCTATGTCATAATAAACCCTTCTGCTTTTACAGGTGCATGCCTCCCTTTGGGTGTGCAAGCCTTCCCCAGGGGTCCAGTTCAAGAGGACTCATTGAGGGGAGCTCATGGAGTGAGGCAGACAGGCTGAAGCCATCGAGGTTCAGCCCCAGGAGGCGGTGAAGCCAAAGGGGCTTTCCCCAATGAGAGAATGTGACCCTAAGGTGGTTGGCACTCTTAAGGGTCCGTCCCAGGAACTGGTCCAGAGCCATGTGAGAGCACCAGCCCTGTGGCTCCATGGCACTGTTGCAGGATGTAGTGATGCCAGTACAAAGACTGGTCTGTTCTCCCATGGTTAGACTCACGTGTATTCCATGTCACCAGCATCTTTGGCTCAAATGTAAGAAAGCCAGAAACTAGCTGACTGCAAAACAGACCCCCCCCCCTGAGAAGCCTCCCGGGCATTGGCATTAGCCATAAGGGGAGGGGGTGTAACACTGCACGCCTTATACACAGATATGCTGTAACCACTTTCAAGGGTGAAGTGGCTTTTAAGGAATGTTCAAGCTGATATCAAACAAGCCCCTTAAATTCCCAGTCCCGTGGTCTTCCCATGCTGCCTCATGCTTTACTGCTGACCATCCAAGGCAGCTGGGCTTTGGTGGGGTAAGAGCCTTCAAGGGACTTGGTGTATGTGGCAAAGGAGCCATTCTTCCATTGCCTCTGAGTGTGCAGGTTTGTACTTGCTTACGGGGCAGGAACGGAAGAGTGGTTTTTGAGGCAGCTACCTGAGCTGTTCCACACTCGCCTGCCAAGCGCTTTGGTTGAATATCGCATTATTCTGTGGCCCGAGTCTCTTGGCAGTAGGTGAAGCTAGTTCAGACTGGAACTTGCAGCAGTCTAGGGGGAAGCTCACTCACGGGAGGCGTTCAGTTCCTTGGCAGGCTGGGACATTCTCTGACATCTCGGATGACTCATATTTCCTGACCGGGTTTTTTTGCCAGATGAGCGGAAACTTAAAAGTAACTTTTTGCCTCGCACGCTAATGGTGGGGAATACAAAATGCTGCCATTTGACTCTCCTATAACAGATCATCCTGGCAAACGGTTCCTTGCACTTGTCTAATCTATCTTCTTTTATAATCTTGGTTCTGGCGCTGAATTTTCCTCCTTGTGAGAGTGCTGGCCAAAGCCAGACAAAGCTCACCCATGAGGGGTTCACATTGCTGACTTGATCTCTGGAAATACAGGCAGACCTCAACTGCACCATGGGGCTATTCCAGCCCTATGCCTGGTGAAGAGACCTGGAATGGTGCCCATTTGTGCGGTGCCATGAGGTGGATACATGATCATTATTAGGCGGAGATCATTACATCGTTTCTGTTTTGAAAATAATCCAGAGCTGAAAGTCTGCTCTCCTCACTGCTTAGACTAGTGGTTCTCAAAGCCACATGACCCAATTATCACACAGCTGCAGCCCAGCCCAGCCCAGCCCAGCTGGGTGCTAAACGCCAGCAGCGTGCTGGTATCTGCTGGCTTCCAACTGCTCAATGTGAAAGGATATTGGCTGCTGCACAGTGGGGTCAGAGTTGGGGCTGCTGGCCTGCCCCGTGAGGTCTGGGGGCCCGAGGGTGCCTTGTGGTGGGGATCCAGGGCAGGTAGCTGGCTTTCCCTGTGTGGCAAGGGTCTGGGGCAGCCACATGGACCCTGGCCAGGACAGCTGTGTGGCAGGGTCCAGGGTTCCTGGGTCGGAGGTTGGCTGCCATCTGGTCCCTGCAACCACTGGCTCAGACAAAAGGAGGATACAGAAGAGGAAGCAAGTTTGGGTTATTGTATGTAAGTAAATCCATGCTGTGAAAGCAAGCTGGGCAACTAGTGGATTTTTTTCAGGTTTAACAAAATGTTGTATTTGAGCTGATGGAAATATTTAGTTTCGTTTTGGAGCATGCAGATGAGATGCAGCGATATTCCACGCTTCACCTCATTTGCATACAGCCGCTCCCTGAGTTACAACCACCTCCACTTACGACCAAAGCAGTCGTAAATGCAGAGCCGAGTTACGAACGGCGATCTGCACTTACGAACAGCGCGGTCGCCATGTAACTGTATGGGAGCCAAGTTACGAACATGTCGAGTTACAGATCAAGTGTTGGTCCGTAACTTGTTCGTACTTGGGGCACGGCTGTATTTTTTTTGCGCAAAACGGGGGCAGTGTAGACATAGCCTACAGTGTGTTGGCACAGTGCCTGGCCATTATCAAAACATTTTGATTGTTCAATGTGGTTGAAATGTTTTGGCAAACTTGATAAAAATTTGCAAATATTGACCAAAACTGCATTTTTAGCAAACATACTATTAGCCAAAATAAATTTTCCCACATGCAATAAATAGCAGAAAATAGTTTGTATAACCAGTGGTCCCCAACCTTTTGGGGCTGCCGGGCACCTGGGGGGGGCGGGGCTACTCACGCACCAGGTGCCCGGGGGCGGAGCCACCCATGCAACACGCGCCCGGTGCTGGCGCCACCCATGCGCCACATTCCTGGGACCGGCACCGCACCTGTGCCACGCGCCCAAGGGTTGGGCTGCCCGTGTGCCGGGGCCAGAATAGCCCATGCACTGCACGCCTGGGGGCAGGGCCGCCACCGCCCGGGTGCCTCATGCCTGGGGCTGGCACCGCTCCTGTGCCACGCGCCCAGGGGCCAGCACCGCCCATATACCGCGCGCCCGGGGCCGGCACTGCCCCTGTGCTGCATGCCCGCAGCCGGGGCCGCCCCTGTGCTGCACACTCGGGGCTGGCACAGCCCTTGCACCGTGCACCCAGGGGAAGGGATACCCAAATGCTGCGCACCGGAGGGCGGGGCTGCCCATGTGCTGCGCGCGGGGCTGACGCTGCCCATATGCCGTGGGCACTGTGTTGGGGACCACTGGATAAGAATCCTTTTATTTGTAAAGACTAAAGACAATTTACCAAACATCTACCCATATAAATATCTTTAAATGAAAGTTGTGGTGATAAAGAAATCAAATCCTTTAAAAGGAGGTTTATAAGGGATGTTGACGTTTCCAAAAAAGCAATAAAAGAAACTCTTGGTCCAAGTTTCAACTGTACATTTATAATGGAAACGATGGGAAGGTGAGATTAGGAAGGCACTGTCTAGAAGATGGGCGGGAACAAGCCAAAAATAACCCACCAATTTGTGCACTATTTAGGGTAATATATTCACAAAAGGGCCAATCTTGGCTCTTTACCAACTTCTGATTTACTGAAGCAAGCTCCCAGCATGCACATAGGGAACCTGTCTGAAAACAGATTGGACCACCAATAATTGTTCGCGAGTCAGTGACAACCCAAAAGAGATATTTAGCTGTGGTTTATTATCCGACGAGTACAATGCCCATTTTGGCGCCTGTTTCATTCTCGCTTCACTGGCTTTTGCCAGTTACATTGCCAGAAACCGAGAGTTTATATATTTAATTATGAATTTATCTACATGAAATGTTGCACTTCAGAAGGGAGAATATATTGTACAGGCTGTACCTCTATAAACCAAGCTTCCCTGTCCCACATCTCTGAGGGCTCTGGGGCTGGAGCACTGAAGAGGAAAAGCTAGGGGCCCTGCACTCAGTGACGCCTCCCCTGGCCTCCCAGAGCCTCTGGAGAGCTGCAGATAGCTCAGTTACCACCTGCAAGTTTGTGGAGGGAAGGTGAGGAGTGGAGAGTGGAGACTGGTGCGGTACTGGAGGGAAGAGGGAAGACAACTGCAGATCCCTGTGGCTAGGGGCTAGGAGCACAGCCCTGGAGCTGGTGTGGAGCCCTGCTGTTGGCAGTGGGGACCAGGAGCATACCCTTGCAGCTGGGGGCCATGAGCACAGCCCTGCGGTTGGATGGGGGTGGGGGGAATGAGAAGCACTCCTGGCTGCTCTGCCTCTTTCGCTAAGTGCTCCCCTGTCCCTGCTCTATCAATGCTAGCCCTTCTGCAGCTTTTAGAGGGGAGCCACACAGTGGGAAGAAGCAGAGAGACTGTCATTGACCTCCCGTGGTATGGCAAATTCCCTGGTTTGGGAACTATCAGGTCCCAAGGGTGACAGACAAGGGAGGTACAACCTGCAAGTCTCCTAGTGACAGGCAAAACCTAAGGTCAAATTGTGCCCTCAAATTAGGGTGCTCACTGCTTAATGCATCTATGGGCAGAATTTGGCTCTTAATGTATTGACATTGTATTGCTAGTTACCCAATGCGGCATAATCTTCCCATGGAAGAAAGAAGATCAGAAAATAACTTCCTGGCTGAAACTAACAACAAATGCATTCCCAGTGGAAAAGCTGTTTGTTATTCCAGAGACAAGGTTGTGGAAATTCTAGTTTGCACGGGAAGCATTAAAATACATATTTAAATCCCTGGATATGTAATGAGTACAGACAGGGCCTGAAACCAAAGACGTACTTCACATCAAGGTGGCAAAGTGTGGTTGTTCAGCTTCTCTTGGAATCAGGTCCATAATGCAGAAGGTTAGTTAGATCAGATCTGAGTGGCCAGTCACATACAAATCCATACATACATTTGTGTGGACTCCCTGACAACATTTTAGTGTCCAGAACCCTGCACAGCTTCTACTCCAATACCAATGCAAAGCAAAGTGTTGCATTTGTAAGACAAAGGGCGGGGGGAGCGGGGATAGAGGACATGAAGCTGTTTAATAGGAAAAAACCAGCAGGGAGTAAGTTGAACTCATATGTATGGCCTAAAAAGTGAGCTAAATTACAATGGCTTCTGTTATAAATTCTTCCGTATACAATTACCATGTGGACGTATCTCAGATATTAGTTATTTCCTGCTCTAGCAGGGAAATGTGGTGGCTCAGATAGCTTTGTGGTAACTGTTCACAGATATTGGGTTAATGGTGATAACTGTGGTTCTTACAGATTAGACGGAGCATTCAAACAAAGTTATATTTTGACCGGGTAAACACATTTCCTGCCTGTTGAGTGGCAAACACAGTAGCAAAGTAGTGTAAGAACAGTCACAATCTATCATACTGCTTTCTGTAATCACCCCTTCTAGGAAGAATAGGGAGCCCTTAGCTTTGGTTATGGAGCATGGAGCTCTCCATTTCTGTCTCATGGCTTTGAGCACACTTGTATTTGCCTCATAAAAGTTGCTAAGAGCTGAATGGGTATAGAAACACTGATTATTCTCTCAGCCCGTGTGGTGTCCTCGCTAGTCAGGACTGAGGCATGTTGGTGGGACAGTACAACGAAGACAGTATTGTCACTGGCTATGAAATATCTGTTGTGTGGTTGAACAGAATTGTATGCCTAGCAAAAAGCCTTCTAGGCTAGGCATGAACATACATAGAAAGTAGTCTTCAAACTTCTCATATGCCACTATTTCTATAGATGTATTAAAGCAGCCTATGGAATGAACAGGGATATTCCTTATTACGGTAGCATAATGATCTAGGAGGACTTGAAAGTTCTACAAAAAATGAATATACGAATTAAATTCTACAGGCCCTTTTTTATAAGCCAACTCTACTTTGCATTATGCCAAGGGGATAATTAAACCATTTGACATTTAGATCTCCAGAGTCAGCTGAGCACACAGAGGCATCAAGTCATTCCCTATCAAGCAGGATCCACTCTGGAAGCAACTAATGCCAAACTGTGCAGCAACTGTCTTGCTGTCCAGCTGTTTACGTTATTAGCAGAGCAATGAGGGGCCCTAATCAATATCCCACTCTCAGCCGCAGGAAGCAAAAGACTAGGATGGAAAAGAAACCTGATTCCTTTGGTTGGCAATACAGAGCATAACCACGAGGCCAGGGAGAGCTCACCTGTAATTCTTGTCTCACTTTTTTATTTTTCTAACGCAATCTCTGATACTCAGATGACCTGTGGTGAAAGCCACGTTACAACATTGCAATTCTGGTTGTGTGGCTGTGTCTCATCATAAACTTCCTCAGTGTTATAGCCTCTATCCTTCTAAAAAACAAAACAACCCCCCCCCCACCTCCATTTGACACTCATGCATCATGAGTTTGTCATGAATGCAATGTGGTTCATACAGAGTCTTGAAAAATCAATGCACAAAAACCTTCTTGCCCGAGGAGTTGCTGAAGGTATGGCTACACTGCAGTCAAAGCCCAGAGTCAAAAGAACTCAAGTTAGCAGACCTTGGGTTTGTTAACCTACAGCTTGAGTTTCTATACAGCCGCTCCCCGAGCTAAGCCACTGAGCTAAGCCTCCCCTTTTGTGCAATGTCCCTTATGCCTCAAAAAAGGAGGTACATGGGATCTTGCACAACGGGGGGGGGACGGGGGACGCGGAGGGAGGTTTACACAAAACGGCACCATCCTCACTGCTTTTTTTTGTGCAAAAACCTCTTCCATAAAAAGCATCCGCAGAAAATATGCAAATGACAGCATGACAAATGTGAACGAGCGCTTCATTTGCATTGTCTCTGCCAACAAACGGCTGCATTGTAGACTTAGCCTGAAGCCTAGAATGTTTGTGGAGTCAGTGTGAAGCAGCTGCGAGCATGACTGAGAGCTCTTTTGGTTCAGAATATCACCAGAGCAATCATCCCTGGGATTTGTCATCTGCTATCATCTCCCTTGTAAATTCTCTGCCATTTTGACGTTATGAGATACTGCCTTCCTGTTGCACTGCTGTGTCTCTGCCCTGCCAGGAGACCTATACCACTGTGATATCAGAGGTAACTCAACCAATCACCTGCTTTGCCCTACTAGTAATTTACATGCAACCATTTCATTGGTAGTAGGAAGGCATCTGCACAGATGGTGGGTTATTTGGCCCAATTGCCACAGCCACATGATAGCAGTTACTAATAGAATATTTCTGGGCTAGAAGTAACTTGCAACAGCAGCGGTCATGGGTGAAATTCAGACCAGACTTTCCACACAATTTCCTGGTGAAGTGAATCAGACAAACTGCCTGGAACTTGCCATTTCACCTGATGATTGTTTCCCAAATATCTCCATGACCGTTCGTATTACAGTACTGCATATTACAAATGGTATGAAGTCACTTAGTTTTCTGAGTTTGACAATCTGTCATAGGGCAATGCCACCTGAAGTGCGCCCCCATGACAGGCTGCAGCACAATGTGTGTGTCTGCCTCAGTTTCCCCTGAGATAACCTAAGGACTGCACCAGGCTCTTGATGAAATAACACCCCTCCTTGGGGCAAGTTTATTACAAGACATAATTTTAAATAGCCTGTAACAACAGTCCCCAAACACAGTCCAACCCCCTCCCCCACCTGTGCATCTAGTTCTAAAACACTGCTCTTCCCAGACGCCTTGCTGGAGCATAGCTATACCATACTCCAGTGTCTTTTGCCACACATAGGCTCCTATTACCTACCCTCTTCTCTCCCTCAGACAGGACAGCCATCCTGACCTTCCTGATAGCTTGCAACCCTGCGCTTCCCAGTGGGAACGCCCACAGATTCTCTACTGGGAAATGATCCTTGCCCAGAGACCAGCCTCTCTTCCCTTGCTCCTCTGCTGGATGCAGCTTTCCAGTGTGGAGACATCAGTGTCTATGCTGCCTTGCTGCTCCATTGGCTTCAGTCTTGTTTATCCCTCTGACTCGAGCTTGGGGAGGTCAGCCAGCAAACCCCTCTTGCTGCTCTCTTTGCCTTCAGCCTTCCCCAGGTAACACCTTCCACCGTCTTTTGGTAGCTCTCACCCCACCCCTGACTCCCATTCAACCAGCCCTGATTCATCAGCTTGTCTTCTGTCTGATTTGGCCATGATCCCTTAGGCCTAGGTGCTGCCCAACTCTGCTGTCTGGCCAAACTCAGAGCACCTGTTCTGGCACGGTGGCTCCCTCATTTATGGGTCCAGCCACTCTGTGACACAGCCATCACATGGCAATAAACCCACACAAAGTTCTCAAAGGGGCAGCTGTGTTAGTCTGTATCTGCAAAAACAACACGGAGTCCAGTGGCACATTAGACTAACAGATTTAATGCATAGCCACAGGACTACTTGTTTTTACAAGAAAAAGCCATGCATGGAGAATTCTTCTGGGGCACAGGACAGAGACCATATGTGCCAGAGCTGAGTTAAAAAACAAACCTACACATACAGACCTATTGAAACAAGCAAGTACAGGTATGGCACATACTAAGCTGGGCAGCTTTTAGCAGCATGCTTAGAACTACAGTTTTAGTGTGGGTTTTTTTTTATTAATTACTCCTTTCTGAGTGGAGAATGAAATTAACCAAAGACACATTTACCACTTAGTTCATTTTACTAGAGAACAGCTTCCAGCTCATGAGTTTTAGAGTATACACCCTAGAATAACATTGCACACCAGTAAATGTGGTCATTGTAACTTGCTGAAGTGAATTAAAATCAAATCAATCAAATCAAGCAACATAAACCAGCCCTAGATCTGGAGGTACTGATAAAAACAACTGAAACAACTTGTGTCTCTTCCTCTATTTTCATTTCGCTGAATACAGAGCAGGATGAACTGATATGAACCAAGATGGCCACTGAAAGCTCATCTTGCTTCATTATTGATGATTTGTTTTTAACTGAAATTTTTGCCTAGAAACAAGCCGCTTTTTACACTGATGACCTATTGGGGAAAGCTTAGTAGATCAAAAAGCTGTAGCAAAAGACCCATTTATCTGATATTTTTAAGAGATGCTCTTCTAGGGTTATGAATAGGTGTCTGATAAGAATTTTTCAGTGAGACAAAATTATTTATAGGTGAAACCAACCTGGAGAAGCTTTTGCCTGATAAAAAATACATGCTCTTTAAAGGCCTCGGTGTCTTAAAAACTATAGATTGCATGATTGCAACATGTCTTCAATTCTTATTTAATTGCAGGATTAAATAAGAATTGAATGGCAATAAAAGATCACCCCTTTCATCTGGAAACAGTTATTCAAATCTAAAGACAATGGTCCAGGAACCTTGAAAATCAGGCTACTTACTCAGGATCTGATTTCCATATGCTCAGAACTCACAGTTGAGGACAAGTCGCAGCTCTCATTATGACATTTGATGGTTCAGATTTTTCAAGAGCTCAGCAGGCTGGGTAAATGGGAAGCTGTGCTCTCTAGAAAATCTGGCTGCTATGGTAGGTCATCTGTCTTGAAAATCTGGCTCTTAATTGCTAGATATATGCCTTGCTCTTGATACCCAAGACTTGTTTTTGTGTTGTTCTAAGCTAGGGTACATTTTACCCTCCCTCACATGTATACAATTAGATTCCCCACCCCCAAAAATCCTTTGGAAACAGATGGTATCCAGCCATAACTTCACCACTTCGTGTTTTGGATCTAGTAGATTCTATTCCCCCAATATAACATCAGCAGCTGGAGGGTAGGATATGTTCCTGGTGGAAAATACTATGAAAACAGCTGTTCCTATGATGTTTACAAGGAAAAACTAAGGAAACCGCTTGTTCCCTTGCATGCAATGAGAATTAAGGTCAAGCAGCAAGGAGAAACTGAAAAGGTACCAAAGGCAGATGTACACAAATTGGCAGATAGTGGAAAGGCAAGAGAAACGGACAGCATGTAGAAGACAAATTAATCAAACACAAAAATCTAGAAAACATGGAGAGAATTTAGAGAAAATTAAGAGCAGGGAAATTGACCTGGTCAAATCATATAGAAGCCCCAATGATTGTTCTAGAGATAAGTGTGATGTGAGTAAAAAACCTAGATCCCCAGAGGCTGCTGAATGTAGCCAAAGCAGCAGCATGATTCTGTAGAAGAAATCGTATCCCTTGTGCTTCTCTATCGTAGCCTGGACCAAAGTCCAACCTGGCGCAAGCAGCAGAAACTCCAGTGGGGTTAGTGAAGTACAAATGAAGTCAATGAAGGGGCTTACATCAGGCAAGGTAATAAAAAGTCTAAAGTTAAAGAGTAAATGAGAACCAGAAACAAAAGTAAGAAAAATGATTTATTTACCAATAAAAATAGGAAAGTTGCACTTAAAAAAATTCATGCTACTCTGGCACTCAGAAATAATTAGAATCTCAACCTGAGTTGAAGGGTCAGAATCATTTGCCCACAATGGCTGTTTACATGTAGCATAATACTATATTTTGCTACCTTTTGCACATGCAATACACCCCAGTTGTGTATATCAAAGCCACTCACTGATAGTTATTTATGGTAACTACATGTTCAGAAGGGTTCCCCCTACAGTTTTACAGGGTTTTTTGTTTTGTTTTTTTAAATGGAAGCGTCTTTATTTTAAGTAGTCAAGCAATGATTTTTTTTTTACGAGTCAATACACTGCAATATATTATTGAGATTATTATACAATACGGGTACATTCTGGGTGTGTCTAGACTACATGGCTCTGTCGACGGAGCCATGTAAAGTAGTTTACTCGACATAATCAATGAAGCTGGGATTTAAATAATCCCCGCTTCATTAAAATAAAAATGGCCACCGTGCTGTGCTGACAATCAGCTGATCCGGCACAGCGCAGCAGTCTAGACGTGGCGTGGTCGACAAAGGCTTCCCTTGTCGACCGCGCCGCGGCGGCACAGCGCAGTGGCCATTTTTATTTAAATGAAGCAGGGATTATTTAAATCCCCGCTTCATTGACTATGTCGAGTAAACTACTTTACATGGCTTCGTCGTCGGAGCCATGTAGTCTAGATACACCCTCTGATATTCCTTCATTCGTTTTAACAGAAGATAAGTTGGACAAATTCATGCTAAGTGCTCATCCCCTGGTCGCTCTCAGCTACATTTAAATATATATAACTCATCATTAGAAGCAGCATTTTCCAGAAACATTGCAGAAAAACTGACCAAGCACAAAGCAAGAAAAGTATATGCTTCTATGTTGCTTGCATTTCTCTATTTTGCTACATGTTGAACCTCTCTAGAATGGCACTCTCTGGTCCAGCAACATCAGTGCTCTGGCTTGATTTTTAGTTAGCTGGCTGTCCATTTATCACGGGTGTGACCAAATTTCCGGCAATCCCATAAAGTTTTTGTAGAGCCACCAGTCCTGGCTCTCTTGTTCTGTGTTATTATTTAGCTCTAATTTAGTCCTAAATGTCTTCTAAGAGCCCAATAAGCAGTGGAAGTGTTGGTAATACTGCCAGACAATATTGACCTCCCCTGGTTTGGATAATTCGGCACCAATCAGATCCCTAGTGTACTGGACTAGAGAGGTCCAACCTGTACTAGCAATACAGAAAAATATTAACCTGGTTACTTTGTTTCTGGAGTTAAAGGCTAATTCTTAAGTAATCCACAGTAAGCAAGATAAGTCTCTAAGACCAGTTAGTCATGTATTCATAGAAGAGAGGATTATCAATTTAAAAGTATAAATAAGTGCTGATATTAAAAAACTAACCTATTGGGCTACAAATGTACAAAATAAAGTGACAACACAAGAAATATATTAGTATAAATGTATATACCTACAATAAAGTTAAAATGCAAGGACACTAAAATCTTTCTATTTGCAAACATAATAAATGTTTCCGTGGCAGAACTTACAATATACACCATTGCCAGCAACAGTATGCCCTTGGAAAAAATTGTGCTTCTTGTGCCAGCAGGGAATTTGAGCTCTTGATGATCTTTTTCTTGGTCTTTACATTTATTACTTTACAAAAATGTTACAGATCAGTTACAATCTCTCAAAAGCAAATAAGTGCCAAGATCAGGTTTTTTCTCAGAGGGAAATTTGTTTTTCTATACCCTGATTGGATGGGTTATGTGTGACTTAAGAACTGAGAGGTCTCGCCCTGTCCTCAGTGCAGGGATGAAAGTAACCCTCTGTCCTTAAATTGCCTAGTGGTGCTAAGCTATGGCAGCTTTTTTACAAGGAGGTGTGGAAAATAATCAGCTTGCGTTTATTGGAGGAGAGCAGTGACTGAGTGAGAGGAGAGCAGTGACTGAGTGAGAAATAGGCAAAGGAACCACTTGTGGGACCCCACCCCAGTGGGAGAGCAGGTTTATGCAAGCCCCTGTGATCTAATGACACAGAATCTGGGTCAATGAGTTCTTGTGAGAGAGAAACTAGCTAGAAAAAAGGTTAATGTTTGTTCCTCTCCTGTTACCTTGGAAGAGGTGAAGTTTTGGTTTAGCTGAAGAGATTAATTGCTCTCTAGGAAGAGGGGGAAAATTAGCCATGGCCATCTTCACATAACAAAGGCATACCGCTATAGGATGAACTGCCCTGGTCTGGCATCCTTGGGACCTGACTAGTCCCGAATGAGGGAATTTGCCGGACGAAAGGAGGTCCCCTGATACCAGCCTTTCAGCTCACTGCTCCTCCCTGCTTCCAGCTCCCTCAGCCCAGACAGGCTACCTGCTGGCCAGTCCCATCCCTGACTTCGCTGCCAGCCTTGCTGATCAGACTGCCACGATCTCAGCCCTGCTGCTGGGCAGCACAAGACCCCAATCGGGCTGCCTCTGCTGGGCTGCTATGGCCCCTTCCAGGCTTCTCCTTCTGGGCTGCTGCAGGCCCAGCCCCCCTGCCAGGTGCCAGGCAGCCCTGATCATGTTCTGCTGCTGCTCGGGCTGTTCCAGCCTCGCTGCTGCCCAGGCTGCTGTGAACCCACCACCACCAGACTTGCCAGGCTGCGCTGAGCTCCCAACTGCTGGCCCTCCTGCTCCCGGACTTCTCATCAAGGAACATCCATGGTTATGCCGGACCACAGATGTTACTAGACCAGAGAGTCCCGGTTTAGAAAGGTGTAACCTGTACAGCAATACGGAAATACAAACACTTAGCTACATTGCAGAGAGGTTAGGACAGTGTGACTGCCAGACCTTCAGACCTTTGGTTTCCACAGTAGAAATTAGAGCACATTTTGTTGAATAACTTCTCAGCCATCAAGAAAACAGAAGGCACAAAAAGTGAGATGTCCAAGATGCCTTTGGAGCTAATGCCATTGCTTTATGTTCCCTGTTGAATTCATTCGCATTCCACATCTCTCTGAAGAACTCGTTTATATAGAAATTGAGATGCCAGACTCTTTGAAGATAGTATTAATGAACTAGCAGTTAAAACTCTCAGACTTTCCACTAGAAACTGAGTATATTACATGTGTAACAGGATGAAAATTCAGGCACAGAAAACAACCCATTTGAAGGAAACAAAAATGCTGGTTTGAATAACTTCAGATTCTCCAGGTTTTCCTTCTGTGTCCAAGTTTAACTGGCTCAAGTGCAGAAGTACTTAAAGGAGAGGTCAATGGTTCAGATCTCTGAAACTAAATGAAAAGCAAAAAAATTAAGCTCAGTTATGTAAGAATTACAGTGACTCACAAATTCCCTTTGTGATGGAATCAAAATCTTCTGCCATGTGGGCCTTATGTAAGGCAAAGCTGGAAGGTTCCCAACTCCACCCAGCACAGTCCTTCACAAGTTGCATGACAACATAGTCCTTCATGAGCAGACCAATGCCTGTGCCTGTTACAGGCTCAGGGAGCTCTCCAAAGAAGGCCTTGCTTCCAGCGGACACTCTGCTTTGACTACCAGGGGCTGCATTTTTGCCAAAATCTCAGTGAGGAGAGATTTACTTTCAGTGACCTGTAAACACTGTATATAAGTGAATGGGCAGATTTTTATTTTTTTTTAGCAAAGGCTGCATGTGCCAGCGGGCAAAAATTTTTTAGATTCTGAGGCCAGTAGGAGCCTCTGTGATTAACCAGTCTGACCTCCTGATACTGCAGGCCACAGCATTTCCTGCAAATAATTCCTAGAGCAGATCTTTTAGTAAATCATCTGATCTTGGTTGTAAAATGGTCACTGAAGTACTGAGCCCATAACCTTTGCTAAATTGTTGCAGTGGTTAATTACTTCCACAATTTAAAAAACACTCCAAATTCACCTTTCCAGCCTTTGGATCATGTTAGATTTTTCCAAGCTAGATTAAAGAAATTATTATTAAAGCAGCTCCCCATGTAGACATTTAGATAAACATGTGTTATTTCACAATAATGTCAAACTACTGTCAAGCTGGAGGACTTCTTACTCCAACTCCTGTAACCCTCATTGTACGAGGAGTAAGGGAAGTTGAAGGAAGAGTGCTCTATTTCAAAATAAGTGCAGTGTAGACGCTGCCTATTTCAAAATAAGCTATTTCGAAATAACATTGAAATAAGATATGCAATTTGCGTATCTTATTTCGACCTACCATGCAGTGTAGACGCACCTTCAATGGGGAGGTGTTAGAAATCTGTAGGAGGAAGCACTTGTTCAGGTTAAGAGGGGCAATGTACAATAACTGACTCAGAAATCAGCATGGCACATTAATGCTGCCCAAAGCAGAAGGGGCTTGTGAAGCCTGGAAACATATGACATATGTAACAGCTATGTAACAGCTGCAAGACTCATTAAAATGCTCACCTGCTGAATTCTAAAGCTGTGAAGGACCTTGCAACACTGTTGGAGAGAGGCCATGAAACCAGATAAGTCTAAAATTTGGTGCAGAAGACAGTCGCTGCTTAGTAAGTGAATGGCTCTTCACAGAGAACAGAGGACACCTGTGCTCCGGGATTGGCTACTGGATTGCTTCTGCATAGAGTCTACGATGTTGGTTATTATCTATTATAATCTATAATCTGGTTTCATTTGGGACCAGCCTATTTGTGAGACTGCCTGTCCCATGAGAGGGCCATACCAGCGGTGAGTCAACCATTGTATTAGAATATCAGTATGGTGTTACAGGTAGAGCTGGAAGAAATAGCTGTTGTTAGGGTTGGTTATTACGTCATCTTATCAACCTCTGTTTTCTGTTCCTTTTAGCTTTGCCAAGAGATATCCTATCCATGTCAGCTAAAGTTTTCTATGCCAGATAGTTGTCCCATGCCGTGGCTTTTTTAAACTCAACGTCAACCACAAAGCCATTCCTGAGACTAGGGTTAGGGACAAATAGGTAGGATTGAATTTTAAATGTTTCCAGTTACCTTTTGTCTTTTAGTGCCTCCATCCTGACGGAGGGATTTGAGGTTGGGCAAAAGAATGATCCTGGAGCATGAAGTGCCTTTTCCTGTCCCTGTGAAAACTCATCTAGATTTGATGCCCCCTGTAAATTGTTATCTACACACTCTGGACAGCTGATTAGAAGCTAGCTGGAAAATCTCAGCCTATTTCTTGTACACATACTATGTTCTGGCTACACATAGCTCTCTCACAAAAGCAATTGCCCTGAGCATGCTTCAAGACTCTACTAAGCATTTCATGGTATGCTGCAAAGGGGAAGGTGTGCTGGACCAGGAGGAAGAATTCACTTTTTCTGGTCTCAGCTCTCTGCTAACTGGTGTTAGGGTTATGAAGTGCATGATATGTTTTGATCTTATGCCAACTCTTCTACACTTATGCAGGAGGGTGAAAATAAGAGGCTCTCATTGTAAATATCTTCCACATTGAAGAAGAGCCTTAGATTGCTCAAGTGGGAGAATAATAATGTTCTACCACATTTATCAAAACAACCTGTGGTGCAGAATTTCCTGGGCTGGGCTTCCTACAAATGGAAAGAAGTGCATCCCGGGAAAACCACCGGGCACATTAAATGAAGTCAAACGTCTCTGCTGTTGGCTAACACTACACTGGGTTAACAATAAACCCAGGAAAAGTAACTTGGATAAAGTCTTTCATGTGGTAATAACTGACTGGGATAGCAATAGACTGCAAATGCAATCCTGGCTAGTAAATAGACTTTTGTAGGAGAAAGGTAAAAGTACAGTTTTTAGTCCCTTGATTGGCTTCATCAGCACTGAGAGGAGGGAGAGGCTTCTTCTGAGAATTGCTCCCTATGAGTTCACAGAGGGAAAATATAAAGGACCCCTTTTGAGGTGCAAGACTCTTCTGTGTGTCTAAGTCTTTTTTTGTGCTTTGCATCCAAAAATCCAGAATCATCATCAATAATCCCTTGTATTTATAATCTGATTAAAGAACACTCTGAAGAATACACTTGCTCTCTACAGAGATCATATAGATAGTCTTTAATGGGGAAATGGTCACTTTTTTAATACAACATGATTTTCAGGAGTGGGAAGGCTGTATGAATGTGCACTGTTGGGTGGATGGCAATAGGAAAAAATCTGAAAGTATCATAACTCACCTTCTTGTTCGCTATTGTCTTGAGGCTGTCCCAGCCACTGGTTTCTGCACACCAAAGGCAGTGATAAAAATATTCACAACTACTATAATGAACACCAGTCCAGTTGCAAGGTTATTGAGGAAATCCAGCTTGGCATGTTTTGCAGGGTTATTAAGATCATATTTTACTGCAAAGAAAATGAGAAAAACCAGTGTTTACTATCAAAACATATTTACGCATCTGGTAAAAAGCTTTGTATTATTTCTTATGCAGTTTTTTTCCCCTCGCACTACCTGCCTGATGCATGCATCCTGCAAAAGGGGAAGTTAGCATTGCAGCCAATGTTACTAAATCTAAGGGGGCTACTTTCATTTCTGAGGAATGTGTAATATCCTTTAATACGGTAAGAGCCAAGTTCTGCTCAGAGACACATTTGTGCAGCTCCTGCTCACTTGCTGTGTGTAGCTTGATGCAGAATGTGGCCTACAGAAAAGATATCCGTAATGCCTGGAACAGTAATAATCCCTCCAGTACATTTAATCTTTCCTTCCAAAAGAAAACTGTCATAATGCAAATTTTAATTTTTTTTAATTATTTTACCTTTTGAAAACTTGACTTCACTCATTTAGAAGATCTACCAATGAGAGCCAATAAAGTCTAGCCTCTTATGCCAGAAGGGGCAGTCTATCCTTTCCTGATAGCCCAATCATCTCTCTCTCCCACATCTTTTCCAGTGTGAGATTCCTGCCTTCCCCATAACCACCCACTGATGGCTATTCCTACTGCTTCTGGTTTTTATTTTTAGAAAACAGAAACAGATCACTCTTTGCTGAACAGATGTAATTTCAAACCATCACAGTTTACAGTCAGTGTTATTTTGATCATCAGCTGGTTAAATATTATTTCCTTTTGTTTGTTTGCACTTTTCCTTACTTGAACTCCTGCGTGAAGGACAAATAAAGGAAGATTAGACTGGTGAAGGCCTCTGTGATGGGATGCAATCACAGAAGACTCCTTGAGACTGTTCCCCAGTATGCTGATCTTACCCCTGATGCCCCCTTCTTGCTCTCTGGGGCTCTCCACCACCCTGTCCTGCTGGACCAGATCCTCTGATCCACCCCAGAAAAGGCACAGAGTTGGGGTTACCACCCTCCTGCAGAGTAACAGACATTGAGCTGGTTCAGCTCTGGGAAGATGCAGATTAAGGGCTCAGCACCCAAGAAACCAACTCCTAAGTGGGACCAAACCCCCCCCAAATAAATCTCTTTCTTGTTGTAAAATTTTTAAACAGGGAAAGCTCATAAGGTAAATTCTCTTTATCAATATAAAAGATGCACAGTGGTTGCTTCCCCCAGGTAACAATTATTTACACTGGGCCTGATAATAAACAAAAATTTTAATAAATGTAAATAAAATGTATTAAATACATTTAATACAACCACCTAAAAAAGTAGGATTTAAGTGGTTGCAAGTGAAAAAAGAGAGATCAAAGTTACTACGCTAAAATGAATAGAAAATGTGTAACTAGTTATACTTCACTAAGAAAACTATTTCATACAAATGCTTACTCTAAACAGCTATTCTTATTTCAAGTAAAAGTTTCAAATTGGAGTCAAAATCTTTTACTCTCACTTCAGTCTCCAGCTCTATAAAGTTCTTTTTATCCTCTCAGGGTGTGCCAGGCAGTTCCAAAAGCCACTGAAGACAAAGGCTCATAGCTTTCCATTGCTTAAATAGCCTCTCCCTTATGGCAGCAATCTTTTGTATTGCATGCCCCTTCCCATGGAAAAACACCAAGTTAAAAATGGATTCCAGTACCAGGTGGCAAGATCACATGTCCTTCTAGTAAGGATGTAAAATTCCATTTAGTTAGTTAGTGAAATCTGCTATGCAAATCAAGTTGGATTTTTTTTAGTTTAGCATATGGACCTTGTAAACATTCAAGAACTACCTAGTGCTGACCCAATTGTAACTGAGTGAAAGTATAAATAGTTCTGCGAATCCAGGCTAGCCATGCTAAATTAGTTTGAAACATTCTGGATTGCTGACTTTGATTCAATGAATTCCTGGAGATTTCATCACATAACAATCTTTAATTAAAGAGTTATCTTTAATTCCTGGAAACTCTACGACAATCCTGGACGGTTGGCAACCCTAGACTTATTACAGGTTTGCCCTGTGTCCACACTAGTGCTGTCCTAAACGGTCTTGATTTCAATGGCTTCTGGGGATCTGTCCCCCAGTTCTCAGCTCTGCTCCCAGAAGCAGAGAGTTGTGAAAGACTCTCCAGGCCAGCGAGAGCACTGTGGAGTGGCGGCAGCTGGGAAAGGAGTGGGGGGGGGGCTGTTTGACCATTTCAGTTATTCTGCAGTTACACTGACACCAGAACTGTTGGGAGCTAACTGCATATACCACCCTGAAAACATGGGAGGCCGGGGGGGAGGGGAGGGGAGGCAGGAAGGAAATAGGTCTTCTGACTTCTCCTGGAAGCACTATGATGGCTTATCAGTTCTGTACGGGGAGATTTCAGCAAATCCAGTAATGTACCTGAACCTCTATTGCTTACTGCTTGAACTTTAGCAACCAAGCTAACAGGCCCAAAAAAGGCTTAGACAGCATGACCAAGTCAGGGAGGGGGAAGAAGGGGAGTTTGGGTGCCACAGAGAGGGCAGCTTGACCCCTCGTCCTTCCTGAGGCCCAATCTCTAGTGAAATCGCTGAGCCATACATTAAGAAAAACAGGAAGTTTGTCTAAATGCCCTAAGACATATATCTATCAGAGACCCCGAGCATGAAGTCTCTGAAAAAGAAAAAAAACGCATCTGATGAAAGTGATGATCAGAAGAAAACCTGTTGCCTAACCTTTAAAAAGTGCTTGCCTAACAAGTTTTTGGGTGACATGTTATTGTAATACTAATGGATAAATAGGGAAGGAAAGTTTGAGATGGGGGGACAATTTTGAGAACGCTTGGAGGGATGCCTCGAGGACTCCTTGAGAACTCTTCACTTCTGGACGCATCTTCGTCTCCACCGGCAGACGAAGACTGGCCATCGGAAGCCTGCTTGGTGTCACTCGAAAGCCACACTCAACTTCGGTAATTATCGACAGTGGTGGTGTTTTACTAACCTGTTGCGGATGTGTGTAAGTGCTTGAGACTACATAAAGTTTAGCTTTAAGTGAAAGCACTCTTGTGTTGTCCCATTTGTACCATCCATCTATTGGTCAGACGACAGTGTCTCCCCTGAGTTATTTCCTGACACCACCTCTCAGAGAGTAAAAGTTACCGAGAGGTTTGGGTTGAAAAAACCCCGGGTAACAGTTCCAGACAATTAACTGGAATTCCTTTCTTGTAGTATTTAAGAAAAATGATTTTTAGGGTTGGTTGCTGGTAGAAAAGAGGACAGCGATAAATATATAGCTAGAGGATCTCATGTGTTAGACATCAGATTGCTGAGGGCTGTCATTCTGATTTGTCAAAATTGGGTGCAAGGAAGTAGGTAAAATACAGCTCCACCTATTTAAAGCAGAATTCTGAGATGTCAGATGGAATTATAAGAACCCTATTTCATTATTATAGTACTAGCCATGCAGCTAACCTCAGCCATTCTTTAGTATAGGTATTCGTAAGCCTTGTCTCATAGTAATCCAATCTCATTATCACTTCAGGCAACCTAAACTATTTCAAAAAACTCTTTTCCCCCTCCATTCTGAATGCCGTTAGCGCTGCCATGGCATCTTCAGGGGAAAGTATGCAGAAAACCAAGGTCTCCAAAGGACAGGCCATTTGTGCTCTTCCCTGCAGTCTAGAACCAGAAGGCTAAAATATTCTGAACTGGCTTTGTGTTTGTGGCAGGGAAGCAATGGTCCTTTACAGCAGGCTCATGGCCAAGTTGCTGGTCTGGGGCAGAGCAGGGGAATTATGGGAGTTCGTGTTCCCACGTCTGAGGAGAGTTAGAGATTCATAGCAAGGAAGGATGGGAAGGAGTTGCCAGGAGGTATGCCGTGGCTTCGTTGCAGAGCTCAGTGAGAGCGCTTTGGGCCTCACCTGAGCAATTAGGGGAAACTGCTTGGAACCCTAGAGAAGAGAACCCTGGGAGCAAGAGAGGCCTTGAGTAAGGAAGCATTTGGGGGAGGGGGAGTGTTGGACTGAGCACTACTTGGCAAGGAGCGGAGGGTTTGTTTAGCCAGAGAGCTAACCTATCTATCCAGCAAGCACACACTGAAGCAACAGCCAGATCTGCACTGTGAAAGGCAAGCAGCCATAACATTCCCTCATGCCTTCACTCCCTCCTTTAGACCAAGGGGCAGTCCAGCTTGACTACTTTTGATCTCAACAGTGCCACTGGGGAAAAGCCTCTCAGATAGGAATACCCCAAGCAATTCAGGGCTCTGTCTGTCATGCCAAAATTTGAAACATTTGGAAACTCACAGGCAGCCAGTACTGGTGCACCAGCTGCACACGCTGACTGACCACTCTGTTTACCAAGTGGACTGCAGCACGCTGCCTTATCTCTAGCTTCTGAACAGAGCTTGAGTGTAGGCCCCAAACAGAGCTCATTACAGCAGCCCACTCTCAAGGTGACAAACGGTATGTGTCAGAGGGGCAAGGTCCACATCTGACAGAAAATTTCAGTCTCCCAGACAGATGTAAATGTTAAAAAGCAGCCTCTGCTGCTGCTGAGATATATTATTCAACAACAGCTGAGCTCTAACCAGTCTCTTAGGGCGACTGGTGCTCATGTTTACAATGAAGACCTTTTCAATTGATGACAAAGATAATTTTTGTCTTGCGTTCAGGCTACTTTCTGTAACCCATCATCATTCCTGTCTCTTATCTGACTTGAATTGCAGCCAGTGCACCTTGTCTCCACTTACTGGAAGATCAATGCTGTGGAGATCGATCTTTCAGGGGTCAATAAGGGCCCGCTAAATTAATTGCTGGTCACTCTCTCCTCAATTCTAGTATTCCACTGGGTCGTGAGGCGTAAGGGAAGTAGAGCACCTCCCCACAGTGGGGACACCATGGAAATTCAAACTAAGGTACGTTGACTCCAGCTAAGCTATTTACGTAGTTGGCGTTGCGTTCCTTAGTTTGACTTTGCCTCTCTTGTAGACCTGGCCTTAGAAGTCCCTCTCCTCCAGTTACTGTAAAAGACATTCAATTCTCCTGGCTGGATGAGAAGAGAGAAAAAAAGCTGCCATCACAATATCAAAGTCACCACAGTTCAAAAATCCTTGCTAACTGGGAACTTCCCCCTTGCAACAGGAGATGGCCATCTCAAAGATACTGCATGGAAATCTAATTAAACGAAGTAACAGTCTATGAGAAATCTGGGGGTTTTTAAGTGCCCAGTGTGAACTCTGGCTACTGTTTTCCAAACTTCTGCTTTCTCTGTTTCCCTTCCTTTTTTCTTTTCCCTGTATCTCTTTTTTTCTCTTTTCTCTTCAGCATTTGAGGAAGTGAGTTGTATCTCACAAAAACTTATACCCTAATAAATGTGTTAATCTTTTAAGTGCCCCCAGACTCCTCGTTTTTTTAGAAAAAAACTCACACATCTTGCAGACTTAATTTTAAAAAAAACACCCAAAATCTACATGAGTGATGTTAAGATGTATATGGTTGTCAGCAGCTAACGGCTGACACCACTGCCTTCTGAAGTCCGTAGACTCCCACTTATTCTAATGGGCTCAGCAACTGCTTAGATTAGAAACCTAGGCTACGTCTACACTACAGGCTTCTTGTGCAAGAGTTCTTGCGCAAAAAGTTCTTGTGCAAGAGTGCGTCCGCACTGCCATGTGCTTTTGCGCAAGAGATGTGCTTTTGTACAAGAACGTCCATGGCAGTGTAGATGCTCTCTTGTGCAAGAAAGCACTGATGGCCATTTTAGCCATAAGGGTTTCTTGCACAAGAAAAGAGCTCTTGCGCAAAAAGGCTGATTCCTCGTGGGGAGAGGAATAACTCTTGTGCAAAAAGCCCTGTGTTCTTACACTTTACTGTACTTTTTCTTGTGCAATAATGGGCTTGTAGTGTGGACGCTCCACAAGTTTTTGCACAAAAACTCTGCAGTATAGACATAGCCCTAGAGAAGAAGACCCTGGGAGTAAGAGAGGCCTTGAGAAAGGAAGCATTCTGGAGGGTTGGCACAGCCCCTTATTGAAGCTTGGTGAAAACCTAAGCTTCTCCTCTGGCAATTTGCATAAGTATAGACTCATAGACTTTAAGGTCAGAAGGGACCATTATGATCATCTAGTCTGACCCCCTGCACAATGCAGGCCACACAATCTCACCCACCCACCCATCTCTGATCAACTCTTTAAACTTGTGCTGCAAATATTTTGGATATAAATATTTTGCTGCAAATATTTTTCCTTTTGACTCAGTGATTCTTATGAATGCTCTAGCCCCAGATACAAGCCTTTTTAGAAAAGCTTAGTAGAGTGACGCTGGAATCTCACTACCTATCTCACTCCTGTGATGGTAAAGTATATGCAACGACTATCAAGAATTTTGACAGTGATAATTCAAATGACTCTACTTTCAAAAATGTTTTGGAAGAAGCCTGCATATCTCTTGCCACTCTCGCATCTTATGCCATAGATGCATGTTAGCAAACTCTGGGCTATAGTTCTTGAGCACCATTGATTTGGAATTTTTGGCCAAAATGGGGGCTGGATCACTAACACAACCATGGGATTGGAATCCAGAATCCAGAATCTTGCCTTTAAACAATTCTCTAATATCAGAATTTGGTCCTCCTGAGTACTAGACATCAGCATAGATCATCAACTTATTTGAAAACTCTCAGCCTTATGGAGTAAATAGGGTACCTGATATTACTGCATGTAGTACTACAAATGGCATTAAGGAGTATTTTAGAATTCTTACATTCTGTTTACCACACGTAGTACAAAGAACAATAGAGAGATACACTCAAGGATGTCAAAGTTGTTAAAGGTTTTGACACTAGTGAATTTTTGAAGTATTTATTGGACTTAAACCCAAGAAGAGATTCACCCTTTCTAACATCTCTTATAGGTATATAATTCCTTGAAAGAAATGAATTGACAACCATGAGCTATTAGAGAATTGTTTAAAGGCAAGACCCTGGATTCTATTTGCAGAATAGTCTAGCTAACAAACAGCTAAAGCAGAATGTCTTCACACCAGAGACATCTAATCCATCATCAAGCCACCATCACTTCGTCTTGCCTTTTTTGGCCAACAGGACACATAACATCAGAGTAACAACTGATATGTCTTTGGCTGTCAGCAACAATGTAAAATAAATTTGGTGCTGGAGGCATGTATATACTAATAAATTAAAGACAACATCTAGGATACCACTGTCTTTTATAAGTAATCAAACCTGTAACATTGGTAATTGGGTGTGGAGTATGGTAGTGTCCTTGGTGGTAATGTAGGGGAAGAGGTGTAATATACTCTTATTCTGTAACAGCAGGATAACTTCTTGGTCATTCCTTAACGATCTGTTGTTTCTAACTGCATGAGGCTACTGTGCATATAAAGCCTGCCCTATATAGATTTTTATGTGCATTGCATTTAACCAAGTTCATTATTCCTCCAGACACATTGAAATAAGACCATTTTCCGGCAGTCAGCAATTAAAAATGAGGATGCTTATCAGCAATCCACTTTCCCCAGTGAAAAAGTTCCCTGGATTCTGTAGCTGAAATATCAGAGAGGTACCCGTGTTAGTCTGAATCTGCAAAAGCAGCAAGGAGTCCTGTGGCACCTTATAGA
>JANRFK010004440.1:18050118-18063291 GCA_030068395.1 Apalone spinifera | reverse complement strand
CCCCCCCCCCCCCAAGAAAGATCCCGCACTGGCATTACCTCACCCAAAGTTCATCTTTAACTGTTTTGTACTGTGGTTTCCCGAGGTCTGTCTCCCTCCCTCCTCCTAGGGCTAAAGACAAGCCCCAGAGCCACTTTGAAAAGGTGCTAATTTGGAGCCACAAGCCTGTGGTTTGCTCAGCACCCCAAAACTCCACCTGACCCCAACACTCTCCAGCCTGGAGCCCCCTCTTCTCCACCTCTTCCCACACCCAAATCCCTCATTCCCACTCCAGAGTCCGCACATCCTGTCTCAACCCAGTGAGAGTTAGTAAGGGTTGGAGGCAGCAAATGATGGAAAGGAGGGAAATGGAGGGGGCAGGGCCTCTAGAAAGGCGTGGGATCTTGAGGCTTGCCCTGACATTTAAAAAGTGATCTTGGGTATAAAAAGATTAGAGACAGTAAGGTAAACAATTTTTAATTTTCAAATTTTATACCAGAAAAATATTTGCCTTTTGATGTATAGGGGTACCAGTTTGGTTGGTGGGGAGGCCAAAGAATGATGTAGAAGGCAATGAAACTTTTTTTGAACTTTCTAGCACGCTTGTGGGATTGTTTGGGACTGGTCTATCGTGGAAGTAGGTAACCAGTCTTACACGGTTACTGGTGCTGGGGTATATATAAGGCAGTACGCGTCTGTACGTAATAGTAGTAGTAAATAAATGTTTGCAATAACTTATCAAAGTAACTTGTGTCCATTAAATTTATTCTAATTGGGAAAATTAGTTTTATATTTTTTTTAATTAATATATTATGGCTGCGATTAAGAAAAGGAAGACTACATTAGGTATGGCTTCATTGTCATAGAAAAAAATGGGATTGATCATCCTCAATGCATAGTATACCACACAGTTCTTAGTAATGATGCCTTGAGACCTACTCGTCTTGAGCTACACTTGACAAAGAACTACAGTGCTTTGACAGAGAAACCAAAAGGGAGCTTTTTGCTGCTAAACTTCAAAATTTGTGACACATGAAGCTGGACACTACTGGAATTTTTCATCAAGTATTGGCCAAAGGGAAGAAGAAGCTTATGAACTGTCATTGCTCATCACTAAAGCCAAGAAAGCACAAGTAATCGGAGAAACTCTTGTGCAGCCTTGCTTCTTAAAAGCAGCTGATAGTGCTTGGTGTGGAAAACAAGAAAAAACTATCAGAAATTTCACTTTCTGATAATTCCGTGAAATGTCCCATCAATGAGTTGGCGAAACATCTTAAACTTCAAGTTGTAGAGGCAGTTTTGGCTTCTCCTTTTTTTGCAATTCAGTGCGACGATACCACTGATGTAGCACAGTGCTGTCAGTTGCTTGTCTACTTTCAATTCATTAACAATAGAACTGTGAAAGAAGAACTGCTTTTTTCAAAGGAATTGATGACCACATCAAAGGCTTCTGATATTATAAAAATGATTTCTGATTTTTTTGAAGAAAATAGACTTTCATGGAGAAAACTGGTTGGTATATGCATAGACGGTGCTCTAGCAATGCTTGGCTTTCGCTCTGGATTTGTGACATTGGTGAAAGAAAAAAATCCAGCTGTAACCACAATTCACTGTGTCATACACAGATAAGCATTGGCTGCTAAAACCCTTCCAGATGGCCTATGTGACTCATTGAATTTGGCCATCAAAATTGTCAATTTTTTGAAGAACAGTGCTTTAAATATCAGACTTTTTTATGCTTTTTGCATGGATTTGGGAGCGGACCATAAAACTCTTTTGTTTCACATGGAGGTACGATGGCTTTCCAAAGGTAACATGCTTTCGAGATTATTCAGACTGAAAGACGAAGTGCAAATTTTCCTAAAGCAACAGAAGAAAGAAGAGTAATATCATGTATTTACAGACCAAACATTTCAACTTTCACTGGCATACCTTGTGGACATTTTTTGAACCTTTGAACAACCTCAATTTGAAGCTGCAAGCATTATAGCACACCAGGATGCCATCAAAGCATATCCAAAAACATCCAGTTTTGGAAATGTCAAACACAAGCTCAGATGCCTAACTTTTCATCTTTTCCGACATTTTCATCACTCACTGAAAATGAATGTTTCCAAGAAGTTTGTAAAGAGGATGTGAAGAATAAAATGGTGTTTCATCTGGATTGCCAATGTTTCTGGAAACCCCCATTCATAAATTAGTATGAAATCGATTCAACGTTGATGTCAATTCATTGCCAGAAGTATTACAAGAACAAGCACTCAAAATAAAATATGATTCAAGTGCGAAAGATAATTTTGAAAACACAAGCTTGGAGGAATTTTGGATAAAATATTTCCCAGTGTATTCAAAAGTTGGAGAAGAAGTGCTACGTATTATTCTTCCATTTTTGTCAACGTACCTCTGTGAACAAAAAGCTTTTCAAGCTTAATCACATTAAAAACAAAACAAATAAATCGACTGGATGTTGAAAATGATTTACGTTGCACACTTTCATCTTTCAAACCTAGGATTTCCCAACTGATGAAGGAAATGCAGCAGCATCCTTCACACTAAATTCAGTTTGTTTCTGCTATTATGTTAAATTAAATTTTTATAAAATTTTTGTGCCAAGAAAAACTACTTGTGCATATTTTTAATTTTAAATAAGTTTTATACCAAGTTTTTGTGTTTTTTATTTTAAATTAAAATAAAATTAATTTTTTTGTTAAAAGGGGGGTAGAATGATGGTAAGGAAGAGGTAGGGGGTGTGATGGTTTCTCAAAAATCCAAAGGGGGGGCATAATGCCAAAAAGTTTGGGAACTACTGCCTTACACAATAAGTAAATCCAATTTATCTTCCTTATTAGGAAGCTTTGTTTTCTGCTGATTAATGGAGGACTTTGGCAGATAAGCAATTCCGTCCTGGTTGGGCTGTGTAGAAATTAGCTGTTATAATTCAATAGGTCAAACACAGCTTAGTGTGATTTAAGCTAATATTCATCAGGAAATAGGGCTATTCAGGAATTTGTGCTTTTTGGGTGGATGAAGGCACTTGACTTTAGACTTGGTGTATTTCAACTGTAGAATAGTTACTTAGGTTGCAAATGCCTGTTTTATTCACTGCCTACAAAGACCTTCTGATAAATATCAGAAATATTGCATTTCAGAAAAAACTTGAACCAATAACACTGGGTATATTAAAAGGTCACCAATTTGAAATCTAGTCTATTTAAAAAATTAAATAAGCAGTATCCTCCTTCCAATATTTGTGGGTTTTCAATCTCCTTGTCCTATTTTTCTAGAAACATTTCACTTGTCTGTTAGTATGTGAGTGATCCACATAAAAAAGAATGACTGCACAGTGTACAGATTTTATGGTAAAGGACATCAGCACAGATCCGTAAGATGGGTAGAAATAGTGAAAAGTAAGAGGAAAAAATTTAATAATTTTTCCTGATTTTTTAAAAATGTATACTGTTATAGATAATGCCTGTGATTACCAAAGATTGAAAAAGTATATATTAAAAAATTAAATAGACTCTTTAACACACACATGGAATCTCCTCTCAAGCAGCTGCATAGCTACCACTAAAATTGCTTTCCAAAAAGGCTGTACACAGTTACAAGTTGCTCAGTAGCTCTATTCTTATGCTGTTTATATCTGAGTAATTGTATTTAAACATAGCACATAATCCTATAAATTTCCATTAAAATGTTGGTTCTGGCTAGTTAGGGCTCATTCATCATCCAGTTTAAGTTAGAGCAACTGAGGTTATCCATAGCATAGATACACTGCAACTTTCACCTTTTGGGCTTTGCTCCTTATGCAGAGAAGTAGGAAAGGATATAGGAGGAAACTGCTACACTACTAAGGAATTCCTTCCTCACCTAACCACTCCAGCAGCTTTATGGCTTCTTTGCATCAACACAGACAATCTCTAAAGGTGCGTCTACCCAGGACCCTTAGCTCAAAATAAGCTATACAATTTGCACTACACAAATTGCATAGCTTATTTCGAGTGTATTTCAAAATAACTTGCTATTCTGAAATGCCCCTTAATCCTCATGGAATGAGGGTTACCAGGACATCAGAATAAGCTGCCCATTATTTCAAAATCTATTTCAAAATAATGGGTGGCTTTAATAGGCGCAGAATTGCTCTTTCGGGATACTTCTGATATCTCAAAATAGCTCCGCAGTGTAGACGTACCTAAGAGATGGGCAGAATGGAGAACTGGGTTTTTAAAGTGCTGACTATGTAACAGTAGTAATCACAAAACTAAACTCTCTCCTCTGTATCCGATTATTGTAGCCAACTCCAAACAGTATATGATTTTATCCAGCAAATGTGCTGCAGGATTGCTTTGTCAGGTTAAGGGTGGAATTCCAGTGTTCTTTTTTTAATTTTGTGGCTTTTATGATTTGACAGAGCCCTTCCTATAACTTGGTTTGTTATGTACAAATCAGTATGTATTTCAATGTATGATTACACTGACTCACTGCTGCTAATGATTTTTCTATTAGACTTTACACTATCTTATACCAAACCAATTAATCAAGCAACTTTCAGCAAGTCACTGTAAACTTTTAGTCTTGGTACATTCCAGATAAAAGTGTGTGGACTGTCAAACATGTCTGAATGCAAAGAAGCACAGATGAGGCTTCACTATGTTCTAATAAAAGGTTATTGGAGGGAAGGGGGGAAATTCAGATTAGTCCAATCTAATGCATCATTAGCTTACTGTCTATAAAAAGTGTAATGTACATCTGCACAAAGAAAAAAATATTATACAGCTCCCCATGATAAAAAGTACTAGGCATTTTTAGTAGACTATCTTGGACCGCTTAAAGAAAGTACTTATAATTTACAAATCTATATTAATTCATTGTGAACTTTAAAAAACATAGCTGGATGGAAAGACTTTTTTAGAGCATTTTTTGAGAGCATTGTGGACTCAAAAAAAGTTAGAAAACACCATAAAATAATATGTGGAATAACATCGTGGAATAACATCTTGGAAACAAAGGTATATCCACAACTCCCCTTGTTATGTAGAGGAAATATACAAGAAGAGACGAGAGTAAAATAGCTTTAAAAAAACCTTCCATACATACTGCTGCTGCTTTGGATCCCCAATACAAGATGACAGAGGAACATGACTGAACTATTTACCAGGACAATGGGAAGGAATTGTGCAGGAGATACTGTGGCAGTTTGTCAGGGGTGGGCCTGGCCATTCTGCCTATAGCATTGCAATGATCAACAGTGGCCACTGTAGCAGCTAGCTGCAAACTACATCACAGGCTGAACTAGCTCCAGGTTGGGGGAGGGACATTGCTGCCTGCCTTAGACACAACCTTGGGCTGTGTGCTAGACTAGAGGTCACTGCTGGTAGAAGCCAGCCTAGCTGAGCGCGTAGTCTACCACTCTGTCAACTCTTTATCAGTCATCACAGTAATGCCTAATTAAAACCTCAATCTGCTTGGCCTGTAATAGCTAGAGCAGTCTTAAGGAGTATGGCCAGTGAGTAGAACTAGCCAAAATTATCTGAATTTAAATTTTTCTGCGATAACTTTTATAAAAAATTCTGTTTTTGATTACCTCCTTTCTCCCTCTCCCTACACACACATTTTGATAGAATTGTTGAAAACATAGGGGAAGTAAACGAACATTAATGATGTCCAGCATTCTGGTTGTACGTCTATTGAATTTGGGGAGGTGAAATTCAGCTCTGTGTGTGTGTGACATACAGCAGTTTTAGATGGTTCAGTTCTGACTTTATGCTGCCTGTGATGTTTGCCTGGAGCTACCATACAAACAGATTTGTGGGATGTAGCCCTTTTTTGTAGACGTAAGGGAAAAGAGTATACATTTTAAGATGCACTTTGGTCTGGTGTTTGACAGAAAAGAGCTGGGAGCCAGGATTCAAATGCAGTCTGAAACACTCAATGCAGTCTGTGACCTGAGGCGAAGCACATTCTCTTCTCAAGCTTCCGTCAGTCCAAGCGTTACAGTCAAAGGAGCATCTGAATTGAGAGTTATTCTGAGTAAACTAAAAACATTTTTTTTCTAGTTGGCTGCTTCATTTCTAACCATAAAGAAAAGACCCAGGGCTCCCTGTAATATAATATTTACAAACTGTTAGTCATGACTGGCCATAATGGGAGGAGAATTTATCAAGCAGTGACATAGAATCATAGAAATACAGGGATCAAAGGGATCTGAAGTGATAATCTAGACTAACCCCCAGCCCTGAGGCAGAACCAAAGTACTGTATATCTACACATGATCAGTAAGAAAACTTGTAATGAAGTTGACACTTAATACTGTACTGGAAGTCATTCTGTTTTGTTTAGGAACTGAAAGTACAGTCATTACAAAGTAATGAGAACTGTGTGCGGTATCATCACCTGAGTCTGGATTTGCAATCTCAGTAAATACAGAGTGTGTGAGCAACTGCAAGTGCTACATAGAAGGATGGTGAGTGTTGTTAGAACCATTCTCAGATCAGCCAATGAAAGCTCAGTTTACTCCTTTAAAGGTGCTGACACCATTGCCCAGCATCCTGGCATCTGAGAGAGTGAAATTCACTTTCAGCTTGCACTGGTCTTCCAAACGAGCAGTGGATCATAATTAACCAGTTCTCCCAAGATGCTTATTTAGCAAGCATAAAACAGAACTGGTTTCTTAATTATGGAAAATGAATGATCTGACCTAGGAATGATCATCCTTTTTTACTAAAATCTCAAGTATCTAGCAGTTCATTTTCTTTAACACAGTACAGTTTACATGAATGCAGAGAATGTATGAAGAGATTCCTAAAATAAAAAGTACATGGTAAAAGCTGACATTTGTGGTCAATACAAAAGCAGGTTATGCAAGAGCCTGGTACTTTTTAGCTAAAGCACGTTTTAAGCAACAGAGTATTTGGTACAATATCATCTCTGTGGGAAAGGTGGACATCACTTGTTCCTGCTGGAGAATAAAATAGGGAAAGTTTTATTTAAGAGAAGACCCAAATGGGAAGAGTGGGATTGAAATATGGATGTATGAAACAGGGGCGGCCCTAGACTAGCTGTCAACAACTGGCACCCTAGGCGAACCATGCAATCGGCGCCCCCACCTCCAAACCCCTCAATGATATTGCGCCACCATTTGGTGCCCCATTTAACTTGGTGCCTTAGGCGACTGCCTAGTTTGCCTATATGGACGGGCCACCCCGATGATAGAGCTATTATATTAGAAGGGCCATTTTAGGATTTATGGGGCCCTATGCAGTACTATAACCTGGTGCCCCTAAGCCCAATGTTAGCTGGGGAGGGGAGACAACAATTTTTTTAAGAGATGTGATTTTATAATCTTCAGCAACATACTAATGAAATAGTTTTCAATCAAATTGTAAATTAAGGTCTTGTGAACTATCATGGTAAATTCAGAAACTGCAAGGGGTTGGCAAATTCCAGTTAAATGACATCATTACCACTTGAATGGCTCTTTCACAGGTTCAATGTTCTGCTAGTATGTCTGGCAGGCTTTTTCACTTTTAAGTTAACTAGATCCTCTCTGGAGGAAGCAGAGCCACAAAACAGGGATAGAAAGAGGTAGTGGGTGGACATTAAAACTCAGCTGTGCCCCAAATTTCCAGTAATAGAGATGTAGCCGTGTTAGTCTGGTCTTGCTGAAGCAAAAGACAGGACTATGCAGCACTTTAAAGACTAACAAGATGGTTTATTAGGTGATGAGCTTTCATGGGCCAGATCCTCTTCCTCAGATCAAATTGTGGAAGAAAATTGGCATGACCATATATAGCAAAGAGATACAATAAAAAAAAATGAACACATATAAAATTGACAAAGATGGCTTCCCCAATTATCACCCCTAATATCATTATCTCATAGACATTAACCTCTTCCTCCCACCCCACCCCCCCACAGTTCTAAAATCTGATTTGTCAATTTTATATGTGTTCACTTTTTTTGATTGTATCCCTTTGGTATATATGGTCATGACAATTTTCTTCCACAATTTGATCTGAGGAAGTGGGTCTGGCCCACGAAACCATCTTGTTAGTCTTTAAAGTGCTGCATAGTCCTGTCTTTTGTTTCACCAAATTTCCAGGTGCTCTACAGCAGTGTTTCTCAACCAGTATGGTATCCCTTAGGGGCATGGGAGAGAAGTCTGGGAGGGGGTACATCGACCCAAGTGAAATTTGGCAAAAAGTGTCTGGGATTTTGCCCTGCAAAGGGGATCGGTGAGGGGGCGGCAGCACGTGCCTGTCAAATTGAACATTCGGAGCTGCATGCCCAGACGCTAACAGCCGCTGTGAGCACAGGGCCCAGCGCTGGTGGGAAAAGCATGTGCCTGAGGCAGTGGCGGCTCCGGTGAGACCCAGGGCAGTTGCGGGGGGAAGGGAGGGGAGAAAAAAAATCACTTCCACAGCCACCTCTCCTAGTTTGTTTCCTCTCCGGCATCCTCCCCAGGATGCTCCAGCAGGGAGGGCGGCTGAACCTGAAGACGCGCATTATCCCGACCCCCACGAGCAGCTCAGAACAACGCATCCCCATCGCCCCTTCCCTGTGGTGCTGCAGAGAGGAGCTAAAAGGCGGTGAAGCAGAACAATAAGCTTTGCTCCAAAGGCCCCCTCCCACATCAGCGGGGGGGGGGCAGTTGCCCCCAGACGCCACGCTGGGGGGCTCCAGGCTGAGGTGGGAGCAGACAAGCTCCCTGCAGACAAGCCACCAAGGCAGGGCTGGGTGGCGGGAGCGGGCACTTCTGGGGGAGGGGAGGGGAGGGACATTGGGTTAAAGCAGGAGGGGGCTGGGGGTGCCTGGTTCTGTGGGAGGGGGAGGACATTGGGTTAGAACAGGGGACCTGAGGGTACTTTTTTTTTTTAAGGGGTACAGGCAATAGAGGCTGCAATTCCAAAACCAACACTTGGTGTCAGTAAAAGCTGTAATCCTGTTTACAATCTCCTCTCCCTGCAGCACATGCTTTTTTTTAAAAGATGCCTTTGGCAGGCAGCTATACTCTGGACATTTTTTTTTTTCATCACCGCAATGGTAAGGTCAGTGTATGTGCCGTTTGTTCACTTGTTTCTTTTTTGTTCCAGAGTTTACATCTTACCACTAAACCTCCTTTTAAAAAGTTCAAACCATGTTGTTCCAGGCTCTTTGCCTTTCTTCTTGGGTTTCATGCTTCTCCTCTCTGCCATGCATTGTACCTTCCAACAAGTGTATTTTAAATGTATTTTCACATTCAACTTAAATGAGAAACTCAGAATTGCTTGACCGCTTGCACCAAATGCCTATCTATCTTCTCTGGATTGAAAATAGTATATAAAAATTTTAGTTATTCACTGTAGAACAGCTGTTGTCTTTGTAGCTGATAACTCCTGGTGGGTGCAGAAGACACACATTGGCGCCATCTTTGAACCTGGGTTGATAAAAGTTTATGTATAATACAGGTATGAAATCTCACAAATTGTTGCATAACTTGCCATTTTTGCCAAAATGTGGCATTAAAATATACCAAATAGTCATTTTTCCTGCCATCTTCCATTGTAGCTTGCCAGCCTGATCTTTATTCTCCTGGTCTTTTTTGGACTGCCTCACAAGGCATGTTTTAATTGTATTCTATGCAGCTGCCCTTAAAAGCAGAGAACAGGAGGCAGAAGAGGGAAATCCTTATGATTAAGGACAAATAACGTGTCTCGCTTTACCTTCTTTTAAAAGTAGGCAGTGAGCTAGGAAGAACGGAAGCTTTCTCCCTTGTCCCCCCCAAAAAAACCCCAATCCCAAAAAAACACAGTGCAGGTGGTAGCAGCTGATATTGGGCCTCCTAAGACAAGCCAAAGTGCTTTGGCACAGAGCCACCACCACTTCCTACATCTTTCCCCTTGCTCATTCAAACTTCAGAAGCTGCTGCATGCCTCATGCCCAGATGAGCATTCCGTTTAAAAAGCCTTTGGAAATGGAGGAATTCAGCTAGAATGGAATGGTGCATTTACAGAATTAATTTCAGCACAAGCAGACCAACGATTTTCTAACTGTGACACTGCCAATTAATTCAGAGCAGCTCACTGTGTGTTTGAGGTCATGATGCATAATTTAGATCCAATGTACCACATGCCCCAAGCCATGAACATATCTTTATTCCAGAGAACCTTAAGGACAGGTACTTTGTGGTATTTATATACTGAGATATTTTTTTCACCTTCCACTGAAATGCAGCTGATTCTGGGGTAGAATATAGATAAATTTGAGATTTGACATGATTATGAATGGAGAAGGTATAACTATTCAGCACATACAATGTGTGACAGGCTTCAATAGAATATCTGCCCCAAAGCCTATCTGAAAGAAAGGTACAGACTTGAGAAATTCATTGGTGTGACACAAATTCCAAATAGTCCCCCCACCCCAAACAGCATAGATCAGTGGTTCCCAAGCAGAGGTCTGGCACTCTTGGAGGGGTCACAAGCGGGGGGGAGGGGGGTCTGCCAAGCAGGAGGGGGTCTGCCAAGAAGGGCCAGGCAGAAATCCAAAGCCCCCAATGCAGTGAAGTCTGGGGTCCCAAACCCCACTGCCCTGTGCTGAAGCTGAAGCCTGAACAACTTAGTTTCATGGGGCTTTCTGTGGTGTGGGATCCCAGGTAGTTGTTCTGCTTGCTGGCCCTGGCTTTTATAAGCAGAAATGCAGTTGTTGCAGCACAGGTGGGCCATAGAGTTTTTATAGCATGCTGGTGGGGGAGGGTCAGAAAGAAAATGGTTGCGAAGCCCTGCCATAAATGAATGAATGCATAGGAGTAACATGAGCACAAATCAGAAAAAGTATCAGGTAAAATGAAAAAATAATTGAAAACATAATTTCTTTCCAAATCTCAGATCATTTTATCAGCCCCCTTCATATAAGCAGCATTATCGAAGACTCAGATCATAAAACAATTCTAAGAAATTCTAGACTTCTTATAGAGTCCAAACATTAGTTGCATACATTATATAGCTGTGGTTTTCAACATGCTAGCCACTAGCCATATGCGGCTATTTGGCCAGTTGAGTGTGGCTAAGTGGCTTGAACAATAAAAACTCAAAAATCATTGCATTCAAAGAAAATTTTAAATAAAAAACCAAAAATTTTCAGAGAATAAAAAAAAGTTCAGAAGATTGTTCTGAGTTCTAAAGCCACTTTCCGTTAATTTGACCCATCTGCTGGATGGAGACTTCTGCCAGTTTGTGGAATAGCTTAAATATGCCGCTTATGCCAGAAAATATCATGAATTATCATAAGCTGTGGCTTATATTTTCAGGTGTTAGTTATTTCCAGGTATTTATCATCATAGCCTCTCTGAAAGTAATTCTGAGTTTTCTGTGTGAAATTATTTGTTCTTGTACAAAGCAGCTCAGTTTCCAAGCTGGCCAGCCTTCTCCTGGTATTCATTTCAATTTTCAGTTTAAATGCAGGTTAAATTAAGGTTCATCATGGGCACATAATTAGGTTCAAATGTTGGCCATTCAGCAGCCAAAATATTGCTAAAGAAATATAGTGGTTTATATAAAAATTACTTTTCAAAAGGTTTTTCTTTTTCTGGCAGCTGGTTATGGCCATTCTAAACAACAAAATCCAGCATACAAGCACACATTTGAAAAAACAGTTTGAATTTTAGTCATGTTTTTGAAAATTTAAAAATATCTTTAACAAGTTTAACACTTCCACAGTTATTGAATTTTTAAAATTAGGGTACTTTTTTGGCATCCCCAACAATATTACTTATTTCTGCGTTGTGCTGAAAGTGAACAATATTAATTTATTTTTCTAGAATTGCATCCCTAAATCAGTCGTTATTAAAAAGCGTAATTCTGAAACAGGTGAAAGTACTAGTACTGAGTCAACAATGCTGAGAACAACAATGCCAGAAACTGCAGCAAAGAAAAAGAGAGATTAGGACATCAAACGAAAGTTCAAGAGAAATGGGAATTGGAATATGCTGTCATTGAGGTGAATGAAAAGCCAACATGTTTGCTGTGTCCTACAACAAAACCAGCAAATAAAATTGATAACATATGAAGGCATTTCCAAGGGCAACACAGTGATTTCAATCCAGTGTTTCCTATTGGAAGCAAAAAGTGAGCTGATAAAATTGGTCATCTGAAATTGGATTTTGAAAAGCAGCAGAAGGTTTTGAAGCAGTTTCTATCTTCATCTGAACTGGTAACTTTGACCAGTTATAAAGCAGCATGGATACTTGGTCACAGCAAGAAGTCATTCTCAGATGGAGAAATGGTGAAAGAAATTATTCTCTCTGTCATGAAAATCTTGTTTGAAAATCATAACAAACAGATGTGAAATAACATCTTGCAGAGGCAGAGCATTCAAAATTTGCAGCTAAGTCACCAAACAGTTGCATGTTGGTTGAAAGATTTGTCTTTTGAGCTCAAAACCTACTTGTGCGCTGAACTTGATCAGTATTTGGCCTACTCATTAGCACTGGATGCATCATGTGACATAAGTGATACTGCTCAGCTTCTGGATTTGTTTTGTAACGAAGATTTCCAGATTAATGAAGAACTGCTATCAGTGTGTGGGCTGAGAGATCGTCCTCATGGATCTGATATATTCGATGCTTTCAAAAGCATCTCAAATAATTTTGATTTGGTTTTAGCAAAATTGGCTTCTGTTACAACTGAAGGTGTGCCAGCTATTATGGGGAAAAAAATCTGGATTTGTCTCTCCTGAAAGAGTACCTGCAAGCCAATAAAATGAACAGCAAATTGCTTTCATGCCACTGTATCAAGAAAATCTGTGTGCTCAGATGTCCATAACAGATACTCTGAAATTCTTGATGGATACTGTGATCAAAATTGTGTACCATCGCCAATTTGTAGAATTTTTGAAAGAAATCAAATCTGAGTATTCTGAAATCATCTATTTTGCCAATGTACGATGGCTGAGCTGTGGAAAGGTATTTGAGCAGTTCCTTGCACTGCTTACTCCAGTCAGAGACTTTCTTGTCAAGAAAGGAAAGCTGGACAGTTTTTCTGCTATTTATGATAAGCAGCGGCAATTTGATTTGAGATTCCTGACAGATATTACCTGTCATTTGAATGAACTCAATCTGAAACTTCAGGGAAAGAGGAAGCTGATTTGTGATATGGTCCAGCACAGGGGTTTCCAAACTTTTTGACATGGGGACCAGTAAATCCATTCACGAGCTTT
>JANRFK010004440.1:18035748-18050018 GCA_030068395.1 Apalone spinifera | reverse complement strand
CCACCCACAGAATCGAGAAAGAGCTATCAATCTGTCAATCCTTTCCGTGTCCGGAATAGCTCTATTTGCAGCACAATCCCATTTCAATCCATTCTCTGTGCAACTTGTCCCATCCCTGCGCCCATGGGGCCACCTCCTCACTATTGCACAGAGAAAAGCAATTTGCTGTCAACAGACCCAGGAACTGTAGAAAAAAAAAATTAAACTCTCCCCTGTGCAAAGAAACTGCCTAGCAAACAGCTGCCAGGGCTAATCTGGGATGATCTCCCAGGCACTGGGCACTCCCAGCTCCAATTGCAGCCAGTGCAGGGACTGAGACCTCTGACAATCTTGCAGATTATTTCAAGGAAGAATTGCCCCTCTAGGATGACACTAGGGAGTGTATGGAGGGGGGACATCTCCCTCTGGCATGTTCCTCTCTCTCCCACCTTCTATGATATGGCTGGGAGAAAGACTGTCTGAATTGTCAAGCTGTGGAATGAACAACAATCTGCAGTCACATCTATAACCGCACCCACCCACACCACAGTGAGTGTGCTGGGGAAGGTGGGCTGAGCAAACAATTGGAAAGATTCAGTCAGTGAGAACAGAGCCATACAAGCCCAGACCATAAGAGTTGTGACTGACTGGTTGAGGGATGGATTAGAATCCACTGGGGTCTTCCCGAGGAGGTTTGAATCCTCCCAGTTATGGAAGAGCTGGAGTCTTGTGCGGTCATGGCAAAGGTTTTAGTGCCTGAGCATCTTTGGTGCAAGCCAGGACCAGGTGCAGTGTGACTCTTAGATTGTCTGTAATTAAAATACTACAGCTAACCTATGCCACTCAGGGGCTGGTTGCGGTGGGATTTTTCACACCCTGAGGGTATGTCTACACTGCCACCCTGCAATGAGGAGTAACGGTAGTTCAAATTAGGAGATTTAATTCGAACTACCTAGTCCGTGCCACGTGTAGCCGCGGGCAGGTAGTTTGAACTACGGGGCATTTAAAAATGGCGGCGCCCGGGAACATGCAAATAAAGCCCGGGATATTTAAATCCCGGGATTCATTTGCAAGTTCGAATGCCTACATTAGCCACCCTAGTTGGAACTAGGGTGGCAGTATAGACATACCCTGAGAGACAAAGATTTGCTAATTTAAGTTCCCAGTGGAGACCAGTCCTTAGGTTTCTCTTGAAATATTAAGTTGTGCTCTGAAAGTAAAGCTAAAACATTGACTCATAAATCCAGTGACTGACTTCCCCAAATGTAATCTCTGGGCCCTTTCCAGAAAGGTACAAACTTCACTTCATTCTTGCAAAGAAAGAGAAAATAAAGGCAATGCTATTTTTGTGATGAATTCTTAAAATTTAGAGGTTAGTTATTTACATGAAAATTAATTGCTGATTCCTCCAAATAACCCTATAGCATGAAACAAAAATGAGACAGAACTTGCCTCTAAAGACAAATTTCCCAGCTGATCCACACAGTATTATTCATTTCCTGTGAATGCCCAGACGATGTCTTCAACTGTCCAGCATGCCTGCCCTGCAGCCACCTTCCCATTGGAAATGGTTGTCTTGGGTATGCACAGACTTTAGAAATCAGTGAAGTTCAGAGGATAAGCAGCAAACCTGGCTCCCCGCAACCAAGAGAGATTTGGGCCTTTTGTTTCTTTCGCTTAGTCTTTCCCAATAGCACAAGAAGAGTTTTATAAAAAGCAGGGCTGTGAAATGACGAAAAAATTACTATTGCTTAATTGCAAGATTAAAAAATACAATCTCAATTAATCACAGTTTTAATCGCACTCTGGAACTGTAACAGAATCCCATTTATTGAAATATTTTGGGCTGTTTCATACAGTGTCAAATAGATTGTCTTGAATTGCAACACAGAATAAAGAGCATACATAACGCTTTGTTATTGTTTTTTATGACAAATGTGTTAATCTTTCCAACAGAACAAACTCACCATTGAGCCTACTGCTTCCTTGCTCCTCTGATGTGCAGACTCCAGACACAAGCTGCCCTTTTCAGGCACCATGGACACAAGCCCAAGAAAGGCATAATAGCTGCCGCTCCAGTATGAAGGGACTGGGTACCTCACCCTGCATGACCGTCTAACCTCAGAGCCACAAGGGCATGAGGCTCTGGCACTGTGGGTGCTGGTTGATGGTGACCCCATGGAGTGCAGGGCAGGCAAGGCCTGGGGAACAATGCATACAAGAGAGCAATGCTCAATCTCCCCCACATTCATGGGCTGGCAAGACGCCCAGAAGCAGCATCCCAAGCAGCACTTTGTGGCTCTTCCCCTCGGAGAGGAAACTCCAATGAGGACAGATCCAGAGGTGGCCCTGGGCAGTTCCCTTTGCTGGGACCCCTGCAGAATGTGTCCTTGGTATCCTTGCTGGGGGCCTGAGTTCAGCTGGAGGATCCTCTGGGGTCTTGGTGAGTGGCACTGGTATCAGTGCAAACCTCAGCCCCCAAAGGATGCATGGTACAGTTTTCCCTTCCCTCCCTGGGTGGGGCTGCAGCTCCCCTATGTACTGCTCCCCCAGGCCCAGGATGGTGCTGGTAGCAGTGCAGTTGGACCTAGTTGTTTGGGTTCCTGGTTTTCACTTGGATTCAGTTCCCGATCTTGCAAAACACAAAGTTTCTGCTCAGAGGGAAGGCAGGTGGCGTGGGGAGCAAGGGGGGATCTCAGTATGGGATGTGGCTAGCTGGCATATGTCCATCCACCTGTCTTGTCTACACCCACCAGCTACCACTCCTATGATTTGTGTGGGGTCCAAATCTCTCCCCACCAGGCTCCCAGGTTACCTTACACACCTAGAAAACCAGACAGCCTGGAGCAAAAACCTCAAACTCCAGAGCTCAGCTCAAAGGAGCAGGCATATTTCAACCTAGTGACAGAGCATTTCTCCCCCTGCCTCCCTGTGATCAGTGAGGTTTGTCCAGCCACTGCGTTTGCCTGATTATATGGAGACTAAGGTGGTACATAAGCAAAGGCAAAGACTTAACTCTCTGTATACTCTTTGATACCCAAAATGACATCCTATGTTCTGTTAACACCACTCTCCTCTGCCTCATTCATAACAATCGCATCTATGACCAAACATAAGATTCTTCATTATACATCAGATTTCATAACATGCTTCTCTACTTATTACCAGTAACACAACTAAGAAGAAAGGTGGAATTAGTATTTTTCCTACTCCTGTGTCTCTGCAAAGAAACTATTTTTCTCTGTGCAGTGGCCAGGGGGTGGTGCTCCAGGCTCAGGGATGTGGAAACACCCAGAGAACTGACAAAACTCCAGCCAGCTGTACGTGAAGTAGATCTAATTGTGTGGCTGTGAGAGGGAGGAAAATGGGATGCTAATTCCCACTAGGCAGGTGTCTGCCCCTCTCCCAGAGGGGTCCTACTGAACCCAGAAGAGTGAGAGAGACTAAAGCCCTGAGCAATTCCGTCCTTTTCTTTGATTCACAGTGAATTTGGTGATGTGTTACATGACCGTGGGCTCAGCTCTGGTGGCCGCAGCTTCAAGCCCTACAGAATGAAAGTCGCCTCCGTTATCTGCTTCGGATATAGAGCCCCTAGGAAGGCATGAAGATCAAGGGGAGTGACCGCTCAGATATTGACAAGTACAAGTCTAGACTGGTTTATCAGTTTTATTACAATTACAGTGAAGGTTGTGATGGCCCACGCATAGAAACCCTACCAAGCGCTCTGCACAAGTTATGAATGTAATCATACTCACCTCCCTGGGATATTCTTAGGGCCTCCGGGCTGCCTTGCCACCTGATCACGAAAGAGGGCCAGTCCCTGCTGGTGTTTCCTCATCAGCATCACTGGACCCAATCTGGATGCCTCTTTTCTCTGGTGATTCTGACTCCACCTAACACCCTGTGCATGTGCCTGGCACTGTCGACCCTCTTTGTCCTTATTTGTATTGTCCCCCAAGAACATTGGGGTGCCCAGTTTTCTATAGGTTGTTTGAATCTCATTAGCATTTACATCCAAAGTGCACCCTGCAGTGACAGAGCGTATTGCAGGGGTGGGCAATAATTTTTGCGAGGGGGCCACTCCAAGAATTTGGTAAGTGGTCAAGTGCCGCACTTGTCCATTATATTAATGAAGGAGGTGCGGGTTTCTGGGATGGAGGTTGGGTGCAGAAGGGAGCATGGGGTAAGGGATTGGGGTGTAGGATCTGGGAAGGAGTTTGGGTGAAGGAAGGGATTGTGACCTGGGACAGTGAACTGGGGTACAGGAGAGGGTGCAGGGTCTGGGAGAGGAGTGTGACTGGGGTAGGGGTGCAGGGGTTTGAATTGTGACCTGAGACAGAGGACTGGGGTGAAGAGTCTGGGAGGATTCTGGCCTGGGGGAGGGATGTAGGAGGAGGGAGTGTAGGGTCTGGGAGGGGGTAGTAAGCTGGGGCAGGAGTGCAGGAGAGGATGCAGGGATTTGGGCTATGACCAGGGATAGTGGATTGGGGTGCAAAGTCTGGGAGGGAGTTGTGACCTGAGGAGGGATGTAGAAGGGAAAGATGTAAGGGGGCTGGGACAGGGCTGCAGAAGGTTTGGTTTGCATGAGGTAGGGTGCACGAGGGGGGCAGAGGGTTGGGAGAGCGAGGGGCTCTCGGGTACCAGATGCAGGCTTGGGCTGGGAGACCTTACCTGGGTGGCTCCCAGCCAGCAGCCCAGCAGGTTTCTTAATTAGAGTCCCTGCCTTCCACACCCCTGTACTGCTCACAACGGCTACAGAGGCCATTTTTGCTGCTGCAAACACTGTAAGCTGGGGAGGGGGAAGGAGAGGCACTTTACATACTGCCTATCCTGCAAACAGGCAATGAGTTATTCTTTGGTCACTTACTTATGTCAATCATGTCTTAAAGCTATGGCCCAGTATGACTAAGCTGAAATCTTATAGGCCTCAGCCTGTAGGCCTTGCCTTTCAATCCTACTTGGATACCTAGTACTTACTATTCCGTCCTCTATACTGGAGTTCAGTCTGTTCCATCTATAACCCTACCATTGAAACCCTATCATTGCATTTGAAGATGAATATGTCAAGCCATAAATAATCATCGTACCAAACAATCAAAGAATAATGACATGAAGTGACTGGCTATAAGAGACAAATGCTGTTTGTTTGCAGATGAACCAGTGCTTCCCACCCCAGCCAGCTCCACACTTAATAGTAATGTTGATCCAGCTCAGGATAGCTGACAGCCACGCCAGTCCCCTGGGCAAGGTGGGGGGTAGCTCCGTGTTTCTGGAAGGCATGGGGCCTCAGGAAGAAGGGGAAGGCTAGCTCTTGGTGCCACCCAGACTGTGGCACAATCCCACCTCCCCAGGCAGCCCTAAGAACCACCCAGATCACACTGTGCAGCACTCCTGTGGTGATTTAAAGGGCTCAGGGCTCCAGGTGCCACTGCTTTTGCAGCAGCAACCAGAACCCCGGGCTCCTTTGAATCAGTGGGCCCCAAGACAATTGCCTCCTTTACCCTCACCCCCTGTCAGCAGGTCGAATCCAACTCCATTGCTTAGGGAGATGAGAAATGCCCACCCCACTGCCATGTAGTCACACCAATCTAGCCCCCCTCAGACAGTGCTATGTTGATGAACATATCATTCTGCTTACCTCACTCCTGCCATCAGGGTTGCCAGATAGTTTAACCAAAAAAACCAACCCCTTTGCCCCCCCGCCCCCACAAAACCACCAGGGAAAAATGCTATTGAGAAAAAATGGGGGGGAGACCAAAGTTGTGGAGCAAAAGAAAAAAAAGGACCCTGAGAGTTATTAAGCAAAAAACAAAAAAACCCCACCCAAACCAGCATGGCCCCTTTAAAAATAGGATTTTGCCGATGGCCATCTTGTTTTCCTGATCCGAGCCAGAAGGCAGCACCCCTCTGGAACCAGGTAAGCAGTGCTTGTCTATGTGATTCAACCCATCTCTCACCTGACTCTTTGCCAGCCCCCAACCACCCAGCCAAGCTGGGACTGGGTTCTGTGTGTAAAGGGAGAACATAAGAACGGTCATACTGGGTCAGAGCAAAGTCCCATCTAGCCCAGTATCCTGTCTTCCAACAGTGGCCAATGCCAGATGCCCCAAAAGCCTTTTAGTTAGGGCTTTTCAATAGGGTCCCACCCTTTTCCCAGAGGGGAATGAGTGGGGGCTTATGTGGTCCCATGGCTGCCAAACAGACAGGCTCTAGTGTGTATCCTCGGACCACTGAACTACGCTCCTGCCTCCTTGTTAGTCAGCCACAAACTGAGCCAGGCTCCTTCCTTTTCTTCTTCCTCCAGGCCTGGCATTGGCTGCTAGTAAAGCATGGTGGGACTGGCTTTAACCCCTGGAATGCTGGGCCCTCCTTTCTCCACTCCTTCACACCTAGTTTTGTGAGGAAGTCTGTAACAGCCCTCGCTGAAGTAAGGGAGCAGAAGGGAATGGGAGATCAGACCACAGAATTACGGTTAAGGTTAGGGATTACCTGGTAGGCCTAAGAGAAAGGGGTTGAACTAGGAAGATTGAGGAAGGAGGAACTTAAAGAATCATGACAGGAAGCAGTCCAGGGAACAGAGCAGTAAGGTTGGTGAAGTCCTCTACCTTAATGGTTGCTACAGGGCTCTGGACTGGAACCCCATGTAGAGGGCAGGGCTGCGCTCTCTTACTACCCACTGCAGAGCGATATTACCTACATAGGCACCAGCTTCCTCTGGGCCTATAGAGTGCTTAGTCCTCTGTCCTGCCCCTCCCTGGTCCCTTCCCCCAAGTTCCTGCTCCCATTCCTCCTCTTCTAGTGTTGCCTTTTCCCCGAGCGTCCCTGGTCCCTGCTCTGTCCCTGAGCTCCCAAAGCCTCCTACGTGCTGTGAAACACTCATTGTGGTGGGCGGGAAGCGCTGGGAAAGAGGAGGAGGAGGAGCTGATCAGCAAGGACACTCCCACCTCCAGGCACCCTTTAGCGGGGCAGGGAGGACTGATTTCTCCCCCAAATTTGTATAGGAACATTTGTACGGGATCATTGTTCCCCTGCATCAGGAAGAGAGGGGAAAGTGCAGTATTCTGCATTCCTCACTCTGGGTGGGGAGTGCAGGGGGGCAGATGAACCTGGATCTGCCCCAACTGGGGGATATGCCCCCCTACCCAAGCTGTGGCCTCTGGAGCTGCAGGTGCCATGGAGAGGCACGTCTCACCTGGTCCCAAGTTGCTGCAGTGAGTGTGTGCTATTTTAAAGAGACTTCTTGAAGAGACTTGGGGTGCTGAATGGAAACTTGACCTTCTAGAAAGATGAGAAAAGAGCTAGAGCACTCTCATCATGTCTACACATGTCAAAATAACTTATTTCTAAATAATAATTCCTGAAATAACTATTGCAAAATACCACGTCCACACTACAGGCAAGCCTCAAAATTAGTCTGAAGCAGGCTCCCTTAATGTGGACGTGCTACCCCAACTTAGAGCCCAGAAACCACTGGGGAGTAATTACTTTGAATGACTCTGGGGAGTAGTTATTTCAAAATAGCAGCAGTGGAGTGTCCACTCTACTACTATTTTGAAATAACTATTTTGAAATTAGCATTATTCCTTGTGGAAAGCAGGAATTATTATTTTGAAATAACCAGCCCCTTATTTTGAAATAATGGTAGTGTGGACGCTCCACTTGTTATTTCGAAATAAGGGCTCTGGGAGCTATTATGAAAAAGATGTCGGTGATAATCAGGTTTTAACTTTTAGGAGCAAGAAACTTTTAATCTCAACCCCAACTGGAAATGCTGCTTCAGTGTTTCAGCATGGAATTAGTAGCCTATCAAGAGGGAGAGAGAAAGAAGATTGCAATGTGGACTCCTTAATCCTAGATTTGATAGCCCAATTTAACACTAACTTGTGTAACATTATTCCATATGGCTAAATGAGAAATTAACCAAAAGCCAAGTTTCAGATTCCCCATCCGTAAGATGGGGATGGTAACAATAGCTTCTTTTACATAAGTGTTGTGATGAATAATTCATTTATATTTACATAATGTGATTTGAGACTTTCCCTTAGAATGTGTTCTAGATGTTCAGTGTGTTGGAGATAAACATTAATCACTTCATTATTGAGCAATGTTCCAGGTATTCCCTGCAGGCACTTCTGCCATGTAGCTGACTGTACACAAGGGGAGGAGAAATGTTCTGTTCACTTGATTATATGGTTTCATATAAAGCTAGGATGCATGCATAATGTGTGAAGTTAAATTGCTCCAGAGTACTTATTAGTTACTGAGACAGTCCTCTATTTAAAGAGAGAAGGTGAGTTAGGTAATCTTTTATTGAACCAAGTTCTGTAATAAAATATATTAAGAAAATAATATTCAATACAATATTCAATATTGAATATACAATTCAATATTCAATATTAAAGATATTACCTCACCCACCTTGTGTCTCCTAGTAGCCTGGAATCAAGATGGCTACATCCCCACTGCATGCATCTATTTAAAGCTGAAATGTGCACAGATTGACATAGTCAGCAAACAACAACATGTAACATAACCTCCATCATGCAGAACACAATGCTATATACAGCGTGAAAAACAATTCTAACCTTATAATCAAAGAGGCTGACAAAGGGGGCGCTGTAGTGATCATGAACAGAACAGATTACAAACAGGAGGCTGCCAGACAACTCACCAACACCAGGTTCTACAGGCTTCTCTCCTCTGATCCCACTAAAGAATACAAAAACAAAAACAAAACAAAAACCTAAGCCACCTGCTCAGGAAACTTCCTGCTACAACTCAGGACCAAATCTACACTAACACCCCCCCAAATCCCAAAGCAGGATCTGCTACCCAAGATCCACAAGCCTGGAAATCCCAGACAACCTAGCATCTCAGGCACTGGAACACTTACATCAGGATTATCTGGTTATATTGACTCTCCTCAGACCCTATGCTACCAGCACTCCTAGCCATCTTTGAGATACCGCCAACTTCCTAAGGAAACTACAGAACGTCAGTAATTTTCCTGAAAACACCATCCTGGCCACCATGGATGTGGAAGCCCTTGACACCAATTTTCCACACAATGATGGCTGTCAGGAACACCAGGCCTGATGATGCCACTGCACAACTGGTCACAGAGCTCTGTGACTTTTTCCTCACCTACAACTATTTCCAATGTGGGGACAATTTATATCTTCTAGTCAGCGGCACAGCTATGGGCACCCGCATGCCCCCACAATATGCCAACATCTTTATGGCTGACTTTGAACAACATTTCCTCAGCTCTCGCCCCCTAGCACCTTTACTCTACTTGTGCTACATTGATGACATTTTCATCATATGGACCCACGGGAAGGAAATACTGGAAGAATTCTACAAGGATTTCAATAACTTCCACCCCACCATCATCATTAGCATGGACCAAACCACTTCCACTTCCTTGATGCTACAGTACAATTGAACAACAGCCACACTTCCACCACCTTATACCAGAAACCCACTGCCTGTTACACTTACCAACATGCCTCTAGCTTCCATCTAAGACACATTTCCCAATCAATTGTTTATAGCCAGGCCCTAAGACACAACCGGATTTTCTTCAATCCCACAGAGACAAACATCTACAGGATCTATATCAAGCATTCTTAAAACTAAAATACCCACCTGAAACAGATTGACAGAGCCAGAAGAGTACCCAGACATGAACTACTTCAAGATAGGACAAGAGGAGAAAACAGAATTCCACTTATCATCCCAAACCCCTCCAACACATTATTAACACTCTATAACATATGCTGGAAAATGACCCCTCACTCTCACAGGCATTGGGAGACAGGCCAATCCTCGCCTACAGATAACCTCCGAAGTGCAAACAAATTCCTTCCAGCAACCGCACAACAGACCTCTATCATACTCATCCAGGGACCCACTCCTGCAATCAACTGTGGTGCCAACTCTGGCCACACATCTATACACGTGACATCATCACAGGACCTAACCACATAAACCACTACATCAGAGGTTTATATAACTGCACATCCACCAATGTGATCTATGCCATCAAGTGCCGGCAATGCCCCTCTGTCATGTATATTGGCCAAACTGGACGATCACTATGACAAAGGATTAATGGACACAAATCAGATATTCAAAAAGGTAACACGCAGAAATCTGTTGGGGTACATTTTAACTTGCCTGGGCACTCATTAATGGAGCTCAAAGTTTCCATATTATTACAAGCCAATTTAAAAAACAAGCTTGAAAAGGAAGCTGCAGTGCTTAATTTCATTTGCAAGTTTGATACCTACAATAGAGGTTTAAACAAAGACCTTAACTAGATTAACCACTATATTCCACATTCTAATGACATAAAAGGCCAAACACAAGGTACTTAAGAGTACTTAGAACCTTCTCTATCAGCTTTATTTATCATGGAAACTTCAATTGACTGTTCTTTTTCCATTGTTTTCTCTTTTCCTTTCTCTCCCCGTTCCCTCTCTTTCTCTGCTATTTATTTGTAACTTGGGCTCTTTAAACTCCATTCATCTGAAGAAGTGGGTTGTGCCCATGAAAGCTCACAATACCATTTACATTTTGTTAGTCTCTAAAGTGCTGCAGGACTATTCATTATTTTTTAAGTTTTTTCTATTACAGACTAACATGGCTACCCCTCTGAAATGATGTAACTAAGGATACATTATGCTGCTTTAACCTGTTAAAACTAATTGAAAGGATTCAAAAACATCTGATGAAGTCAACCGGTGGATGTAATTACGTTAGATTTTATTTTCAAAAGTGTTTAAAAAGGCATTCTTAAAACTATTAAATTGCATAAATAACAAGAGCAAGAAGCAAAATCCTATTCTGGTTTAAGAACCAGATAAGTAATAGGAAACTAAGGGTAGTTCTAAATGGCTGCTTCTCTAAACAGTGTCAGAAGGGCTGATGTGTTAGTCTGTATCTGCAAAAACACCAAAGACTCCTGTGGTACCTTAGGTTACGTCTACACTGCACTATTATTTTGGAATAAGCTATTCTGGAAGAAATACTCCAAAATAGTTTACTTTGAAATAGCACGTCTACACTATAGGGAAGCCTGGAAATTAGTCTGAGGCAGGCGTCCCTAATATAGACGTGCTAATTCGATTTAGAGCCCCAGGAAGCAGTGGGGAGTAATTACTTTGAATGGCCATGGGAAGGAGCTATTTTGAAATAGCAGCATGGAGCATCCATACTACAGCTATTCCGAAATAGTGATTTCAGAAGACGCGATATTCCTCATGGAATGAGGTTTACAGACGCCAAAATAAGCCACCCATTATTTTGAAATACAGTAAAGTCTTGGTTATCTGACTTTCACTAATCTGACCTTCCATTTTATCTGACGGTGCTGCCTGTCATGTGACGGCACGGGGCTCCAGGGACACTTCATACCACAATGGCACGCAGCGCGGGCTCGGCAACCCTACCTCCCCACCCCACACCTGGGGTAGCTCATGCCGGTGCTGCGGACTCACCCAGTACTCAGGTATGCTGGGCCCGTGTCCTACTCGGGGCCCAATCCTGGCCGTCCTGCCACGTTACCGGCTCTGCTTTTAGGAGTGCCGGGGCCTTGGGCTCATCCAGGAGGCCCAGGGGAGGAAGAGGAAGGGGAAGGCTGGGGGGGGGGGTAAGGGAGTTGTCCCCATGAGGAGCGAGCCTGGCTCCTGGCCAGAGCAAGCAGGGAGTCTGGGCCGAGGCAGGAAGGGAAGGGGAAGGGGCGCCAGCAGGCTGAGGAGAGGCAGGAGCGCTGGGGCCCTGGGCATGTCCAGGCAGCCTGGGGGAGGAGGGAGGAAGAGGAAGGGGGAGGACGTGGCGTCCGGAATCCGCCAGGGAGGGGGCAGCGCGCGTGCCAACCGCTCCCAAGACAAAGAGCGGAGCCCGCTTGGGAGGCTCTTCCCCCCGCCCCCCGCCAGCTGCTGCTGCTGCCGTCCCTATTATTCGACATTTCCAGTTATCTGACCATCCTCCAATCCCGTTTAGGTCGGATAACCGAGACTTTACTGTAACCGACTAGCTGTGTAGACGCTTGCATAGTTATTTCGGAATAACGTCCGTTATTCCGAAATAACGCTGCTGTGTAGATGTACCCTTAAAGACTATGGGTATGTTTACAGTGCAACACTATTTCGAAATAACTAGCATTATTAAAAAAAAATTGGTCCGCATCTACATAGCAGGCAGTTGTTCGAAACAGAGTCAAAATACTGTCAAGCTGGAGGACTTCTTACTCCAACTCCTGTAACCCTCATTGTACGAGGAGTAAGGGAAGAGGGCTCTATTTCAAAATAAGTGCTGTGTAGATGCTCCCTATTTCGAAATAAGCTACGCAGTTGACCTAGCGCAATTTGCGTAGCTTATTTCAAGTTAAGCCCTGTTGTGTAGATGCACCCTAAAAGATTTATTTGGACATAAGCTTTCATGGGCAAAGACTCACTTCAGGTCCTCCTCATTGTTTTCTCTAAGCTGTGTTAATAGTTGGGTACCTCAGCCACTGAGACTATTATTGTTCAAGGGATTCACCAGTCCAAACAGGCTGTTTAAGTAGGCTTTTTCTGCAAGCTGGTGGGTTGTGTTTTTTCTCTCTCTCTCTCTCTCATCTGCTTAAGTGCTGTTACTTTTGCAGAGCAGGGCCCAGTTCCACAATAAAGTGCTATTCTGCTTTGTGGAAAGAAAAAAAACGAACAAGAGGTGCAGCATCCTGTACCAAGCTTTCCATTCTGCAAGAGCTTTTGTGCCATCAGCTTCAGATGACTTATAGATAACAAGCACAATAAACTGCTTTTATGCAGGGATCATCTGATACACTCTGACACAACTGTCCCTGTTGAAGAGCCTTCAACTGCACTGAAACTAAAAGCCACTCTCAGTCTTTCCTGTGTAAGTGAGAAGCCTGAAATCAAGAGTACATTGAAATCTGCCTTCAGCCATAACTCAAGAGATAAAAATCAGCGGCCTTCTACTGAAGCTGGATCATAACTGTAGTCAATAAGTTTGGGAATATTTCAGAGTAACCTCTTAAGGCATGAGATTTCTTTTCATAGGGTCTATCTTGTATAGTTTCCTTGCATTTATTGCAGTCAGCTGTTTAATTAAAAACACAGAGGATAAAAGTACTTCTATTCTTCATGCATCCATGTGGTCCCATACACCCATGTCGATGAATACAACCTCTTTCCCCACTCGAACCCAGGGATCTATAGACAACTTGTACTCAGACAAGCTCTCAGCTACATGACACAGGAAATGAAGAAGGAAAGTCTGAGTAATTAGGAATTCCTATCTTTGCCATCAATTGTTCCCTGCTTCACATAGCCTCCTAGTGCTTGTGTAACCCACACACCTTCTGGGTGTTGTGCACTGTCCCATCTAGGGCAGTGGTTCCCAACCACCAGTGCATGGGCTGCGAAGACTACCTGCATGCAGCACCCTGCCAGGCCGTGCTCCCAGCTGCTAATGAACCCTGCCCGCTGGGGAGCTCTGTTCCCTATAAGGTGTACATTTGCATGCACTGAAAATTCTCCTCCCATGGTGAGTGGCACTGTGGGCTGCCCTAGTGCGGGGCAGCCTCACCACAGCCTCAATTCCAGCTCTGGTAGCAGCCACGCAGCCCAGCCGACAGGGCTGGATGGTGGTCAGCTGCTCCGTCTCCTTTCCGTTGCGGGCAGCATGTTCAGGACCAGCAAGCGGAGCTTTTGCAGCCGTGAGCATCCCGAGGAGGATCAGGTTAGAGGCCACAGGGAGCCGTACTGGGTGTCTGTGATTTCCACCCCTCCTCCAGCAGGGTAGGAGGCTTTCCCTATGGGGTCTCCCCTGCCGTTTCCGGCCTGCACCACATGTCTGGCCGCTTCCCAACATCCTGGGGCACCCCAGCCTGCAGCACTGGTCGGTGTTGTGCAGGGGGAACCGGGCTGTTGGGTGGGTGCTGCGAGCCTGAAACACGCATGGGCTGAGTGACCCTGTGCCTCTAGGCCTTGACTGTTAACGGCCTGGGGACGAACTCTCGAGCCACCAGAAACGTGCACCCGCCCCTGTTACCTGTGCCACAGACACCGCCCACCTTGTGGCAAGGCAGGGCAGGGGTGTCTTCCAGGCCACGGAAGAGCACTTTGCTGCACAGCAGAAGGGTCATGCAGAGCCTTAGCACAGCCATGAACCGGGCAGCAGCACTCATCTGGCAGCTGGGAGGCAGCGCAGGGCTAGGTGAGGAGGATGGGGCTAATGCTGGAGGGCTCAGGGGTCATGGGGGGCTCTAAGAGGCAGGGGGC
>JANRFK010004440.1:17984609-18000045 GCA_030068395.1 Apalone spinifera | reverse complement strand
TTTAAGGGCTCCGGGGAGGGAGAGGAGTGTTCTTGGTTGAGGCCAGAGTGGCCATCAGAGCACCCTGGGAGGGCTGGAGGCCCCCTATTTTGAAATAAGTGTCTACACAGCGCTTATTTCGAAATAGCAATTTTGAAATTGGCGTTATTTCTTGTGGAATGAGGTTTACCAATTTTGAAATAAGCCCTCCGCTATTTCGATTTAATTTCAAAATAGCGGTTGGCTTGTGTAGACGCTAGGAAAGCTATTTTGAAATAACAGCTATTATTTCTAAATAACTTTGTGTAGACATACCCTAAGATAACTAATCCCTCTTTATTCAGTGTCTCTTCATACAAGTCTTTCCATAACATTCATTATGCTCATCACCCTTCTCTGACCACTCTCTACTAATTCTCTATTCTATTTTTTGACCTAATGCAGAATTAGTAGAGTATTCCAAATTAGATGGCACTGTAACAGGGTTAAAAAAGAAACTAGATAAGTTCATGGAAGATAGGTCCATCAATGCTTGTTAGCTAGGCTAGGCTGGAATGATGCCCCTAGCCTCAGTGAAAAAGCTGGGAATGGGCAAAAGGGATGGATCACTTGATTATTATCTTTCTGTTCATTCCATCTGAAGCACCTGGCATTGGCCACTCTCGGAAGACAGGATACTGGACTTGCTGGACCTTTGGTCTGACCCGGTATGGCTGTTCTTATAACAGAATGACTCCCATTAAACTTCAATAGATTTTGGACTATCACCTATATGAAGGAACATCTGAAAAACAGTGGCCATTGTTTAATAAAATATTCTCCATTACTGATTTATTCCAAGTGTAACTGCCAAGATGGATATGCAGTGTTACTGTGTTGGACCCTGGATATTAACGATACACAGTGAGTAAGATAATCTCTTTTATTAGACCTACTTCTGTTGGTGAAAGAGAGAAGCTTTTGAGTCTCACAGAGCTTTTCTTCAGGTGTGGGAAAGATACTCCAAGCATAAAGGTACTCCAAGTAAGTGTTAACTAGCCACTCTGCCTTGAATGCTCCCTTAGCATACTATATGGCTATGTCTAGAATGGCGCGATCTTGCGCCAGAGCTATGCAAATGAGACTCAGCGTTGGAATATCACCGAGCCTCATTTGCATAGCTAATGAGCCGCCATTTTCGTGGAAGGGGCTTTTGCGCAAGACGGGGCTGTCTACACTGCCCCTTCTTGCGCAAGAAAAACCCTCTTGCGCAAAGCCGCTATGCATTTTCAGGCATAACGGCTTTGCGCAAGAGGGTTTTTCTTGCGCAAGAAGGGGCAGTGTAGACAGCCCCGTCTTGTGCAAAAGCCTCTTCCGCGAAAATGGCGGCTCATTAGCTATGCAAATGAGGCTCGGCGATATTCCAACGCTGAGCCTCATTTGCATAGCTCTGGCGCAAGATCGTGCCAGTCTAGACACAGCCTATATGTTAACTACTTATGCTAAACAATCTGTCTCTCCTTGCATTTAATTGTGATGCTCTTTCTGAAAAAGCTCGTGTGGTTCAAATACTTGTCTCTGGACATGTCCTCCTTAGATTGAGGGACAGTGATCAATCCCAGCAGGGGTGGAGGAGTTGATTTATTATGTCTTCTATAGACATGATAAATCAAATGCTGAGCACTCCCATAGTGGCTCTGGTATTCCACCAGAATGAGAAGAGTAAGCAGAGTTGAAGAGCATCAGCTGTTGACTTCCCACAGGAAAACACCACTGTAAGTAGACTCTATAGCTTGGAGTCTGGATTCAGAGCAGGAAACAGCAGCTAAAGCTAGACAGAGAACATGCAGGATTCAATTTTGGCCAGCTTTTTAATGTTGTATATTTAGACAACATTGAAGATGGTGTTGAAAGTAATTTCTAAATTTGTAATAGGAACTTAATGGCATTCAGATAGAGAATGATTTATCACCTTCTCTATTTCTAATTGTAGGCTTGTTTGATCTAAAGTATAAAGCGAGTGAATGCAGGGTGAAAATTGCAAATGGAAATAAAGATGCTTTTTGTCTCAGTGCCCAAGAGTATCTGAGTTGATAAACTAAAAATGGGGGAGGGGTTAAGTGGAAAGGACTGTGGTTTTTTGTTTTGGGTTTTTACAAGCAATAGGAAGCACACACTGTATCTCATCACTGAACTCTAGGAAAGTCAACCGTGCTTTAGAAACCATATCATTATGTTCAGAAAGGCAATGGTGGTTCAAAATCCCTGTCAAATCTTTCATTCTCTAGCAGTCTCCATCCCACAAAACTATATATCCATGTATTTACTGAATCAGCTCTTCCAAGACTGCATCACATGTATAACTGCAGTTTGTGGAGAAAATGGAAATAATTGATTTCAGGCCTTCTGGCTGGATTGCTCTGCTTTTTGACTGACCTGATGATCTGCTAGCACTCAATGAAATCACTCTATGGAAGTAAGTTTCTAAGTATTTTTAAAATTTATACAGGGACCAAATTATCTAAACCTAAATTTTTACTATCCAATGTGAAAATAAGGCTACATCTTCACTGCAACAGAAAGTTCAAGATACCGTCGAGTCTATACCACAGAGGGTTGACAGGAGAAACCCTCCTGTCAGCTTCCGTTACCCTTCTCATCCAGGATAGATTAACGGGGTTGACTGGAGAGTGATCTACGGTTGATTTTGAAGGTCTTAACTAGACCTGCTAACTCGGCTGCCAGTGGATTAATCTCAGAGCATCAGTCTGGGCTGTAGTGTAGATCTAGCTTAAAAGAAGTTGACTAAAAACCCAATCTATGTGGTAAGACCAGTTCTCCTACAGCAACTTCTCCTAGACACATTAAATATACAGAGGAAAACCTCTCTGGCTAGTTCTTCCCCTAAATGGTTAAAGTATAGCCTAATATTAAGAAATAAAAACCTTTTCAAGCATATACCTACATCAGACATCTTCAGTGTAGCCCTCCATTTGTCAATACAGAGCAGAGTGGGCTATCTAAAGGAATGTCAGTGTTTGCAATGCACTAGGATGCGTGGTTAAATGGTTAACCAATGAGCATGGGCCTGCTACCTACTCAGAGGCAGCAGCATGGGTGGGGAACAAGTGGGAGCCAGTGCTCATAGGGAGCTAGCTTTTAAGGAGGCTCCCTGCAAGCACTGGCTCTGCCAGCGATACACTATTACCAAAAAAACCCCCCATGCTTTTTAACATCCCTAGTCAGTGTCACTGAGCCCTGTCCATGCTTTATGAAAATCAGCTTATGAATATGCATAAATTGAAGACACTTTATGACAGGGGTGGGCAAAAGGGACTCCACGGGCCGGATCCGGCCTGCCGAGCGGGTTGATCCAGCCCGCAGAGGCCCTGTTGCTCCCCTGCCCCAGGCCAATTCGGGCCTGGGGGTGGGGGGAAGCACACAAAGTTTCCTCCACCCTGCCAGGAGCCGCTGTGCACTCCCGGCAGGGCAGGAGGAGACTTTGCATGCTCCCAAGCCCTGATTGGCCTGGGGGCAGGAGGAGTGCGCAAAAGTTTCCTCCACCCTACCTCTGCCCTGCAAGGAGTGCATGGCACTTAGAAGTACCGTGCGCTCCTGGCAGCATGGGAGGAGGCTTTGCGCACTTCCCCCACCCCCAGACCCTGATTGACCTGGGAAAGGGGGAGCACAGGAAATCTCTTCCACCGCCAGGGGCATGGGTGCTTAGTGGGAAAGGGGGGAGGGGGCAAAGGGCCTCCCTCACCCCCAGACCAATCATGGTCTGGGGGGAAGGGAAGCCTGGAAGCATTTTGGCCCTGCCCCTTCCAGTGCAGCTCGGGGCCACTTCAAACATTTTTTAAGTGGCCCCCAGCAAAAAAAATTGCCCACCCCTGCTTTTTGCAAAATGCATAGCATTTTTAAGGTTACAATCTACTGAATGTGTATATCCTATTTTTGTGCATGTATCATTCTTATATGTGAGTTAGAAATATGAAGCATGAATATGGTTTTAATTCTGAATGTGCTAATGAGGGATATTAGGGATACTTTGGGAACATAATGGCTCAGTACTCAAACCAATAATCTGTGATTAGTCTTGTTTGTCTTGTAAGCCCAAACTGTGGTTGGTCCTAGAAAGACATGTGACCATGCCACCTGGTGCTGGAATCCATCTTGGATGTGATACTTTTCCATGGGGATATGATGTGCTAAACAAAGGGTTTCCACCCGGGAGGAAAGGCTATTTAAGGAATGGAGAGCTATCACGTCTTTGTTTTCATCTGGCCTTTGAAACTGCCTCGGCCATCCTAGGAGGATACACAAGAAGGAATCTGGAGGGGAACAATCGCTGTGCATATCTCTCTTCCACTGATAAAGGGGGCTGACTTTACAAGCTTTCTCTGTGTAAACATTTTTCAAAAAGTAAGATGGATTTATTTGGTGTTTTGCTCTCTTTTGAGGGTTAGTTTCCCTAGATCCCTTATAGCTGAGCAATCCCAGATCTAAATTGGTTCAGTATCTGCGATGCTCTGCAGGGGGCAATAACCCCAATCCTGTGCCTTGGTTGGGGGAGACTAGGGCTTCTGGCCCAGCAGGACTGGGCGTGGGGAGCCTGAGCAGGAAGGAAGGTGGGCATTAGTGGCTTGATCAGCACACTGGGGGACAACCTCAAGGGGATTTCTGTGATCCAACCTGTCACAGTCAGATTATTAAATATTATAAACATCAAATATATCATGAGAAGTCCTGTGGCACCTTATAGACTAACAGATTTATTGGAGCATAAGCTTTCATGGGCAAAGACCTACTTCTTCAGATATATACATACTCCTTCCACACAGCCCATGCTCCCATGTTGCATCTCACGAAGTGGGTTTTGCCCATGAAAGCTTATACTCCAATACATCTGTTAGTCTTTAAGGTGCCACAGGACTTCTCGTTGTTTATACAGGTTCAGGCTAACACAGCTACCCCTCTGATACTCATCAAATATATGTTGACTGGACTGGACTGTAACGCACAGAGATCCTCTTTTCTAACTCAGAATGTCCAAAGGCTCACGTCTCAACTGGTTTGTTCAAGACTTCACAGTCTGTAAAACGCTGCACAGCTTCAGCCCTTTAGCATAGCTACAGGCCTGGGATGAATTCTTGGATAAAGTTGGTTTTCAAGACAGAATGATGTAATTGCTATCATTCTCTTTCTGGCTGAAGGGCAAAGGGCCCACAGAGGTGTCAGATAAAAGGGCAACTGTTCCTGCAGTGCAGACGGGAGATGGGAGTTAAAGCTGCTGCAGGGATGTGGCCAGGACCAGCCTTAGGATTTAGGGAGCCCCATGCAGTACTATTAAACTGATTCCCCTATGCCTAATGGCAACCCTGGGGGAGGGGATGGCTTTTTTTTATGTGATTTTATAATCTTCATCAACACACTAAAATTTGCTTTGAAAATATTTCATTAAACTAAGGTCCTGTGGACTAACACAGTAAATTCAGAAACTGACAGTATATACCTGGGGTTGGCAAATGCCTGTTAACTGGCTTCACTAAAACCTGAATGGCTCTTTCACGGTTTCAGTGTTCTTCTAACAGGTCTGGCAGGCGTCTTCACTTTTAGGTTAACTAGATTTTCTCTGGAGGAAGCAGAGCCACAGAACAGAAATAGGAAAAGGTAGGTGGGTGGACATTAAGAACCAGTGGTGCCCCAAATGTTCAGGTGCCCTATGCAGCTACATATTCTGCATGTGAGTAAGGACAATCCTGTATGTGGCTTAGTGAGGCAGCTAAAGAGCCTCGCTAAGGAGCATGGGCCGTGTGGAAACCGTATGTATAAGGGGTGTGGACTATATGAACAGGATGCTCTGTAAGGGTACGTCTAGACTGCAGGCTTCCAAAAAAAAACTTTTTCCAAAAGAGAGCGTCCACACTGCAAAAACACATCGAAAAAGTGATCTGCCTTTTCAAAAGAGTGTCCACACTCACTGGATACTCTCTCGCATGTAAGCTGTGCTTACTATGACCGAGTGGCCACTAGGGCACCTGTGCTTTTTCCTGGAGGCCTCTTCTTTCGAAAGAACTCCCTCTTCTATGTCTACACATGCCTTTTTCCGAAAGAGCTCTTTTGGAAAAGGTGTTCTTCCTTGTAGAATGAGGTTTACCAATGTCGGAAAAAAACATGCATTTTTTTCAATTTTCTTTCAAAAGAACGCAATAGCAGTGTGGATGTAAGTGACATTTTTTCAGAAAAATGGCCATTTTTCTCAAAAAAAACAACAACCCTGCAGTCTAGATGCACCCTAAAGCAGATAAATACATAGCATGGTTAAACTATAATCCTGTATGCTACTGTTCTCCTTGCAATAGGTTACTTGTGATTTTTTTTTTCTCTGCAAATCTTATCTTTCATACATAGCAAAGCATCCACTCTCATTTCAGATGACACTTAAAGGAAATAAGAAAAAGGACAAATATAAAAGCTCCATGACTCTTTTCACCTCCCAGCTCCCTAGCCAATTAACCTGTTTCCTACATTTAAGGGTAGACAACCATGGAATTATAGCTATGTACACCACAAGCTGACAAAATCCATAATCTTCCAAGTATTCCTGGGAGGGCTCTTTTTTAGTATTTTGGTAATCAGTAATGAGAATCTGTACTGGAGCTGGTAAGCATCTAGAAATCTTTCCCAATAGGTGATTCTGTTAATTGGGGGAAGGGAGCAAGCTATATATATCTCTTCCTCCCTAGCTGCAAAGAGGAAGAAAGCCTCTGCCCAAAGTTTTTAGTACTTTGTACATCTTGCAATCAGAGATAAAGGTATTGCAGTGCCATTATATAGCAAACTGAACAAATTGCCTCTGTCACTTAGGACTTTGAGTTATTCTCAAAATCGTTCGAGTGGGTTTATGTATCTTCTCAAAGCTTTGGGGGATTTTCTTGAGCAATTTTGACTCCTCCATGTGACATCTTTCACTGCACGAAATAGAGCAGTTTCCTATGCTGCAAGTAAGAACAGTATTACTAAGTAATAGAGCCCCTAATCATGAAAGCAGGCTGAAGCTTTGTGGTAATCTCTTGTAAAGGCTGCATCTTTCATTCATTTTATATCAATATTTCCCAATTAGTAATCAGTCCCTAATAAGTTCTCCTTCCTCTGAGATGGTAGATAGTGCCCAGGTTACTTTGGTGGCCTTTGCCCTGAGCCCTACGCTTCTGTGACTTCCAATTTTACATTTTCTGCAGGAGGTAGTGAAATCTGGAGTAGGTAGGGGGTGTGTGTATGTGCGCGTGCGTGCGTGCGTGTGAGCACATGTTAATAAACACAAGTCCAAATGTGCACTTTATTTAAATAAAGAAATTAAAGATGGGGGGGGGGGAGTACAGGTTGGACCTCTGTATAATTCGGACTCCTGTCATTCAGCAACATCTGTGGTCTGGCATCCTCTTGGGTGCTCCTGAGCTGGAATACTCAAGGGGAAAAGGCTCCCTTCTCTAACCTCCCCCCCACCCACTCAGAAACTCCTTCCCTGCCCTCCCAGAGTTTTTGGAGAACCACAAATAGCTCATTCGGGGCTCGCAAGCTCAGGAAGGGAGTGGGAGGAGCAGGGACAGGGCGACACTTGAGGCAGGGTAATTGTGGAGCTGCACAGCCAGTGGTGAGGGCTGGGAGTGCAGCCTGGCAGCTGTGGGGCTCAGTGCACTCCCACAGGATTGCATTCCTGGCCCCTGGCCACAGGGCTGTGCATCCACCCTGCCTCTTCCTCCAAGCATCCTCCAGCCCACCCCCACCTCCCATTCCTGGCCAGTCAATGCCGGCCCCTCTGCTGCCACCGGAGCGGAGCCCCACAACTGGAGACAGCGGTGGGGCCGGCATTGACTTCCCCTGGTCCAGCAAATTCACTGGCTTAGGACCAGTCAAGTCTTGAGGGTGCTGGACCAGGGAGGTACAACCAATATGTTGCTGTGATAGAGGTATATAAAATCATGAGTGGTGTGGAGAGGATGAATAAAGAAAAGTTATTCATTAGTTCCCATAATAGAAGAACTAGAGGACACCAAATGAAATTAATGGGTAGCAGGTTTAAAACTAATAAAAGAAAGTTCTTCTTCACACAGCATGTAGTCAGCCTGTGGAACTCTTTGCCAGAGGAGGCTGTGAAGGCTAAGACTATAACAGAGTTTAAAGAGATAATGTCATGGAGGTTAGGTCCATAAAAGGCTATTAGCCAGGGGATAGAAATGGTGTCCCTGGCCTCTGTTTGTCAGAGGCTGGAGAAGGATGGCAGGAGACAAATCGTTTGATCATTGTCTTTGGTCCACCCTCTCTGGGGTACCTGGTGCTGGCCACTATCGGCAGACAGAATACTGGGCTAGATGGACCTTTGGTCTGACCGAGTATGGCCGTTCTTATGTTCTTATGCTGTGGCTGAGTTCATAAAGCCAAAAAGTTAAGAAACCAAGGTGATGTTCGGTAGAGTAATTATTATTCATGCATACACCACCACACTCTGCACAATCTCTTAAAGCACATGCATATTACAGCATTACTATCTAATGTGCACAGTCAGTCAGATTTTGGTTATCAGGACTGGAGTGTGGGCAGTCATACCTAGTGATCAGGGCAGAATTGGAACAAGGCAGGCACAGAGCAATTACAGCTGCAGACATAAGCATTGAGCAACCAGCAACATACTAGCGCTGCAGGGCTTACGAGTATGCCTGCTGACTCCCTTCAACCAGACAGTTCAGCTGTAGCCCCATCTAGACTCATTAGCCTGCCAGGAGACTGAACAGGCAAGTCCCAAGGTCAGCTGCAGGCCCTACCGCCAGACAGCATTTGCTGTGTGAGGCATAATTTTGATTACTGTGACCCATGGACTCCACATCTTTAACCATTGCATGCAATTGCCCTTTTATTGTATTGCTGGTGCCATAAAATAAAATATCAGAACAGCTCACAGGCTGTGGTCTCTGGAGCATTTGCTGGAGGTCTGTAAAGACCTGGCTGGTGGTGTGGTTTCAGGTTTTCCTCCTTACTTCCAATTGCTAAATGGTATTAAAAGAAACTTTAAAAAATACGTTGCGTTGTTTCCTACGACCACTTTCCCTATAAACAGTTGTGGTCTGTGAACTCATGAATGTACGAGAAGGTGGTTCATGAGAGAGAGGCTATTAAGATCAAAGCCCAAAAATGTTTAAGAACTCCTGAAGTTGGCTTGTCTATTCCTCTCTGCTTTCAAGAGGGTTAGGGGGTAAGTGTAGATTTGGCTGCACATTATTATAAAACAGGGTGCCTGGACTATATATGTTTGCTCCAACTGGGGGAGACGGGAAGGGGAACCAAGTGTGTGGTTGTCAATTCTATGCTGTGTTTGCCCTCTGGGGTGCCGTTGATATTGCAACCAATTCCTCTGATGCTTCATTGTTGTTATGCAAGAAGTATTCGTGCTTCAAGAAACATTGCCAATCCTTCTGTTTCCTTTTGTTCTACCCTGAGGCCATGAGGAAAATGGCTTGACAAAGCTCTTGCTGCTCTTATTCCTCTGAGTGCAAGATCTTGTTCCTGTTGCATAAGAAACCCCTGTGTGCTCTCACTGTTGAGCACAAAGCGCATTGGATACAACGATCCTGCAGACTCTGATTACTGTGTTACTATTGTAGCACTGTTAATTGGCACATCACTTCATGAGATAAAACATGGCCCGTGCGCTGCAGAATTTATAATCGAAGACAAGCCACAGGACAACACATTCAGGAGAAGGCTGCTACTAGGGATTATTAATGAGAAAGAGGAACCGGTGTCTACAGGGTTTTGAAGGAAGACGGAAAATACACTTGGTAGATAAGGACTGTAGGCTCCATGCGTAGGACTAAAATGAGAGAGAATAAAAAGCTGAGACAGGGAAAGGAGACAGATGCTTTGTCATACTGTGTGATGTGAAGGCAAATAAAAAGTAATACAGCGTAGTCACTGGGGTTTAAACACAGGGTTACAGTTACAATTCTGAGAGCATCACCATTTTTGGAATCAATTCTAGTTAAGGAACACACGTTGCTAGGAAACTTTTGTATTACAAGACATTCATCTTTGAACCTCTTGGAAACATTGCAGTAGTGGGGTTTATTTTTTCTGTGCTGAGGAAGTCATTTTAATGTTATTTCTGATACCTGTGTTTAGACAATATAGCAGAGAGAAAAAAACTTTGATTGTTCTGTGCAAAGATGAAAATCTGAATATAACACTTCCACTTCTCTTAATGAGTTTGTTTTGTCACAATTTTGATGTAGTTTATCAACTTATAAATCACAGAATAGGAAGAGACCTCAACAGATCATCTAGTCCAGTTCCCTGCATTGAGGCCAGACTCCCTCTCCCTGGGATCCCTCAAATCGAGTAAGATTTCCCCTTGGACACCTATAACTGGTGAGTGTGAAGATGAGAAATTAGGCCAATTCTGGCAAGGAACACTCTTTGGTAGAGCCTGCATGTGAGGTCTCTATCTCCATCAGTGCCAAACCCAGAGGTGTCGATGTGGGCCCAGGCACGCTCCCTATGTCTTATCTAAACCACACCAACAAGTGTTTGCCTAACCTGCTCTGAAAAACTTCCAACAATGGAGATTCAAAAACATCCCTAGAAAACTTGTTCCAGTGCTTAACTACCCTACAGTTAGGATGTGTTTTCCCTCCTGTCTGGTCTAAACCTCCCCTGCTGGGATTAAGCCTTTTTGTTCTGTCCCATAGGGTTAAGGAGAACAAACCAATAAGGGTGAGCTTCTTTCTTTTTGAAACGCATTCCAGGGACTGCCATATGACATGCCATTAGCTGGAAATAGAAGGTAGAAATTCTCATGGGCCCAGTAAACAGGGTTTTGTGGAGTAGTAAGTTAGCCCTTATTTGGGGGAGATGGCTTGGTATTTCACAATGCACTTACAGAAACTTTCTGCAGTGGGAGGACCTACAAATAGATGAGACTAGTTAGCCAGACATTTTCAAATTAAAAATAATGGATAATTCAGTGAGGCTAATTAACCATTGACATAATCTAACATGGGAAGTGGGGGATTCTTCTTTTCTTGATGTCTTCAGATGGGAATTGCATGCCATGCTTTCTAGAAGATGCATTAGTTATACACAAGTTATTTTGTTCAGTTCAGTGGTAACAGAGTGAAACATAATGTCTAGTTTTACACAGGAGATCAGACTACATGATTGAATGGTCCTTTCTGGCCTTAAACTTTATGCATCTATGAATGTTATAAAATTAAGATGCTGTTGTCTAATGTGGAATTCCTGAGCTATGTCACGATGATTGAGGAGCATTACATAGCCTATACAGAGGGTCCTCTGGTACAAAGGGCCTGCTCATACTAAAATGGATCTGGCTTCCATTTGCTGAAAAAAAATTCAAAACCTATTATGTGGCATATAATAGTATTTCTTTTATATATTGACAAGAGCATAAGAACAGCCATACTAACTCAAACCTATATTATATCTGGCCCAGTATACTGTCTTCCAACCATGGCCTATATCAGATGCTTCGGAATTAATGAGCAGAATATGCAATTTTCAAGTGATACATCCCCTGTCATCCACTCCCAGCTTCTGGCAATCAGAGTCTAGGGACACCCAAGTCATGGAGCTGTGTCCCTGACCATCTGGGCTAATAACGATTGATGGGCCTATCCTCCATGAATGAATCTAATTCTTTTTTTTGACCCCTATAATAGTTTTGGCTTTCATAACATCTCCTGGCAATGAGTTCCTCAGGTGTGCATTGTGTGAGGAGGTACTTTCTTCAGACCATTGGTCCATCTAGTTCAATATCTTGTCTTTCAACAGTGGCCAATACCAGGTGCTCCAGATGGAATGAATAGAACAGGCAATTACCAAGTGACCCATCCATCATCCACTCCTAGCTTCTGGCATTCAGAGGGAAGGGACAGAGCATGGGGTTGCCTCCCTGACCATCTTCACTAATTGCCATAGGTAGACCTCTCCTATAAGAACTTATATAATTCTTTTTTGAACTTTGCTATAAACTTGTCCTTCACAATGTCCCCTGGCAACAAGTGCCACAGGTTGACTGTGCGTTGTGTGAAGTACTTCCTTTTGTCTGTTTTAAACTTGCTGCTCGTTAATGTCATAGTATGACATTTGGTTCCTGGGTCAAAAGTCTCAGAGGGGTAGCTGTACTGGTCTGTAACTTTAAAAAAACAAAATTATAAAATATCATGAACTTTCATGGGCAAAATCCACTTCCTCAGATGAGTATCTAATGTGCTATGGGACTACTAGTTGTTTTTCTTGGTTCCTATGTGATGGGAAGGAATAAATAACACTTCCTTAATCACTTTCTCCACACATTTTATGGTTGTGTAAGCCTCTATCATATCTCCTCTTACTTATCTCTTTTCCAAGCTGAAAAGTCCCAGTCCTTTTAATCTTTCCTCATATGGAAGCTGTTCAATACTCTTAATCATTGTTCAAGTGACCCTGGGCTTGAATAAAGCTATTAACTGGTTACCATACTACAAAGCCAGTTTCCCCTGCCTTTAACATTTGCATTTTCACATGCATGTAATATTCAAAGTGTGGGCCTGACAGATTTATGTGTTGGTGTTAAGATATTTTTATCTTATTAGCTACCCTTTGGTACATAGTAATGGTTCCTAACATTTCTGCTAGCTTTTTTGACTGCTGATGAATACTGAGTGGATGTTTTCAGAGAACTATCTGCAATGACTCTAAGATTTTTCTTGAGTTATCACAAGTAACTTAGACCCCATCATTTTGTATGTGTGGTTGGGATTGTTTTCCAATGTGCAATATCATTGCATTTGCATTGATCAATATTGAATTTCATCTCCTATTTTGCTGTGCAGTCACTCCTAACAAATAATTGATTTTTAAAAATTGTAAAGCTATGTGTGTCTCAAGTTACTGTCAATTTTACTCTAATGTATTAAAGAAGTTGAAGCTATATTGACTAGATGTTGCCATTCAGTGGGTCTATCTATAAATATTCACAACTTCAAATTTTTTTTGTTCTATGGTTCAGCATAGTCCTAGTGTTCTCAAAACAAGTTATCTGATAAATGTCAATATTATTAATAGTTTATTAAATGAATCAATATGGTACAATGTGTAATAAATAGTATTTAACTACTTCTAGTTCCATATTAGACCTTGGGATAGATTTTTCCAGGAATTGTCTCTATGTCAAAAGTTTCAAAACTCTGCTCAGGAAGAGAGCAGAGACCCTGCCAAGAAATTTTGCTCCAGAGTGTTAAACATCTGCTACCCAAAAACTGATTACACCAACTTAAAAGTGATCTGTGAAACAAAACCACACAAAGAACACTTCAGACTTTTAAACTGTGATGGAGGGAGGGTTCTCTTTGCTTCTTAAGACATTTAAAAAATCAGAAGGCAGGTTCTCTGCTCCAATGAAGTGGAGAAAGATAATTTATACCTGCTAAATATCAGCCCCCATGTCTTCAATTCTTTGTTTTTGCCAGACAACCTCAGTAGGATCTTTGAAGAGCCAAACTAACAACAAGGTGGGAACAGAATGTGCAGGAAACACTGAGCAAGATCATAAACACTTCTGCTACGTGGAGCCAGGGCTGGATTCAATATCTAGGTGTCACTCGCAGGCACAGAGTCTGGGTGTAGAAAAGAAAGGTTTAATAAAAGGAGGAAAGTAACAGCATTAATTTGGGAAAACACTGCAAACAAGGTTCATAAAGATAAAGCATGAGTAAAAGGCCTACCCCACGTAGGTTGTCCTTTTTCCCCTCAGGTTCTTAAGTCCAACAACCTAAACGTTCCCCTCACATGCCCAAACCGTCTCTTCATCCTACTCACAGTTCCTGCAGACCCAGAGTTCAGAGGTACATTCACAGATTTCACATCCCCCTCTCCCCAGATGGGGGCAGGTAAAGAGGCATCTTTCGCACTCATTAAGTTAGTGCAAGCATAAATATCACTGTAGCTGAAGTAGCACACAGGCCCACCAATGGGGGAGGCAAAGGGGACAGCTACCCTGGAGCCCAGCAATTCAAAAGGACCTGAAGTTCCCAGCCACTGCCACATCCCACGCCCTTTAAATCGCTGTGGGAGCACTGCACGGTGCACTCTGGGCAGTTCTGAGGCCTGCCAGAGGTGGGGAAGGGGGTGGCACAGCACACTCTGAGCGATGCTGAGGGCTGGCTCCCCCCCAGCCCCAGCCCTTCCACCCAATGCCCCATCCCTTCTGGGAGCATGGGGCTGGCCCCCATCTACTTTGCTCAGAGGCCTGGCAATGCTGTTGGCTCCCCTGGTGTCACAGATAATGGCAGGAGGGAGGTAAGGCTAAGCCATGCAGAGTACATATCTACCAGTTTCAGGCAGGTTTGTACTCTTCATAGCTCAGCCATTCCTCTGCTGTCACTCCCTGTGCTACCAAGATGACTATTTATACTCGGGCTAGCTCACTGAGAACTGGCGAGCAGGGGAACTACACTCCCAGCTTCTAGTGTAGACCTAGCTTTTGGCTGTAACATTTTTGGGGCAGAGACCGTCTTCTTGTTCGGTGTGTACACAGAGCCTAGCACAAAGGGTTGTGTGGTAGCTCCTAGATGCTACCACAACACAAATAAAATAAGATGGTCTTGCTTGCCATTTATGGATGACATGCATAGACTAAGGCTCTAAACTGGAAATTAAACTGGAAACAATGTATGTGAATAAGTTCACCAACACAGTTGGTGTCCTAGTCAAAGGACATGAGTAAAATTATTCATGTTTGCAAGACCAGGGCCTGACACATTGCATACTCAAATTTTATTGCAGGTCTTTTGTCCCTTGTTTCCTGGCATTACTCATCTGTTATTATTCATCCCCTCTATACTCAAGGGGCATGGGGCGGGGAATCATTTGGTTAAGAAACCAAGGGCATACAAATAGTTCATTGTTTTAGCCTACTGCAAGAGCACAAAGAGCCACTCATGAAGTCATTAGAAAGCACCATTTTCTTGTTTCTCCAAGTTATAGGTTCTCTGTACTGCCACTTGATGGAGTTTAGGGATTTAGGCCACCATGAACCTTCTTTTCCAAACCAGGGCTGTGGATGCTACTTGTAAAATGATAGATTGTCCCTGTAACCTGAGAACAAAGGAACACAGCTGGCATATTGCTATAACAGGAGAACTAAGGAAAAAGACTCATCAAAGATTCAAAAACAAGAGTTTACTTTAAACTAGGCCTGATGAAGGTGTCAAATCCCAAATGTTAATATAATTCCTTCCTGTGAAAAGTAAAGAAATAAACTGTATGTGTTTATTTTTTAATTAAGTGAAGTTTGTCAATTAATATACTAATGTTTGTCAGATCTTCAGATGGGAAGTGTTATATGTGACGGTGCGTTGGGGTTTTCCCATCTCCTGCACCCTCGTAATGGCACAGACAGACTCCACCAGCCAGTAGAATAGAG
>JANRFK010004440.1:17941249-17958405 GCA_030068395.1 Apalone spinifera | reverse complement strand
CACCACCACCACACACCAACAAACACAAGCTCAGCACACAGTAAGAAAGCCCCACTAACAACACGCGCTTCCTTCAAGAGTCCTGTATCTGCTTCTCCTTTACCTGGAGAACTCCCTCTCTAAACTCCCTGTTAGCATTCACCTGTTCGCAAGTTGGGTTGATCTGCCATTGCATGGCCCACACAGTGGAAAGTTGTCTAATGTGCCCTTCAGTTTTCTCAGTCATCTTTCAAAGAGAGGTACTGAGGACAGGAAGGGGAATCTATTCTGATGTAGAGTCCAGTTTCCATTCACATCCATAACTTTCTTCAGCTGGTTTAAGACACTATTTCTTCTAAATGTCTCTGTCCCTGGTCCTGCAAGTGCTTCCCTTTGCACGTGTGAGTAATCCATTGACATCCATGAGATTACGCATGTGAATGAACATCCACATCCCTGTCTGTTGCAAGAATGGGACCGTGCCTTCATTTCTACTCAGCTCAGCAGACCACCCACATTCTCCTCCACCAATGTGGTTAAGTTGCTGCTGAGCAGTTCACTTTATAAAAATACCATCCTTCACATTAAAGGGTAACTTATAGGCAGGAGGCACTTCCACAAGGGAAGCTGGTCAGGAGGGGGAAAAACCTTCTGGGTATGTCTACGCTATGGGTTTTGTGGGAAGAGGCAATGCAAATGAAGCGCTGATTAGCATTTTGTCACGCTTCATTTGCATAATCTATTCTGAGCCATTTTTGTGCAAGGGGTTTTTGTGCAAAAACGAGCAGTGTGGCTGTGGCCATAAGGACCTTGTGCAAAAAGTGTTTTTGTGCGAAATGGACATGTCCACACTGCTTGTTTTTGCGCAAAAACCCCTTCCACAAAAACGGCTTGGAATAGATTATGCAAATGAAGCATGACAAAATGCTGATCAGTGCTTCATTTACACTATGGGTTTTGTCGGAAGAGACAATGCAGACATAGCCTGTTGGTATGGGGGGATGCTAATAAAAGCAATATGACCAGATCAGAAATTTTGAGTGAGGAGAGTTAGTGCCACATCCAGTGAGCCCTACAGCAAATACACAACTTGCAAATCCAGAAATGAAATCCCTGTGAACTGAATGGTGGAGCACAAATACCAGTGCACACGGGCTGGGAGAGAAGTGAGTTTGTGGTCCACAGTCAGGCTTGCTACTAACCCAGAAAGGTTTGTATATAGAGTGCGGGAACAGAATAATGCATTATCAGGGAATCTTCATTAGGAAAAAAGTGCACCCTCCGCAGTCTTTAATGGACTTAAAACGATTTCTTTAATGAATATCTTTGATTTCAAACAACACAGACACACACCTTGTTATGTAACAGCAAGCACAAAAATAAGTACATCTGAATAATATCGAAGAATTTCTACAAAGAACAGCATGGACTGCAACATCATTACTTCCCTAAGAGTCTCGTGTTTGCTATTTGCCTGTGTTTAAATTTTTTTTTTTAATTTTCCTTTGATAAAATTCTTCCTATAATTTCATAAACTAATCCAGCAAGATATTGCTTTATGTAACTGTAGGGGGACACATTTTTTCCTAAGGGGAAGTGGGACACTGCATAGGGCAGGCTTGAGGCCCCCATGCAAACTCCTTCCCACCAGCCATCCTTGCTTAGAAGCTCCAATCAGGAATCAGAACCCTATTGTCCTAAGCACTGTAGAAATATAATAAAAAGAAAGTCCCTTCCTTACATAGTTGAGAGAACTCATGTTGCAAACATAAGACCTGTTTCTTTGCTCTACCAGGGTCAACTTAGTACAGGATGTGTGCATGGAGAGCATACAGGAGCCTGTTCAAGCTGCCTGATGATTAGGTCTGATTTGCATCAGTCCAGGACCAGTTAAAACAGAATAAATAAAAAAAACTTGGCTTCTTGTTTCCTGTGTATAAAGATATTGAATAGGTGGAAGAGTATGAAGCCAAGAACACTTTGCCTCTGCGCCAACAGCTCTAATTCAAAGCTGCCACACAGATTCTGAACTAGATACAGCAGAGCCAATTAAAGTAATTCTCCATTAGCTGGTCAGCTTGACAAACAAGGCTCTTATTCTACAGGCTGCTGACTTAGTTTTCACTGACTCAAGGAAATCATTGTCAAGTGTCTACAGCGCTCTGAAGGGCAGGACTAGGGATCACGGGTGGTAGATGCAGCTGGGGCTAGGGGAGGAAGGCCCCCAACCCCATCTATAGCCCTGCCCCCTATGCTGAGGCCCTAGCCCCCCATGGGGATAGGAGGAGAAGCATTGCATGAGCCCCTCCCCCCCACGGAGAGGGGAAGAGCATGTGTGCCCCCCAACATCTGTGGAGCAGTGGAGAGGGAAGAGGCTGCAAGGCTTGAGCCTCCCTGCCCTCCGAGGCCGTGGGAAAGGAGAAGGCTATCTGGCTCCGGCGTATCCAGAGTATGGGGAGGGCAGGCGCTCCAGGGTAGCAACACTGGGCGGGGCCAGGCTGGCAGTTTGGGAAGGCAGACCCTTCCCCCGCCTAAGCCACTGGAAACCCATGGTAGGGATGAACCAGCACCTTCAATCCAAGATTCTTTTTAAGTTTGAGTGGGAGAGGGGAGAAAGTTAAGATTTGGATTTCTAGGTCCAAATCCGCTTCTATGGGTTTAGGTCCCGATCTTAGCCTAAATTGAAAAGGGCTGCATTCTTCTTTAGAGGATGTCATAGAATTACTGAGGTTTTTGGGACTGAAATCTCATAAGAACAGCCTTGAATTGGCCTTGTTCTCTGTCCTAAACGTAAATTGGATGTAAAAATGGTTAAAAATGCTAATCATGTAAACGATTATAATTCAGTTGATTACATGGTTAAATGCTACCAGCCCCTTAGGCTCCCTGTGCTGCCTGCCCACCGGAGTTCAATCATTAACTGGAACCAATAAGCATCAGTTTATCAGTTAACCAGTTAAACTCTTAGGCTGTGTCTAGATTGGCATAATTTTCTGGAAATGCTTTTAACTGAAAAGTTTTCCGTTAAAAGCATTTTCGGAACAGAGCATCTAGATTGGCACGGATGCTTTTCCACAAAAGCACTTTTTGCGGAAAAGCATCTGTGCCAATTTAGACGCGCTCTTCCACAAAAAAGCCCCGATGGCCATTTTTGCGATCAGGGCTTTTTTGCGGAAAACAGATCTGAGCTGTCTACACTGGCCCTTTTGTGCAAAAGCTTTGTGCAAAAGGGACTTTTGCCCGAACGGGAGCAGAATAGTATTTCCTCAAGAAGCACTGATTTCTTACAGTAGGAAGTCAGGGCTTTTGCGGAAATTCAAGCGGACAGTGTAGACAGCTGGCAAGTTTTTCTGGAAAAGCAGCTGATTTTCCAGAAAAACTGGCCAGTCTAGACACAGCCTTACATCACTACTCCACTACCTTTCAGCTAAAACATTCACCACTTAATTGGCTTCACTTAACAAATTTTATGATGCTACTTTGTAGTTCTAGTGGGATTGTGAGGGGATTGTGATGGGGGGACAAGGAATGGGGTGCGCAGTCTGGGAGGGGGCACGGGTGTAGGATAGATTTCTGATGTGAGGTACAGGATCTGGAAGGGAGTTGTGACTGGGGCAGGGGTACAGGAGGTGTTAACAGAGTCTGGGTTGTGACCTGGGGCAGGGTGAGGGGCTGCAGAGTGTTTGGATTGTGACCTGGGTCAGGGAGTTGAGGGGGGAAGAAAGGACAGTGGGAGGGAGAGGGTGCCAGTTGCTGGTTTTGGCTGGGAGGTGCTTAACTGAGTAGGTGGCTCCTGCCCAGCTACCCATTGGGGCCTTCCCTGTTTGCTGGGCTCCACACACACTGGGAGCATGTCTCTCTCAATAACTCCCCCAAATAGGCCACCTCCATGACTTGGTGTGATCACACTAAAGTTCAAAGTAGCATGGACATGGGTGCATTTAATAAGTAGCCCGCCAATTCACATTACATGGGCCAGAAAGCTACTGAATCAGTTATCTAGGGCTGAAACTTTGTTGTATTGCGCACTGCTAATCTATTGAGCACCAGATCTTCCACTGTAAAAAATGTATTGTGAGTGTATAATTGTGTATTTTAGGTTGAGCAGAAATCAGAGTGTTTTCAGCTATCTGGCTACCTTGCTTGGATGAACTAAGTAGAAATAGGCCCAGTTTATCATTATCTTTGATCTATGTTTAGATAATTTCTAAGGCCAAACTCAGAAATAAATATAACCTATGTGAGATAAATTTGGGCATATCTAGCTTGATACTATAAAATGGCTGTTCAAAGTGCGAAACGGAAGCACTGGTACAAAGTCTATCTGGTATAAATAGTAACCGGTTACATTCCTCTGTAATGACGGATCCTTTTAATATCCTTACTTCTGTCCATTACTTGTAATACGGTGTTGCCTACAATCCAAGCTTACGGCCATTATGCTGGGGACTGTAAAAGCACAAAGAGTCCCTGCCCTGTAGAACTTATAAGCTTATTAGACAGAACAGACAAAGGCTGGGAGAAGAGGTGATCAAACTCCCTCCTCTGACAGATGAGGGACTGAGGAACAGCGAGCAACTTTCCCAAGCCCACACAGGCAGTCATGAGTACAATCACTGCGCCCATATCTTCTTAGCATTAGACCGGGGCCTTAATCACAAAGCCACCCTTCCACGTCGACCTATATTTGTGCCTCAAACCCTACCTGCATTATACAGATCTTACCCACGAGCAGATCATATATTTAGTATGATATTTCAAGATCCATCCATTTCAGTGGTTTCTAACGTTATGCATCTGTTGAAGGCTATACTGGGTGTGTTTTTTATTTCTTCTTCTAAGACTTGTATTATTTGAAAGGGCCTTGGTTAATTTTAAATGGTCACTTTTCCAAAATGACTTAAATGCTCCTTCCAGTACTAGGCCTCTCAAGAATCATGGGACAATCTGGTGCCTTTAAAGATTATTTTATTTTATTTTATTTTTCCTTCCACTGTGCTGTATAAAGCCCCCAAACAAACAAGAGGGAAAACTGACTGGTTATAAAGGGAAGATGGTGAAAATGACCATAGATGCAGTTCTGTCAAATATACACCATTAAATCTTGCAGATGATTGACATTTTATACATGACACTATAGCAGAGGTGGGCAATAATTTTTGATGGGAGGCTATTCCAAGATTTTGGAAAGTAATCAAGGGCCACACTCTTCCATGATATTAATGGAGGAAGTGAAGAGTCTGCGATGGAGGTTGGGTGCAGAAGGGAGCTTGAGATAAGGGATTAGGGTGCAGGAGGGAGAGTGCGGTCTGGGAGGGAGAGTGGGTGAAGGAGATTGTTGTGACCTTGGGCAGGGGTTTGGGAAGTGACCTAGGGCAGGAGGGGGTTGTGATCTGTGACCTGCCCTCTCCTGTACCCCAGGGGATTGGGCTACGGGGGGCGGGGGAGGGCAGGGGTTTGGATTTTGACTTTGGACAGGGGAATGAGGTGCTGGGCCTGGGAGGGTGTTGGTTCAGGAGGGGGACAAAGGGTTTGGCTTATGTGAGGTAGGGGGGCAGGAGTGGGTGAGGGTAGAGGATTGGGGGAAGAGAGAGGCTCTGACTGGGTGACTTGCCTGGGTGACTCCCAGGAAACAGCCCAAAAGAGTTCTCAGGTAGCTTCCCCGCCTGCCCAGCACAAGCTACATGGGCCATGTGCATTGGTGAATAAGAGCCTGAGGGAAGATGGGGAGGGTGCTTCTCATGCTGCCGGTTCTTCAAACAGGCAGCTCCCATTGTCCAGAAATCTACCAATGGGATTGTGCAGGGGGCGGAAGCAGCCTGTGAAGAAGCACCACTCCCCCCTCATTGGACTTACAGCTGAGAGAGGAAAACAGCTGCAGCGGCCACCTTTCTGAGTGGTGTGGTGAAGGGGTTGTTAGTCACGCAGGGAGTCTGCCTGAGGCTCCCCACTACGTCCGCAGCCGGATCCTGTAGCTTGTTGGGCCAGATCTGGCCTCTGGGCCGTATTTTGCCCAATCCTGCATTATAGGCTGGTTAGCATGTACAGGATGTGCTTTGATTTAAAAATGTTGGTTTTCTCACCTTTCGTTTTTTCTGTCTTATTTTCGTTGTCATAGCATCTCTTGCTACCACAAGAAATCTGCTGCTTATTTGTAGGTAAATACATCTCTGATGTTAGCATCTATTAGAAACTTTTCTTAATGCATGAGGTAACTAAATTAAAATAGGAAGGACAAAACATATGTGCAGGCAGAGTACAATTCAGCCAATTAAATTGCTGGAAGCAGTTTTAATTCTATCAAATGTTAATACGTTTATCGCAATATGAGTGTTTCTTTAAAAGCTATATTAAGTTTATAGATCTGCAAAATTAAACTGAATACATGACATTCATATAATGGAAGCTGTTCAGAATATGTAACTTCTCACTAGGCAACACAGCATAGTTAATACAAAGAGTTTTCCTGTTTCAGTTGCAAATTCTCAGAGGGCCCCTTTGCAAGGGTGTGAGGAGAAAGGATGACTATAAACAAGACTCAAAAAAGAGATATAAAACCTTAATGTGACTTTTGCAAAGAAACACTCACTGATGGAGCAAAAGCCACTTTTCAAAACCTATTTCTTCCATGAGTGTCCACTTGGCAGTTAATTTCTTCTTTTTGCATTGGTTTTATATTAAAAAAAAAAAAAAAGTGGTGAAGCTCGGGTATTGCATCATGGCCATTCTTGTCATTTGTGAGTATCTGCACTGAAACCAGGTTCCACTAAAGACTGTGTCAAAACTCTTATTGACTTAACTGAAGTCAGGATTTCACCTCTAATATTATGTTGTATTTTCAAAAGCAATTTTTACTAGCATCAGTTTTTCTAAGAGTATGTGTTGAAAAATGGTGCAAGGAAAAAAAAATCACTTTGAACCTGATTTTAAAAAAAAATGCCAAACTGCTCTTCAATCTTAACTGTCCTGCTGCTTCAGTCTGAGGCGTGGAAAATACAGTTGGAGGAGCTGATCCAGTGCTATCTGAAATCAATAAAAGTCTTTCCATTACTTTCAGGAGGGGTTGGATTGGCCCAGTGATGAGACTAGCTCAACCTACACTTTTGCAGGAATAAATGCAGAGCTAAAGCATTGTTTAGTAAATTCTTGCTAGATGTCCAGAATTCCAGTATGACTATTTGATATTCATTTGAGAATTATGCAGGTATTCATCATGTTCATGGTTGATCACAAAGGAAAACTGGTGATGGAATTAAGGATGTTAAATTGTGGTTATCAACTAATACAATTTGTCTCATCTACATAATTAATTGATAAGGAGCTGCTCTGCAGAGCCACACCCCTTGCACTGTGGCTCTGCATTTTAAATGTAGTAAGAGCTATCGGGCTCTTACTACATTTAAAATGCAGAGGCACAGCATCCCAGACCAACACAAGCCAAGACTGCTTCGTCCTGGCTCATATCGAGTCCAGCAGCCGCTGTACGCAATGGTCAGGGCTGGCCGTGGCCAGAGGCTTCTGCCGAAGCAGCCCCTGCATGTGCCAGCCCCAGCTGCTGTGAATGGGCTGCTTGATGGCAGCAGCCCCTGTCTGGGGGCAGTAGCTCCTTGCTGGGACCCTTGTAGATAAGGGCTGTTTCACAGTAGCCTCCTCTATCCACTCCTGCTGCCTGTAACGGAGGCAGTGGGGATGGGGAGCAGACAGCACCAGAGAGACGTGCTGGAGAGAATCTGCTTTTAAGCCGGCTCCCACCAGCTCCCACTCCTGTTCCCCCTCCCACCTTGCTGCCTCATACAGAGGCAGCAGGGGTGGGGGGGGGAGTGAGTAGTCAAGTACTCCACTCAACTAACCTATACGCTTATGGTTATCGAGTAGTCGACTACTTGCTAACATCCCTAGATGGAATAACAATAGAAGAACTTGAAATCTTTCCATGCAAAAGCCTGGTTAGAACAAAACCTTGTATCTGATGCTAATGCTTACTATATGTGAGATGCTTCGGGGGTACCCGAGTTAGTCTGTACAGGATAAACTTAAAAAAAACAACAAATAGTCTGGTAGCACTTTATAGACTAAAAAACATGTAGATGGTATCATGAGCTTTCGTGGTCACAGCTCACTTCTTCAGATGATCGGTCATCTGAAGAAGTGGGCTGTGCCCACAAAAGCTCATGATATCATCTACATATTTCGTTAGTCTATAAAGTGCTACCAGACTATTTGTTGTTTTTTTACGTTTATATGTAAGATGTTCAACATGTATCCTCCAAGAGATTGTTCATTGTTATTTTATTCAGTGGTGTAGTAATAAAACTTTCTACTTTGGGGAGGGAAGTGAATGGAAGAGTGATATATTGCTAATTATATGTCTGAAATGCAGCACACTGAACAGAACTGGTGATATACAAGGGTACAGCACTTTCTTCGCCATTGCTTGCCAAAAAGAAAGTACTGCATCAATACCAATGCTAGTAGATTGTGTGTGGTTTTCTTTTATTTTTTATTTGCTTATTTTTGTCTCTTGAAGACAAAAAAGCTAATGACATGTTAGGAACCATTAGAAAAGGGGTAGATAATAAGACAGAAAATATCATAATACCACTATTTAAATCCCCAGGGTATGCTCACACTTTGAATACTACATGCAGGTCTTGTTACCCCATCTCAAAAAGGATAGACTGGGATAAAGTACAGAGAAAGGCAACAAAAATGTTTAACAGTATGGACCAGCTTCCATATGATAAGATATTTAAAAAGACAGGAACTTCTCAGCTTGGAAAAGAGACAATTAAGAGGCGATATGATGGAGGTCTTAAAACCATAAATGGTGTGGAAAAAGTGAATAAGAATGTGTTCATTCTCATAACACAGGTCACACAATGACATTAATAGGCAGCATGTTTAAAACAAACAAAAGGAAGTACTTCACACAACGCACAGTCAACCTGTGGCACTTGTTGCCAGGGGACGTGTAAAGTTCAAGATTGTAACAGGGTTCAAAGAAGAATTAGATAAGTTCCTGGAGGACAGGTCCAATTTTCCCTTTTCCAGCCACGTGCGGAATAAGTTTTATGTGTACTAAGGCATGTTTTTTTGTTTAGTAGAAACAAAAAAACTAGCAGTGGGTGCTCTAATCAGCTGGGTGGCATTTGGAATCCCTCTTAAGTGGCTGCACAAGTGCACACCTTACAGGGAGCTCTGAATAGGTTCACCAGTGGCTTTTAGCCAAGAGAGGCAAACCCATGGTTTATCCCTCACTTCTGACTGCCAGAAGTTACGTGTAGATGCCAGGATGGGTCACTCAGTAATTGCCTGTTCTGTTCATCTGAAGCACCTGGCATTGGCCACTATTGAAAGACTCGATGGACCATTTGTCTGACCCAGAATGGTCATTCTTATGTCCTTGCTGTCACACAGTATTGTCAAGTTTGAGTGTCACTCTTCACAATATTCTTTAGGATTCTTAAGAAAGGAATCAAATTTGAAAGCAGGTGCATACAGAATCATTAGTTTAGATATTTGTGGGATGCGTAAACAAACCTGTTACTAACATGCCACATTTCTGAAGTAGAAGGTGAAGGAGAAGAGCTGGAGGGGATGACAATTTTTTTCTCAAATCAAATGGGTAGTGTGTGGAAATGGAAATGTTAGAAGTGGTTCATTGTGCTGGGTTTTTTTTTTCTAAATAGACCATGTATCTGCTATAGCAATAGCTACAGTTAGCATGCAGTCTGCTGTTTATATAGAACACCAGAAGTTTAAATGCAGTCCTAATGCCACTTTAATGTGTATATTATTGGGATGGGAATTTGCTCTCCCCCCTCGCAGAATGTATGGTGGAAGTGGCTTGATCTCTAGCAAAGCTTGCTTGTTATGTAGGCGGATGGCAGGGTTTTTGCTCTCCTTAATTTCCTGTGTTCGGAACAGATAGGGTTTCTCTAACTCCTACAATGAGTAAATGCATTTGAAATGAAAGAAGAATTGACACTAGTCCATTCTTCCAAATGAAATACTCTCTTTTTATGTCACTTTCATTTTATTTTCTTACCTCTGCCCTTTCCGCTGTCATTCAAATGTATCAGAATGTGCCGTCTGTTCTCATGGCATACTTGGTCAAAACCAGAAGGTACTTGTGGAAAAAAAAAAATCCCACAAAAGCCTGATCCCGGGAGACTTTCAAAGAGCTTCCAATTATGAGGGTTAAACATCAAGGTAAATGTTGCCTGTATGCGAATGCAACCTAATATTTTATTACCCTGACTTTCTGCTTGCTTGTTTTCATCCGTCCGCTATCTTGTCTTTTTGCAGTGTAAGCTCTTTGAGGCACAGAGTGGTCATTTGTTATGATTGTGCTAGCACAATGGGGCCCTGACCTGCCTGAGGCCTGGAGCTTCTGCCACGCTACAAATATCAAAGAATAACCTTCTGTGGTTTGCATGTCAGGAGCACAGATGGCTCATATGTGTGCAAAGCTCCTTGGAAACTAGTTCTTAGATCTATAGAAACAATATGGAAACCTATAGCACAGATATAATTAAAACCCAAATTTATAGTGCATAGATCTTAATTCTGAAGTGTGCACATCCTACTTAGGTCATATTTGAAACCATCTTTCTTCAGGGTATTGTTTGGGATGTCCAAGATCTTGCCTAATATAATTAATAGACCTAAAAAACCTGTAGGGAATGAAATGTTTTTGTAAAGCTTTTAATTTTAGAGACCAAACGGAGGTAGTCTTTAATCCATATTTCTTTTGAACGGAGGCCAACACATAAAAGCCATAATAAGCAGCAAATTATTAGCTGCATCCTTTTTTCTTTTCTCTAATACAATATCTTTTAAATTAACCTGTGACCCTTTCGATTAAAAAGTAGTGGGTTTCTGAAATGTAGTGTGTCTCTTTTGGTGGAGAACAAGAAGATATGCATTTCTTGGGATTCAAACAAAAATTGCTATGAGCTACAGATCTCTTAGTGATTAAAGGATTGATAAAATCCTGCCACTTATTAATGCAATGCCTGCTCATATTTCAAACTGTTTTAAGCTAATGACAGAGTATGGTATGGTCATTAGTCCTTAGCATCCATATGCAAAAGCTGCTTTCTTGCCTTGCTTTCCTGTGCTAAAGGTCTCTTCAGGATTTGGGACAAATTGTTGTTGACTGATGTATTCCATAGAATGCTGAATTCACTGAATGGATAGCCCATTTCTGGTGGACCTGAAACATGGATTCAATTTGTGTAGTAGCTCTATCTCAGCTTTGGAAGCTAAAGTAGGACATTTTGGGGGTTTCACGTGCACATAGTTTGACACTGGATTAGTTTACTGTACTGAGTCAACATCTGTTTATCTTTAAACTGTATGTTCTCCAAAATGGGTCTTGATTGGCAATACAAAAGTGTCTTGTTTTCTTCTGGTTCTGTTTTAGCTAATTAATTTACACTTCTGCATTTGTCGGCATGGGATTGATATTCTGTTAAGTAGGTTCCTGATATGCTAAATAGCAAGGTTTCCCACATCTGCAGAGCTGGCGAACATGTTGGCATTCAAATGTTTTCACAAAGACCTTTCACCCTAATTGTGTGTGGTACTAGCTTTATGACTTTAGTCAATCCAGGAAAGACTCATTATGAAGTCTCAGAGCAAAGTTTCACTATAATAAATGAGATAAAGTGCTTACAATAACGCTTTGGCTCATAAGTTTCAGAGGGGTAGATGTGTTAGTCTGTAACTGAAAAAATTAAAAAACAATGAATAGTCCTGCAGCAGCTTAGAGACTAACAAAAAATGTAGATGGTGGTATGAGCTTTCATGGGCGCAACCCACCTCTTCAGATGAATTGAATTTAGGGATCCAGAGTACAAATAGCAGAGAAAGAGAGGGGATGGGGAGGGAAGGAGAAGAGGGGGGGAAATGGAAATCATTTAGAGTTCACAGTAGGAATTGGAAATGTCCATGTTTTGTGCTAAATGCATTCATGCTCTGTATCCAAATATGTAGCAATATGGGGTACAAGTTAGGGTATGTCTACACAGCAGTGTTATTTCATTATTCTGAAATAACATAGTCCACGTCTACCCTACAAGCAGTTATTTCAACATAATGTGAAAATAATGTCGAGCTTCTTAGTCTGACTCCTGTAACCCTCATTTCATGAGGAGTAAGGGAAGTTGCAGGAAGAGTGCTCTTCCTCAGACTTCCTGCTGTGTAGACAGCGCCAAAAGCTAAAATAAGCTATTTCGACTTCACCTTCGTCAATCGCGTAGCTTAGGTTGTGCAGTTTATTTTGGCTTTAGCCCTGCTGTGTAGACATGTTCTTAGTGAGAAGGGATTGTGGATCAGTCAGGGAAACCTGTGCTATATCTCTAAAGTTCGGATCCACTTTGACTCGGCATAAGAGAGGGATTGCAGACGAAGAGGCACCTATGTAAGCATAGAACAATGCAAAAAGACAACATGTTATTGGATGGTTTCTTAAAATCCATAACTTTAAAAGATTATTGAAGGACCTAGTAAAGAATTTCAGTCTTTCTTAAGACTCCTAAAGCAGCAAAGCCCCAATGCTGTTGACGTGGTGTGTTTGGATCTGCATGACTAGGCCTTTTCTCACTTGTTGCTGCCATGGCACCATCCAGACAGACTGCAGTCTATCCTCCATGGGGAAAGCTTTAATTTTCTGTTGGGAGGGGAATATATTCTAACTGCCTGAACTTTTAAAGCCAGAGAATCTTAGGAAAGCTGTTAGAATGCAGCTTTCCGACTTCCTGGCTTAGTTCGCTGTCACAACAGAAGTTAGCATTTTTTTAAAACTTCCTTTCAGGTGTACAGTATCCTGAAAGAGCCTGTCACCTTGGTTTTTAATAGCCAGGATCAGCAAAACCAGGGAATACTATAGACCAGAAATTAGAGGTTTTGGAGTGGCCACGTGGGATTGTTGCATAGGATTAGGGTTGCCAGACACAAAATCCCGAACATGTCAGGGGAAAAAATTGGTTGAGCAAAAAAAAAAAAAGTCACTGTGCCTTTAAATTCCCTTCTCCCGCCCGCCAGATGCGGCAGGGGAAAAATGTCCCTGCGGGACCTTCTGTCTGAAAATACATCTCCAGTATTTTCTGGGGTTTTTTACTGGACAGAAGACGCAATTACCAGACTGTCTGAGCAAAAACCGGACGCCTGACAACCCTACAGAGGATTGGCCTATATTGTTCTAGCTTTACTCAGAGGAAGCAGTCACGTGGTGCTCTTCCATACTTGGTTTTCTGTAGGGAGCAGGGAACCAAGATGTGCATGCGTATGTTTTTATATTGTTCTACAATTTACTGGCCTTCTGTTTTGATAATCTTTTTCACCATCTGTTATTCCTTTGCTACAGTTTGAACCTCTCTAGTCTGGCACTCAGGTCCAGCATGATTTTAGTTAGCAGGATGACCACTTTTCATGGGTGTGGCTAAGTTTCTCACAGTTGCATAAAGCTTATTTCCAACCACCAGTCCTGGCTTTATTTACAACCACTAGTCCTAGTAAGCAGTGGAAGTGTTGACAATGCTGCTAGACAATATTGACATCCCGTGGTTCGGCAAATTCTCTGGTATGGCACCGTTCAGGTCCCAAGGTGCTGGACTAGAGAGGTTCAACCTGTACTTGTTTCATGTTGATCAATGTCCTGAGTTGTTGGGCAGGACTCCAAACAGCTATGGTTGTAGGCAGCTCTTCGGTTCCTGCAGGTTTGTCAGGGCTCCTGTTTTGCACTATTTTGACAGATCATTGACTTTATTGTGGCTTAGAATATGATGCTAGAAAAATTTTAACCCATCTCCCAGGGGAAAACTTTAACTCTAAAATGATTTATAAAAAGTGTTTCCAAATTAGCTGTTGCACAACTCTAATCCTGATAAGCAATCAGAACAAGGATGCACTCACAATGGGACCACTTGTGTTTTTGTAGTGAATAGCTAAGCTGTGCTGCATGAGCTCTTTCATAGACTACAGCTCCAGAGAGTATATGAAAAGCTTGGAAGTCTATTTTTTCCATTCAATATAAACATAATACAATTTAATAATTAAAGCAATCACAGATATGAATCTGATCTTCAGAAAAAGAAAAAATTGTGACAGAGTCAAAATAATGAATGGAGTCTCTGGTATGTGGGATATTAGGTTCCATGCCTCCAGGAAACAACGCTGTTCAATGACAGTAGTTCATGAACTCCTAATGTGAATTTATAGAAATATTTTTGAGAACTGTTAAGTGGGGCTTGGCAGAGACCTGTATCTATATATGCTCATGTGTCCATGTTGTGTTTACTGTTGACTGGGATATAAAGCCGTTATTTTGTCATTTAATATTTATAGTGCTGCTGTTTGTATCACGGAGGAGGGATTATAGAAATGGAGCTGAAACTTGCAGTGTTGTATGCTACACCAGCAGTGATTTTTTTTAAAACAAACTTTTTTATAAAATGAAAATGAAATGTTTTTAATCTTTGGAGCTGGGAAGCAGACTGCAAAGCGCTGATAGGAAACCATGCTAGCTTCTATCCACCATCTGCCTTTTCCACATAGTGGATAGTAACCAACAAAATAATTGAGTGAATGGTGTATTGAAGTTCCAGAAAATCCAATCAATACCATTGACTTTGCCCAATGCTTTCACAGTTTAGACTGTGGTTAGGAGCTGGCTAATTTTTGTAGGAGGGTTGCTTCTTTTGAAGCTGTCTCACTTCCATGAGTGTTATGCTTATAAGAAGCACATGGGATCTTTTTTAGGAGAACAGGCAATACACGGTGTTTATTGAGAATACAATAGAAAAGCAATTAGCATATGCTTCATAAAGACAACCCTCCCCCCCACACACACAGGTCCTGCAGATGGCGCATAGTTAGCAGTCTGTCTTAGCTCAAGTCCATCTTGCTGTCCAGGCAAAGCTGACTTAGGGAGGAATCCGGGTTGCTCTGAGACTCCTTTGAGGCTTGGCTTGCAGGACTAAACCCAGAGTCTTACTGGCAAAAGCTTCCTTTTTTATACAAGTAAATTCCCATTTGAGTCTATGCTATGGGTATTGTAGTGTCATGCTGCAATCATTTATCCTTAAAAGGTGTTAATCTTAGGTTTTTGGTTATTCTTTGATGGTTATTGTTAAGCTTCTTATGTTTTGTTTGTGTCTCACCTTTGGGAGTGTCTGCCTGTCCCAAGGGCTTAGCTATCTTGCAAATTTCTTCAGCCTTTCTTCATCAAGCTCAGGCACCATGGATATTCTCTCATCATCTCCAAATGTCTCGAGTCTTCTTGATCATCTGGACCTTCCTGATGCCCTTTTCACACATTCTTCACTCACTTGAAACAGTGTACAGAGCACTCCAAAGGATTACATGGTTACTGAAAGATGCAACTTAGTTTGCAATGCAGACATTGTCTAATCACAAGAAACAGGGTGAAATAGAAACATACAGAACTTACAAGCAAATTATTATACATCAAATCATTTTGCATCATACTTGTGTATTTTAGTATTGGTTATAAAAATATATTTTGGCTACATGAGGATTCACATTTGGTGCATTTTGAAAGCAAGATCTCTCACTGTTCTGGAATCAAGAAGATGATTTATGAAATTATGGTTTAGAAATTATGCTCCTGCAATGGTAAAGAGGGAATATGTGCTCCAGCACATGTGGACTGTCTTTGTACACCTGCTTTCCTCTTGAGTGTTTCCTATGCCAAAAACATCTGTTCAGGAAAATATCACCAATTCCCAAGCCATGATTTTCAGTATGCTTCCTTGTCAAAGTCGTACAAATTTAGCCCATTGATCCTTACAGTGTTTCCTGAAAATTAGGGTTTTATGTTTCTCATATTGTAGGAGAGCAGTATTTAGGAAATGCATGAATCATTTCCATCGATGTTTTTCTGGAGAGTAATTCAGTATCAACATCATCCCATCAGACATGAGGGCAAGTGGCGTTAAACAATCCAAATACGGATATATCAGAACGGGTGCTACTTGGCATACTAGCAAAATACTGAGTCATAGGGTCATAAGCATTGTCTTGTTGTTACAGCCAGAGATGCGGTTCTGAGCTCCTGGTCCTGTATCTAGTATTGGTCCAGGTTCATTGTGACTTCTAGAACACCACTAAGCTTTCACTGGATTATATTCCCTATCTGCAAAATGGGGTCATCTCCCTTCCCTGAGAGCTAAGGCATAATTATTGTCTTTGAAGCACTTTGTGATCCTTGAGTGAAAGGTGGCTTTGAAAAGTCACTACTGCACCACAGAGTGTTCATATTAAAGTCTTCTATAGAAAGGTCTGCATTGACTCAAACTTAAGGTTTAAATCCATGCCAGGATCCTAGTAGAAACAGAGTAAATATTTAATTGAATGAAAATTTTAGCAATTTTCTCTCTTCCCTTTAAAACAATGGCAATATCATTGTTGATCTTGTTTATTTATTGTAACTCTCCAACATGTGCTGGAATGAGCTGAAAAATAGTAACTGGAGGGCATGACCAAGCGTTAGCCCTTTCAGAAGGACTACTGATATGTGTGACTTCTACAGTGTGGGCCACTGCTGCTTTAGAAAAGGGTATAGTCCAGTGGTCACCAACCAGTAGATCAGGATCTACTGGTAGATCTTGGAGCCTCTGACCGGTGATCCTGACTGGTTTGGCCATGTGACTATCAAGTGCCAGAACTTCAGCTGCCTCTTCTTCCACTGCTGCCCATCTCCTGCCCTTTGCCTTGGAGCTGTTCTCCTAGGAGCCCTATGTTTGCTGTGCAGGGCAGGGAAGGGAGAGAAAGGGTGCTGATGTCAAGGTGCTCCCTTCTCCCACCCCGTATTGTATTTCCACAGAGCAGAGAGGGGGCACAACAGGACTTGGGATAGAGCAAGTTTTCTGGCTGCTCCTGGGAGTGGTGCAGGGCCAGGGCAGGGGTGAGCCTGCCTTAGCCCCACTGTACCATCACCCAGGAGCCACCTGAGGTAAGCAGGGCCCAGCTGGAGTCCACAGCCTGAACCCCTACTCAAGTCATGAACCCTCTTCCTGCCCTAGCCCTGACCCCCCTGCATCCAAACACCCTCCCAGAGCCTGCATTTAGAACTCCTTCTGGCACCCCAACTGCTTGCCCCAAGGTCAGCTCAGAGCCCCTCTCACACTCCAAATCCCTTAATCCAAGAC
>JANRFK010004440.1:17926388-17937739 GCA_030068395.1 Apalone spinifera | reverse complement strand
TAGGATGGGTCCCAGGACAGACCCTTGGGGGATCCCACTAGTTACCTCTCTCCATTCTGAAAATGTATCATTTATTCCTACCCTTTGTTTCCTGTCTATTTTCTGAAACCATTTGACTTCTGGAAGCTAAAATTCATGAAGTGCATGATATTGGCATTAAAATGGAGGCCAAGTTGAATATTTTTATCTTTTCTCAATAAGGAAGAAGGATCAGAGCTTGCTGGGTTTGGGGGAACATGTTTAAAAATAATATGCATTTGAAAATTTGTGTCTCTGTACATTCAGTAGGCAGGCATATATCTATATCTATATCTATATCTAGAGAGAGAGAGAGAGAGAGAGAGAGAGCCCCAACTAAATTCCACACTGCACATTATTTGTACATAGGCACACCAAGAAGCTTAGAACAGGGATTAAGCTGTCTGATCTTGGCACATTTAGCAGAGGGTATGTATACCTACAAACAAACAAAAGCCCTCATTCTCTTCCCTCCCTGCCCAGGTCCCCCAAATTCGAAGCAAGAAAGAAACCTCTTAGTGCCTGGGAAAAGTCTGATACAAAAGATAATGCATCACATCACAGAGGCACAAGTTCAATGTCAGAAGGAACCATAAAATCAGGACCCAGCACAATCACACTAAATACATTGGCCAAAATTAGACCAAAGTATTACAGCCCACAGAAAATGTAACTTTGTGTGCTTCAGACAGAGTAGGAGGGACTGTAATGCACCAGTGACTGAGGCCCCTCTAGGGGCAGAGAAATTTTAAGTGAGAAATACCCAGATAATCTCAGTAAGTGACCCATATCTATAACCTCAGAGAAAAGCAAACAAGCCCCCAATCACTACTGATCTGACCTGGTAGGAAATTCCTACCCAAACTTGCCTACAGCGATCAGTCAGACACTGCACCTGAGAGCATGAACCGGCCAGGCTGAGAGAGATAATGCATTCCTACTGCCACCCCATCCAGTGTTTCATCTCAAGCACTGGCCAACTCTGATGATTCAAACAATAGAGACAATGCCTCTCCCCGTCCAACAAAAAGCCCTAGAATTCAATGGAGGAAATAATCCCTTCATGATCCCTGAAGGTGACTGGCTGAAAATCTGATGCATGAGATTATAGGAACACAAGACATGAATCAGAAAGTGCCCCCAAGGCTATCGACCTATGTGCTTGCCATCATAAGCAACCCTATTCTATCATCCCACTCCTGAATTGGTCCAGGGGTCTCTTAAGAGTAATCAAGTTGTTTGCCCCCACATTTCTTACTGAGAGGCTGTTTCAGAGCCTCATTTCGCACGGTAAGAAACCTTTTGATTTCTAGCTTGAATTTGTCCCTCGCCAGTTTACCCATTTGTTCTTGTGCTAGTGTTGTCCTTTAGTTTAAATAGCTCTTCACTTCCCTGGTATTTACCCTCCCCCATGCTCCCAATCTATTTATAAAGAGCCATCATATGCCTTCACAGCTTTCAACATGCTATGCTGAATGAGCCAAGCTCTTTCAGCCTATTTTCATAAAATAGGCTCTCCATTCCCCTCACCATCCATGTAGCCCTTCCCTGCACGGGTTCCATTCTGAATTCATCATTCTTGAACACAGGTCACCAGAATTATACCCAGTGTTCCATGATTAAACTCCCTTTGAGAAATCCTCCTAGAATACATCCAAGCATTGCCTCTTTTTCAGCCCCCTCACATTAATAGCTCGCTGTCATCCTGTGATCTATCAGCACACTGAGGCTTCTCTCCTGTGTGACTTCCAACTGAGGAGTCCCCTAAATTATAAAGGTCTGCAGAGACATTTTAGAGTCTCTGCAGAACTTTATAACTTAAACGCACTTAAAAGTACGTTCTGCATTCTGCTGACCAGTTAAGTTGGATCACGGGCCCGTCCGAGTAAGCCACTGGCAGGTCACGAGATGCTTTATCTAAGTGCCCATAGGCACGGAGCCTCGCAGCTCCCATTGCCTGTGGTTCACTGTTTCCAGCCAAGAGGAGCTGCAAGAAGCAGCCTGGGCTTCCAGCTGTGGGAACCTCTGCTTCTCACGGTTCCTCTTGGCTTGAAACAGCGAACCACAGCCAATGGGAGCTGCGAGGCTCTGGGCACTTAAATAAACAAAGCATCTCATGGCCACAAGCAGCTTACCCAAGCGGTAGTGTTCCTTCTAGGCTGCGCAGCAGTGCAGCTTCATACCTGGTTAATCAGCCCTGCCCGCTCAGGGCTCAATGCTGACTGGGCAGGGCTGATTAATCATCTGTGAAGCTGTGCTGCATTGCATCTTAGAGGAGACACTACCAGGCGGGCTTATGACCCAACTTTGAAAACCTCTGGGATAGCCTAGCTTTGCAAAGTCCTCCAGCTAAACAGAATGGCAAGAAAGGTTTTCAAATTTCAGCCTAACAGGGACATTTCAGCCATATCAACTTCCAGTTATTTTTTGGTTGAGAGGTTGCTCTCAAAATAATTTGTTATACTCTGATTACCCTAAATTACTAATAACAATGTTATTTAAATAATTAAAAGTGAAAACTTTTAAAATCCAATTTACTGGTCACTCTTTGTTTTTTACTTTTGCATTTTTTTCAACCTGGATAATGAAAACAATATTTTTCATTTTTATAGTGCTGCACTATTTGGGCTTTAAATGCAGCAGTGGAATGTTTGTTCATTGGTGTAATATTTTCACTGGAAGTTTAAAATTGTGCAAATGTGAGACTATTACCTATCTAATTCTGGCTGTGATAGAGAGTCTGGATTATATTATACAGGAGGCAAAGCCAAACTAAATTTGTCCAGGGACAAATCTAAATTAAGAAACTTAATTTATTTTGCTCATTCTTTGAGAAGTGTGTTTTAGCTGGTGAACCTCATTGTATAAATAAATGTTATAAATGTTCTGTTTAATATGAGGTTGAGAAGCAGAATGTTTACTTCATTTCCAAATACTATGAAGCAGTGCTTCTGAGTCTGTGGTGTATGGGCTGCAATTAAGTAGGACAGGATCTTATTTGGGGGAAATACTTTATTCTCCATAACTTGTTCAGTAAACAAAACCATTTACACAGAGGCGGGGCAGATATGCTAGGGGCTCTGCAACTTTAAGATGTCAGTTTAGAGTTGCCTGGATGTGAGAGAGAAAAAGCAAATTAACTTTCCATAACCATAACTGGCTGCATTGGAGATGTGTAGTGGTACAAACAATGCTGCCTTTGAAAGCATAAGCAAAGGGACAGCTCTCTATGATTCTCTCTGCCCCACAAAAAGCCTCTCAGCCTAGTTGGGGACCACCGTATCTGTCATCAACCCCAAATCTTCTTTGAAGAGCAGTAGTGCACAAAACTCTTCTTTTCTCATTCCTGGTATGAGAATGTGAGGGGGAACCAGCTGTAGTTTAACATCCTGCCTCTAGGGGCATTCTGTCCCACTCCCCTGTTCACAGTTACTAATCCCTCCCACTGATCATTCCATGGTAAGTGTGACATGTAATTTAGCATAGCATCAAATTAAGAATTCATTATAGTTACACTGATGATAATTGGAAGGTAACCTGCTGGGTGCTTTGGAGTCTTTATGTATGACACATTATGTCTTAAAATCTGCATCTGTTGCTATAAAGATGCTTGAACCTTGAAATAGAGCTAGAATTGGCCATTACTCTGGGCTGGGGTTCCTTATTACCTCTAGGAATAATGGGTATTTGTTACGGAGATGTTACGGCTTGTGCCCAGATGTGGTGGTAATGAGTGCCATAAAGATGCCTTTTGTAATAGATGCAGAAATGTTTTCAATATTTTACCAAACTGATAAGTAACCACTAGCCTGAAAAAGTGGAATAACTGTTTCCATAAACTTTAACAAACACGGCATTTCGAGGTAAATGACAGAAAATACCATCTGCATGTCAACCCCCAAAATATTTCTGACTTACGTATTGTAATTTTTTACCTTTATTGAGATGCAAATGCTTGAAGATTGGTGATAGGTTGTTGCAAGGAGTATTATCTATTGCCAGGGCTTGCTAAGCGGTGGCGAGCCCCGCGGTTTCAGGCCGTTCTGCGTTCTGCACATACGCAGATCGCTCTGCGCTGGCTCTTCCGTGTTGTAATCTACTCGCCACAGGCGAGTAGATTACATTATTTGTCGAGCCCTGGCTATTGCAGACTAGGGATGCAAAAAACGGTTAAACTAACCGTGTAACTGACTATAATTTGATTGGTTACACAGTTAAACACTGCTGGCTCCATGGGTTGCTGGCACCATGGGTGTTTAACTGTTAACTGGAACTGATAAGCATTAGCTTATTGATTAACCAGTTAAACTCTTACATCCCTGTTAATGGGGAGTTTTCTTTGAAAGATCTGTGTGTGAGATGATGAGAGGGTTCTAAAGTGAATTATTATTGGAATTCCATCTAAATTTACTACTTTGTGTGAACTTACTCTACTGCCAGTTTAGCACGTAATTTCAGCGAGTGATCTAAATGCTATCTGCAGCTCGTTTAAAGATGTTTGTGTTAAACAGCACAGTTTTTCCTAGGGAAGCAGTATAGTTGTGTTTAGATTAACATTCACATCCTGAAAACATCTCTATGTACAAAATGTCTCTAGCACTTCAGTCCTAGGTGTCATATCACTGAGTCCATTCCTTCTTTTGCCCCCAGTGATCTTATCGGAGGGAAAAGTCTTAGGGTTTCCAGTTGGAGGAGGAAAGGCGCTCATAGTGAACAAAATGTTTTTCAAGTTGGTATGAAATGTGAGAACCTGGTAGTGTATTATTGGTGTTTCTCTTTTCATAGTGGTGTCTCTTGACTCATAAACTTTGAAAAGTAGAAGGCAGGCTTAACTATAAGGAACCTTTTTTTCCTGATGTTTGATGAAAGGTTAAAAAGCTGGGAGAAAATGGGGAGGACCTGTTCCTAGAAACAGTTAAAACTATGCTGAACAGAACACTAAAGAACACAGGGAATGGGTCTTATTGGCAGGGTCAATATAGGAGTGTTTTCCATTCTAACACAAGGGGAACTTCTGTTAAACAAGTTCCTTTGCTTGTAACTTTATATGCACGTAAGGCTCGTCTACACTGGAAAGATACTGTGCTGAAATTTTCTCCCTCAAGGGTGTGAAAAATCACCCCTCCTTCCCCCAAGCACAGCAGCTTTCAGTGCAGTAACTTGCCAGTGTAGACACCTCCCCTTGTGGACGTGATTTTCCTTAAGTGCTGGGTGTGCTCTCTCCCAGCACTAGCGCTGCGACCACACTGTCTTTTAACGCACTGCCAGGACAGCACTTGCAGCATTAAGTGTAGACAAAGCTTAAGCACTCAAATCAAAGCCAGTTCCTAGCTGCCACTGGCAGCTCTCCCTTCAAACTGACATCTGGAACCAGGAATTGCTGTCCAGAGTAACCATCTTCTGCACTGTTACATAACCATCGCAGCTGCTCCATAACAGGTGTGCACTTGATTTGTAATAGAGTTTTCCCATTCATTAATTATTTCGAAAACCTTTCTGAAACTGGTATTTATTGGAAAGGAGAAAGTGACTCCTCAGTATGATAGTCCAGTGTTATAGCAGATAGCTTTTACTTTGGTTCACCTGATCGTCCTGGTGAACAAAGTCTCTGTTTTGCAGAGGAGTGGTAAAGTTCCCACCTACATTGCCTTGCTATGATGCTTCTATTGTGACCAGTTTGAGGTGGGCGGCTTCTTTTAGGAGTGTAAGAAATGCTTCAGTATTGAGGTTCATGCAGTTCTTGGCCTCTGCTGACACTGTCATTACTGCAAAGTCTTAGGGTTACCAGGTGTCCGGTTTTGAACCGGATAGTCCGGTATTTGAGGTTTCTGTCCAGGAAATAAATTGAGAATTTATTGGTGAATGTTAAGTTGGCAAAAAGAAATAATTAAGTTTTATTATTATGAGTATCAGTACGTAGTTGCGTAGTGCCTGGCTGGTAGACACGTTCACACTGTGTGAGCGTGTCTACACCCAGCCAGGCAGTATGCAACTACACAGTAGAGAGGAGGGGGGTACGGGTGGGGCCGGGGAGGGATGGAATCCCTGGGGCCAGACTCGCTCGTGTTTCGTCGGGACCATGCATGGGACGGGCAGCACCGCAGGATCTATGTGCGCCCGGGCCAGCCCCACTCCCCGCCGGCTGGTTCTCCCCCTCCCCCTGATGTCCCCCGGCAAGCCCCGCTCCCCCCGACACTTTCCCAACTAGCCCTGCTTCCCGCCAGCTGGTTCTTCCCCCCTGGCCACCTCCTCCCAGCCAGCCCCGCTCCCCTCCCAGCCGGTTTCCTCTCCCCCTCCCCATCTGAGATCAAGTGTGTCTGGTATTTTTTTTTTTTTAAAGCCATCTGGTAACCCTACAAAGCCTGATGGTGTGTTTGTAATGTAGGAGCTTTGCAGGGGCCTACTAAACATCCATGGAAATGGAGCAACTTTTAATAGCTACTGAACTAAGCTGAATTAAAACATATTCTAGATGAAAGGCTTCATAGTTCACAACAACACCCTAAAGCTCCCAGTCTCCCCAAATGGTAATGTTTCTCCACCTTCAAGGAGGAGGCCGGTTGTCTCACATTGTTAAAGTTTACATAGCCAAGTTTTTACTCAGTCTGGACAAACAGGTAAAATTTCCCACGCGTTGCAATCAAGTGTCTTGCCCTGTTAAAGGAACAGCTCCCATTAACCACCATGCAAACAAGAATACAATTTAACAACATGCAAATATTTTTCAGTATAAAATCATTTAAATATTTATAATTGCAGGGTCCTCCCACTAAAGCAGGGGAATCGTATAAAAAATTACAGCAAAAAGTTGCAAAATTAAGTACTTTGCATTTCCACATGTAAAGATCGAAGGGTAACATTTTAGAAGTACCTATGTCACTTAAGGACTTGAGAACTTTGCCCCATCTTTAATTAGGGCTGGGTCTTCCCCCTGCATGGATACTTAGCAGTTTTGTAACCTAAATTCTGCAGTTCCATAGCACGGATCTCTTCCGCTTGAGTGCAGTGATAATAATCTTGGGCAAGTCACTTAAACTTTCTCTGGCAGTTTCCCCATCTGTAAAACATGGATAATATGCTCTCTTATTTATAAATGTGTTTTGAGATATACCAATTTATTATCGTATTCATTTTCTAGGATGAGTATTAGACAGTGACAGATAGGAACTCAGTTTCACCACTGGAAAAATAAAGCCTTCTCCTCTTCCTGCATGACGTATGAGGACTTTAGTCAGAGCTTATGTGTTCCAGATGGTGGAGATACTAGCAAAACAAGGTTTTCTACTGTTAATTGGGGTGTCATTCTCAGAAATCTAATATGTAAGACTCAGTCTGTCCTTTAATTTTATTAATGGGGTTTGGTACTAATTCCAACCATAGCCAATGTTCAGCACTTGGAAATTTAATAATGGTGAATGTTAAGTTGGCAAAAAGAAATCCTGGTTGGCATGAAAGCCCAGTATGATTGTCCGGGAGGAGAGAGTAACACGTGTTACAAATGGTTGATTGATTTTCACAAATCCAATTTACAAATAGGAAATGCAATTTGTTCCATGACTCAAAACATCATTTTGTCTAAATCCACGATAACTTACTCTGAAACACAGCCTACTCTGACAAGTGCTACGTGATAAATAAAATAATAATTTGGGTATTCTGTCAGTAAGGTAAATGGCGATCACTTGTTCAGTGACATATCTTGCCAATGTAAGTGCATTTGGTATGTTCAGAATTAAAGGAGAAAAAGAGGAGTGAGAAAATAAATATAGAAAAGGGTATTTATAACTTTTCCCTATTAGCTTTTATTTTTTGTTTTTTGCCTGTTTCATATTGGAAGGATACATTACATAACTTCAAACTACTTAAAAGGAATGTAACAGTTAGGCGCGTACTCTTAAAAACAATAAACCACACTGGGTTGTGTAGGCTCTTGTACCATAATTAAGTGATTGTAGGTACTGCACCTGAGAGATTCTAACAGCCTATTTATGCACGCTGTGTCATGGCTTACTGCTGCAGTGGCACTCCATAAATATTTAGCAGCAGCAAAATAGGAGAATAATAATAATAATAATGTATAATTAAAAATTAATAAAAGCGACGAGGAGTCCTGTGGCACCTTATAGATTAACAGATTTATTGGAGCATAAGCTTTTGTGGGCAAAGACCCACTTTGTCAGATGCATGGAAATACCAGGGGCAGCTATAAATATACAGGCATAAGAAAAGAGTACCAATCAAGAGTAAGGCTGGAGATAACGAGGTCAGTTCAGTCAGGGAGGATGTTTTTTTGTTGCAGGATGGCTACCTTTAAATCTGCTACTTTGTGTCCAGGGAGATTGAAGTGTTCTCCTACCGGTTTTTGTATATTACCATTCCTAATATCTGATTTGTGTCCATTTATTCTTTTACGTAAGGACTGTCCAGTTTGGCCGATGTATATCATAGAATCATAGAATACTAGGACTGGAAGGGACCTCGAGTCCAGTCCCTTGCCCCCATGGCAGGACCAAGCACTGTCTAGACCATCCCTGATAGACATTTATCTAACCTACTCTTAAATATCTCCAGAGATGGGGATTCCACGACCTCCCTGGGCAATATATATATATTGGGCAGAGGGGCATTGTTGGCATATGATGGCATATATTACATTAGTGTGGCTGATCTGGTTAGGTCCTGTGATGGTGTTGCTGATGTAGAAATGTGGGCAGAGTTGGCACTGAGGTTTGTTGCATGGATTGGTTCCAGAGTTAGAGTTACTGTTGTCTATACACCACACCACAGATTTAAAGGTAGTCATCCAGCAACAAAAAACTTCAAGAACAGACTTCAAGGAGAAACTGCTGAGCTACAGTTCATCTGCAAATTTGACACCATCAGTTTAGGATTAAACAAAGACTGTGAATGGCTAGCCACATACAAAATCATTTTCTCCTCTCTTGGTGTTCACACTTCCACATCAACTGCTGGAAGTGGGCCTCATCCTCCCTGACTGAATTGACCTCGTTATCTCCAGCCTTACTCTTGATTGGTGTACTCTTTTCTTATGTCTGTATATTTATAGCTGCCCCTGGTATTTCCACTACATGCATCTGATGAAGCGGGTCTTTGCTCACAAAAGCTTATGCTTCCAATAAATCTGTTAGTCTATAAGGTGCCAAAGGACTCCTCGTCGCTTTTGCAGATCCAGACCAACACGGCTACCCCTCTGATACTTAAAAATTAAGACAAATCGTGAACTTGGGGTAAGGTAGATAGGCATGGATTATTGAGACACTTGCAAAGATGTCTTAAATCATCCTGTACAATATAGTTTTGTGTTGGTTTCCATGGACATCTCTGCTAAAAGTAGGAATTTGCTTTTGCCTTGTGTTGTATAAGGCTTAGTATCTTCAGTGCTATTATTACCAGTTAAACAAGCTTGTTTAAACAGCAAACTTGTTTCAAGATTGTGCATTCAGAGTTTATTTTAAAACAGAGGTGTCTTACATTGTATGTGCAGGAAAATTGACTGTTCTACAGAAAACAGATAACTTGTGTTATAACTACTCTTGCTGTGGTACTGGAGCTCTGATTATGGAAACAAATTCTGCTCTGAATTACGGATGTAAGCCACTAGTCAACTATCCGATAAGCATAAGCTTATCAAATAGTCAACTAGTCGTTTCCCCTCCCCCTTGCAGCCTCTATCAGAGATGCAGCAAGGTGGGGGAGCAGGAGCTAGTGCTTGGGGGAGCCAGCTTAAAAGCTGGTTTTCCCCCCAGCACCGTCTCTGCAGGGAGGCAGAGGAAGCAGGGGGGTAGTGAGGACCGGGTGCGAGCTGGGAATCAGCAGACTCTGTGACTCTGCTTTTTAAATGTATTATGAGCATGTCAGCTCTTAATACATTTAAAAGGCTGGTGCTCAGTGTGGGGGACCCAGTGTGAGCTGGGAAGGTCCTCCCTGCTATGCTTCAGCCTTTTAAATGTAATGAGAGCTTGTTGGCTTTTAATACATTTAAAAGGCAGAGCTGCAGTATGGTTAGCTCCCGGGGCTCCCCTGCTTATCGACTAATCGACGGAAATTCCATTGACTAGTCGATTAGTTGATTAAATTAAATTTAACATCCCTACTTTTAATCATTGTAAGTTTATCATTTAGAATAATCTACTGGTAAATGTGTGTAATGCCTCTCTTTAATGCATACTTTATAGTCTATGAAAGAGAAGAATCTAGCCAAGTCTCTGATTTAGCTTTTTAAAACAAGTCTGAAGTGAGGAACTCTCTTATATTATTTTGCTTTATTGGTTCAGTTTAAATTTTATCTAGAAATGTTGAGCCAAGGATTACTGTATGCAATAGCTTTGAACTTTTGAAGGTTAAAGTTATTTTAGAAACATTGGTGCTATGCAGGAGTGTTGAGGCTTTCAATTATTTTAAACTTCTGTCCTGCAGAGCCAAGATTTTCTGTCCCAGTAAAGTGATATTCAAAGGAGGAAGGAGCCAAGAAACTCAGACACCGTATAAGGAGATGAAGCGAATAGTTGTGTGCAAAATCATATCCGTGTCTCCCAATTCACACTGAAAACACATTTTCCAAGTATTTTAGAATCTCATGATTTTTTGGAAACTCATAGTACAAATCTCTAGGATAAAATCAATAAAGTGAAAATAGAGGAAATAGTGAGCTTGTATGTTAACTCAGGATGACTCTTCTATTTTGTTGGGTAAGGAGAGGACTGTCAGACTGTTGCTTGTCTGTTTGCAGCACTATGCCTTGTCAATACCCATGCTTGTAGCAGCTGATGCTAAAGAAAGGAGGAGGGATTGGAATAAAATGAGGCAAAGGGGAAATCGAGTTGCATCTCTCATGGCTGCAGAGGATGAACTGAGGCAATAAGTGGCTGGCAGTATAGGAAGGTCATGGACTCTCTGTACAGTGGTGTTCGGGGTAGGGGAAGGTGAAGTTAAGGGGCACTTTGTAAGGGCCTATGGAAGTTTGAGGAGGCTGTCTGCTTAGCCTTCTTCCCACCAACTTGGGCTGTGCGCTGAGCAGAGAGTTCTTCTGAAGACAGGATTGCAGTCTGGGGGGAAGTGCTGAAACAAAAGACAGAACTATGTAGCACTTTAAAGACTAACAAGATGGTTTATATGGGGGGAAGTGCTGCATAGTCACTCAATGTGAGGCTCCTAGGTAGGAGTAAATTGCCTGTAATGAACTCCTTGCCTAACTCTAGTTTATTCACTTCACATCCGAATTTGTCACAAATGCTCCCTGATTTTGGACTCCCAATTTGAGACCTAATATCTGATATTCCAGGGTTCTGTTTGCTTTGGTAGTTTCCAAACAC
>JANRFK010004440.1:17895496-17909323 GCA_030068395.1 Apalone spinifera | reverse complement strand
CAAGGCTGCTGGCACAAAATGGCTGCCGGCCAAAAGACCTAAGGGAAGCAATGCTTCTCTTGGGTCTTAGTGCTCAACCTCTCCCCTGTTGCTATCCCTGCACTTAAAGGAGACATGCTGTTTTATTTAAACATGGACCGGGACTCCCTTGTGCTAGCTGCTGTACAAACAGACTGTCCCAAAGAACTTAGAAACAAGAGACAACATGTGGAGACAGATGGGAGCAGAAAGAAACGCAGTGGTCTCATCCAGCCAGCTGCCTATCTGTTTGTCGAGACTGTTGTAGGCATCATGACAAAGAGTTTTAAGGAGTGATTTGTAAAGAGGGAGGTGGCTTTGTAAAGAGGGATGTGCATGGGGATCTTCATGCGTGAGGGGCATTAATGTGTCACACCATTTAGGAAGTTGACGCTGCCTTTTTGAAATGTTGGTTCCAAAGCAGTATTTAACTCAGTCAGCTGCTGTTCAATGTTGTTCATTTTGTCCTATACTCACAGCTATCGGTCAGATGGAGCTGTCTGTCAAATGAGACTTTCCGTAAAGCAGCAGATTTATTCTCTAGATCAGCAATTCTCAAACTTTAACAAATTGAGGACCCCTATTTTGATTTTTAAAATGTTGGTGTTGGGCAAAAAAGGAAGGAGTTGATCAGTAGGTCCCAAAGGCCTTGTTTGAGAAGCATTGCTCTAGATGACTAACTCTATTGTGACGTCCAAATGCAAGACAAATTGCATACATGTAAAATGCTCATGCTGACTGGAAAACCAAACTAAACTCAGCTGTGCTGTGGAGTGGCTTACATTTCCCACATGGTTAATTCATGTCATGATACTTATCAGATAATCTGGGACTTAAAGAAGCTGGAATAATCTGAGGAAGCCCAGCTAGATATGTAAGCAAAGTGTTTCTCTTGGGGAAGCTACAACAATTAATTAAAGGTTCTTTGATAATATGTCCAAAGTTATCTCCATTGTCAGTTTCTTTTCATTATATTGATATGTGCGCATGAGTTCTCCAGAAAGCAGTAAGCTGTAACATGTTATGGTTTTGATTACCCATTCTTTCTGACAAGTATAATCAAGATGGAAATAGCTAACGGCTTTTAGCAAACTACAGTAGCTGAAAATGTGTAACGGTCTGTGCCACATAGCTTTCCACCATGAAATTGCAATGAAAAGGTTTATCTAAACACCAGTTCCCTTACTAAATCACAGTTCTCATCCTCTGGTTTTGGTCAGTGCTACCGTTTGAGGGTCCAAATTTTTGGTGTGGTAGATTAGTCAGTGATATTTCTTTCTTTCTGGCCAGGGGTGTGATTGTGGTGGGAGGAAGAAGAAATGGTAGCCATCCCACCCAAAAAACTACAATGAGATGCCACTTTCAAATTGTGCAGATCTTCATATTCTCCCTTTGTGCACTTTGGTCAGTACACACCCATAGCAGGTATTGTCGTTTATATCCTGTTGAGATATATGGCAATGCAGTTGTGAGTTGTCAGGCTATCCACAAACACTGAGTTTGTACATGAATGGAAGGATTCCTTCACAATCTTAAGAGTTGGAGAATGAAGTTTTCTATAACAAAAGCTTTGATTCTGGGGCTTGTTATTTTTATAAAGTTAATTTTTATTTGGGATTTGTTTAAAAAAAGGATTAACATTTTTCCATTTATTTTTAAATGGGAATTCTATTAAGCGTATTTTTCTTCATCCTGATAAACAGTTGTCAGTCACTGTGTTTTAACAAAACCGGGCTATAGTTAATTTTGGTTTCCAATAACATTTTCTTGTAGTTTTCAAATCTTAAGCATTGATTTAGCTGTGCCAAAACAGAGTACTACTACAAATTAGGGATGTTAAAATGTGCTTAATTAAATTTCAATGGTTACACACCAGGGAGGGGTAGAGATGACAGCAGTGGGGATCAGCTGACTTCTCGGGAGCCGGTGTGGTCAGAGAGCTAGCTTTTAAACGGCATCCCCATGTATACTGGGAGCCTGTGTGTAACCGTGACCATTAACTGATCAGTTAACCGTGTACACAGTTACACCTTCACATTCTTACTCCAAATTTTTCCATTTTATCTCTTTTTTGGTAAGGTTTATTGAGAAGCAATTCTATTCCAGGTTCATCCTATTTTTCTGGCTCATCTTGGTTCAGTCTCTTTCAACGTTCGCTCAGTTATGTCAATTTTCAGGACTGTACTTGATTTGGTGGTTGTCTCTCTTTTCTGTTTGGTTTTATGAGAAGCAATGCCTTTCCAGGCACATCCAAATTTCCTGGCACAACCAAACCCTGATGTTGCTTTAAGCTATCATAAGAGACAGCTGTATACCAAATCTGATGGTCCTAGCCTTAGGTCTTACTGTTTAGGAGCAGTTCTTGAACAAACAACAAACTCTCTAACATATATAGTAGACTAGTTGAATGCCATCAAAGTCAGATACAGGTTGAACCTCTGTCGTCTGGGACTCTCTGATCTGGCAACATACATGATCTGGCAGGAGCTTGCAAGGCTGGCAGGGATGCCACACCTGGGATCTGGGAACAGTGGTGCCAGATGGCTAGGGAGGAGAGTCCAGCGGGGAGGCTGGCAACCCGCCCCAAACCTCCCTTGTTCCAGCAAATTCCCTAGTCCGGGACCAGTCTGGTCCCAAAGGTGCCGGCCCAGGGAGGTCCAATGTGTAATAGCATACTGTAATGAGACACTATTCTATCTGAAAAATAATTTCTTACATAGTTAAGACCATTCACAAACCAAGACAGTTAAAAATATCTGGCATATAGCTGTATGTCTTGAGAGTCAAGAGACATTTTAAAGAAACATAGTTAACTTTAAAAACTTCTTATAGTACATTACCATAACTAAAAGATTAAAAATGCCTTTTTAAAAAGCATTTGATGTATTTGGCAGCACTTTTCCTTCCTCCAGTTTTTCCATTGTATAGTCAGCTGTTTTCCCCTGTTTGAGTCTTTTCCACCCCTATAGAGGGGAAAAGAAACAGTCCTAAAATTACGGTAAAACCACAAAATTGGCAGGAGGATTCAGGTGTTGATGCAGTAAAGCAATGCTTTTAAACTAATTTATTTTAAAAACTAACATGACATCACGTTGAGCAATGTCTCTTACTCTCCAGGTTACTGGTTCCAATTAACCATTAGTCTCAGACCAATTGTCAGAGATGTAGAAATAAAAGGTAAATATTAGATCTTTGTTCCAGCTCATCATCTTCCAAATGCAAAATTGTTCCCTACCATGAACTTTCTAGTATTGCTCAATCTAGTTTTTATTGTTTCAATAATTCTTCCATTTCATTTGGAAGCCTGTTGAACAGCCCATTGCAATATTGCCAACCCAAAGCGTTCAAAAACTTGAGTCGGGCCCCCCAAATTAATGTAATTAATTATTGTATACAAATATATACTACTGGATTCATTTTATTTTTTCTGGTTTTTGAACCTTTCAGACACACTGGGGAAACACTTCCAAGAATTTGGCTTATAACCATGAAGTCTTATAAACTTTTTTTTAACTAAGAGCTGAGATTTTTTTCATAAAACAGGAGCTTGAGCTTTAAGAACAACAAATGTCATGAGGCTTACAATAAAATTGCAACAGTTGTTAACTGACTGTTAACTTCAGTTATTCAACCTAATCTTTGTTCTCTTGCAGCACATTAAATAATTCCTATGTTTAGTATTGGCCCATTTTAAGATACATGTCTAGACTGTTAAGCTTCTTCCTTCCTCCTTCCCTTTCCCTGATTACCCTACTGTAGACAAGTATCTTCCCTCTGTGCTGTATCTACTCTAATAAGCTGTGTCTCATGTTGTTAAGAAGCTACTCCTGTAGCTAATGATAGTTCCCAGGGTGAGTAGGCATAGTTGTAGACAGCTATCTAGAAAGAAGTTTATAGCCGCCCATCATGGCTGCTAGAACTACCTCTGAGCTCCAAATTGCTCAGGGTTCTCAAAGGCCAGCCCTTGGCAGGACCACAAATATTTCACACACAATGTCAATACAAAAGTTGACAAGCTCTTGGTCATTTTACACTGGTTGTCAAGGTTATCCTCACTAGGAAGTCTAGATACTGACCTGTCCTTAACGTAAGCGCTTATGATTGCTTACTATAAGCATTTTAGGTCATAATACTTAAAAATCTGTTAACTTAAATTTTATTCTATTGCCCAGTTGGAGGTCCTTCCAGGGAAAGTCTAGGAGAGACACAGTAGTTTAAATAAAATGAACTTAGACCCTTGATCAGATCAAATATTGCATATCATTTGGCATCCCCTTTTATTATGCCCAAAAGTTCCCTAGTCTAATCATTAAAATTCAGATGTGATTAATGAGAGCTATATACACTCAGTTTGTCCTTTTTCGTATGTTTGTTTTATGGATCACCGCAGCCTGTTGCCTCTAGAATATTTTCCTTTTACCAATTCTTTCTCCTTGCTGTCAGGGGAAAACTCTGGAAGGCTCCATCTCTTTGTATGGCCACTCCGTGATTTCTCAAAAAGCATAAATTACATGTCTGAAGCTTTTGAGCAGAAGGTGAAAGTGAGGTGGGCAGGCTGAAAACAAAGACCAGTCACAATCCAAATTTAAGGCTGAAGAGCCCTCAGACCTTGAATGTTGCTTCGAAGTGAAGGCTGAGGGTGGGCTTTTCATAGGTGTTGCAGGGAGCTAGATGCCCAGCTTCCACTGAAATTCTATCAGGACATTTACTGAAGGCTCCAATCAGGGCTGACTAGAGTCTTTGCCAGACCCTCTGGGGGGAGTCGGCTCTGGGCGCCTCAGAAAGAGTGGGGCCTCAGTCAGAAGGGGTGAGGCGGCGGGCTAGCCTTCCCTAGTCGGGTCTTCTGAGCTGCACAACGCTGGCAACGATTTAAAGGGCCTAGAGCTCTGGCTGCTGCTGCTGCTGTCAAGGCGGTGGCGGCAATGGCTAGGAGCCCCAGACTCCAGAGCAGCTGCTTTCCCTCCTCTCCCCTCCCCTCTTCCCCACGTTTGGTAGCCCTGGTCCTAGTTCATCAACATACTTAAACATGCTGAAGTCCTATTGAAGTTGTGGGTGCTTGCTTGCTTTGCTGTTTCGGGGTCTAAGAGCAGAACTTTTCTGAAGAGCTGTATGACTAATCTCAAAGGCAATATAGCCTTGGTCGCAGCCTGAAGTCCAATGTACTGGTGTCCTTGTCTAGCACAGTAGTATTGCTCTTTTAGGATGAGATTTTAAAAAGAAGCTGCAGGGGGTAGATGTTCAACTTGACTGAATTTGGGACTTGTGCTATCTTGTAGGTAAATGGTAAAAAACATAAGGGCATGCATGAGTAGTCCCATTGACTTCACTGAGAGTGTGCATGTCCTTGAGTGCCGTAGGCTGTGTCTACACTGCAATGCTGTTTCAGGATACCAAAAAGTATCGTGAAATAGCTATCCCATGTCTTAACAGCAAGCCCGTAGTTTGGGTTCAATATTCCGATGTCCTTGTAAACCTCATCCATGAGGAGTAAGTTATTTCAGAATCTGGCGCTGTCTAAACAGCGCCAAATTACGAAATAAGCTATTTTGAAATAAGATTGAAATAAGATACGCAATTTGCATAGCTCAAATTGTGTATCTTTTTTCTAACTACAGTGCTGTGTAGACGTAACCTTACTGAAGTGAGGCTTAACTGCAGAAACTTGCTTTTCTGGAATCTGTCTTGGCCCACTTGTATTCAGTAAACACCTTTTATGTATATATTATATTAAGTCTAAGTGGAAAGATAAATACTACATTCTAGACAAGAAGTTGATTTCTTATAACTGTTCTACTAGTAGACTTTTCACATCTCAGTCTTGAAATAGTGATTATAGGAAAGCTTTTCTTTGTGCTCCATGGGGACGAGTGGCCAGTGTCATAAATCATGAGGACCTGTTAGTACGCTGTGCTTGATTTGACAAGGACATTGTAAGGATTTTCTGTTTTTTGTTTTGTTTTATTTTTGTTTTTTTGCTTTTAAACTGTATCGTTAGAAATGAGCCTCATAAACAAGAATTAAAACATAGTTTTTCTCACTTTACTGTAGTCTCCTTTGTAAGAAATACTTGCTTATGCAGGTATTGGGAATATACTGCTGTGTGTTACATAGCACCTGTGCAGTTTTCTTTTTATGATTTTGTTTCCACATGGGACATCAAGAAAAGACACAAGAGCATGCAAACTGTACTGTAGATTGAGACTTAGGATTTTCTCATGTACACACACAGTCTTTCTGTTCAGGTCTTGGGATATGTTCATCCTATAAAGAGTGTTGTTTGACTGGAGATGGGTCCCTGTGTTATCAGCAAGCACGTGGAGATTATCTTTGACTGCCATGGTATTTTTTCACTGTGTTCTCTTCCTGCCACAACTCATACCCTCTCTATTATCTCTCTCCAGCTTTTAGAGCTTTCTGTGAGTAGCAGCCTGTACCTCAGCTTCTGCTGCCTACTTTAGAGGCAGGGATTACATTGGCACTTCCCCTCTTATATTGGCCGCAGATTCCGTCCAGGGTTATAAAGCAAGTCTGCCAAGTATTGGTAATAAAGACAAGGGAAATTTTTATGATGAATTGCAGACTGGCACACACAAATTAATCCCCTTCTTTCAAAACACAGTGATACTTAGTTTTGGAAGTTGTCGAATTTCTTATTTCCATTCTAAATTAACCACTCCTTTAGGTTTAAAGTATTATCTTGGGTTTTAGTACAATTTTTCCACGGTTAACATTCCTGCAGACTTACTGCATTTCTTCATCAAACTAACAACTTTCCCTTTCTTTTTAGGGTGTCAAGCCAGCAAGTTTTGAGAAAGTTACAGATCCTGAAATTAAGGAGATAATTGGGGAGTGCATTTGCAAAAATAAAGAAGAAAGGTTTGTTTCAAGTGATCAAGTTTTGTCTGAAAATTCATTTTTATATTTAGATGTATTAAATATATCTCTGGGTGGCCATTATATGAAAGAAAGCACACAAAGCTGTACACCATATGAAGGATACAAGACTGCTTCTACCACAAGCAACAAAGATCATGATAATAAAATTGGCCAGACCTTCCCTCCCCGTATCCCTCCCCTTTATAGATAAAGGTCAGAAATGACCATTCTGATTTCTTCTGACCATCTAAGAAGAAGTCTTAGAAATCATTCCACAGTTCCTGCTATGAGCACAGTTATTCATGGTGGAACTAGAGGATTGCTCTGCTTTAAATGCTTTTTGTGACGGTGAATCCACCACACACCTTGATAAGTTATTCCAGTGATTGACTCTGTTTAAAAATCAGCCAAACAAATGACAACTTCTTTGAATTTGTCTAGCTTCAGGTTCCAGTCTCTGGTCAGAATAGGTGCTCATAGTGGTCCCTTCTGGCCTTGTTCTCCACCATGACTCCAGGGCCCCCCAGGGGACCACAAGCAGGTTTCAGAAGGTCCACCAAACAGAGTCAGTGTTAGACTCACTGGGGCCCGGGGCAGAGAACTGAAGCCCCACTGCTTGGGACAGAAGCCCTGAGTCCTTCCCCCTGGGACTGAAGCCAAAGTCCAGGCAATTTAACTTCTGGGGGACTTTGTAGCATGGGACCCAGACAACTGCCCTGCTTACTATCCTCTAATGCTGGCTGGCTTTTATATGCAAAAAACTAGTTGTGTGTGGCACAGGTGAGGTGGAGCTTATATAGCATGTTGGGTGGCCCTCAGAAAGAGAAAGGTTAAGAATTCCTGCTGTAGACCAGAATTGTGTCCCTGATAAGGGGCCTCCTCTCACCTGCGTCATATTGAACTCCAGACTTGTAAGTAGTCTGGGGAAGGGACTGCATTTCTGTTTCCTTCTGCACTTTGGAGCACTTGGTACATAAATGAATAATGCTGAAACTCTGCCAAATAGCAAATGTCCAATTCCCAAGGATTCCTAAAAATACTAGACATATAGCTTCTGCCTACTAAGAATACAAATATCTTACGGATTCACGTTGACAGTGTTGTTTTTGTTGTTAACTTGGCCTTTAGAGGGCTTTTCTATTTATGTTAATAAATACTTAATTGAAAGTGTTTAAATTATGCAGTATTTGATATTCTTTTTGGACATCATCTGTTCCAGATATGAAATTAAAGACTTATTAAGCCATGCCTTTTTTGCTGAAGATACTGGGGTAAGAGTGGAACTTGCAGAAGAAGACCATGGTAGGAAATCCTCTATTGCCTTAAGACTCTGGGTAGAAGATCCTAAGAAACTGAAAGGAAAACCCAAAGATAATGGAGCCATTGAGTTTACTTTTGATCTGGAGAAGGAAACTCCTGATGATGTTGCACAAGAAATGGTAAAATAAACTTCTCCTGACAAAAATATGTATATAAGTAGTACGTAAATCTCAAAGGACAGCAGGAGCAAATCTGGTAAAGTAAATTCTATTCAAAAGGACCAGGCTGTCTAGTTTAAATAGGATGACTCTTGTTTATGAATGAATGGTGGAAAAATAACTAAAGTTGTAAAGAGAAAAACTAATAATCTGACAAAGTGTGTTGTTTAATCCCAGGAACAGGCCAAAAACAACAACAACAAACAAGTATGTAACCCAGTTCTGTCAATTATATGTCTTCAGAAATGATTGGAAACTTGCTTAAATCAAGGATGATTTCAGACTGCAGCTGAGTTGGAAAAGTTCAAAATTCTAACCAAAAACTGAAAAACATTTTCCATTACATTTTTCACAAACACTTTTTTTTCCGTATTTTCAAAAAGCTCTTCTGGCATTGAAAAATAAGGAAGATAAGAAAAAGTCTATAAAGAGGCATTGAGCTTATAAAATTAAGCAGGTAGCTGATATAGTACAAAGAGTGATGATAGAGGAGAATTTTAATAATATATCTAACTTAATGAGTTTTTATATTTTCCTTTGTAACCTGTTCTGGTGTTTGTGTTTTAGAAAAAATTATCTTCTAATATCTCAATGTAATTCTTAGAGTAATATTTTAGGTATTCTGGGCTGTACTTTAATGCAATTGAGTTTGATGGAAAAAAAGTTTATTTTTAGACTAGATTGATGAGACCAAGAAAGTCACTAACAAGTGTGATGTGACATTATACCAGTTAATTAGACACTCATGAGGAAAAACCAAGTAGTACATGGTTGTCTGTTGGCCAAGATATGGTGTAAAGCTGCAAAGGGGAAAACAATCTTAAATTAATAATAAATATCTATTATAGTAGTATTTTAAAGCAAAAGCAACTTTTTTCTTAGAGAAAAACATGGAAATAATTAAAGTATGAGCTCTTTCTCATTTTGTAACTGGGTCAGCGGACAAGATGATAAAACACATTTGTGTAAAGCTTCATAAAAAAAGGATGAGCAAAAAAATCTCATCTGGACTCTGAATTGCTTTACTTTTTTCCCCAGGGGAATTTATTTAGTGACAGTATTACCATCACTCCTGTTCTGCTGAGAAGGCAACCATTTTCATAATGTAAAATAGCTTTCCCTTCGACTATACATTGAAGGAAGAAGGTTGGCTTGTTCTAGCTTTCTAACTCTGACATGAAATTGATAGGTGTATTGCTTGAAATGTTACCTGAACCTCCACATTCTGGGTGTCCCTGATCCAGGAACACCCATGGTTCAGACCGTGGGGGGAGGGAAGGGAAGCAGCTCTGCACGCTGCCACTCCCTTCTCCCCTAGCTAGGGGAATAGCAGCACAATGCTCGTCTGGAGACTTTCCCCTCACTTGCTCCCATGTGATGCTGGGGGGTTAGAGCACAGAACTATCTGTGCTCCTGGGTAAATGCCCCTCCTGAACCTCCTCACTCCTCCTCCTCCTCTCCCAGTCCCCACCCCAGTGCCCTCCATGGTCCAAAAGATTCCTTAATCCAGCATACTGTATTGCCCAGGGTTGCCGGATAAAAGAGGTTCATGTGTATATTGTGACACAACTTACCTTATCAAAATTTGCCATATGGTAGTTGCCATGAGAAAATTGTTGAGATTTCAAGTTCTGCAATTTGCTTATACTATCTATGCTAAATTTCTTTGAAGAGGGAAGGGGCGTTTATCTTCTCCTAAGCTATTTAAAAAAGCAACATGTATTCCTGAAGTAAGTGACTTTTTGACAATTCTAAATTGTTGGTAAATGCTGAAACCCTATGCTTTCCCAATGTGTGTTGCTGTAGATCAGGGGTTGGCAATAATTTTGGGCTGGGCTGGCCAGAAGGAGTGGGGCCAGGATGCTTCTGGACTACCCCATTCCTAGACCATGATTGATCTAGGGGTGGGGGGCCCCTTTGTCCCCACTAGGCAGCCATGCCCCTGGCAGGGTGGGAAGAGGCTTCCCACGCTCCTCCCGCCCCCAGGCCAATCAGGCTTTGGGGGTGGGGGAGTGCGTGAGGTCTCCTCCCGCCCTGCGAGGAGCACATAGCACTTTGAAGTGCCGCATGCTCCTCGCAGGGCGGAAGGAAGTTTTGTGTACTCCCCTGCCCCCAGACTCTAATTTGCCTGGGGGCAGGGGAGTGGCAGGGCCTCCGCAGGCTGGATCAAACTGCTTGGCGGGCCAAATCCAGCCCACGGAGGCCCTTTTGCCCACCCCTGCTGTAGATCCATGGTGTCCAACACACTAGCCTCTAGTCACATGTGGCTATTTGGCCGACTGAGTGTGGCTAGTTCGCTATAGCAGTAGATGCTTGTGGAGAAGATAGTGTTAGGCACATGAAATTTGATAGTTGGGCTCACCAATGGGGAGGGTAGGAGGAGTCAAAGGGGGCATTTGCCCTGGGACCCAGTGATTCAAAGGGGTCTGGGAGTCTGGCCACCACTGCAGCTGACCTCAGCCTTTCCCCTTCCGCCCTTGGTTCTGCCTCTTCTGGGAACATGGAACTGCCCACCTAGTCCAGGGACCTGTTATAGCTGTCAGCTCCCCTGATAATAGTTAAGTCTTCAAAACTCGTGAAGTAAAGTAACAAACCCATTTAAAGTATCTGTGTAGACAAAGAAGGAAAGAACTGAAATAAGGCACATTCACAAGGTGGACTGACAGCCTGTGGTTACATTTTACAAGTGGTGGCTTTGAAAGAAATCCTGTCTTTATTATAAGTTTAGAATTCTTTGGACGGAAGTGTGAAGTACGAATGAATATAATTTTAGAACTTGTTAACATGACAGATTTTCAGTTCTCTTCCCGTCTGGACTTGAATAAAAGAATCGACTTTCAGTTTTTGCTATAGAAGGCTCTGTGAGCTTGTGACTCATCACCTGAGGGCTTTTTTAATTAGCTCCCCCAAAGCTTCTATTTTCACCATAAGGTTTTTACAAGTAGCTCTTTCTACTTCCCTAATCCAGTATGGACTGGGAAACCATCAGAAAGTCTGCAATTGCCTAACTGCACAAAGCCTGTCTGCAGCTGTCCTGAATGCTTTGTGCCTTTTTTTTTTTCCAAACAAGCAGCAAAAAAGTAAATCTCCAGTGGTTTTGTGGTTGGGTGGGAGGGAAAAGGAATACGTCCAGTGTGCCTTTCTGAGGGTACATGCCTCTGCTCCTGTGAAGAACACTTGAAAGTTCTTGCAATGCTACTGGGGCCGGGTCTATACTAGACCCAGCAGGTCACCTTAAGGTATGCAACTCCAGCTACATAGCTGAGTTGGCACTGTTTCCATCAGGTGATTGATGGGAGCAAATGCTCCTGTTGGCTTCCCTTACTCCTCGCGAATCAAGGAGTACCAGCGCAACCAGGGGCATCTGCAGCTTTCGAGTTAGTGCATCTTTACTAGACCACTAAATCAAATGCCAAAAGACTGATACAGCAAGTGGAGATGTGGCCTAGGTCCTTCCTAGAAGGATAGGGAGAGCAGTCATTACTCTTAAATGCTTCAGTGCCAAACGTTTAACTCAAAACTACTGAATTCTTGATTCTGAGAGGAACAAATAATTCATGTTATTTCAAATGTATCCTTTCTTTGCTATGAAGAGATGCATATTAAAATATACATGTACATGCACTCAATAAATGTATATGCCTTCTCTGCAGGTTGAATCTGGATTTTTTCATGAAAATGATGTCAAGATAGTTGCAAAGTCAATACGTGACAGAGTAGCATTAATACAGTGGAGAAGAGAGAGAATTTGGCCTATAATACAATCAGAGGACCGTCAAGTTTCTGAATGCTTGGAGAAATTGAAGGTACCACAAGCACAACAGGTTCAAGTAACATACCTTTCCCACACTGGTCAACAAACTTTGTCAGAGATAGAGGAGCCAGAAGCTGACCAGCATCTATTTCAGCATAACCTCCCCACCAGTGTCACATCTGTTGCATGTAAGTCTCATGTTTGCATTACTTCTTGTGTGAGCAGGTATGATGCTCCTGGTATAAAATGATTAAATCCACAACTCATCAGTGCTTTGAACTAAACATTTGAAGTATTACACACATTTTTGCCCACTAGAGAAAAATGTCTAAATTCTAGAATTCCAGAGATAAAGTTTAAATTCTGAATACCAGAAGTATTCTAAGTTTGAAAGAGAACATCTACAGAACCTTCTTTACCTAATGACTAACATTTCAGATGTATGGTGAATAAACATATGAAGGATTAAGGTATATTAATAAATCAGTGAATAAATTGGCAAGAAAATTGAAAGTCCTTTTAATGGTATTAAAATACATTAAAAAAATCCAATATTAAGAATGAAACTTAAAACTTTCCATATTGATTCACAAGAATGGAATAATGTTATTTTGGATAGGGTGCTTGGTTGAGTGTGTTCTGTTTTGCTTTTTAATTTTTAGAAATCCAAACAAAATCAGTGTTGGAGGTATTATATGTACTTAGACCTTGACAAGAGATGCTGGTTCATAAATACAGAATTATTAAAAGAATCTTAGAAGGTTCAAAATGAGAATTTGTGTGGGGCTGGAGAGGAGGGTTTGTGATGTATCGGGGGGCTCAGGGCTGGGGCAGAGATTTGGGATGCAGGAGAGGAGAGGGTGAGGGTTCTGGGCACCACTTACCTCTGGCAGCTCTCAGAAGTGGCCAGCATGTCCGGCTCCTGGGTGAAGAGATCGGGGACTGTGCACACTGCCCTCAGATGCAGGTGCTGCCCCTGCACCTCCCATTGGCTGTGGTTCCTGAACAATAAGAGCTGCGGGGCTGTCACTTGGGGTGGGAGCAGCATAGAAGCTTAGATATACCTAGAAGCTGGCTGTGCCAGCCACTGCAGGGAGCCTGCTTTAGCCCCTCTGCCCTTCCAGCTGCACTTTTGGCAGCCTGGTCAGCAGTACTAACACATCCATTCCTTTTTGACTAGGCGTTCTGGTAAAAAACTAGACACCTGGCCATGCTAGTTCAAAACATATATACATATAATATATTGGCTGCGTCTAGACTGGCATGATTTTGCGGCAATGCTTTTAACGGAAAAGTTTTTCTGTTAAAAGCATTTCCGCAAAAGAGCGTCTAGATTGGCACAGGTGCCTTTGCGCAAAAAGTGCCTTTGCGTAATAGCATCCGTGGTCAGTCTAGACGCGATTTTGCGCAAGAAAGCCCCGATTGCCATTTTCGCCATCAGGGCTTTTTTGCGCAAAACAGTTTTTCCCTGTTTACACTGGCCCTCTTGTGCAAGTATTCTTGTGAAAGAGGCCTTATCCCTGAGCAGGAGCATCATAGTATTTGCAGAAGAACGCTGACAATCTTACATTAGATCATCAGTGTTCTTGCTCAAATTCAAGCGGCCAGTGTAGACAGCTGGCAAGTTTTTGCCAGCTGACTAGACGCATCCATAGTGTATAATAATGTCTGGTTTTATACATAATATAAAAAACTTTAGTC
>JANRFK010004440.1:17885278-17895396 GCA_030068395.1 Apalone spinifera | reverse complement strand
GGGGAACTTTCCTGGCTTCTATACTACCCCGGTGAAATGGACCAGCGAAAGGATTTGAGTCCCCGCTCCCATTTCTTTTACCCAAAGGCCTCCCTGATCCTGAGAGCTCCCCTTCCACTCTCCTGAGTAGCAGAGTCCTCAAAATCCCAACAAGGCTGGGCCCAGGTTTTCTGGGGCTTAATCCCCGACCTTGTAGTCACTTGGGGCAGGGGCTAGGGTGTCCCCACTCTGGGGTGCTCTCTTCACACTGGATGCTTTCTTGACCCAGTGGTCATTACATACAGTTCAAAGCAAATACAATTTATTAAACAACAACGGATGAAAAAGAAAAGAATAAGGAAAAACGAGAAGGGCTATGTGTTCTCATTTCACCTCACTCGGTAGCATGGAGACATCACAAACAGCAGTCTGCAGAGTGTAAGGACAGTTCACAGTCTGTTCCTTATAGGTCCCAGGGCTCTTTCTCAGGCCCTGGTGTGCTGCAGGTTGGACCCATTTGCTCTGGAAGTGACCACACAACCTCAGGCTCTAGGTGGCAGGACCCCTCTTCCAGTTGGAGTTATAATCCCTCTCCAAGTCTGGCCTGCAGGGCCTCTTGGCTGGTGGCGTGTCCCTGCCCAGAGCCTCTTTTCCCCCCTTTGCTGGTCCCAGCTGCTCACCACACCCAGCTGCAGACTGTGCTGCTTTGCCAGACTCCAGCTCCTTTTATTGCTTCTCTGACCCCTTTGGCTCTCTGGTCACTGCAGGTCTGCTGTTCAGCACAGGGTCTGCGCTCCTTGGGCTGTGTGTGTGGCTCTGTCGCTGCAGGTCTGCCCCTCAGCGCAGCTTACACTCCTTGGGCTGTGTGTGCCTCCACACAGCTTGCTTTTTCTGCTGCTCTTCTCAGCTCTCTCTCCTTTTCTAACAGAGACCCAGAAAATCCCAGCTCACACGGAGGACAGGACCTGGCCTTCTAATTCTCTCATTGATCTGTCCAGCCTGTCAGTCAGGCTGAGCTGGAGTGTTGGCCTCTTCCCATTGACCTTGGGGGGTCTGTCAGTCTCAGGACCCTGATTTCTCATGGACCCTTCCCCTTTTGGTACTGGGAGCTGGCCAACCAAAAACTCCTACTGAGTTTTAGTTAGGGGGTAACAGTCCCCTTACATTAAGGGAAAACGTAAAACTAGGAAGATGCAATACTTGGAATAATTTTAAGAAAAGCCTAGTACAGTAAAGCTGCATTAATGTCAAATCACTTTTATAGGGTAATTTGAGGATTCTGTAGTCTTGTTGAGCCCTCTTCTTTGATATGCTTTAACTTTACCAGAGGTGTAGTAATTTTCTATATCACTTCTACATTTTTCCAATTCAGGGCTTCACAGTCTCTTGGATTGCATAGTATATCCAGGGTTTTGCAGGAGATCATTCAGTAAAGGACCAAGGATCATTCAGTAAATGATCATTCAGGGCAGGCCCATTGCTCAATGAAGAGGGAGAAACAATAACAGGAAACTTGGAAAGGTGCTTAATGACGTCTTTGTTTTGATTTCACCAAGAAGTCAGATGATGAAGGAATGCTCAACATAGTGAATGCTAGTGGCACTGCTGTAGGATTAGAAGTTAAAATAAAAAAGAACAAGTTAAAAATTACTTAGAAAAGTGAAATGTCTTCAAGTCACCAGGACCTGATGAAATGCATCCTAGAATACTCCAGGAGCTGATAGAGGAGGTATCTGAGCCTTTAGCGATCATCTTTGAAAAGTCATGGAAGTCAGGAGAGATTCCAGAAGACAGGAAAAGGGCAAATATAGTGCCCATCTATAAAAAGGGAACTAAAACTACCCAGGAAACTACAGACCTGTCAGTTTAACTTCTGTGCCAGGGAAGATAATGGAGCAAGTAATTAAGGAATTCATCTGCAAACATCTGGAAGATAAGGTGATAAGCTCTATGTATTCTTCCCTGCCCAGGAACCAGGCTCACTGCTGGCTGCTTCTGGGTCATAGCGCAGTCTGTAGTGCCAGGATAGGGAGGTAGCTGCCTTACCACCATCACTGATCACCCTGCAGCAATGAGACCCAGTGCATGACATTCCACGACCCGGTACTGGGTTATGACGTCTAGTTTGAAAACCATTGCTTTATGGCCACTGTGGTGGTGTAGCCTCAGCAGCCCAGACAGCAGCTTACTATATAGACCACTGCAGAACGTGAGACTGTGATTCAGGCTGCTAGAGACACTCTTAACAAAATAGCATTAAATCTGTGTGCTTGAATTTAAGGTCTTACAAAATAGCGCGCACCTACTTTTAAAATTCTGTACCACATGAAATGAAAATATCCATGCAAAATGTCATGAGAAAAACCCATTGAATTTGAACACTCAAGGTATTAGCTGTTGCCATATTTACTATGTCTCGAAGCCACTGCTTGAGCCTCTCGTGACATTATTACCCACGTCTTTCAGGGTTTGCAATTCATGTTTGCCTTGGGATGATTCAGAAAGTTTGATTGTGTTGTAGAAAGTGAAGTGTTAAGTTTGTCCAAATGATGACTTGGTAGGAAAAAGAAAGTACAGAATAATAGCAAATATATGGAAGCTTCAAGGGGTAGCCGAATTAGTCTGTACAGGATAAACTTCTTCAGATGAAGTGGGCTGTGCCCAGGGAAGCTCATGATACCATCTACATGTTTTGTTAGTCTATAAAGTACTACCAGACCATTTGTTGTTTTTTAAGTTTAGCAAATATATAATGTATGGTGGTACATCATGTGACTTGACAGCATGGGAGGGAATATGTCCTGGCTGTTGTCAGAACATTTTTAGATGCCAAATGTCTAAACCTGAGGCTTTTATTTCTGGAGTAAATGTCATGTCTTGAAAAAGCAATGAGACTTGACTACTCAAACTGGCGGTGTTAACACAAATGTTCTTCGGGTCTCTGATGTGGTGTTGACAAGAATGGCACAGCTGTGAAAATCGTGTAACATCGAGGAAAGTTGTTTCCTTCACTGTGCAAGTGAAGGAATTTCAAAAGTTGCAGGGCTTGATTCAGTTACCAAAGTGACCAGGGTAGCTTGTCAGTTGTCTCTGCTTCTTACTCTATTAGTGACACAGATGAGTTTATTCAAGAGCAACTGCTCTGAAAGCAAAGGTGTGACAGTTTCTCACAGTTGGTGAGTGATGTGTCTGATGACTCTGCTGAAAGCTTGTTCTATTGTAAAGCTTGTATCTGGATGCATAACAGAAGATAGCTGAGCTGATACTGCACACCTAAGGAAGCAATCAAAGATTTCCCCAGTCAGTGGGAGTGGTGCATTACGGTTGCCAGGGAAACAGGAAATGGCAGCTAAAAGTGGTGATTTGGTCAAATGGCTCCTGAACTTCACATCTAAAATCTTCTGGCCCCCTACTTGATACTGACAATTTGCTGCCATTAAGAAAATGCCTGAAGGCCTGTGCCATATTCTTCATGATGCTATTAAGTTGTGAAGTTCATTTCAAGGCCATTCAAAGAATTCTTGACTTCTTGCATTGCTGGTCTTCACCAGCAGCCTTCCTTCATGCTGAGTTGAAAGTGCCTCTCACATGGTAAGATACTAACTCAAGTCTTTTAACAAAGAACAGAAGTGCAAGATTTCCTGAATGATCTGCAATCTCTCTTGCTGACTCTCTTAATAACCAACCTGTCTCAGGAGGCCCAGTGAGCCTTCCTGGGTGACTTTCGGGCACTAAGATAAGCTGAACTCTTCCCAAAGGGTGGAAGATGAACAGTGCAGATCAGTGTGGAAGCACTCATCGGAAAACTCGGCAAGTGGTCTTCCTGAACATGAAAAGGAGATGCTCCCTTCCCTTGGTTTTAGATTTTAGAACCTGAGGAGCCAATTGGGATCTCTCAGAAGCTTGTAATGTCATCATTTGGAGAAACTTCAGGCCAGGCTATGTTGCTGTTTTACTTGCTGGCCCTGGATATAATGAGAAAAGGTGGACCCATAACCCTTTTTCAGCCAAGATGGCGTTGGCTCACAACACTCACTGGTCCATTGCCAGGCAAAAGTGTAAGACATCTGTTCAAAGTCCCTGCCATGGAGTTTTTATTTCCACGGATTTTCTCTAAATAGAAATTCCGCTGTTTTTTTGCTGTTTCTGGATGAAGAGATACCTCGCTAGGCAGTTCTTCGTCCCATTTTCATTTTCTATTTCTGTGCCTCAGGTTTCTCTTCAGTGGTTTAGAGAAAAAATTGCAGTCTCATGGTGATCGAAAATAACTTAAGACCATGTCCCCCTTTCTCCACCCCAGACCAACCTTCAGAACACATTGTGTCAATAAGACAGGCTCCCCTTATCACTCTGAATTGTGAGTGGATTTGTAATTTTTGTTGGTGTACTTGAAGACTGCCAATACTTAGTTGCTATTGGAAAATTTAGAGCTTCCAGTCTAAAATGTTTGGGGCAACCCTGCTCTTGCTTGTTCTACTAAGCATTTGTCTCCATCAAATAGTGATGTCCCGTATGGGGGTGGGGAGTGATTCCTCAAGTACACTCATGAATAGTACATTAATTGGTCCAGGTTAGACCCTCTTGGTGCACACTGATCGTTTCAAAGCACATGTTAATGTAGCAATTTTCAAAACCTTTAGGGGGCACCAGCAGGATTAATACAGACCAATTAATGCATGAGACGTTAGTGTACTTTAGAAATCACACCACCATAGGGTGCGTTATCCCATGGTTTAGACAAGGGCATAGCCCAAAGAATAAACTGATCTATATGTCCTTCTACAAAACTGTTCAGCCAACACTACCTTTTTGTTGCTCTGGAATTTTATTATAGACATTTTTTTATTTAAATTAAGATTATTAGGCACTCAGAGACTGCTTGCTTATTCCTTCATTCAGGTATTTTATAAATACATACACAAAATCTTCCCCATTGTATAGTTAATGCATTGTGTGTAAGTTAGCTTTTGAGTTTGAACATAGCAATTCAACAAGCTCAGCACAAATCAGCAAGACTTCGGAAGGTATAAAATTGTTTTACTGTTATAGTATTTTCAAAACTTTTAGAAGATGATGATTTGATCTGATATTTTTTTTCTGACCACGTACTTAACTCTTATAAGCTGACTCCTTTGAGGAACTTTTTATAAAGAGACTAAGTGAGAGAGAGAGAGAGAGAGAGAGAGAGAGAGAGAGAGTGTGTGTGTGTGTGTGTGTGTAAAAAATACCCAATTTGCTTCCTGGTTCCTATTTGTAATTTATTTCTTGCTGTACTTAGGCAATTCTATATCCCATGTTGGATACTTGCTTACTGCTATTGAGTCTAAAAGCTCTATAAATCACTTTCCTATCTGTTCATGTTGTATTCAGAAAAAGGAGGCTAAGATGACATTAATAATTTAATATCTGTGTACAACATGGTGTGCCAAGAAAATCTAGTTCTGACTCTCAGCTTCTGCTTTAGCTCTGTTCACTTACACTTTGTCTTCCTTTGCGGTCTTGAATAATTGTTTAATGAGATGAAACTCTGCATTCTAGAAAAACATACATTGTTGCCATAGGAAGCATGTGATTTTTAAACGGGCCATGATGAAGATTCAAGGTAGGTTTTAGTTGTTTCAAAACAGAATCAGGAGGTTAGTTTCTGAAAACTTGAATGGAGTTCACCCACTTTATTCAAACCCATGTATATTTCAAGCCCTATGAAGGAGTTGGAGGGATGGGGAGCATGAGAGATTTTAGATTATTTTACCATATCTTTCTCCTTTAATTCAAAATCCTTTAAACAATTACGATTCAAGTTTGGCACAGTCTACTTTTGCTCCAGGTTTTTAACTCCTCCCTGAGACCATGTAATTTTGTATGTCCATGTGCAGAATTAATTTTTTTTCTGTGCACCAATATAGGGATGATGTGAGATACATCTCCACCATATTGGTGCGCATAAAAACATTCATTCTGCACATGGACATTCTGTGCTGGGGATGGGGCTGAGGGTTTTGGAGTATGGGAGGGGGCTCAAAGTTGCGGGGGGGAAAGGGTTCTGGCTGGGGGAGCGGGCTCTGGGGTGGGACTGGGGATGTGATGTTTGGTGTGCAGGAAGGGGCTCCAGGCTGGGACCAATGGATATGAAGTATGGGAATGGGCTCCGGGCAGGTGGTTGAGGTGGGTCTGGGCAGGAGTTTGGGTGTGAGGGGTGAAGGGGAGAGGCTCAGAGTTGAAGTGTGGGGTATAGTAGGGAACCAGGGTTGTGGGAGGGGGCTTGGACCAGGGACTTGGGGTGCAGGGCTCTTACCTGGGGCAGCTCTTGTTTGATGATGATGGGGAACAGGTGGCTCCGTGTTACCCCACACTAACCTGCAGGCACCACTCCCTGGTGCTCTCACAGCCTGGTGAGAAGGAGGAACTGCAGCATGTGGAGCTACCTCTCACCTTGCCAGGAAGGGCTGCCCGAGAAAATTGGGGCTTCACGGCCTGCAGCCCTGGGCTAAGGTGGCCTCAGACTATAGCCCCTGAAAACCCTTTCTTAATCCACCCCAGCAGCAGGCCTCTGTCCTGGCTGCTGCAGCTCCCTGCTGGAGCCAGAGGAGTACACCTTTCCCCCAGGCACGCAGCTTAGAGGGAACTTTCTCAGGATATTTAACTTCATATATGGGTGGCTACTGCCTAGGTTAGATCAAGGGTAAACACAACAGCTATAGAAAAAGAAGCTAGTTAACAGTGCAGATATATTTTACAGGCTTCAGTACATTTGAAAAGGCCTTTTTTTTCAAGCCTTTAATATTGAGCAAAGCTATTATAAGCCTTATTTCTATTTGGCAAAGATGTCGCTTTTGCCCAGTTCTCAGAGTAGTGCAATTTTTCACATTAGTCAAGCTAACTGTCTGCATTATTAGCACTGACAAAATGGTGAATTGTGCTCCTAATCATTTAAAACTTGGATCAAGATGACTGCTTATACAAAGCTGTATTATTTCGTTTTATTTATTTATCGTGCTTTCTGTTGGTAATAACACCACCAGGAAAGAGCAGGATGTATTAAAATTGTTTCAAATTCACTTGTAATTTCAAAGGGTCTGTTCTTATGTAGCTTTGCTGTGCTTCAATGGCAAGCAATGTCTGAAATTGCAGGGCAAGTCAAAACCAAGTTAATAATTTTGAGTGGTTTTTAAAGTATGTCTCACTGTCTTGCAACAATTAATATATAGTGGTCAAAAGCCAGCATTTGTTTTCTGACAGTTTGTCTGTTGTTCATTTTCCCCTAATTTTTCTTTTTTTGTCAGTATTCCCTCAACCACAGTGGCACTACACAGTGCAGTTGATTATAAATGTTATATTGGCTAACACACAGTAAGCAATGTTTTGTAACTTATTTGAAATTGAAATTTGCAACCCCACTAATCAAAAGGGAATTAAAATAATCATTAAAACTGCTTTGTCTCCAAAGGAATTCATCCTGCAGGTGGCTGAGATTTGTGTTCTCCCACTGAACTCATAGTCCACTCATGGTTTTTTCATGCTATAGAACCCATAGAAAGTCTGCAGTTCTTCTCATCAGTGTTGTGACCTCTGAAGGGTATATCAATGTGCCTCTCTCTGTGCAAAATCCATAGGAAACTCTATTTACTTCTGGCTTCTGGGAGGAGAGATGAACCCTTCCTAGAAAACAGCATTTATGTTATGAGTTATTTATATGGTGGAAATAGCTAGCGCAGTGTAAATGCTATTTGCATAAACCCCCCACATAGGCCTCCCCGTTAAGTCACTACTTGAGCATTTTGTTTGGTTTGTTAAGCTCTTAATAAAAAAGATTATTTTTGCAGCTGACAGCACATTTGACAGTGGTCAGGGGTCCACAGTTTATTCAGACTCACAGAGCAGCCAGCAAAGTGTCATCTACTCATCTCTGCCTGATTCCATACCTCCTGCTATTCAACGGGTTTACAGTCCACCTCTAAGCGAGAGCCAGGCTTTGCCTCAAAGCCTTCAGCAGCTGGGTCACTACCAGCAGCCTTCAGGAGTAAGTCTCATTTTATTTCCACATAGTTGAATATACTAGACTGTGTTTAATGACCCGCCTTATATTGTGTCTTCACCCTTTTTTCTTCTCTCTCAGTTTCTACCAATGCTGATTTATTTAATAGATGTTTTCATAGTTTTGCCTAAAAATGTGTGTTTGGCTACCAGCTTTAGCTTAGCAGCTTTAGAGAGCTCTCATTCATAATTGTACTTCCTGTGCTCAAGGAAATGCTTCCCTGCTTTACTTTAATTTAAACATAATTAAGTGAGCCTCCATCTTTCTTTCATGTCACTGAGTTGTTTTTAATAGTTTTTCCATGTTTAGTCTTAACCTCATGAGCATTTTCATTTGAGAATTATTTTTCGTTTTTGTTTTTTGTTTGCCGTGAATGTAGCCACCTGTTACTTTTCCTTCATCTGTTCAAGAGCTTCTTGGGTATGATATTTCTTCCTGTTGTGCTAAAAGTGAAGCGTCCATTGAATGCCTTTCTAGCCCTTGGCTTAAATATAATGTTGCACAGAGGCGAAGAAGCACTTCTGTTATTGAGGCTCCAAAACCCAACACTGGTAACCCAGACAGATACTCACACTTACTCATGTGTTCATGTTACAATGACCTTGGCCAGCAAGAATTAATGGACTTGTCACTGCAAGAACAACTGTGTGCAATCGAACATAAACCTTCCGCTCTCTCCAATGAAAGAATCAATATAGGCCTAGTGTGTCCTTCAGAAATTCCAGTGGCACGCTGCCCCTGTGTTAGCCAATATTCGTTACCCATGATTCACAGCACCCAGAGCAATTATCGTCGCCATAGTGATTCAGTAGTGGCTTTGACTCCAAATGTGACATCCTCTCCTCCAACAGAACGAATAGAGGAAAACATAAAAATCTCACCTAATAGAGAAGAGGAAACAAGTAAATCACAGTTAGCGGCTTTAGAGATCTCTACAAATACCACAGAGTTAATGATCATTAAACACAGTTGTCAGGCATGCTTAGCCCATCTGCTTCATTCTGGAGAGGATCCAAAAAAGTCAGTGCCCCTTAAATGTGCTACAAATACTCCTCACTGCCTGTGTAACAAACTAGAAAAAAAATCAGTGTCTCTGCCTCTTCCTCAAGCAAGCAGGCCTTGCGGCAGAAGTTTAGACCTGCCTTTATTACGTGAATCCCTGAAGCACATAATTAGCCAAAAGACCAGTTCTATTCCCAGGAGAATTGCAAGAATCACAGAAAAAGTTCTGCATTCTGAGCCCTTCAGTTATGGTGAAGCCAACATGCCTGGACTACCTCTGCCCTTCCATAAAGTTTGCGCTGGCAAAGCGTCACTAACAGAGAACAAGCCGGTGACTCCAGCTGTGCAGAACAATGGAAACAACCTAGCTAGTAAAAATACCACCAATGATATGGTAGGTTGAATCATTTCATTCCTAGTTGGTGTGGAATTAGAAAAACCAAATCCAAGAATGACAAGTGTCTCCTATTTGATCCAGATTTTCCCCAGATGCTTCAGAATTGTCACACTTACCCTGTTCTCCCTCTTGTTTTCCAAAATGCCTGCAACAGAAAGTGAAGTGTATTTTTTTTTTAATGATCCTATGAATGGCTTGAATCACCATCCTGTTCGACTTGGACCTCTGTAACAAGTTCCTTCCACTATGAAACCACCTGTCCTGTGAATGTAGTGGTGTTGGTTGCATCTTTCTCATATATTTTTCACATGAAGAAACAACAGCTTTCATTGAGTGTAGTAGTACATCTTCTGCAGAAGATTTAAAAAACTGAGCAATGCAATCCAGTGCCTTAGAGCAGACACTCTGTGTATTGATTTCATTGGTAGAGTCTCAGTAAGGGGTTGCAAAGGGTAAAACAGCAGAAAGTATTTCATTTATTTTGTCACAATTATTGTTTTTCCTGGGTGTTTCACATCTACTTAGTTGTGACTGCATTTTCATCTAACATAGGTGTAAACTGTTGCAAGCTTTAAAAGAACACTTGATTTAAAAGAACCACTCCAGTCATCTGAAGAAGTGGGTTTTGCCCACAAAAGCTATGATACCATCTACAGTAAAACTCCAATTGTCCGGCATCCAGTGGTCCAGCACTCCTGATAGTCC
>JANRFK010004440.1:17874233-17885178 GCA_030068395.1 Apalone spinifera | reverse complement strand
ATGTTTTGTTAGTCTTTAAGGTGCTACTAGACTATTTGTTGTTTTTTAAGTTTTGACTTGATTTTTAAACAGTGGATTCTTCCTCGCAGATTTAAGTAGGAAATTACTAAATACATTAATGTGGTAATGTAGCATCATGCAGCAAGAGGTATTGCTTTTTAGCAAATAGGGTTAGTCTATTGTCCCGTTCTTTAATATACATACCTATCCTTTTTCTTGAACTGGAGTTTGAGAGACTGCATATTACGAACCTTATTTTATTTATCATACATAGTTTTTTCTTAAAATACTATAACAATCTCATTGCTTCCAGTACATGGCAATAAAAGTTGTTGTTTGTTTTTAAGATACAAGCTGGAGTTTACTCACCTACCTGAAGTTTTTGGATAGGTGGGCTGGTGGGCAGGTGGAGTGTGTCTCTAGGTTGTAGGTCTATTTCCAATAAGAAAACCAAACTGTATGGCATTTCTCATTCTCCCCTTGAAAAGCTCTCTTTTCCTTGTTTTTTTTAAGGATTACAGTAAAATTTACCTTCCTTTGCTTGTGTTTTTCATTTCTCTTTCCTTGTTTTGAATTAAATATTTTGTGGCAAGCATGTTCTTAAAAATCAACTAGTAGACAATTTTTTTGATGCTTCTTTTAAAGTAATTTATTTTCCTTTCTTCCAGCCTGGACTAACAGTGGTTCAGGCTCCACCTGCTGTTGTCTCTCAGCGACCACAACATTACCAAGAGCCAGCAATGACATTCCCAGTAATACAGCCAATCACAGGTGCTTCATTGCAGATGGGGCCATCTCAGCCTGTGTTAGCCAGCCAGCAGGTGAGAAGCTAAAACTATCTGATCCCATCTCTTCCATTTCAGTTCTTATAAATGATCTTTTTTGTTAACAAAACTACTGACTGAGGTCAGTTTGAAGATGTCTGAGAGATCAGGTCTGCTTAATGAGTGGAACTACTGTACAGAGAACCTGTTAAACCACCATTTCGAAGCCATAGTTAGTTTTGAAATCTTGCTTCCAAGCACAAGTGTTAATATTCAGAAAGACGTTAAATTCACGATTACATCGGTGTTTGCACTTTTTTGCCCTGGCTCATCAGTGACTTTAGTGGGGGGACACCTAGCACAGTAGGCAGAACTTTGACAGTGTATCTCAGGCCAACACAAATGTCATAAAGACCTGTTCTGTTTCTGTGATTCTGCCAAAAATGCAGCATCTGTGAATGCAAGCTATGGTTTAAATGGGTGGAGGAGTGTCCTTACATTCTCTGTGCACACAGGGCAGGAGAACTTATTGCCTTATTAACACGTCTTTGTGTCTCAACAGTTCCAACACACCGTTTAGACCCGTGGTCACCAACCCGTCGACCACGGGCTCGACCAGTCAATCGCAAGGCATTCTGGCCCCCTCCTACACCCTCAAGAAGCCCCACTACCTACCTCCAGAGACAGTGGAGGTAGTGCTGGCTTCCTGCGGGGTGAATGGAAGTCCTGCAGCTGTGCACCAGTTCTGGGGGTTCCAGAAGTGCGCTGGCTGCTCTCCTCCCCCAGGTCTGTGATTTGCCAGGAACTTGGGGGGTAGGAGGAAGAAAGAAGGCCTCAGAGGAGGCACGCACCGGGGCTTCCCTCTTCTGCGTGGGGGAGAGGGGAGGAGTCCCAGAAGGAGGCAAGTGGGGGGGGACTCCCTGTCCCCTGCCCCCAGCCACACCCTGTCCCCTGCTGCAGAACCCTGTTCCCTGCCCCAGCACCCATTAGCACCCTGCCCCAGTACCATGTCCCCTGCTCCCACCAGCACAGTTGGGGCCACATTAGTGAGGCTTGAAGGGTTTTTGGAGGAGTTATTTTTTTGCATCTCACTTGTGTGGCCCCCAACTAACTTTTCTGTGGGTCAGTAACCCCTGACTCAAAACAGGTTCCCTGCCCTTCTCATTAATAAAGACAATGCAGAAACTTTTGTGTTTGACATAGTATTTTATTTAAAAATGAAGCCTGGCCAACAAACCCCCAATTGGGGCCAAGCCCCCATCTGGCTGCAGCATCATAACACTCCTGTACCCCTTCTTCCCCCAACTGACCCTAGAACTGAACCTATCATACACTGGATCCCCCTGCCCTCAGCCCCTCACATACCCCAACCCAAATTCCTGCACCCTCACATCCACAAGCCTGTGGCTTGCTTTGTACCCCAACACTCCCCAGCCTGAAGTCCCCTCCCCGAGCCAGCGTCCCCTTCGCCACCTCCTCCTGCATCCAAATTTCCTCCCAGAGCTTGCATCTCTCACCCCTTCCCACATCCAAATCCCTCCTTCCCATCCCAGAGCGCACACATTCTGTCTCAACCCAGTGAGGGTATGGCTTGACTGCAGAGTTTTTCCAGGATTCCAGAGATATCAAAAAAAAAACCTCTTCTGCATCCACGGATGCATTTGTTCTGCTTTTTTTAGTGCTCTTCCGGTAACCCCTGTATTCCTCATTCCACGAAGAATAAGGGAGCTTCTGAAAGAAGGGGTTTCTCTTGACATTTGGTCCAGTCTAGACAGGCCAAATGTTGGACAGACCTCTTCCTACAGAAGGATTGGGGGAAAAAAGCAGCAGTGTATAAGGGCTGGAGATAGCAAGTGATGGAAAGGAGGAGACTAGAGAGGGTGGGGCTTCAAGAAAGGGGTAGGGTCTTGGGGGAAGGATGGGGCGGTAGATCTTGGCTTGTTCTGACATTTAAAAAGTGAAAAAAGGTGTAAAAAGGTTGGAGACCACTGATTTAGACTGTCAAAATATGCCATACGTCTAACACTAACATAGTTGGTGTAGCTGGTCCTTACTTTTCTCATATCTCAAAATATCTTTAGTCTGTACTGAATATTACTAAGTTTTCTTATTGGATTAAATGATCTCTTTCTGAAAACAGTCTGAAAGAAACATCATAATTATTTGATCTGCCTGTTTAAAACTAGGATATCTTGACTATTGTCTCATATCCCTTTTTTCTAATGGGCAATTTTTTCAGATGTTCTCTCATTCAGCCAAAAATATTGTTGCTTTTTGGACAGAATTAGGATAAACTCCAATTGCAGATATCTTTGTATTAGCCTCATGAGCTTTCCGCTGACACTTCCAAATTTGCAAATTTTTCCATGTGTCAAATGGTGCTTCAGGATTAGGGTCTTTTTTCACTTTCTAGCTCCCTTTCTTTCTCCTTTCATGGAGATACAGCTATTATTTCAAATACTAGCATCACAGATGGGACATGAGTCTAAAATATAAGTCAATCTTTGTTTTTTGTGATGCATCAAAGCATGAAATTTCCTTCTCTAAGCTCATAATGTGAATTACATACATTATGGGAATAATGGTTGCACAGAGCATGATAGAGTAGACCCAAGGCTTGCTCTTTAAGCCTGAACATCAGTAAAGCAATTAAGCATATGTTTTACATTTGCATAAGTTCTTTGCTGAATCAGGACCTAAATTGTGAGCAAGATGCAGGCTACATGAGATATGAGGTATATTGTCGTGCGTAGGCTTAGAATGCTAAAAGCTATTTGGATGAAAATTTCAAAAACATTAAAGTTACTTGCGAGAGTAAGTCTCATTGAAAGTCGGTGGGATTTGTGCCTTAGTCATTTAGACCAGGTAGAAAATCACTCATCCATTTCAAAGCAAATGCTACAGAGCAGAGTTGTTCAAGTTGTGGGACTCGAGTCAACTCCGAGTCCGACTTAAGTCGCCTAGGTGACTCGACTTGAGACTCAACTCGGGTTCATTGTTTGTGACTTGAGACTTGCTAATTTTGTTAAATCGACTTGGTGAAAAAATTGTCTGAAAATGCTGATATTGATGGCTTGTACAAAAGTGACTTGACGTTTTTTAAATTAGAACTTGAGACTCAACTTGGGACTTGACTCGAAAGTGACTTTAGGGACTCAACACTCGACTTGAGACTTGAACTATAGTGACTTGAGACTCGACTTGGACTTGACAACACTGCTACAGAGGTACATAAGCAGAAGTATGTAAAATTGGGAAGAGAAACCATCATTTATCCAAATCAAACTAGCTTTACGTTTCAGAGGATTTAGAAAAATGAACTGCACAGTCAACACCTCCCCCCTCCCCCATATTTCTCTCTCTCGTCTTCAATGAGTGGCCTTTCTTTATGTACACTCACATCCCCGTGCCCTAGCAACTAGGGCGCAGAATAATGCACCTTCATATGCAAAAAATATAGGCAACGTGTGCATGCCTCTGCTTAGAAAGCACACATGCTAGTCTGTGTGAGTACAAAAGAAGGTTAGGCTAGGCCTGAGACGCTGGGTGAGCAGGTGAGAAGATGATTCAGTCATGTTGTATCCAGAATCTTTTCAATATTTTAAACATGCTGTTAGTGGCTTTCTAGGTATTTAGAAGGCGACTGTTTATACTGTGATTATTATCGTGCAGTTGAGTTTGGTTCTCACATTGCACCCAGGCTGTGCACATTTTGAACTATAGTAAATAGTTCAAAATAAATGGGATGGGTTATGGAAGCTCTAGGAGGTTAACTCCAGCCTTGTGAAAGGAATCTTTTGTGCCTCAACGTAACATCCTGTTGCTTTGAAACTTGCCCTGTAACCTGTGCTACCAGATGCAAGTAGCCAAACACACATCTAGTCACCCCGTGTTTTGGGAGCCATCAATCTGCATCAGTCTTAACTGCTTCAAGAAGGGCAAGCCAACCTGATATCTTAATCAGGTTCATCCCTGTTCCCGTGTTTATATATTTTAAAAAGGGAAGTGAGGGCTCTTGTTGAAGCATTCTGTCACTGAAAACGCACAAAAAGATCCAGCACTCTGGAGCTGTCATTCCTCAAAAGCAACAAAGATTAAAAGCAACCATTACAGTTCCTATTTATTTTTTTCTTTAAGGTTTTAACGCTCGGTGTATTACCTCTTAAATTACATCCAGACCAGATGGTTAGAGGTGAAAACGTGATTAAGTCTGCCATAGAACAGTAACCATCATTCTAATCAAATTGTCAGTTGTATGGCAGGCCAGCGGAGCAGTGCTTCCCCCTGTGCCTGCTGTTGGAGGGCTTATTCCTTCACCCTCCCATTTCACCTGGTCCTTCTCACTGAACAGAGAACAAGGCCAGAGATGCAAACAATTTGATGTTTATTGGGGTTAGCTTCCAGCAAGCATGAATCCAGTTTCCTTTCCTTTTTTCCCTTATTCCCTTGTTTTTCCCCACTTATTTCCTGTTTGTCCCCAATGTATACAGTAATATTTTGAAGTATACCCTAATCTTAACCAGTCATTTTACTGAAACTTAACTAGCCATCGTAACATGTTTATCTAACCAATTATATCCCACCACCTTAATTGGCTTACATCCAGCAAAATTGATTATGCAGCTGACAGAAACAAAGAGGAGACAATACAGATAAACAAGAGAGAGGTGGGGAGCATAATAACAAAGCAATAGATTTCACATCCCCACCTATTGGTAAGTGGGCCCCTGCCAGACAAAGCTATCAGCCTAAGTCTTCCCTTTATCTAGAAGCAATCACCTTTCTAATAGCCCCAAATTGCCTTAGTTCAGTATGACTGATTTGGAATATGTCAGGACTGTGATTGTAGGTTTCCCAGTTTATGGATGGATACCATTGCAGCTTAGCCAAAAGCCTTAGCCAAAAGCCTCAGACTATCACATACGGGTAGACTGTGATTTTGATTTTTTGTTTTTACACCTTTATAACTAGCTAAGTGATTAAAAAAATACCAAAATGCTGAACATATTGGTCTTTACAGGCAAGCCTAAATAGCAATATCCTAACATCTGTGAACCCTGAACTTGGTTTCCAGAGCTGTCACTAGAGACCCTCTTGAGAGATCTAGAGACACTTCCTGGGAGAGGTGCCGAAATGTTAGATTTGTGCCAGTTTCTTTGCTCACCTGCTGCTTTTGCTTTCCAATTGAACAAGAGTACTTGTGTAAAATTTAATTAAAGGAGCTGAGCAGAGTTCAGCTGAACCGCAAGAGGCTGAACACTGAGTTGCATTTGCTGTTAAATTATTGTCTGTGAAGGGTTACAAAATTAGATTCTGATTTATTTTGTATATGCTGCAGGGTAAGCTAACTATGGGGGAGGAAGGGAAGAAGGGTAGAGGTGTTTCATATGGCATTGTCTATGTCCTCTATCCAAAGAAAAGTTCTAAAACTGTTGTGACAATAACTAAACTTTCACATATAGAGTGTGGTCCTTGCAGGCAAGAGTTGAGGGCTCTCATAAAGATGAGTTGTCACTTGGTAAAAGTTTCTCTGAACGTTTAAAGCAGGATTGTAAAACAGAAAAACCTATTTTGCCCTTGAATGATTATTTAAAACATTCTCCAATGATCTTTTAAAGTGCTGCTTTTATATGAGAAGTAAGGTCTTTACTTTCCCCTCTTGGCAAGGTTACTAGAAAATGCAATATGTGATGTTATCTGAGTTTGTGTTTTGAATTTTTCCTATCTCGCCGCCTGACCAACAGAGAAGTGATGCTGAATATTGACTTGTAATGAATTGGAATGCCATCACTTCATTTGGAGGCAGTGAAAGAGCCAGCTCTGGTCACATATTCATTTGACATCACTGTTCATTTCTGGGAAGATTGGATCAATAAACTATTCTTTTTTCGAACCCAAATTTTTAAAAAATCAACTTTTTTCAATAGTTTTGAAGTGTCTTTATACATCAATCACAAAAAGCATCATCGTGCAGGGAGCTCTTTGTCTTGTAGTTCACTTTAAGTTATTAAAGGGCTATGAGCTGGTCCATGTAAGACATGAGTTGCTAATGCTGTCAGTTCCCTAGCCTTTGCATACTTTCAGATCTGCCTGTGGGGGAGGAAATACTTTTCGAGATTCTGGCTTTTGTAGCTTTATTACAATAAGACTGATATATTCCTTAAATAGCCAGAGAGATGCCTTATAAATTTGCAATATATTTAAATAGCCAGGCTTTTTTATACAGTCAATTTTTGAATGACAATACTGCCCTGGTTTGCTCTACATGTAGGAATATTTGGGTCCACAGTTGGGAGATTTTACAGGCCTGGCTGGAAAATAGAGGTGGTTTTGTCTTTGACAAGCTTTACAGAGCCTCCACGATTCATTAAAAATACAAACAGCTAGAATATGCCTTTTGTGGTAATGTAGGTTTTATTTACATGGGATTTAAATCTAGGCCCTTGTGCAATGTTTGAGCTGCGAGTCAGCCTTTTTTTTTTTTTTTTTTTTTTAAACCTAGTGCTGCTCAATAGGAGTGACAGTTTTGTTTTGGACATGAAGCTTTAATTGGGAATGGAACACCGCAGGTGTCCAATGAAGTGAATCTTTCTTAATATGCAATTTTTTTTATTTTCTAGCAGCAGTCATTGCCACAGCAAGCTCCTCTACCGCAGGTTCCAGCCAGCCAGCCAGTTTGTGCAGTGCAGCCTGCTGCCCATGTGCTGCCCCAGTATCAAACCCAGCCTTCTCAGGTGGCAGCTACCAGTACACCGCTCACACCATTACAGATTTCCACTGTGCAGCAGCTTCCTCATGTCCCATCCTCCCAGGTAAAGTGTCCTGAGCATTCAGGGGTGTGTTTAAAAATGTAAAGACTTGTCCATTCCAGTGAAATTTTCTAGGCAGTGATCAGTGAATGTCACTCACCGTCAAGTTTTCACCTGGCTATGGGAAATTTTTGGTTTTGGTGAGCCAAAAGAAAATCATCCTGTTTCAGTTATCCTAGTTCTTGCCTAGTTAACCCTATTAATGCTCTTCCTTGAATTGCAATAACTATAATTCTGCGTTTTTTCCCTTCATGGTGGACCCTCATCCCTATCCTCGCTTAAGAGCATGAGCAATTGCCTATTTTATGTTATTGAGCTCTTTTCTTCACCGTTCACCCCACTGTCTTCTCCCTATGGCTCTCCCTTTCTAGATCTCTGGCCCCTTTCCATTAGCAGTAGCTGCGATGGAACCTTTTCTTTGGCCTGCAGTGGTAAAGTTCTTTCTAGCACCATTTGGTAGATTGGCTGGTGAGGATTTTTCAGATAGGAAGCAGTTTAACTGAAGGGGATAAGAGGGGGAAGAGCAAGCTGCTTCTGTGATGTATTCTTCTGATCTCTGTACCAAAGCAGATAGTGGGAGTTAGTAAAGAAAATTCTTACCCTCTGCTCTTAAAAAATTGTGCATCTGCAAAATAAAATCCTTGCATTTCCAAAAGCCAAGTATAGTAGACTTCCGATAAGCCGGAACCTATGGGACTTAGGTGGTGCCGGGTTATCAGATATGCTGGACTATCAGGAGGTACTATAAGCAGGTTATATATATACTGTATACATTATATACTGTATATAAAGTGTTCTTACCCCTTTTTATTGTACATACTGTATACAGTATACTGTAATATTTTAGTTTTTTTAAGCCTTTTTTACCCTTTTTGCTTAGTTCAGCTGCTGCCGTTGTTACCTTGTGACTCATTTTTTGCCGAAGCTCACTCGCTAGGCTCTTGCCATTTTGATGCCGGACTATCAGGAGTGCCAGACTATTGGATGCCGGACTATTGGAGTTTTACTGTATCTGCCTAAATTTCTTCTGAAGATTAAATGTGCATTTACTATAAAGAATTTCTATTGACTTAAATTCAGCATATTGCTACTTCTTAACCTGATACATTATTTTACTATGACTACCTATAAAATTACTGGCGTATCCAGCATTTACACTTTTTTTCAAGATTTTTGTACAAGATAAAGTGTCGTAAACCACTTTTGTTGTCAACGCAAAAGAACGTTCATGAGAACTTAACCCACAATTCCTTTGTGTGTGCATTAAAAAGGAAATGGTGAGATTATAGCAGTTTAAAATGTAGATACTAAGCCTGCAAATGCGTGTGAGCAGGGGGAATAGTCACAAATTTCAATATTTGCAGGAGTAGGGCCGTTGTGCATGAGATCACTATTGAGAAGTCAGAAGTCCTTAAAACATGTTCTGTTCGCTGCATTCTAGGAAAATGTTCAACTGCAGACTGGCAGACCTAGAGTAGTTATGCTTTATTGTGTCATTGGGAATTGATGTGCGTAAAAAGCTATTCCAACATGTTTCTATCCTGCTTATTCACCATATGAATTATTAAAATGGTCTCAACTCATTTTCCATGCACCTTTTGAAGGCGCTATCTAGTGTGATTTTTAATTTCTTTCAAAATTAGAGGAATGGTGATTATTTATTATTGGGTGCTTGGTGGCTGCTAAATAATTTCTGAAATGGTTGTGAATTCTTCAGGGTTAAAAATGGCCATTACCTTTAAAATTCTCCTTGTGTATTCAATTAAATCAATTTATCAAAGGGTTGCTATTGATAAACCCCTGGAAATGGAAGGAAATGACTAATGAATAGATATAATTAGCATGGCACCAATGAGTTAATTAAACTAATTTGTACCATCAGTTAAAACATTTGCGATTTATGTGGTATTATATTTTTTTCAGATTCCTCAGCTTCCTGTCATTCCTGCAGTTACTCCTCTGGCAGGACTTGACAACCTTCCTCCAGGCCTCTCTGATTTACCTGCTGCAAATGCACCCCCCATACCTGCTCCTTCTCAGTATTTCACTCCAGCTGTGATTATACCAAGCCTTTCCATGAACCCTGCTCTGCCTCTGGCATCCAATCCCCCTGTCCTACCCATGCAGACAGTCAACCTTCCTCATACTACCGTGGCTTCTTTGGTTTTGCCCTGCCAAACAATAGTGCCAAATATGTCGGCTACTACAATACCATTACTTACTGTGGCTCCACCGGGAGTGTCAGCCTTGCCAACACATCATGCAATATCCCAGCTCTCCCAGCAACAGATGTACCAGCCTGCCTTCCAGCAGATAATTCAGAGTGATGCTCCCTCTCCCCACCACACTCAGACCATGCAAGCAATTTCGCAGCAGCGGCTGCCTCCTCTATCTCAGTCACTGCAGGCAAGCATAATGCATCCTTCAGAACAGACTATGTCTGCATCTGGGGTTGGTAACGAGGTAATCCTTTTGTCATTGGACTGTATCAGTACTAACAGTAGTAGATCTTGTACCTTGTTCCATTATAAACAGGCAGGTTTTTGTTACTTGCACTTAAGATGTTTTACTCGTCTGTATTGATGCTGGCCCAGGAATGCAGTATGAGTTAGCTATTGACTGGACACAGATTAAGAAGTTGAACTTGTTGCTCAAAGTCTTCTTCCATTATGGAGTACATTTATAAAGGTCTAATGGCTTTGGAGAAAGAGGGATCAGGAGTGCTTTTTGAGCATTCTGTTTCTTCTCTCCTTCTCCCAGCTAGAAAGAAAAATGGCTACACAAAAAGAATGATCATTTTCATTTCAGTCAGAAGGGAGAAAAGTAGTCCATAGCAGTCATCTATAAATGGATGCTATGCCACTGATTTTTAATGTCCGTAGTACAGTACATGCATGATCCTGTGTGAACAGTCTGTCTGTCTATGTCGGAATATGGATGTACTGTACCAGGTCTGTTGATGTAGAACTGTTTATAAATAGTGTGTTTCTAAATTGAAGGGAAATGGCAGCTGGAGAATGCTTTCAGAAGACTGCTTGGAGGATATCCACAAAAAAAGAAATAAATACCAACTGCAGATCCTGTTTGTTAAAATCAATGAAGCATAAAGGAGGGCTTCTAATATTAGCACCATTTCTAAGCTCAGTGGTTCATGAGTGACTGAGTTTTCAAATAATGCCATTTTCACGTTTATAATATGACAACATAAAGTTTAACACAGTGTGACTGACACAAGCCGGAAATAGTAGGAAGAGGCAAGTCCTGTTAAGAATGGCTTGCTTCACAAATGACGGTTGGACAAGAAAGTGTTCTAATACATCTGTTTGCATGTGGACTGAAATTCTTAATATCATAGGGTACGTCTATACTAGC
>JANRFK010004440.1:17850861-17864857 GCA_030068395.1 Apalone spinifera | reverse complement strand
ACTGAAAAGTCCCAGTCGCTTTAACCTCTCCTCATATGGGACCCGTTCCAAAACTTGAGCTATGTCAATTGCATAGCTTAAATCAAAATAGCTTATTTCGGCTTTTGGTGCTGTCTACGCAGCAGGAAGTCTGGAAGAGAGCACTCTTCTTCCAACTACCCTTACTCCTCATACAATGAGGGTTACAGCTTGACAGTAGTTTGACACTAGGTCAAAATAACTGCGTGTAGTGTAGACGTGGACTATGTTATTTCGGAATAACGTCGATTATTCCAAAATAACACTGCAGTGTAGATGTCACCTAAGTTCCTTGGGGCAGGGACTCTGTCTTAGTCTTGGTCTACATATAACTGTGGTGCTGCTGTAACTATTTTGGTTGGGTGTATAGTTGTTGTTGTTGTTGTTGTTGTTTTTTTACCAAAGTAGGTAAAGTGACACTGTCCTAATGTGGGTACAGTTATATCAGCAGAAAAGTGCCCTATACCAGTAGAGGTTATTCCCTTTTCCGCCCAGCAATACCTAATACCAGTATCAGGCACCTCTATACTGATATATAAGTGCATCCGTGCTTGGGATGGACTCTCCTGCTTTAAGTATAGCAATATAGCAAAAATTGTATCAATTTAATGTGTATGTATGTACTCTGTCTTTTTGCATGCTTAGCCCAATCCAGGTTGGTGCCTTGAGGTACTACCATCATCATACTGCTGTTTGATGACTGACTGACTTAATTAATGTTTTAATATCCAGACTTTATGTCCATTGGCCTGAGGGAGGAACCAGACTCCTGGGGCTAAAGCTCATGTTCCCCTTCAAACTATTGTTATTTTAGGATTTGCCAAATGCAGTCTTGTAGATATATTTTTGTTCTGTATGTATATGTGGCTCTGCTTCACCTCAAAACTGAACTGATTTCCAAAAGAACATATTTTCTAGATCTGGGGACTCTTGCCCTGAGTATTTCTACCCCACAAAAAAAGCCAGGCTGACACAAGTGGATAGAGTCCCAGAGCCTTAGAACTGCACCTGACTTGCAAGGAGTTTTCTGTTTTACAGGCTGAATGCCATTGGAGAAACCATGAAGGCCCTAGGGAAGGGAAAATAAACCCACTTTTCCCTTCATGCAGAAGAAGTGGCATTTTTAAGGCTTCGGGGCACTAGCGCCATGTCTGGTGGGTTTTTTTGGTGCGCTCCATTTTTTCTGTTTCATGGAAAGTAGAATTTACCTTTTTCTGGCTCTAGTAACTTTTCGTACTTATAATTCTTGAGTATGATTGAATTAGGCAAAGTGAGTTCACTCATGCCTAGTGAACATGCTATTCTAGTCTCTTCTAGGAAAGGACATCAAATATTTAGTGATTAATTTCTCTCAAATCTGTATTTGCCTCATTAGCTATGGTATTTGAAAAGCTAATTTTCCTAGCCATGGCAACATTCACAGCTGCTTGCATCAGAACGCATCCCAAGGCAATATACCCTGAGGCCCTCTCTCCACAGGGTGCACATATAACTCCCATTAACATTACAGTTTTGCTACACCTTCAAAGGCTAAAAAACAAGTACAATGACCCTCAGCTGCATAACTTGTGTTCTTTATCTCATGTCACTCTTATGTGACCATTTCCCTGCATCTCTGACTTACTTAAAGTGATTATTTCTACGGAAGGCCACGTATGTACCTTCCCCACTGGAGAGTAGAACCTGAATCATAGAACTAAAAGGTTCTATGAGAGGTCCTTTGAGTCCAGTCCCCTGCCCTGAAGAAGCATAATAAAATAAGTTTGGGGAGCAGAGGGCCCTTGCAGTTCAAAGACAGCCTATGTAGGCCCTGAAGAAAAGGGGCTATTCTCAGTAACAATTAAGGCCTTGATTTCATTGTGCAAAGGACATCATGTACTTGCTTATGTTCAAGGGCCTTGCTGAATTAGGTCCAGCCATACTCCTCTCAAAAGTTTTACTACAAAGCAAATCCCCTGTTTTCCTGTAGTCACTGTTTTTCTTCTTCTCTTTCCACATCTGCCTCCCGTATGGTTGTTTTTTCCTTCCCTGTTACAAAGCTACATGAGTCCTGACATAGCTTCAGGCAAAGAGATGAGCGACAGCTTTGAAGGAGTGATTGGTAGTGGAAAGCAAGAAGGGAAGCCTTCAAAGAAACATAAGAAATCTACACGCATTCGATCACGCCAGGAGAAGTCAAGCAGACCAAAGCTGACCATTCTAAATGCAAGTACAACCTCTTTGTTGTAGGCTGAACTTCTGTTCTGGAATACACCAGAAATAATGAACTATGTTGTTCTTTTCTTATAGGTATGTAACACAGGGGATAAGATGGTGGAATGTCAGCTGGAAACACACAATCACAAAATGGTGACTTTTAAATTTGATTTAGACGGTGATGCGCCGGAAGAAATTGCTAGTTACATGGTAAGACCTTATTTGTGAAGGAACTTTCAAAAGACACTCACAATTTTGAGTTGCATAAACTGTATGTTACACGCACACAGTGTGTTAAAAGACCATTACTGAGGTTAGAATCAAACATTCAAAAGCAAGGGAATGGGTAACCTTAATTCTGGTATTTCTGAACTACTGAGTGCTTGACTTGGCAACCTTAATAATGTTCTTTTTATATAGTTATTTCCATCGGACTGTGGGGCAGTAAGCTTCCCTACAAGCCATGTTGCAAGTATTTTGGAGGTGTGGAGCTCTGGGGAGCTATTTTATGTCTGTTTAGGTCTTTTCTTTTGGGGGTTGAGAAACAAGGTGATGTGCCCTACAGGTACAAGGTAATTACTTTGCATCAAACCTGCCAGTCCCAGAGAAAGACTAATTTTTTTATGTGAGCAGTGATTCAGTTTGGCCAGAGGCCAAATAAGAATACAGTCTCTTTAGATTCTAGTTCCCATAAAGAATGGTACACATGCTGTCTGTACACTTATGCAAACTTTCAGCTAGTTAAGACCATGCAATGAGTACTGACCGACATTCATTACAATGGTTAATCTTAATGTGTTCTTTACAGGTAGACAATGAATTCATATTGCAGACTGAGAAAGAGACATTCATTGAACAAATGAAGGATATTATAGATAAAGCAGAAGATATGCTCAGTGAAGATACTGAAGGAGAACGAAGTTCTGATCAGGGAACAAGTCCCCAGCAAGATGCCTATCGACTAGATATGAATGAAGTAAGAATCTTGTGTGTCCGGTATTGGTTTTAAATTAATAAATGGGTGTTTCTTTATATCAAATCTGATTTTTTTTCTTAATTTGGTTACTTTATTTTGTTAGTTGAGCAGAGGCTGTAAAACAAAGTTTTGCCACCTAAGTATTCCTTAGAAAAATGTCCCTGCACTTCTGCTTGTCTAAAGAAAGATGTTTTTGTTTGTTTTCAACAGGAGAATCGGCAATCTCAAGTGAAAACCCCCATGTATCAACAGAATGGTAAAAGTGGTTTTGAATACAAATTTAATCTTGAACCCTCATTCAGCAAATAGTAGTATTAGACTGTTCAGAAAGTTTAGCAGTCTCAAGATATATTCCAGTCTCCTGTGACTGGTGAAGTTCTTCTGAAAATATAGTCCTGGTAAAAGCCACAGTTGCCATTAGCAATTTTGAAATGCCATGGTTAAAACAGATGAAACAAGCATTTGGGTGCCTGGGAAATATATGAATTTAGAAAATGGCAATGATTCCTCACTGCCTCCAAACTGGATGTGGGGTTGAGAAGGAAGAGACAAGTCTTTCATAAATGTATTTTTTGTTCTCAACAATAACTAAGTTTGCAAGAGGCAGTTAACTGAGTTTGGCTCTTCCAGCCTTAATATTTGCAGATACAATTGAATTTGATAACCAGGATGTTTCAGCCACCTCTATCTTAACAGTGAGAAGTCTTACTCTTTTGGATGTGTGCGTGTTATTTCTTTCCCAGAGGAAAGGATGGCATCATTGTTGGCTTTCACTCCCTTTATAAACTGGAGAAAGGAATAAAACCACATGATGGGGAAGCCTCTTTTCCCGACTGCATCTCTTCATGTGTTGCACATGGCTCTATTTGCCCAAACACTTCACTGAGTTTGTGTGTGGAAAATCTCTTTGGGGGCTGCACAGCATGCTTCAATGACTAAAAACAATGGTCTCCCTCCAAAACTAGGCTTTGTACACAGTCTGCATGGCTCCTCTTAGACAGTTCACACTTGCTTGCCATTCTGAGAGTATACCGTTTGTATTTGTTGGTTTGTAGGCAGAATTTTGGAAACTGTGTAATTTGATACACGCAAATGAAGGGAGTACAAGTTCAAGATGAATGTAGGAGGGCAGTAGTAAAACAACCTATGTAGGAATTGTAGACAATGTAAGTTCCATAAAATATTACCAAAACTAATTTTTCTATTATAGAAACCTTCTGTACTACACAGTTAGTTCACTTGTAGCCTAAGACAAAGATCATTTCAATCTCCGGGAGTTGTTCCAGTAACTTTAGTGAGCTTTGGATCTGGCTTCGGGTCCCACTCCAACACAATCACTTGAAAGTCAGAGAACTTTTTTCATCCCAGGAAGATCACTTTTTGCTATGAGAGTCCAGTAGGAACCATTATTTTTAAACTCCATTAATACCATTGAGACTCGTGTCTCTTCCTAAAATGGGGCAGTTTCAGATTACATCAAAAATTAGTTTGATTTAGATCATATCTGGTTCTTAAAAAACTGCATAGAAGCTCGAAAACAAACTGTTAACCCTTTATTTTGCTCTTCACAATTAGTTTTACACACTGGAAAACGATGGTTTATTATATGCCCTGTTGTGGAAAACGAGACTGAGGAAGCACCAGAATTCCCCCCAGCAGTTCCTCAGAGTAAACAACCGGAAGGTCCAGGTACTTATGAACTTTAAAGCTTTCATTTATCTAAGGGAGTAAGGGGGTGGATCATCAGCTGTGTCTACTTAGAGGCAGCTGTGTCAGCTCTTTACTCTCCCCTGCTTTCATCAAGATTATTTTCTTTCAGCTGCAACATGGTGGGAGGCAGAGGGTGAAAAGCATTGTGTTCATTGTTGCTTCATGAGCTGACCAGTGAATACCAAAGATATTAACACTGGCACTGTTAGTTCCCTTTTAATTACTTCCCTGCTCCTCAAACTGGTGTAATCCACAGTGCCTGTGTGTGGGTAACCAGATGGGCTAATATTGCAAAGGAAGTACAATGGCTTGATTTTAGTTGTTAGCAAAGCTGTGTGGCCAAACAAATGCCTGTAATAAGTTTCTTTTTCTAAAAACTATTCATAAATCATACATGGCACCTTAATTATCAGCAAAAATGATGCTTACTTTTCTAGTGTTCCTCTTCATCACCAGTCGCTTGGAGGCCACAGCCAAGGAAGGAATTGTTCAAGTGTGTATCTGCCTTGGCTTAGGGCTACATTTACCTTAATTGTTCATCAACTATGGATATTGAGATAGCAAGTTGGGGAGAACCACTGCAATACAGAATAGCATAGGAGCCTTGCCCCAAAAGGTTTTTGAACTTTAAGAACTTTGTACAGGTGCAGGAAAAAAGCCTGAAGTACTGGCCATATCATTTACAGGATTTTATTTATTAATCTCGATTTAATCAGACTTCTGAAACAAAGTTCATAAGTGTATTATTACTCTTAATGGCCAATGGAGTACAATATTCAAAATGGATATATCAGATCCAGCATGGAAAGCTTTTCCATAAGATCACGCATGTGATCATATAGTTTTAAATAAAATATGGACAGTCTTTTGATTATTTAGAGAAAAGTTCCAGTGTTTTTCAACTCTGTTAAGAGTTAGGCGTGAATTTAAGTTCTACTCAAAGCTGTCTGTATTAGGCTGCATCCTTTTAAAGAAATACTGCAATTTGAGGTTCTTATTTAAATATTGGGTTAGTAGCTTTCTAATAGAAAACATTTAATCAAGTTGAAACTGCTAAGAAATCTTGTGGTTACTTTATAATGGTTCACTCTGTATAGTCTGTGAAAGGTGAAATTAGTGTCTTTACCTCTTATAGAGCCGGAACAGTCGGAAGATCAGCAAACAAGCTCTGCAATGACAGACACACCTAGTGTCTTGTTTTGTCACCAGCTTCCTAGTCAAGCAAGCATATACGACAGCCCCTGTGGAACACCAGGTCCTTTGGCACAAGCTCCTACTGCAGTATCTTCAGCTGTTTTGCAAACTAAACCAGAAATTTTAGCTGCAACACTACCGGGATCTGCTCCATATGTCCCAGAACAGTTTGTTGCTAATGTAGGTCAACCAGAATATCCTCCACTACAGCTGGTTATACCCAGTCAGCTTGACACGTATGCCCACAATGCAGCTTCACTAGAGGAGTCTTCTGATGCTCAGCTTGTTCCAAAACCCTCCCTGCGAACGCTACAGCAGGTGGATGAAGGTGCTGGTGTTCCCGACGTGGAAATCTCATGCTATACTGTCAGGCCAGCCAGCTCGATTCTGACCGTTCCTGCACAAGGAGCAGAATTCTGTCCCGTTCCTGCTCCCTCTGATACGGTTTTGGAGCTCCAGCCTGCGCCACAAATCCCCCATGTGTCAGAGGCCAGTCTGGCTGGTGTCATGCAGCATTCCTTGGGGACCCAGCTGCTTCCTCTAACTGTTGTGTCTGATTCCCTAACTCTGACAGGCTCTCAGCTTCAAAGTCCTCCCCAGCTCTCAGTTGCTGGGTCCCAGCAACATATAATGCTGACCCAGTCTCAGCCAGTCACCAGCACTGGCCTTGGCATTGGTCTGCTGCAGCAGCCTTGTGCGGTCGAGTCAGATGGAGAAGGGCCACCCAGAGTGGATTTTGCTGACAACACAATAAAAAGCCTTGATGAGAAACTGCGCAATTTACTGTACCAAGAGTGTGTTCCTACATCTTCTGCATCAGCAGGGACTCCAGACAGCTTCATACCTTTAGAGCAGGGTGACAGTGAGGTTGCTAGCTTACCTCCTTTTAATGAAGAACCAATTCCCACGCTTGTATTGGATTTAAGAGAACCGGGCCTTAATGTCCCAGATGTCTGTCAGGAAGTTAATGCTGCTCAGGATCAGTTTGTGTCACATGTCCCTTCTGAAATGCCACCGTATGTATTGGCTAGTCAGACTATGACTGTGCCTCTTCCATCCCTAAAGCCAGCAGCCACAGAAGCTTCTGCCATGCTGAATAATGCTACAGCCGCTGGCCACAGCAGAACAGAGTCCAGCCTCAGAGAGCCAATGGTAGGATATGCAGATGCTATAAGCACTTCTGTATTGCTTGTTGTCCTATTTGCTTGCTTTCTGTCTCTGTTCTCTGTCTAATGCTTTCCATAGGGCAGCACTGTTTTTTATTTTCAATTTGTCACATGTTATAGGAATCAGAATACAAATATTTCAGTAGCCATTCATTAGTGAAAACGAAACTTTGCTCTTGGGTTCAAAAATTAGTATAATCCTATAATTCAGTCTTTTCTGCTTTTTATTTAAATCCCGTTTCTAAAGGAAGCGCTCTGTAAAAGATAAGTCAGTGGTTTGAGAATGTTAAATATATTCATAATGGTGATAATTGAGCTTACTGCTTTTTGAGCATTTAGCTAAGCCTTGATAGGAGCAAGAGGGTGATGTCTGCCTGGTATCTGTACATTATTCTCTGTTCCTTGCTCATGCATAGAATGATAGGCCTTATCTTCACTTATCAATGCTATGGAGATCGATCTCCTGGGGGTTGATTTAGTGGGTCTAATAAGGATGCACTAAATTGACCATTGATGGCACTACTGTTGACTCTGGTACTTCACCAAGTTGTGAGGAGTAAGGGGAGTTGATGGGAGAGTTTCTCGTCTCAAGCCCCTGCAGTGGGGACATCACAGTAAGTTGAACTAAAATAAGTCCATACCAGCTATGCTATTCACCTAGCTGGAGTTGCTTATCTTAGTTTGACTTTGCCTCGTAGAGTAGTCCTCACCCTAGAAATGTAAGGCTGGAAGGGACCACCATAAGTCATCACCTCCAGCCCTGTGACAGGACCAAATAAACTTAGACCATCCCTGACTGGTGTTTGTTCAATTTGCTTTTAAAGCTTCTGAGGAGGGCGATACCATGACCTCCCCTGAAAGCCTATTGCAGAGCTTAACTACCTTGCAGTTAACAAGCTTTTCCTAATATCTAACCTAAATCTCCTTGCTGCAGATGAAACCCATTACTCCTTGTCCTACTCTCAGGGGGCATGGCAAACAATTAGTCACCAATCTCTTATAACATCCCTTCGTGGATTGGAAGACTAGTAGGTCGCCCCTTAATCTTCTTTTCTCAAGACTAACTTGGCCAGTTTTTTCAACCTTTCCTCGGAAGCCAGGTTTTCTAAATCCTTTGTTGTTTTTGTTGATCTCCTCTGAACTCCTTCCTTTTTGTCCACATCCTTCCTAAATTGGGGTACTCGGCGTTGGACACAGTACCCCTGGTGGGACCTCACCAGTGGTGAGTAGAGAGGGACCGTTATTTCCCACGTTTTTCACACAATGGGAAATACAAATCCTGGTAATACAAAATCATATCAGCCCTTTTAGAAGCTGCATCATATTGATGACTCGTTTTCCATTTGTGGTCCACAATGAGCCCGAGATCCTTTACTACCATCTTGACAGTTCTTCTCTATTTTGTAGTTGTGAATTTCATTTTTTTTCCTTCTACAGTGCAGTGCTTTGCGATGGTCTGTATTGAATTTCATCATGTTGAATTCAGAATAAGGACGTTAAATATCGAGTAATTTACTAGTCAAGTGGTTGATGGAATTTCCATCGACTAGTTGATAGAAACTTCCGCATTCCCACCCCGCTGGGATCCTGGGTTTCACGCGGCATTTCCTGGAAACCCCAGATGACCCCGAGCGCTTCACGGTTTGAAATGCCACGCTGGAACCAGGGATCAGTTGGGGAGCCCAGCGGGGTGGGAATGTGGAAGTGCCTATCGAGTAGTCGATGGAAATTCCATCGACCACTCGACTAGCAAATTACTCGATATTTAACCCTGGGCTCCATGCAGTGCTGGCCCTTTGAAATGCTGCCTCAGTGTTTCGAAGCAGCAGCACTGCATGTACGGGCTCCGTGTGGTGCTGCCGCTTTGAAGTACCCCGTTCCCCCTCCCCTCTTTGCTGCCTCTATCTGATTGAAGCAGCAAGGGGAGGGGATCGACTAATTGACTCAATTATCTGATAAGCATTTGCTTATCAGATAATGAACTAGTCGACTAGTCCTTAACATCCTTAATTCAGACTAATACGCCAATTTTTCAAGATCATTTTGCATCTATTCTTTTAAATTGACTGCCTGCCCTCCAACACTTCTGCCCACTTCTTTTTCAGTGAATGTAGTTACTAGCAATAGGGTTGTAACAGAAACGCCATATTTATAGGTGAACTGGAACTGAGAAGCTATGTATAACTTAACTAGTCAGGTGTGTCATTGTGCCTCATAAATATAAATGTGCTTAGTACTATATTCATTATCCTGCTACTAAAAGTGATAAATATCTTTCCTTTCCTTTCATTGTGCCCCTGTGACTAATTCTATGATATCTAGCAGACTGCTAACATACTTTGCATCCTAAACATGGCCTATGGTGCCATCGCTTTAAAAGTGCACAGGGCACAGAACTGGCTTGCCTACCAGTTCTGTAGCTTTCATTTGAAGTGGTGACATTTGTACAAAGCAGCATAACTATCTTCTTAAACTTGTGTTCATTTAAAACCCTATTTAACCATATTGTGGGCATTCACTTTGCTAGTGCTCTGTAGCATAAAACTGGTCCCAATTTTAGATGTGATCTTGCCTCTTTTCATGAGCTCGGCAGGAGAAGGCCAGGTCACCACTTGATTGGCAGACTACCGTGGAAAAGCCCAAAGGCTCCAAGGTGCCCATGACCTTGTAGATCATTAATGATTCAGTGTCCCAGCAAAGGACCCTATGCAGGAAAAGGTCCATTTATTCAGATGAGACGCTGAGGCCATGAAACCTGGACCTGTGGGGCACCGCTAAGAGGGTCTATTCAGGACAAATTGCTTAAAACCAGGGTTACTTACGGACCCAGACTGGGATTCTCCTCTATAAGACACCAGACCAGTCACATAGAGCACTTCAGCTGCCACCCTAGCCAGCAAGAAGTCTCACAAGCAAAACTCCTTAGACGCCCCAGTGTTCCCTGTGCCACAACCATTGCCACACTTTACACAGGTGAGAGGTTATAAAAACCAATCTCACCAACTCCAAACAGGTTATCCCCGTCCCAACGGACCAACCACAGTCCCTGGTCAGTTTATACCTCAGATCTCTCACAAAAGAGCATGCTGTGCCAGTCCTTTAGAATCTAAAATCTAAAGGTTTATTAATAAAAGAGAGAAAAGATTGAGAGTGACCTACATAAAGAGAATACATGGCCAAGCTCTTGATGCCAGCTCTTAGCACAGATGTAACAAACTGCCAGCGTAAAAGTCTCTAGAGTGCATCCTATGTCAGAATGCATCAACAAATCCTTCTGGGCCCTATGTCCTTACCAGTTGTGCTTCTGGAGAGGAGTGCAGGAGTGAAGACAAGATGGAGGCACCCTCAAGATACTTTTATAATCTTGCCCATGCGGAGGGAAACCCCATTCTTCTTCTGGGGGCTGATGCCTGCCAAAATGGGCTTGATCACATGACCCACAAACCAGTTTCTGTCCTTTTTAGGAAAGGAGTCCTGTAGTTCCTGGGTGTGCCCTTCTCAGACAAGGGGCCATTGTGTGTTCCTGAGGTGTCAATTGGCAACCCTTAAGAGCCATTGTCCATACAGTATCAAGCAACCATCCTGCCCAGTGGAAAACATTTAAAACACAAATACAAAGTCCATATTCATAACTTTACACACAGAGATTGTATAGACACATGTACAGACAGAGTCAACATACAATAAGCTTTCATTTGATACCTCACATGGCCCATCTTACACAGAATTTGGCGCAAACACACACCAGTGTGTGCAACAATGATCTGCCTGCTCTCACTAAAATCCAATAATGTGACAGGCCCATAGAATATGACTAAGATTTCCAAAGGGGTTCCACAACTCTTGTTTGAATTTTTTTTAAGGTCCACATATGAAAAAGGTTGAAACCCACTGCTCTAGGATCATGGTAAATTCCATAGCACTTTCTCCTAGATCAGAGATGTTTAACCTATTTAAAGCAGTATTCTGGAGTTAGTTATATTCCCCGACCAAAAATAAAGCTCCCCACTTCATATAGTTTCAATTGAATTCACTGTACATCACATTAAAAACATGCCATGCTTCAACCGAGAGGTGGTTTCCGACGTGCTGGTATATTATTAAAGCAGTTTCTCTGTAGAGGGGATTATAAATAACATTGTAATATTGAGAACTCCCAATTAGATTACGTGCCATGGAATTGAACTGATACATTAACATCTTGGTATTGCAACATATTTTTCATAGAAATTTTATATATATTAGGATGTAATCTGATTGCAAAAGCACAGGAGTCTCATAAGAAGTGTGCACTTGACTAGCTAAACTTGGTGCATATTTTAAAATTTTCCTTATTAGGGTATTATAAAGTCTTCCTCCTCTTTCACCCTCCCAGGGAAAAAAATGGCTGAAAAAGATGGGAGGCAAATTTTGCTAGGAATGTAAAATAGTTATTCCTATATGTTAGCAGTTTTCAGACTGGGCCAGGACTCCATAGTGAGTCTTGATCCTCTTTGAATGGGGTCACCAGGGCTGGCTTAGACTTGCTGAAGCCCATCCACTGCCCAGGGATGAAGCCAAAGCCTGAGAGCTTCAGCTCTTGGTGGCGGGGCTCAGTAGGGGCTGCAGCCCTTCAGTTTCAGCTTTGGCCCCTTGTCTGGAGTGGTGGGGTTTGGGCTTTGCCCTCACACACACCGAGGACAGTGGGGGCTTGGATGGGCTTGGGCTTCAGTTCCCCTCCTGGGATCACAAAGTAATTTTTGTGGTCAGAAGGGGGTAGCGGTGCAATGAAGTTTGAGAGCCCTTGCTCTGTGAAATAACTGCTAAGAGATGCTATAAATCTAAAGCATGTTGCAGAGACAGAGACTGTCTATTGGCTCCCCTGTTTGGGGGGTGTTACACTGAAATTCACTTCTATATTTTGTTTTCTTTTACTTCAAGTTGGAAAAATCCGAAACGACCAGCGTCGGTGTCAGCTCTTCAGAGGCAAGAGGTGGGTCAGTGAGCAGAAAAGGTAGTTACCAACGACCGCTAGTTGGAAGGGCCAACGTCAATGTGTTTTGTGTCCTGTCCTATAGCCTCTTTGCTCGCACATCCTTTTTACCAAGTCTCTTCGGGAAACTTTCACAACAGCACCCAGCCCAATGGAGGCCTGACCCTGATTTGGCTGCTGGGTGCAGTCAAAAAACAAAAAATAAATCTGACACCAGATATTCCAGCTGCTTTTGTCAAAGCTCACAAGAAACCAATGGGGCCAACAGCCTTGCCGGGCCCCTGGCCAAGGCAAAGGTGTAGGCAACTCTGCACCCCTGGAAAGGGCGGGGCCTCGGGAAGAAGGGGCAGGACTGGGGCTAGTTTTTCCCCAGGAAGCCCTTTGTGCTACCTGGAGGGTACCACGTGGGGCTCCAGTGGTGATTTAAAGGTTCTGGAGCTCCAGCCATCACTATTGCTGCAGTAGCAGCGGCAGCAGCTGGAAGCCCTGGGCCCTTTTAAATGGCCGGGCCCCTGGGGCTGTTGCCTCCTTTAATCCCCCGCTGGTGGGCCTGCAAGAAACATACGGTCTCATGGACAGAATTAAACATGATACTATAAATAAGCAATGCCGGTATTTCCCAGCGGGCGAGATTCAGAGGCTTTCATGTGAGATGCTGTACTTTTCCCATGGTGTTTTGAAGTTTGCATGTCACAGGCTGAGCAGAAAGCCAGCCAGATCTCCTTTCCACCACTGGATGGAGTTCTTAAAGGTAACAGGATTTGGGGTGGGCTCTGCAGAGAGGAGTTGGTCGGTAGGGTTTTTAGGGAATCATTGAGGAAGACTGTGAAGGCAGGGGTGCTCCACTCCAACTATGCTGCTGTTAGATTTGATGATAGTTTTCACAACAGTCCGTATTAAACTTATTATGAGTGTGTAACTAATCTTTGATTTACCTATCCTGGAAACGTGTCTCCTGTAAGGACTGAGCACTCTGGAGAGTTTAGCTCAGTTTCAAATGTCCTGCTACAGCTGTTGTGTTAGAGCAACCCACAGCTCTTCAAGGACGTGTCCGCTTGCATCCCACTGTAGGTGCATGTGCTCCTCATGCACGTGAGTCTAGAGGATTTTTTAAGTATCCTGTGGTTTTTTATGTTCTTCTAGGAGGGCATAAAAGGTGTAGGGGCCACAAGGTACTCTTCTTATCACCCATGGCAGCAACATGGAGCCAGTGAGGTATTTGATCCTGCCAGTTCTTGCCTTTGGCAAAACTTTCTACAAATCTTCACCACTCTTCTGTCTCTGACATACGACTGTCAGGATATGTATCAACCTGTCTGGAGCATGTACTGACAGCTCATTTCCCCCTGTGCACATCCCATGCATGCACACCTTAACACCCAGCTGTTTGACATGGTAGTCTCAAATCGTACAGGCTCCAAGTCCTGTTGAACTAATTACCCTGAAAGATAGACACAGCCGATTGCCTTCTATTTAGGTGAGTTCTCTAAACCAAGCAGATTTTCTACTCCAGGTGTTTCCTCATTCTGAAAAAGAAATTATGCCTTCGTTGTACCCGAGACCTGAAGAGACTCATTCAGTACATACCCCCTCTCAGGTCTGGAACTGTAACACTTGCTTCCATCATTCTGTCTCTCCAAGCACAGTATTGGTTCTGTGCTTTTGACTTGCAGGTTATGTAGTTCCATATCACTATCCATCCTCCCTAGAGAATGTACATAAGAACATAAGAACATAAGAATGGCCGTACCGGGTCAGACCAAA
>JANRFK010004440.1:17814116-17850761 GCA_030068395.1 Apalone spinifera | reverse complement strand
GTCCACGATAACTCCAAGATCTCTTTCCTGATTTGTCGTAGCCAAATTAGCCCAATGTACCCAATATTCACAGTGGGGCCCAGTTACCAGTGCAATTTGGACTCTCCACAGCACCAAGAGCATTCATAAAATGCCAAGCAGAAGTAGCAGTGAGTTGATGGAGGCATGGAATCCACAGCTTCCCATACCTGGATGGCTTGCTGATCAGAAGCAGGTCCCAGGCCGCAATAGCTTCAGAACACATTCTGCCCCTGTTCTTCCAGCTAGGACTCCTTAGCTATGTCTGTGCTGTAATTAAACACCCACAACTGGCATGAACTAGTTGACTGGGCCTAAAAGGCTCTGGGGTAAAGGACTGTTTGATTGCTGTGTAGAGACTCAATTTGCAGCCTGAATTCTGGGACCCTCCCACCTCTCAGGCATAACTCTGTTGGATCTTCACCTTCGGCAGCCACCTGTCAGACTTCTTGAGCCGACACCTGATAACCAACCCTGCGTGAGAGTCACTCTGGAAGTCCATCATGTTCAGGCAATGGGGAACTCACATAATAGACTTGTTTGCCACTGAGGCCCACGCCAAATGCTTGAACTTCTTTTACAGAGAGCGCATGAATCTGGGCATGTTCCCTTAAGCATGTTCTGCTCCATTGGCCTTGGGCGCTGTTATATGCCTTTCCACTGGTTCCTAGCTCAGGCAAGATGAGTCTGTATTGTTAGTCCTTAACTGCCAAAGATCGTTGTGGCTGTCTAATTTAGTGCAAATGATCCAATGGGACAATCTCACCTCCAAAGGGAAGAGGTCCTCAGTATAGATAGCCCACTGAAACCTACAACCACCAAAGAGTGACATGCTGTAGCTGAAACAGGCTGCCCTGACATTTAGTTCTCTCCATGCCTGCTTTGTGGCAATGCAACTGTGCCATGCTCCAGTACAGTCATACTGCATCTTCTCTGATCCAACAATATCAGAATTTCTTAAAGGCCTCCTGCATAGTTGCTCTTTGGTTAGAGACCTGACTTCCATATGGAGACCTCAGCACTGTCCTCCGAAAACTCATAGAACCTCCTTCTGAACCACTGTTGGAACGCTTAGTACTAGGGGCCAAAAGTATTTCTGGGCAAGGAAGGGGGTGGATCCATGCTCCTGGAAGGTGTAGGGCCTGAGATTGAAGGGGCAGGACTTGGACTGTGCCACACCCCTCCCAGTCCAACCCTTAGCGCTGCCCAGAGCATGCAACCTGAGGCTCCAGCTGCTGCCACTGCCTCAGAAATAGCAGCAGGAGCTCCAGGCGCTTTTGAATCACCAGGCCCAGAGGCAGTTGCCCCCTTTTGTCCAACTCCCCACCCCCATCGGCAGGCCTGCTTGGTACACTTACCATCAAGATGGATTTTCTGGTTGCTGTCATTATGGCTCTAAGCCTTTGTAGCTCTTATACCTATTTCCACATCAACAAGATGGTGTTGAAACTATACCCCATGTTCCACTCTCAGGTGGTTTCCAAATCCCTCCTGAATCAATGAATTACCTTGCTAGTCTTCTTTCCAAATTTCACTCAATGCCAGGAGAAAGGACACGTCCTGAGCATTTTTCTGTTACCTTAACGAGACTAAGCCCTTGAGGCAGTCTTACCGTTTCATTGTGACTATATCCAGTCCATTGAAATACCAAACAGTCTCACCAGAGAGAATCTCCAAATGCCCTCAGATGGCTGGTGACCCTTTCCATTCAATCATTGGCGTATAAGCAACATCTTCTAGCCTCTGAGATCATTCAATATGGAGCAACCCACTGACTCCCATGAAACGTTTCCCCGTGACTTGACAGCTGGGTGAGAGGCCAGTTCTTCAATTGTCATTTGACTGATGCAGCTACAAGTCCTTATTCCCTCTGCCCAGGCAATTCTGCTCATCAGTGGCCTATGGAGGAACCCACACTGACCACATGCAAAGAAAGGATGATTATTTACCCTACAATAGCCATGGTTGTTCTTCTGAGAGAGAGAGATGTTCCTGGGGGTGCTCCACAGTAGGTGTAGGTGCGTTCCAGCACTTCAGAGCAGATTTTTGATAGCGGTGCATTGGGGCCATACATGCGCAGTGCGCGCAGGCCCTTCCCACCTCCTTCCCCCTCTCCACCCCTGGTACCATCGCGCATGTGCGGCCACCCTCCCTTCAGTTCCTTTTTACCACCCCGGCTTCAGACGGACCTCCGCAGTGCTCCTCGTTCCTCAGCTGTTCTGAAGATAATTAGATAGATTAGTTCATTCCAAGTTCTTCTCCCTTGTAGTTATTAATGTTTAAAAAAGAAAAAAAAAACATGCCGTCCGCCTCAGGCTTCCTTGGACAAGGGATAACATTGCCGTAAGATGGGCTCACCCAGCTTCAAACGCTGTGCAGACTGCAACGATGCTATGCTGGCCTCAGATGGCCATGACAAGTGTGTTAAGTGCCTCAGGCACTCACACTCCCAACAGGACTGCCCACACTGTGCCCACAGAGAACTCCGCTTGAAAATGATTTTAACAGAGAAGAGCAAACACCCTTCCTCAGATCCTGGCTCCAGGCAGACCCCCAAAGCCAAAGGGCATAAACCTCCTAAGTCCTCAAAGAAATGGGCTACCTCACGACCGCATTACTTGCACTCGCCTAAATGGCGATCAATTGAAAGGCAGTCGGTTAATTCTGACAAGCCGCGCCTCAGCCCCTACAATAGATCGGGTACTTCAGGCGCACATGCCGCCATCATAAAAGCGCCACACGGAGCACCCAACCAGAGGCAACAGGCCGCACCGTGCCTGCCTCACAAAGCCTGGTACCAAGCACGGCACCGACTACCACTGTGCCAAGTGTAGTGATGCTCCAAGCGGTTACCATGACACCACAGCAGCTGACAGGGCAGCCGCATGGTACCACCCCTCCCTCCTTGCTGCCCGTATCAACTCCCTATGCTGCGTGCTTTGCTCCTCTGGCGCCACAGGCACTATCATCTTCCATAACAACAAAACTTTCGGCACCTCACCCTCCTACCGTTAGCTACGGGGAGCACAGAGACCTACCAATCACTTCTACCCTAAATTCTCCATTTTTGAGTGATGACAAACAACCTTACTCACCACTATCTAATTACACAGCGTCACCCTCCCCCCATCAACTGATGGGGATGACGACTTAGCGGTTTTCTCACCACAGCTATCTCCAAGTACAGAGGCATCGGGACTGTCATTTAATTCCAGCCAGCCTGACTTCACCAGAGCAGCCATGGCTCCCTGGGCACCATATCTATGGATGCCACCACCAATGCCCTACTCCCCACCCCCATGGCAATTGTGGAACCCATGACCTCAACAACACAAGAAGAGACCATGCAAAATCAAACGCACAGCAAAAGCTCTCTCTCCCCTGACCCAATCACCTCAAACGGGAAGAGGGGGTGGGGTGAAATGAAACTGACAAACATCACTCCCTGAATTTGGGTCCAGGGGTATTACTAGACACAAACTCACCATCCGGTGCAGACGAGGCCATCATGCCACCTTTCTCCACAATCACCAAGGACTTCTCTTCTTTTCAGGATCTCCTTAAAAGAGTAGCAACCGATTTGAACATTTCCATGGAGAAAGTGCAGGACTTTGTGGCAAACACCTGCCTCAGTCCCACCTACCTGTAAAAAGGCAAGTATTATGTTCCACCTAAGGGTTCAGAATTTCTGTTCCCTGACCCACTACCAAACTCACTGGTAGCGCATGCGGCTCAGCTGAGGAATCAGCAACAAAACCATTCCACGCCGTCCGACAAGGTCAATAAGAGACTTGACTCACTCAGGAAGAAAGTGTATGCATCAGCTACGCTACAAATGAGAGTAGCTAACTATACCACACTTCTCAGCAAGTACGATTTCAATACTTATGCAAAGTTCAGCACTTTTATTGATGATATACCAGACAATAAGAAGGTACAATTCAGAGCGATTGTCTGATGGCCAGGCAATATTACGCACAGCCCTTCAGGCTGCCTTGGACGCAGCTGATACGGCTACAAGAACAACAGTCATGGCAGTTGTCATGCAGTGAGCCTCATGGATCAATTAATCTGCCTTCCCTTGAGAAATCCAACCATCAGTCGAAGACCTGCCATTTGAGGGAGAGATGCTCTTCTCATCAAAAACCAGTGAGGTCTTCCACTCAATGGAAAACTCCAGGGAGACATGCTCCCTGGGAATCCAGACACCTATAACAAGGAGAAGACAGTACAGATATCAGCCATACCAAAGTCCAAGATACCCACAACCTACATATCACTACCAAAGGCAAGACCACCCACCATACCAGCAATGTGGCTGTAGTAGACAACAACGTCATCAACCCCAAACTAATATGTCCAACCGCCCATCCCAACCAAATAAGCAAATTTGAGCCATTTGTCAAGAGACCGAAAACCACACTATCTCCTCCAGAGCTCCCAAATACAACCAAACCCTTCAATTATTGCTTGCTGCCATTTCTTAACAAATGGCACACCATCACATCTGACAAGTGGGTGATACAGACAATCTCTTTTGGATACGCTATCCCTTTCCTCTCTCTCCACCTACCCCATCCCTCTTCAGGGACCCCTCTCATGAGATCATACTGCAGCAAGAGGTGGATCACCTGCTACAGCTAGGAGCCATAGAACCAGTCCTGCCAGAGTTTCACAGGGTTTGCTTTACACATTGGGCAGCCTCCCACAATATATCACTGCAGTATGCCCCACTCCCTGCAATCCTAGATTATCTACTGCATCTCAAGCAATCACAACTTTCCCTGAGCTCGATCAGAGTCCATTTGGCAGCAATAACAACCTTCCACATGCCAGCTGACGACACCACAGTGTTCGCATATCCAGTAACTAAGCGCTTCCTAAAAGGCCTACAGGCCCTATACCCCGACATTAACATTCCTTGGGAACCATGGAATCTACACCTGGTACTGGTGACACTCACAAAACCTCCATTTGAACCAATGGCCACGTGCTCTCTACTCCACCTAATCCTAAAAACAGCATTCCTAGTTGCAATAACTTCAGCACATAGAGTGGGTGTGATGGCCACCCTAATGACTGACCCACTGTTTACCATCTTTTTTAAGGATAAAGTCTCGCTGCATCCACACCCTAAGTTCTTACCAAAGGTGTGCTCCCCCTTTCATTTAAACCAAACTATACACTTACCTGTATTCTTCCCAAAGCCTCACGCCAACACTTTCGAGGCACAGATGCATATCCTCGATGTCAGAAGGGCGCTTTCCTTCTATATCCACAGAACAAACTCCTTCAGATTATCTCCACGATTCTTCATTTCCACTGCTGATCGCAACAAGGGAAGCCAAATATCATCACACAAAGATTATCTCATTGGATCTCCAACTGCATTGCTCTATGCTACTCGCTCAACCATTTACCACCACCTATATCAATACGGGCACATTCAACTAGAGCGGTCGCCACCTCAGTCGCTTACCTTAGGAAGGTTCCCATCGATGACATATGGGCTGCTGCCACATGGGCATCAGAACACCCCTTCGCGAAGCACTATGCACTTTCCTCTGGACCTCTCCACTATACAAGAGAAGCAAAAGCCATACTGCAAACAGCTTACCTACCTGATCTGAAGTCCCTGCCTCCTTAACACAAATTGCTTTTCGGTCACCTACTGTGGAGCACCCCCAGGGACATCTCTTGAAGAAGGAGAAGAAGAGGAGGTTACTCACCTTCCTATAACTGACATTCTTTGAGATGAGCGTCCCTGGGGGTGCTCCACTATTCTCCCTTCCTCCCCTTTACTTTGGGGGGGAAAAGAAGCTGTTCTCCTACGCCGGATTCCAGATAGAGAAGGAACTGAAGGGGCTTTGCATGCACAGTGGTACTGGGGAGCATGTGCACTGCACAGCCCCAAAGCCCTGCTATCAAAAATCTGCTCTGAGGCACTGGGATGCACCTACACCTACTGTGGAGCACCCCTAGGGAAGCTTATATTGAAGAACATCAATTAAAGGAAGGTGAGTAACCTCCTCCTCTTGGAGACATTATCAGTGTGGATCTGTGAATCCCACAGTGTGCCCTTCATCGCAGGCCTTGAATTGTGAGGGAGCTGAGGAAGGGTTGGGCCTGCTCCACCATCTAGGTCCTCACACAAGGAGACACAAGGCACATGCATGGCCCTGAATCAGTTTCATGTGTGAGAGGCGTATGTGCACCTGCAGTGGATTTACCCTGATTACTGCATCTCAAAGAACCCCATCACAGTAGAGCATTCCTTCCTAATGTAAATACTAAGGAGGCCTGATGCTGTTCGGAGAATGCTGTAAATCATCAGAAATTTCAGTTGCACCAGTCTGAAACCAGGAGGAGAAGATAATTTTGCCCTAAGTTTACCTGAGGATGTAAAAGAGTAGTCAAATAGTCGATTACCCAATAAGCCTAGCGCGGGGGGCGGACAGGAGAGGCAAAGGCACAGCGGCTTCATTTCTCGCTACATTTTAAAGGCAGAGGTGCAGCAATCGGGACCCGGCGCGAGCGGAGAGTGCTTTAGTCCCCGTTCACGCCGGGTTCCCCACTGTGCCTCTGCCTTTGAAATGTAGTAAGAGCCACGAGTGACTCTTACTACATTTCAGAGGCAGAGCCACAACAGGGATAGCAAGCACACCCTCTCCCTTCTTATCGACTAATCGAGTAGTCGAAATTCCATCAACTATTCAACTAGCTGGTTAATCAAAATGTAACATCCCTAGGTTTTCCTTATATTTACTCTGCATTCTTGAAAGATTTCCATTCAGTGGTTTAAATTCGAAAAAGCATACTGATCCCAAGGTTAAATTCTATCTTGTACATCACCAGGAAAACATTTTGCTTCTCAGGTACCGCTGTTGTGGTCCAAATTGCCATTATTTGAGTTTGTTGTTACCCCATTCAGCAATATGTTGTTTAAAGTGGATCCAGGTGAAAGATATGAAAAAAGACTCTCTAGTTATGGTGGAGTCCTGCTTGTCTTATGTACACTGCTCAATGACATTTATTTCTCTATTGCGTACAGGGCCAGATTAACTCTTCTGGGGGTCCAGGGCTATTAGATATTGTTGGATCCCCTAGGCTCAGCATTGGGGCCAAAAATGAGGAGGGGGGTGCAAGTTGAGGCAGGAAGATGAATGTAAGAGAGGGTTGGGCTGGAGATGAGACTTTTGGGGTGCCAGATGGGGCTCCAGGCTGGGACTAAGGGGTTTGAAGTGTGTGGGGGGGGGCTCAGGTCAGGAGGTTTGGTAGGATTTGGGCAGAAGTTAGGGTACAGGAGAGAGGACTCTGAATTGGGGTGCAGGGTTTGGGAGGAAGTTAGGGATTTAGGATGTGGCAGGAGGTTGGGGTACAGGGTCTGTGAGGGAGTTAAGGTGCAGGACGGGGCTCAAGGATGGTGGTTGGGCTTTAGGGTGCTTCCCTGGGGCAGCTCTTGTTTGGGAAGGAGTAGGGGGACAAGTGACTTCACACTGCCCCGTGCTTGCCTGTAGGCACCATCCCCTGTGGCTCCCTTTGGCTGCAATTCCTGGATACTTCAAAAATACATTTGTAATTTGAGCTCTTCACACAATGCACAATTAAATCTCCCTCTGATATCCCATCTCCAAAACTTTTTCAGGATCATCTTTCTCTGGTCTGCCCAAATTATTGCACTGAACCCAAGTTAAGGGATATGTTAATAGTACCTGCTTAATGGATTTTAAAATATTTAAATAAATCTTGCATTTGATATCCTAATTTTAGTCTAAATTGTGTAGATTTGCTTTTGAATCACATGTTGTTCCAATGCAAATTTATAGATATTGGCTCTAGTGTTGCTTTCCCTTTTTTAGGCTAAAACATTTCCATCCAGACATGTATTCCATTAATTTTTTTTTTTATTTTCCAATTTATGAAATAGGTTCAGCTGCAAACATTTCTTCAACTTCTGCTGTTACAACAAAAGGTCTTTTGCAGGTAATGTGAAACTATAAACTGTTTTATGCCTGTCAGCTTCACTTACACTTTAAATTAATCTTCCTTATTCTTTTGTCAGGTTGCTCCTGCAACATCAACCATTGCTAAGCAAATGGAAACTTCTAAAAGGACTGAGGAGGCAAAGATCAAAACTTCATCTGCACCTAAAGAGAACTTAATACAAACTTCTACAACAGATAGGGAGATAAATGACCTTCAAAAGAACAACTTTGTAGACACTAGTTCCTATGGAAAACAACCTGAAGTGCAGGATATTGGTACACCAGCCAAAACTATTGGCAGGTTTTCAGTGATCAGTACCCATGATGAATTAACTTTAACATCTCCACATTGCATAAGGTACTCTGCACCACCCGATGTATATTTGGATGAGCTTCCCTCAAGCCCGGACCTGAAGACATCAGTACGGCGAGTGCAAACAATGACTTTTCTTGATGCCCTTTCTGACCATGGTTCCAGTGACTCTGGTGACGAGTCTCTCCGAAGGAAGTGTGTTGCTGTTCAGCCATCCCCGCAGAGCAGCAGTGCAGACATCCCAAAAAAGGCCACTTCTCTTCTGCAAAGATCGGGAAAGACTAGTTCCCCAGGCCCTGACTCACCTAATGGTCAGGGAACAAAAATTCCCACTATCAATATAACATCCTTCCACTCGCAGTCATCCTACATGAGCAGTGATAATGACTCAGAATTTGAAGATGCAGATATGAAGAAAGAACTGCAGAACCTGAGAGAGAAGTATGTTAAAACAATCTGGATATTTGACATACGTTTAGAATACCCAGAAAGTATCTCCACACAGAGTAAACAACGAGTGTAGCACCAATGAGTAAACTCATTCAAAGAAAACACCATTCTTTCCTGCAAAATTCATACTGACCCCAAGCCATAATGGTGGCAGTTACAAAATCCAAACTTTTCATTCATATTTCTTTTCATACGCCTTTGCATTTCTTAAGCCTGGCCTGCACTTCCAAAGTAGACTGGCCTTGCTGCACATCTCAGGGCTACGGAGATTTTTGTGCCCTGAGTGACGTAGTTAGATTAACATAACCCCAGTAGAGACATGGTTAGGTTGACTGAAGAATTCTGTTGACCTACTGACTGCCTCTCAGAGAGGTGAGTTAACTACATTGATGGAAAAATCCCTTCTGTTGATGTAGGACAGGAGTGTGCAATAATTTTTAATGGGGGGGCCACTCCAAAATTTTAATGAGTGTTCAAGTGTTCTGCGAAGGGAGGGCGGGGTCTGGGACAGCAGGTAGGGTGTACAAGGAAGCTTGGGCTAGAGGACTGGGGTGCAGGAGGGAGTGTGGGGTCTGAGAGGGAATTTAGGTGAAGGAGGGGGTTATAATCTGGGGCAGGGGTTTGGGGTGCAGGGTCCAAGAAGGGTTATGAGTGCAGCAGAGGATTCTGGCCTGAGGGAGGGGTGTTGGAGGGGGTGCAGAGTCTGGGAGGGAATTGTGACCTGGAAGAAGGGGGGGAAAGGGGTGCAGAGGATTTGGATAGTGACGTGGAGCAGGGGAATGGGGTGCAGGGTCAGGGAGGGGTGTGGGTGAAGGAAAGGCCTGGGAAAGAGTGCAAGAGGGGTTGCAGGGTCTGGGACAGGGGCGCCATTTCAGATTGGGGGGGGCGACCTATGCATGCCATGGTGTGGGGGAAAGAGTGAGAGCGTTGGAGGAAGACTAAGGACAGCAGCTTCAAGCCAAGCACCAAATTGGGGGAAGCAATTCCTTCCACCCTCTCCTCCCTGCCATACACACACACCATCATCATCATCATCTGTATCCCAGGGCTACAAAGGCAATGGAAAACTGCTTTTTTGGCAGATAACTTAGCAGATAGATACAGTGCTCCTGTCAGCTAACTCCTATACAAATTAAATTAAATAAATATTAGACCCAGTCAGCTCTAACACTAACATATTCTGACGTCTTGTGGCAAGTCACTTAAGGGACATTAGTTAGCATTAAAATTTTAATTTATATTTTTACTTTGTTACTAATTCTGGGGGGAGAGAGAGATCTTATCAGGACTCCTGAGCTCTCTTTCAGCTCTGGAAGAAGAGTGGGGTTTAGTGGGTTACATCAAGGGGGTAAATACATTTCAGCTCTATATAAGAAAATCAGAATGGCCATCTTGGGTCAGACCAAAGGTCCTTCTAGCCCTATATCCTGTCTTCCAACAGTGGCCAATGCCACGTGCTTCAGAAGGAATAAAGAGAAATGGGTAATCATCATGATCCATCCCCTTTCGCCCATTCCTAGCTTCTGGGACACCAGAACAGATGTTAGAGACACCATCCCTGCCCATTGTGGCTAGTAGCCATCGATGGACCTATCCCCCTTGAACTTACTATGTTCTTATTGGCAGGGCTCACTGAACCCTGCATGCGCAGATCGCCTGAACCCGGCTCTTCCAGGTTACAATCTACTCACCCCGGGCAAGTAGATTGTATAATTTGTCGAGCCCTGCTTATTGGAACCCTGTTACAGTTTGGGCCTTTCCACCATCTCCTGGCAAAAAGTTTCACAAGTTGATTGTGAAAAAATAATTTATTTTGTTTGTTTTAAATCTGCTGCCTATAAATTTAATTGGGTCAGCTTCTTGTGTTATGTTAGTGAAGGAACAAATAACATTTCCTTATTCTATTTTTCCACACCATTCATGGTTTTCTAGACCTGTAACATAGCTCCTTGCCCTTTAGTCATTTCTTTTCCAAGGTGAAAAGTCCCAGTCTTGTTGTACCTTTTCCAAATCGAATACATCTGTTTTAGATGGGGTGACCAATATTCAAGATATGGACATAAAATGACTTTATATATGGGCAGTATGGTATTTTGTCTTATCTGTTCCTTTCCTAAGGATCCCAGTATTCTGTTCGCTTTTTGGTTTTTAGACTGCCACTGCACATTGAGCAGATGTTTTCAGGGAACTATCCACAAGGATTCCAAGATCTCTTTCTTGCATGGTAACAGCTATTTTAGACCCTGTCATTTTTCTATCTATAGTTAAGATTATATTTTCCCATGTGCATTACTTTGCTCTTGTCAACACTGAATTCCATCTGTCCTTGAGTTGCCCAGTCACTCAGCTTTGTGTGATCCCTTTGTAATTCTTTGCAGTCAACTTTGGATTAGTCATTGTTTACCCCTTTTTCAAGAACATTTATGAGAAGTTTATCAGCAATGGTCCAAATGCAGATCCCTGCAGCACAACAGTCATTCCTACACTTCCCCCCCTATTTTTTAAGTGGAGTACGGGGCAATGTTTTCGTGATGATCTAATGATCCTTTAATTGCCTGAATGCCCAGCCTTTTGTTATTCTTAATCACCCTGCCCTCCCTCTTTTTATAACAAATTCCCTGTCCCAAAGGCAAAGCTGCAAGCAGCTCAGACTATTACATTTAAGAAGTGCCTCTGCAGTCGGCATGCATCTTTAAGCAGACCTCAAACATGAAATCCAGGGGTTCAAACTTGAACCCCCCATAAATGGCGCCCCGGTCTGGGAGGGAGTTGTGACCTGGAGAAGGCGGGGAGAGAATACAGAGGGTTTGGGGTGGCCCAGGGCAGGTAGTTGGTGGGAGAGAGGGTGGGGTGCCAGAAGCAGGCTCTGGCTGGGAGGCACTTACCTAGGGCTCCCAGCCAGCAGCTGGGCAGACTCCCTGCCTGTGGGCTGCTCCACATGGCTCTGTTCCAGCACGGGGAGGGAGGAGGCTTCATTCACTGCCCCTGCCTTCAGCAAAATTCTCAGTTCCTAGGCTGGAAGCAGGCCAATAGGAGCTTGGGGATTTTACTAGGAGGTGGGGACAGCATGTGAAGCTTTCTCCTCCTTGCCCAGCTTGCTGAGCAATTAGCAGCCTGCTGTTTAAAGCAGTTGCCCCTGCCATATTGTAAGGGTTTTGGCAAGGCGGCCGCAGGCCACATCCGGTGGGTAGGTGGGCCGGATGTGGCCCGCTTGCCGCCTCTTGCCCACCCTGATGTAGGAAATGTCTACACTGTAGCATCAAAGCTTCAGCACACAGACATAGCCTTAGCTCCACATAGAAATAGAAATACCAGACTGCCTTAAAAGCCTATATGTGTGTGTTGTGAGGCACAGAACCAACTGAGAGAACCAGCCCCAAGTTCCTAACCAAAAAAATTCAGTTAATTTCACAACAGAAAATTTCCCTATGGTACTTCCACACCCAGGACAATGAGGCCCTGGTCTGAGAGCACTCTGAATGTTACTTCCAGTGTAAACCGAAGATAATCAGAAATAGTCTTGTCACTTAGCTGGACCTTGTGAAATTTTCCCCATCCCAAAAGCAGATTCCTTGTTGCTAAAGCCCATTTACTAATTTTTTTTCTATTTATAATTTGTGATTTAATTGGGAGAAATAGCCACATAGGAGGGGGGAATGTTTTGAACTGGAGAGTTTGGATCTGGATTCAATTTTATCTAAAGTTTGGCAATGTCTGTAACCAGGGTTCCATTTAGGTCTCTCCCTAAGCAAAACTTTTTTGGGGGGAAGGAGGGGGGAAGGTCAGGTAAGAATAAGAATCACCAGTAATGGGATTCTCCTTTGTTTAAGTTTTTCTTAATTATTTTTGCTCATCGTCTTTTCTATTTAGCTTTGAATGTCACCTGCAAAATAGGCCTGGGGGGAATGCTTTTGTATCCTTTTTTGCTGTTTTATGAAATATTTAAGACCTGAATTTTTTAACCAAAAGCTTTTTAAATAAAATATATTAACAAAACAACCAAATTATAAACAAGTGTAACCAGCATAAAAGAATTCCTACAATCAGATACTAAGACTTCAGTCTCTTGTGGTGTCATGAGCCTACCAGATATACAGTAGTCTGTGCTGTGCAAAATGTGTGCCATTTCCCTCTCGGTATAAGTGTTCTCCTTCAAAAGTAAATCTAGGAACTCTGAAAGGTGCTGGATTGCAAACCCTTAAGAATGAATTCTCCTAGTATGGGATAGGTAGCAGTAGTGTAGCTCTTTCCCCTACATGCTAGTTCAGGCTTATTTTGATTGTACCTTTGCCTTTGGACTCTCATTTTTATGGAGATGCCTATGCAGTTGAAACTAGATGAAGACATCCAGCTCATCTGAACAGTCAAATGCTAAACAGCCCAACTACTGACTTGGACTGGATTGTGCTTGAAATGATATGGTTAAGTTACTAGTCCCCAGACCTGCCCATTTATTCATGTTTCTTTTTCTCGAAGCCTGTGATGGGAAGAAAATTGAAGCACTGGTTCTGAATCTTACTGTAATGCTAGAATTTAACGGGATATAAGGAGGGTATTATAGAAAACAATTCAGTGTGTGTTCAGAGGCTATTTAGATACAATCCATCTTGCATTTTAAGAAATAGTCTTATATTCTAGTTCTTATGTCATTGGGTTATTTTAAACACTCACTTTTGCTTTTATTCATACAGCACTTTTTCCTGGTAACTTAACTGTACTTTTAGAGGCAACTTTTTTTTGTCACTGGTTTGAAGGGACAGAAGTTCTAGAAACCATTTAGGTTAAATTCAGCTTTTGTGTCCAAACCAATCACATTCACTTTTGGGGGATTCTGAAAATCCTCTTTTTACAGGAGTCTATATAAACTAGTTCTTAAGTAAATTTACAACAGAGCTTTGGAACTCATTTTCTTCATGTTTGTGCATCTAGGATCAGATGTCTTTTATATGTAGAGCGTTTAAACATTAGGGATGTGAAAACTTAACCAGTTAACAGGTAAGTATCACCCTTAACTGGTGACGCTTACTGGCTCTGGTTAACCAGTGGGTGCTGAAGCAGCTCCCCGCCTGCTGTGGGCAGGGGGCTGTTCCAGCCCCGCAGGGCCTGGTGCAGATAGGAGTTGCTCTGGCCAGGCTGCAGCAGGGAGGCTGTTCCAGCCTGGCCATGATGGCCCATTTCTTTAACCTGTTAACCAATTAAATGGAATTTGTACATCCCTATTACACATGTACACACTCTTGTATGAGGAACAGCTTACTGTGTTATGTGAGATTTTTTTGGTAACTGTAAGTGCCATATGCGTCTGGCATTTTCTCAGATAATTGCTAACATGATGTTTTTTGTTTTTTTTAATTAGGCACATGAAAGAAATTGCTGAACTGCAGAGTCAACAGAAGAATGAAATAGAGGCTTTGTACATCCGTCTGGGCAAACCACTGCCTCCCAACGTGGGTTTTCTTCACTCTGCCCCACCAAGTGGCCGACGGCGGAGAACCAGCAAAAATAAATTAAAAACTGGGAAACTATTGAATCCTCTGGTTCAGCAGCTCAAAACGGGACCTTCCAACACAAGTAGGTCCCACTGATTTGAAAACCTTGTATCCCATTAAATATAAAGAGTGCTCTTATTTTTTATTTTCTGCCCCTGACTTGCTAGGTAGGTATACAGAATTCAAGTGAAGACAGTGAAAGGTTAAATAATAATTTTATTACTGTAACTGAAACTTTCATACTGTAGACAACTTTTAAGAGATCTTTCCATGATCTCCTCTTATTGAAGCTGCCCAGTACTGATGTCATGGCTTCCCAGCATTAGTTGTAGTATGTAGTTACATGAAAAGATAATATTCCACCAACAATAAGATAAGATGAAAACAAAATAACTGTAATGGGTGGTAATCTCAGAAGGATTCCAAAAAAAGCATTGTACTTTTATATGGATAAAAATCCCACCCAGCATTAAAGTTGGAAGGGTTGAAAACAAACAAAAAAATATGCAAGAGGTTTAGAGGGGATACCAGCCCTCATGCTTCAGGGCATAAGCTAACCTCTGACTCAGGTTTGGGAAAAAATGGGTTTCCCTATTCATCAGCTGTTCCACACCACCTAGTGGAGATTTCATGTTCGGAAGCAGTTAGTATTCTGTGTGTAGAGATCAAGCACACTGTCAGTGCTTGACAAATAAAATGTCACAACTGAGTTTAGTTTGGAATAGAATTTCCATCCATTTAAGCTTTCCCATCTTTCTCCCTAAAGTAATTTATTTGTGTTTGTATTCACTGAAGATACTGTTATTCTGCATTAAGTGTATGGCATCTCGTGATCTTTCTTTTCTAAAAGATGCTCTATAAGATTGGATTGGACTTGCCAAAGAACAATGTAAAGCAGTGATTGATGCCTTGTACTTCAGAGAGGCATTGAGAGGTTTTCCAATACTTGCTAATATGAATGTGAAATCTGTGGTCAGGACTGCAAGACCAACAGCAGTCAGTGTTTGACATTATCATTTTGGAAAAGTAATGAAATAGTAACTGAGTAAGGAAGCTTAGATAGTCATTACCCAATTCTGCTACAGCAAGTGAGTAATTCCTGCTGAATTTAGCTCACATGAAGTCCGTGATGGCAGACTAGTTCTACCTCTCTTGGGGATTACTTCAGATTCTATGTCTTCTTTCCATTGACTGCAGTTCTGTACCAGTGTGAATCACATTGTCAGTTTTAATTACTCTGGGGGTTTTTTGTAAAAGGAAAAAAAATCAAAGATAGCAGAAGCAAGGACATTTGGAGTTAAGACTGACGTGCCATGATCCACTTTGTGTCAGTCAGTGTCTCTGGCAAATTCCTCTTTTGTTTTAAACCTTCCCATTCTAGCAACTCTTTGCTTATTTCTGCTGGATGCCTTACCTCCTCCACTCTTCTGATATGGAGTTCCCTGTGATGATATCTAACCCTCGTGTCCATCTGTTTTTAGCATCTGGGCAGCGTCTGGGTGCGTTCTACCCTTTCCTTCCCTTCTGTGCCAACAACACCCCTCTCTGTCTTAGACCACTCTGACCTCTCTCTTTGACTTGGCTTACATCAGCATACCACCTCGCTCGCTCCCTGAATGTTTCAGAAAGTCAAAGCTTGTTCCTGACTAGAATTCTGACTCCACTGTTGCTCATCTTTAAGTTGTTTGTCTTTCTCTCATGCATCTTCTTTATCTGTGGACATTTTCCCTTTCCCTGCTAACCTGTAGGTCCCGTCTTTGAACAAATCTTTTATTCCTGCCTTAATCACTCTCTCTCTCATGACTATTGAAATTGCTTTAGTTTTGGCCTTCTTAAATCCTTTTGCAGCTTCAGGAGGTCTCTACCGTTACTACTGACATACTCTCATTGTATCTCTTCCCAACCTCAGGCACTTCTGCTAGTTTCCATTCCATCTTTCAAGTGAATTTAAAAGTCCTTCTGCTTTTAAAACCTGGTACTTTTACCCAGTTCTGACTTTCTGTCCATCTCCCTTTGCTTCACACTCATGCATTCTCCAGTTTTGTCCACTCCCTTTCACATGAGTGTAGGGTCTCTCAAATCCTGCTCCATTTTTTTTTCTGTCATCTTCCATCTTCTATCAAGGCCCTTTTTCAAATCCAACCTTTTAAAACAATCCTTTTCTTCAGTTCACAACTCTGTCTCTGAAAAGTGCACTAAGGACATTGCATCAAAATTAAGTCTATTGAATGGGCTGGCTTTTCATCTTGCAGATTTTGGGCATATAGGGGGGACATGTAAATTCTTTTCAGATGCAGTTTTACCCATGAAAGTGCGTATGTTTCTACTAGTTCTTTGGAATGTTTCATTGCTGCTCCTCTCAGTAGCAAACTGCCAGTTATGCTGAGGTTGATTTTTCTGTAGTAGTTTCTTTAATTGTGGCATTTGCAATTTTGTTTGTTTTTTAGGTAATCTGTCAGACTACAAAGAATCTTCCCCCAGTCAAACAACTAATGTTCTTGCTGGTTCAACTGAAGCAGCAGCAGTAACTTCCTCCGCCTCAGCCACATTTGGAAAGTCAGTTCAGACACAGCAACCCTGCTCAGTCAAAGCCTCTTTGTCTTCTGACATCTGCTCCGGCTTAGCCACCGAAGGAGGCAATGCGCATGGAAGCTCTGGCCAAGGTGATTTTATGTACCTACAGTTCAGCATGTCTTTCAGCACATGCCAAAATTAGTACATATCACTTAAAACTTAAATGATTTAGGAAGAGCTTTACTAACAATGTAGGCATGCAAGGCTTATAAATGCAAGTTCCTGACTTATCTTTAAAAAAGTAGGCATAGCAAAAAGTTAGGTGAGCAAAAATAATCCAGAGCATAAAATGAATTCACACTACAAGAGCATCCCTTGTCCTTAGGGAAAAATATGCCTTTTATAAACAGTGACTTACACAGATTTAACCTTTTGTGAAATCTGAAAAAAATGCCATAGTAGGTAGAAGATTAACTGTTTCCCCTAGTTCATACTATTTTCTTTTAACCCCTTGATACTGGTGGCCCTAAAGCTCCCCATTATAAAGTATGAATTCATCTGGGTCAACAAAAAATAATTAAGTGGGGAAAGCTAAGCCACCAGCATTAGAGGAGTTAATTCCTGCATGATTTTAATATCATGATTTTAACTACATATAGAGGTGTCATTCGAGTCTGCATAGTCCAATCCTGAGTTCCGACAGCTCTTTAGCAGTGCACAGCTCCCTAGACTTTGACTGAACTTGTTGTCATATGTATTGAAAATTATAATGATGATTAAAATACCTTGCTCAACATTGCAAATCCTGCCAAACTAATCAACAGAATATCTGTTCTCTTCTGCTGTTATTGCATCCTTTGGTATATGGTCATATAACTTACTCCTCCTGGACAAGGCTAAAATGGAGATATGGATGATTAACTAACAAAGCTGATTTGACTGATGGTATAGGACATCTGATCACAGTTATTTGTACTTTATAAGTGTCTTTGTTTTCTTCCCTTTATATTCATTTGCAGGCTGGACGGTTTTCCACCAAACGTCTGAGAGAGTGACCTATAAATCTAGTAGCAAACCTCGTACCAGATTCCTCAGTGGACCTGTGTCTTTGTCCATCTGTTTGTATTTGTTCTTTTGTATTTTATCACAAGCCATCTTTCTTTTGTCCCCCTTTTTCCAAACTCATCCTTTATATCTCTAATATGTTTGGCAGGATGCCCTTCCTTCTACACCATCTTTTCTTTCTTTCATTTAAGTAATCATCATTGGCACTCCTTAGTTTAATTTCATTTTTCACATGAAGGCTTTTGTGCACTGCTTTTGGCTCATGCCTGGGTACCAAGAGCATGTGTGGAAGATCTCATCATTTCTTATATAGCCTTATGGTAAATTTTACCCTGGGCATATCAAAGCTTTTGTCCTTTATGTGATTTATGTTGAAGTAATATTTTTATTTGCAATGTGGCAAATATACACGTCTGCTGTCCCAGTTCCAGCGACAACAAAAAGAAATCCAACCTTCTGTAGACGAATGGTCTCTTTCACACATGTTTGGACTACGAAGACATGCATGTAGCAAGCTGATACAATACTAGAAGGTCACTGAAGGGTATAACTTCCATACAAGGGCTGTATTAAAACAACATACAGTACTGTTTATATCCACTTTTTTTCTCCTGCTCCTTGCATGTGGAAATGCTGAGATGACAGTGCTCCAGCTAGTTCTTTCGAAGTCTGTTTTCTAAGTGGTGTGTTCTTCCACAGTAAGAGCTTTTAATTAGTTTAAGTGAGCTCTTGTTGTTATAATTATTAGTAGTGGAAAGATCTGATTACTTCAAAGAAGAGTTCCCTTCATTTACCTTTTCAAATAAGCTAACCTGGCTGGAGCACTTTACTCAGTTTATTTTCTTCTGACCTTATATGATCCCAGAGATGAAGTCAATTAGCAGTTCATCAAAGCACCAATAAGTAAAAAGCATTATCAGACTTCCTTATGATACTTTGAAATGGATTATCAAGATCCAGCACTTTTTTATTTCAAATAACTGTGCACCAGCTCAAATGAAACACATATCTTATTTGCATGGTCTCTAAAGTAATTGGCAGTTCAGCAAAACTTGATAGTACTTTTTAATTGTAAAATACAGTTTTTTTTCCACTGAACAAATATGCTGCTTTTTGGACAGACAGATTTTGCTTGTACAATAAAGATATGTTGTACTGATCAGGTACTATAGGCCACTTAACATACAATGTTAATAAGGCTAACGTTGAAGAACTATTCAGTCAACTCAGTGTTCATTTGCATTGATACCGAACTTTCCCCATTGTAGTTATACATTGCTCATCATTATCCAGGTGATGCAGATCAAAGGCACAAGACCACTCAAATATGTTTTTCCAGTTTTCTAAATAAACAGTATTTTTTTAAAAAAATACTGATTTTTTTTTTCATTTATTTTAAGATCCCCAGAACTCCACTCATCTAAATTGGCTAAAAGTGATGTTTAACTCTCAGCCTGTGGTATGCAAGGTTTTAACAGTCATTCAAGTTTCAAGAGACTCTGCATATAGGAACTTATCCAAAGAACCTGAGGAATTCTTATTAACCCAATTTTTCCATCAGTTAGTAGCATTATGCTTGTAGCTATAGCCTTATCTGCACAAGTAATTCCCAGAAAGGGTTTAATTCCTCTATCACAGGTTTACTATTCAATGCTGCAAAAATAGTGGGGAGAATTTTTGTCTAAAACAAAAAACATTTTGGTCTGTGGCAGTCATGGCTTAATAGAACACGTCAGTACTTAGTTACTTTAAGTTTCCCAGTGCTTAAATAAATGAATTGCATGCTGGATGAACTTTCTGTCACTCTGTCCACATGGTCTCTTCTGTGTGTCTTTTGAGTGAAGTGTTTTGAGACAACAATTGTACTGCCCCATCTGTGAGAGCTAAGTTCTAAACACTTAGCACAAACACATCCATCCAGAACCATGCTAGTTCAGAAACCAGACCTTTCATTTTTAAATTTTAGAAATTACCCATCGCTTGAGCTGCTCCATGGACTCCCACAGTTGAAGCTGTTTAGACTTTCTGCTGCCCTGAATGTTTCAGTTTCTTTTCTTTTGAGTTGTTCTCCTGTTGAGTCTAGCAGGTCAATAGCAAAAAACCATGTTGTTGTAATGGGTACATCTAGACTGCAGGGGTTTTCTGGGATACTGGAGGTATTCCAGAAAAACTCCGCCACATCCAGGGAATGCTTTTGCTCTTCTGCTTTTTTTTGCGGAAGAGCAAACGTGCTGTTTTGGGAAAACCTGTATACCTCTTTCTACGAGGAATAAAGGTTCCTCCAAAAGAGGAGGCTTTTCTGTCATTTGGCCCCATGTGGCGGGATAAAGGGCACTCTAGATGGGGCCAAATGGCAGAAAAACCTCTTCTGGAAAAGCAATCGGAAAAAGCTACGCAAATTGTGGGGTGCAATTGTGTAGCTTTTTCCGAATAAAAGGCTATAATGTAGACCTAGCCATTGCGTGAGAACAATTTGGATCTAGTCCTGAACTGCCCCTAAGGCCAGCAGGAGGAGAGATTGTTGTGCACTCAATCCAGGAGAGGAAAGGACATTTTGCTACTGGCTCCATCTAACTGGAGCAGCATCTAGTCCTTATGCCCATGACCGTAGGTGTATGTAGCATTTGTAGGAACCAAGGTTTTGAGATACACAGTGAATGCACATTGGATAAGAGATCAGAATCTGGCCCTTTGAGTGGAAGCAGTTGGAAGCTTTTATTGTAAGTCTTAAATTTCAAACTTCATCTTTTAAACAATATCACCTCAAGCCAGAATTCTATTGATAAGCAGAAACAATCTTCAGTGAAAATCTATAACCCCTTTAATCAATTTCCTAGTATACCTTTTGGTTTTAGCACTTACTGTCAAGAATAGACATATATGTCAGGAAACTACTGTGAGTACTCTGACATATTTAACTCTTAAACATTTTTCCTCCAGATTAGAAATTGGTACATTGCCTGCTAGTACTGAAGTATGGAACAGTTATAATATTCCCACTCAACATTTATAATTGCTAATTTAGGTAACATGGGTGATCTATGCATAAGAAAAGATGTATTTCAGGTGGAGAAAGAAGTTCAGTTAAGGATTGAAAGGATTCTGCTTAGCTAATGTGTACTTCATAAAAAGACTAATGTTAAATGAGTTCATGCTTTGTGGTTTATTAAACCATTTCTCTGTCATTGCCAGTAAATAGCATTCCTTAATCACAAGGCACCAAATTGTTTATACTAAAAATAGCATTATTTAAAATCTTGTCATAATCAAAACTCTTAAAATTGTCTACTGGGGTGGGCCAAAATAAAGTAACCACAGAAGGTTAAAAGGAATTTCCATCTCATTTCACCAGGACAGTTAATTGAAAGTCCTCTTCTACAAGTCCCTGAGTGCTTGTTGCACTGAACACTCACAAGCCTGCCCTTCCACTGTCTTAAGAGCGAGGAGTGCTGAACACCTTGCAAGGTCATGTCAGCTGAGTGTATTTATAATAAAAATATTAGGCAGGTTGGGAGATCAATGAAGTGAATATAAACATTTCTCATCTGAAATTAATGTGTAGCCACATTAAAATACCAAGGGGCATCAGATACAATATAATATGATGAATTATGATGTCTCTTCAGATGATACTTCAATACATTTTTATGAACCTACCACAAAAGTGACAAAACTTTCCTCAAGGGTGCAGGAGCTCAGGCCTCATCTACCAAAGAAGGGCACACTTACATTTGTTTTTTACTCACTTTAGGAACCCATGTGGGAGCCGTTTGATTTCAGTTTGAGTGATTTATTTCAACTTAGCTTATATCTTTTTCTGAGTCAATTTAAGATAAGAGCAGAAAAGGGCACTTTTTACTGAAATCTCCAGCCAGGGGTTTGAAGAGAGTTGATTAAATTGATTTAAAGTAACACCTTCCCTCAGTGCAAATTGCTTCTATCAACAAGCCCTTCTGCCTGGGCTTGTTCTGTGGATTCAGTTAGCTGAGCATTCGTCACTGCTTCACTGCTATGTCCATGCTAAGAATTGTTGCTACTTCTTATGCTTTAGATCTACAAATTTAGCCCCCAATCCTGCAAATTATGTATGGATGGTGGTGTGCACTCACACAGAGCCCTATTGAAGTTAACGGGGCTCTTTGCAGGCCCAGCAATCAGCTTCTGTAATGTAAATTGCTGGATCAAAGCCAATTAGACTGTAACTCCCTATCCTTCCTATTTAATTGTAAGCCACTTATTTTGGGTACCTTCATTTTTGAATCCGTAACTGCTGGAAAAACTTGGGCCAAATTTTCAGAAGTGCTGAGAATCCATAATTGCAATTGAGGCCAGAAGATCTGAAAATCAGGCATAGCAAGTCTCTCCACTGGGCTACGAGAAATCAAGGGCTGCTTTTGAAAATGTTGGGTTGTTATTTTCCCCCATATTTTCCCTCTCTTCTGCTGTTTACATGACCCCAAAGCTTGAACACTTCCACACTTCCCAAACTGCTCTTTGATATAAAGTCTCAGCAGGGTAGCAGAGTAATTTTGTTCAGTGTTGCATCTTTCTTTGCATTTCTAATAGGATGGAATGGTTTTAGCATAATCAATGTTGGAATAGTTCCAGAAATGTTATTAACTTATACTCCCTCTACTGGTTACATAGAAGCTTGGAAGGATTCAGTTATCCGTAAATGTCAGTTCATGTTGATTTTCACTGTACATATACAAACCAATGAGAAAATATTTCCATCAGTTTTTATCAAAATGTACAGATGGGCAAAGGAAGAAAAATGCTGCTTTTAAACTTACTAGACTTTGGTTTAAGGCTGTTTGTTTTGTTTTGGGCAAATGATGTTGATCACTTATGTTTTAATAGTTATAAAGCTTTAACTTTTTGAATCTCAACATTTACTGTCATGAAATAGTTGTTTGACCATGCCTCCCCTGAATTTTTGACCCTCCATAATTTCCCACAGAAAAATGTAAATTGATGAAAATATTTTAAATGTTTAAATAATGTGACATTATTTGTCAAATTATTAAAAACAACCCAATTCTGCCAAGCCTGATTAGGTGCAATGAGAATCAGACATTCAATGAAAGATCTTGCATAGATCTTTGGGAAGGGTTTTATAAAGTACCATTAGAACATGTGCTGCTAAATTTGGTGCTTTTATGAATTCTTCCCAAAATGTTTTTATCTCAAGTGTCTATGTATCAGTGACTTAAAATATCAGAGCATCTGATGGAAAATGTTCCAACAGTTTATAGAAATTTGTGAAGTTTGATTTTTAGCTTACAATCTTCTTGGTAATTGTTGATGAATAAGTAGGATAATATTAGACTTTGTGGGTTCTGGAAAATATGGAAGCTGCCTAATTTCTCAATGAGGATAACTGAAATCTGAGGAACACTCTTCCCCTTTACTATTAGTACCGTCAGGAAGTCAGATTTCAAATATTAATTACTTACATCCTGTTTATAGTTTTCCATCTCCTACACTCCTTTTGTTTCAGAAGTGATAACAAAAATACAAATTGGATTTACCTTTATAAATAAAGTGCCTGAATTTTTAAGTTCAACTGCTGTAAATATTACCTGAAGGCTTTTTTTAAAAAATAACTTCTCAGACTGATTCAGTGCTCAACTTCAGAAGTTATCTCAATCAAGGTAATGTTTTTTTGTCTTCCAAGCAATATTCTACAAAGGTATTGTTTGAAAAAGTAAGCCCTGTTTTTGGTGGTTCACTTTCCTAATGTTTTGTTTAATAGGCTCCTTTCTTTTAGACACATAGGTGTCTGAGTAACTTTACACACTAGTGGTACTATTATACTCAGTGAGTCTACTCAAATGGCTAGCTACTCATGCTGAAATGCTTATATATAGCTTTGGGGTCCTAGCTGACACAGGACACAAAATGATGTGCACAATTTTGTGGGGGGGGGTTAACTTAGTGATCTGAGTGTGTGCAGTAATCTGCTGCCTGCTTTTATGTTTTCTGGGCAAAAGTTCTTTTCACTGTGTACATTAGCTGATGGAGCCAAACACCTCTATTTACATTTTTCAGTATTTTGCAAGATAGATAGCAAAGCCACCATCTAATTGTAGTCACACCCAGAGATTTGTAAAAAGAGCCATGACTGTCGGGTGGGGAAAGGCAGGGTAAGGCACATGTTGGAAGTGTGGGAGAGAAAAAGGACCAAAAAAAAGTCTAAGGTAACCCAAACTCCGTTCCGGTTATTATTGTGTCTGCCTGTATCTGTCTTTTAAATGTAAAGAGCTGAGTACTGAAATACTGGGATTTGTTCACGTACAAATCAAGCATGACACTTTAGTGAGGTCCTTCTGTTTACAGGGTTGACAGCATAAAAATATTCTCTTCCGGATCCTTTTTTTCCCTTGTGCCACCCATGCCGAAACACAGCTTGTCTCTTTCCTTTCATTCTAACTCTGAAGTATCTCTCCTCTTTCTCCTTCTAAGACTCATTCAGAGTCCACATTGAACCTGGAACTAAGAACCTTGAGCTCCGGAGTCTCATGGTGTGTTGGTGTCATGCTGCTAGGCAGGGGAGCTGCACTGTCTGGAGTTCTGCTCTGCCCTCTGATTTGCTTATATGTTGAAGTGGCAGCTAGAAAGCAGGTTAAACCTGCCCAGCTATGCCCTTACCCGTCCTAACCCCTGCCTGGCACACCACCATGAGATTTTCTTCTCCCCAAAATCCAAAATAGCTTTCAGAAAATGTGACACTCTGATAAGGAATGCTAGTGCTGCCTGGCAAGTCCTTACATTTCGACAAGGTGATCTATACTTTTGGCATTGTAATAGTACATGTGCTGCTGAGCTTGTAAAATAATGATGGAGAATGTAGCAATAAGGCAATACTGAAAAGACACAGTCTGGTTAAAAATGAGACCTCTTCTATAGTGCTGAACTTTGTGCACCTTGAAATGATGTGAAAGGGAAACTCGTGTGTGGCGTTTTTTAGTTCAGAATTTTGCAATTTGACACAAATCCTTATTACTAAAGCGGTTAAAAAAATTGGCCTCAGACCTTCAGAACAATGTATCTTTTTGGACTGGTAAAACAAGACTTTTGTGGTTGTTTTACAGTTAGTCTTTGCAGCCAGACTAGCTTTACTTGTTAGTGAAATCATTTTTTGGCATCCTATCATGACCTGAATTAAGATAATTTCCTGCATAAATAGAGTAGGAATCAAAAAAGCCCTGTTTGGAAGCCAAGGTGATTTTTTTAAAAAACTTTAAACTTTACTGAATTTTGTTCTTGGCACACAGTTATATCCTCTAAAGCTTTTGTATGGTTGCACATTAATATAGGTTTGGGCTGCCCAGTTATTTAGATTTCCTTTACTCACCTGAACTGCTGACTTTCTGTCTGCTCCTCCTTGCATAATTACTATTTTTTAATTGCCTAAAAGTACAGAAGCTAGTCCATCAGATCTGTTGTGTTTAGTCTTGCCTAACTCTGTGTGTCTTTGTATTGTTCTACCTTGTAGGGTCCACCCTGAAACGACTATGTCTAGGCAAAGATCACAGTAGTAGTAACTATCCCATTTTTGTTTCTCAGTATTTCCTTCATAGCATGGGATTTTTTTAAATTTATTTTTGACTAAAATCTAGTTGTTTACTTAATAGCAGCTGTTGTACCTTTGCTGACATTAAATTAGGCTGCATATGACTTGTGAGCAGGTATCTCTTTAGTTACAGTGCATGTCCTGTGATGCTTTGGGAAGCATGCATGCTGCAAGATGATTGTGATTTTTTGTGTGTGTGTGCGTGTGATATGTGAGAGAGAACAGAGTACAGTGCTTGTGTCAAATCTTCTGTGTACCGTTTTTATAAAACTGCCATTTTGCTGCTGGCTGACCCTATAGCTTGATGTTACCTCATTCCTGTTGAGATGCATGAAATATTGAACACTATTTTAACGTTTTATCCTCAAAATACACACCTTCTCCCTGGTCCCTGTTCTGAAAGAATCAGAGCAGGAGTCACATAGAAGCCACACCAGAAGCTTAATGCATGATCATTTAAAGAAGGATGCAGGTATTTTATGTGATTAGAGGAACATTAGTGGGGCTACTCACAATGCACTTTATTGGCTGGAAAATTCATGTTGTTAGAAAAAGAAGACTGTGTTGGTGTTTGTAAATGAATCATTTCACGCCAGTTATCTGAACTTTTTGCTTGGAGAGATGGTCTTTGCTTAAAATTGTATTTTAAATATATCCTGTTAAAACAGTTTCACTGAATTTTTCCCTGGGCATTGAAATATCTGCACCTTTGTCACTTCCCATTCAGTGCTGTGTTTGACATAGTACTAGATTCCCAGGAAGTGGCAGTCCATCATGTACATGGGACAGTTATTTCTATAACTGTATTAGAGCGCTTTTGTAATCTTTGAAGCCTCATCAACTTGACAGTGTCCTCTCTTTACACTAGAAATCTGCATTATACTTGCTAAGCTTATTTTTCTTGTGTAAAGTCATAAAGATTAACAAAAATGCACATCATTTGTGCATTTCTTTTTGATCTAGTAAAATCCTAATTTGCAAAAGCTAATAGCTGCATCAAATTCTAGTCTAGTGTTAGTTATGTATGGAGATGCTTTTGTAAGTGGTGTTACATCAACACTACTAAATTAAGTCCTGCCCCATTACAGAACTATAAATGTGGGTACATGGACCATTTCTTGAAGCAAAGATGTTCTTTAGAAAGCAATGAGGCCCTGAAAGGACAAAACCAACTTTTGAATGATAGTGTGTGAGAAACATAAACCAAGCAGCAAAGTGGCGCACTAATAGTGATAGAGCTGACCCTTCTTTGTGTGTGACTTTCTAGGATCCTCCACAAACAGTCTTGTAACGTGTCCTGAGCCTCTACCGCCGCCAACTCTGCAGGTCCAGGTGCAAGCTAACAACAGTAACAACAAGAAAGGAACATTCACAGACGATCTTCACAAACTGGTGGATCAGTGGACAAGCAAAACTGTTGGTGCGACACAGTCAAAACCTTCTTTGAACCAACTGAAGCAGAACCAAAAAAGGCAAGACATGGAGCCAAAGGCTAATTCCACGCAGACACAGAATGAGACATGTGGAGTAAGTGGCGCTCCTTGAAGAACGTACATTTTGCTGAATGTCTGACAGCCATGGCAGAACTCATAGGAGGAGGAGAACATAAACTAAAACACACTGCAATGTCCATCTCACTTCTCTAAGTACTAAAATAGCTGACGGTTTTTGGTCTTTTGGCGTTAATTTTAGAAACCTATGGGCCAATATATCTTTTTTTTTTTTTTTTTTAAATTAAGAACTGCTAATTAACCGTTGATAAACAGCAACACGCTGACTGGTGATCCATACACTGCTTGGCTTAAACACGGTTTTAGTTTTGCTAAAATCCCTCTTCTTTCTAATGTTAATCTTCCTCCTATTGAATGGTGGCTGCACTAGAAGCTTGGTATCTTATGCTGCAGGGTCTCTTTCTGCCAGATGCTTTGTGAATTCTCTGGCTGGAAGAGAAGATGTCTGTGAACTGGGCGTTTAGCTGGCCCATGCTGGTTGAACTGTACCATACTAGTCACATTTATCTTAGAGGCACTTCTAAAATGTCACTAAAGTGACCCTGAATACACTGAGGTGTGGCCGTACTAGCATGTCCTACCCACTGCTCCTCTCTGGTGAGTGGCAGAACTGAATATCCTGAGATAGGTGGTCACCTGTGTGCACACATTCACACTTCATGGCTGAGGTGAAGAACTTACGCTAAATCCCTGCAGGCACAAAAATGAAGGTGAGAGACAAACCATGAAGCCCAATCACACCTCACATAAGCCCCACAATTCTTCCTGGCCTATAGTGTCCTCTTATGGACTTCATGACTCCTTGCCCAGTAATTTTTTTGCCTTGTTTCATTTTTCAGAATTGAGTCTAGAAGAAATAAAATATCAATAAAGATGATGGGGGTGGGGAACACTGTGAAAATTGTACAGTGAACTTTTCCGATCAGAATAACTAAACAGTGACAGGGATCATTGCCTTTTTTAAAATAAACAAAACTTCAAGCAAACAATTACAAAAACCTAGAAAAACCCTATTTTTTTAAAAAAAGACGCATTGCAGTAGTGGCAGGAGATTCATCCCTGTTGAACTATGCTGTACAAATGTAAGAGCTTAGGAGCTTGCTGATCTCTTTCATGGGACAAAGTGAAAATGTGTGGCACTGCAGCATGCAGGCAGGTTTAATGGGGAAAACAAGCCTACAGTACAGTGAAGCTGTTTAAAACAGAACTTTTTGTAACAAGAAGGGGAAGAGTCATAACTTTTGTCTACATAGTGATGATGCAGTTTTGTTGCCCAGATATGTAATAAATGAGCAATTTGTTTTACAACACTACCCATATCTGTCTGTAGATCCTGTCCGTTATTGCAAGCTAACCATACTTTTGGTTGGTCAGTTCTTGGATGGGAGATCCCTAAAGATGCTTCAGGAAGTGTTTTTGGGGATATAGTAGCTGTCATTTCACCAGATCCTAACTCCCACACCACGACAGGGGCTTTGCAATTAGAAAACTGTCTTTGATGAGACGTCAGCACATTAGAGTTGTTAGTCCTGGTGTCCTGCCCAAGCTCCAGTCTAGGGGATGACAGAGTTTTTTTCCTAACTCTCTTGATAACAGCCATTGAGCAGTTGTCTTTGTTTCCTATCCAAGACTGTTCAGTGATGTGCTCAGCTTGAGAGCTCCCATATTCCACCTCTAGTGTAGTAGAGTTCTTGGGGGGGATGAGGAGGAAGATATTCCACATACAGTCTGCAAAGTGTGTGGGGATAGGTGTCCTCCTACAGCAAGGTTATTGTCCAAGGAAGTTAGAGAATTGACTGAGATTTTAGAAGAAATGAAGGCAAAGTTAAAATCCAGATACCCAGGACCCCATGTGTCACTGGACAGATACACAGGAGCTGTGAAGCCCTGCTGTGCTTGACCAGAGAGCTTTCCCCAGTGCAAGCTGTCCTATGTGCCCTAAGACAGGGACCACACCAGAGGCAAGGCCGGGGCAGGTGGTGAGTCCCTACCGCACTCCAGGGATTTTTGAATGTTGCACCTGCAGAGCAGGTCACATGCAGCCCTGGAACAACTGCCATTAACTGGAGCACCCTTTGATCACTCTGATTCTCCTGGAGTCCACACTGGCCTCTAGAGCAGCCCTGAACCCTGCAGGTGCAGAGATGGTTCACGGCCACCTTACCTGCAGTTGTCCTTGATTCTGGCCTGTGGCACCAGAGACACAACACAGAACTCCAGTTGTTGCTGACAAAACCAGGGCCACAGATGTGATTTAAGGGGGACGTCTCCAATGGCACAAGTAGCATTGAGTGTTAAAATTTTCCCTGAATCTACAAATGTTTGGGTGGATTTGAAATTCAAGGAGACAAGGATGATTTGTGATGCTCAAAGAGGAATAGCCAGAAGAAGAGGGATGAAGCTGAGTCAAGAGACTCTTAATCTGGACAACAGGAGAAAAGGCCCACTGATGTCACAGAAGCAATTGGGAGCAGGGACTTCTACATATGGCACTGGAGAGTCCAATACAAGGTTGGGCAATTGGAAAGAATGCAGGAAAGAGCCACAAAATTACATAAGGGTTTAAAAGCTATTATCTGTTGCTCTTACCAAAAAGTAGATTGAGAGTTGACTCGATTATAGTGACTAAATACCTTCCCAGGGAGAAAATATAAAGTGCTAAGGGGATCTTCAACCTAGTGGAGAAAAGTATAACAAGAACCCAGGGCTGGAACTTCAACCCCAATTAATTCAAATCAGAATGAGCTTCACATTTTGAAGAATGACAGTTATTAATCATTGAAACAAATTCCCACGGGAGGGGGTGTAGATTCAACTTCTCTTGACATCCTCCGTTCACAGCTAATTCCTTTCGCGCTTTAGTCAAACATCAGTTTTTTGGCTTAATGCAAGGATAAATGGGTAAAATTCCCTGGCCTGTGATGTTCAGGATATCAGACCAGATGAACCAATAGCCCCTTCTGCCTTTCTAAAGTATATAGGGCTCTGTATCAAATCTCTTAAAGGGGAGGGGGGGGAAAGACCCAAAAAGAGTTGCAATGGCTAAACAGAATAAGAGAGGCTGTTAGAAGCAAACAGACATCCTTTAAGCATTGGACGTTAAATCCAACAGAGGAGAATAGAAAGGAATATAAGCTTTGTCAAATGAAGTGTAAAGATACTATTGGACAGACCAAAAAAGAATTTGAAAAGCAACTAGCAAAAAAACTCAAAAACTAACTGCAAAATTGTAAGAACCAGCAGGGAGCCTGCCAAACCACCAGTGGGGACCCTGGATGATTGAGGTACTACAGGAGCACTCAAGGAAGACCCGGCCATTGCGGAAAATCTAGATGAATTCTGTGTCAGTCTTCACTGCAAAGGATATGAGGGATTCCTACACCTGAGCCATTCTTTGTAGGTGAGAAGACTGAGGAATAGTCCTATATTATTAAACAGTAATATGTCATCAGGGCCAGACGGTATCACCCAAGAGTTCTGGAGCAACTCAAATGTGAAATTGCAGAACTACTGAGAGAGGTATGTAACCTATCACTTAAACCAACCTCTTCACCGGATGGCGGGAGGATAGTTGATGTGACACTCATTTATTTAAAAAGTTTCCAGGCCAGTAAGTGTAACTCCATTACCAGGCAAATTGATTGTAACTATAATGAACAGAATTATAAGACATATAGATGAACACAGTTTGTTAGGGAAGAATCAACATAGCATTTGTTTATTGGGTCAACAAATGTGTGGACAAGGGGGATCCAGTGGATATAGTGTACTTGGACTTTCAAAACCTTTGTCAAAGTTCTTCATCAAAGGCTTTTAAGCAAACTAAGCAGTTACAGGATAAGGGAAAAGGTCCTCTCATGGATCCATAACTGGTTAGACAGGAAACAAAGAGTAGGAATAAATGGTAAGTTTTCACATTGAAGAGAAGATCTGTATTGGGTAGGGATGTATTGGAGCCTGCAGTGCAAGGCAGCAACTGGCTCCCTGAGAATGGGGCCAGAAGCTTGCATATAACTGTTACAGTAACTGATGAAATCCTGCCAGAAGCATGGGGTAGCAGCCAGCTCTCCATGAGGAGAACCGGCAGGTGGAAGCTGGCTCCTGGTGACACTGGCTGATGGCCCCACTCCCAGGGAACCAACTGCTCCACAGTATAAGCTTTATATTGCAGAGCCTGCAGCGTGTAATCACTAAGATTTTCAGCGGTTACATGGTTACCTAATTAACTGCTTTTTAACATCCCTAGTACCGCACCAGAACATATTCATAAATAATCTGCAAAAAGACATACACAGTGAGGTGGCAAAGTTTGTCAATAACGTAAAATTACTGAGGATAGTTAAGTCCAAAGCAGACTGTAAAGAGCAACACAGGGATCTCACAAAACTGGGTGACTGGGCAACAAAATAGCAGATGAAATTTATGGCAGATAAATGCAAAGTACAGTAAAACCTGCGCTATCCGGCACTTAACTATCCAGAAAACTTTAGAAACCGGCAAATTTCCTAGGGGCTTGGCGCAGCCGCGCCGCGCGGGGCTTTGATCCGGTTGGCCAGAGGCTGGGCGCGGCCACGCAGCACTTTGATAGCTGGGTTCTATTTTGGGCTTCGAGGAGAAGGGAATTGGCAGTCAGACCCTGGCATTCTATTTGAGGCACTGAAAAGAAGCCTTGGCTTTTGGAGGCTTCATAATTAGTGTGGCGGTCTGGAGTCCGGGACCCCTGTGTTCCACGGATGGCTCTGGAGGGGATGTGGTCTGGCAGTCAGAGCTGCGGAGGAAAGGAGGCTCTTTTTAGGAGACAGAAAGATGGACCCTCAAATAACCAGAATTTTTAGATAACCGGAATGCCCTAATCCCCGAGCATGCCAGATAACACAGGTTTTACTGTAATACATATCAGAAAAACATAATCCCAACTATACATACAAAATGATAGGCTCTAAATTAGAAAAAGATTTTGGAGTCATTGTGGATAGTTCTTTGAAAACGTGCTCCATGGGCAGTAGCAGTTAAAAAGCTAATAGAACGTTAGGAAGCATTAGGAAACAAATAAGACAGAAAATAACATAATGCTACAATATAAATCCGTGGTACACCTGCACCTTGAATACTGTATGCAGTTCTAGCCCTGTTATCTCAAAAAAGATATATTAGAAATGGAAAAAGGACAGAACCACAACAAAAATTAAGGATATGAAATAACTTCCATGTGAGAAGAGATTAAAAAACCTGGAACTGTTCTGCTTGGAAAAGAGAGAACTAAGGGGGGATAAGATAGAGGTCTATAAAATCATGAATGGTGTGGTGAAAGTGAATTAGGAAATGTTTGTTTGACCTTTCCCATAGCACAAGAACTAGGGAGGGGGGGTCTCCAAGATGGTCAGAGATGCAACTATTACAGGAGTGTCTGTAAACCCCAGACTGCCAGATGATAGAAGATTAAGGTTAGAAGATACCTCAGGAGGTCATCTAGTCCAACCCCCTGCTCAAAGGAGGACTAAGCCCAACTAAATCATCCCAGCCAGGGCTTTGTCAAGCCTGGCCTTAAAAACCTCTAGGGATGGAAATTCCACCACTTCCTTAGGTAACCCATTCCAGTGCTTCACCACCCTCCTAGTGAAATAGTGTTTCCTAATATCCAACCTAGACCTTCCCCACTGCAACGTGAGACCATTGCTCCTTATTCTGTCTTCTGCAACCACTAGTTCCATCCTCTTTGGAATCTTCCTTTTGGTAATTGAAGGCTGCTATCAAATCACTGCTCGTTCTTCTCTTATGCAGACTAAATAAGCCCAGTTCCCTCAGTCTCTCCTCACAAGTCATATGTCCCAGCCCCCTAATCATTTCATTGCCCTCCCTGGATGCTCGCCAGTTTGTCCTCATCCTTTGTGTAGTGGGAGGCCCAAAACTGGACACAGTTCTCCAGATATGGCCTCACCGTTGCCAAATAGAGGGGAATAATCACTTCCATCGATCTGCTGGCAGTGCTCCTACTAATGCAGCCCAATATGCTGTTAGCCTTCTTGGCAACAAGAGTACACTGATTTGTATCCAGCTTCTCATCCAATGTAATGCCCAGGTCCTTTTATGAAGAACTGCTGCTGAGCTAGTCGGTCCCCAGCCTGTAGCAGTGCTTGGGTTTCTTCCGTCCTAAGTGCAAGCACTTGTCCTTGTTGAACCTCATCAGATTTTCTTGTGACCCAATCCTCCCAGTTGTGTAAGTCACTGAGTCCTACCTCTCCCCTCAATTTAGTTTCATCTGCAAACTTGTTGAGGGTGCAATCCATCCCATCCTCTAGATCATTAATGAAAATGTTGAACAAAACTGGCTGTAGGACCAACCTCTGGGTCACTCTGGTACTGCTGCCAACTAGACATTGAACCGTTGATTACTACCCATTGAGCCCAATGACCTAGCCAGCTTTTCTGTCCTCCTTTTAGTTCATTTATCCATACTACTTTAAGTTGCTGGCAAGAACAGTGTGAGAGACTGAAAAAAAAAAAGAAGAAGCTTTGCTAAAGTCAAGGTACATCACATTCACCGCTTTCCCCATGTCCACAGAGCCAGTTATCTCATCCTAGAAGACAATCAGGTTGGTCAGGCGTGACTTGCCCTTGATGAATCCATGTTTACTGTTCTGATCACCTTCCTCTCTTCCAAGTGTTTCAAAATGGATTCCATAAGGACCTGCTCCATGATTTTTCCAGGGACTGAGGTGAAGCTGACTGGTCTGTAGTTCCCTGGATCTCCTTCTTCCCTTTTTTATAGATGGGCACTACATTTGCCTTTTTCCAATCACCTGGGTTCTCTCCTGATTGCCACAAGTTTTCAGTGATAATAGCCAATGACTCTGTAATCACACCAGCCAGCCCTCTCTCTCAGATGCTGGAACTGGATAACAAAGGGTGGAGCTCTAAATTATTGCCTTGTCCTGTGCATTCCTACTGACGCATTTGGCATTAGCCACTGTCAGATAGGATACTGGGTGAGATGAACCATTGGTCTCACCCAGCATGGCTGTTCTTAATTCTAAAGAAAGTAGTGGCAGCTGAGTCAGTCTAGTTATCTGAGATTTTTTTAAACTGGGCAGAGCAATCATGGTGTAACTTTGGGAGAAACTTGCACTCATCTTCATTTTGCCAGTTCTCTGCCCAGAACTGCCATTAACATTAATAGGAGTGGCACACACGATCCTAAAGCTCGCGATCCACTTCTCCCTCAGCCTATGATACTGGTAGCAAACTTTGTGTATTTTTTCTGAAAGATCATATGTGTTGCCCTTCCAGTCCTTTTATTGCCCTGAGCAAATTATTCGCTTTGCGAGTACAAGGTATTACAGGTAACTTTTTTACAAGTGAAAGCTCCTCTTTAAGGGGATGTCATTTAACAGCTCTTTGAAATGTTGGTGGAGGTGCTTGACCAGTGGCATACAGATGTATAGCATTTTTCTCTTCTTTTCCCTCTCTCCATAGTTGGAAGCATAGTAAGCAGTATATGGGACTGGGCTGGCATAGGAGGATTTTAACTTTCCTTTCCAAGGGGGAAAAGGAACAACTTTGGTGGTGTTCCTATTGAAATGACAATTCCTACAGTAAACCCACGTCATGTTGCCTGTCACTTTGAGTATGAAATAGTCACTATCCTTTATCTTTTTTTAAAGAGTACCTTCCAGTTTTCAGTGGTGTTATGGAATACCCGGATACTGGCAGGGCATTTTCATCTGAGCTTTCAGGTGACTTCTTCCCCTCCAGCCAGGAAATATGCATGAAATCTGACCATCCAACAGCACATATAGAAATGTAAAAGGAGATAACTAGAAGGTATTGATGTCAAACCACCTAATAAGAGAATGTTCACCGATGCTAGTGTATTTTGGACAAATACTAAAATAACCAATTCAGGTAGGTAGTTGTGAGCACCGCAAAAACACAGGAATGCAGCAAGTAATATAAACTTCCTTATGTATCAAGTGCATTGAATGTTCTTTGGATAGATTAATTACCTGAAAATGTCAGGGGACCAAGGAATTCACTAACTAGGGGCTTTCTTGTTTTCTTGTCACTACATGAGCTCTAACTGCTTATTAGAGAATCAGCCACAACGGATAACTGAGCAGAAAAAAATTTTTGAGTCTGATGTGATCGATCTGTGAAAGGCGCAGCCTTATTCCTGTCAATGGCATGTTATGTGTCATGGAGTCTGTTACCAATCGTGCATACATCACTTGAATCATTGGTTTAGCTAATTGACTCTCTCAGAGCAAAAATTCTGAAGTTGGTGTAGGGGCAAGGACAGGGAAAGAGGATTGTCAGCACTTGTTTTGTTCCATGTTGGTTGGGTTGGAAGAATAATAGAAATGTGATGAAACTTGTGTTTGAATGGATTCCAGTTCTCATGATCTTCCCCCTTCTGTCAGACTGGCTTTCCCTACATCTAACTTGGATAGCTGCTGCATTGGCAAGACCTTCTGGTGCCAATTCTCAATTGTTTCATACCACTTGGTGTTTCAATCTCTTTGTCCAATGACTGGAGGAAAGTGGAGTCTGAGGCTACGTCTGCACTACAAAGAAAAGTTGGAAAAAGATACGCAAATTGCAAACCACAATTTGCATATCTTTTTCCGCTTTTCTTTCAAAAGAGGCTTTTCCAAAATTTGATGCATCTACGTGGTGCCAAATTTCAGAAAAACCTGCTTTTTTGAGCCATCCCTTCTTCCTCATAAAACGAGGTTTATAGAGATGGCAAAAGAATGCATCCGCTTTTCTGAAATTTTTTTTGGAAAAGCGGATGTGTTCCTTGGATGCAGCATTGCTTTTCTGATACCTCTAATATCCCGGAAAAGCACTGCAGTCTAGACTAGACGTAGCCTGAGTGACCAGTTCTGTGCATCCTAGCCACCAGCATTGGTCATATCCTGTTTGGTGCTGGTTATACTGCTAGTTACTACTGTTGGAGTATTGTAGACAGGATAGTGATCATACTCACCCCATCAAGTTTGGTTGAACTCAAACTATTCTTGGGCTTCACTGTGAGAACTGACCAGACTTAGCCTCTCGAAAATAGGATACATACACACACCGATGTAGCGACACCTACTTAGTATGACTGGCACATTAGGCCTAACCTGGCAAGAAGAGAGGTGGAGCTGGAAAAAGACAACTGTTGCCTACTTTCATGCAGCTTGTCCGTTGTGTTGGTTGTCTGGGTGTTGATGGCTTTGGCAGGCTAATGTCTAGGGGTACGTCTACACTGCGCCGCATCCAGGGAACACGTTTGCTCTTCCACAAAAAAAAGGAAGTGCAAACGTGCTCTTTCAGAAGCCCTGTCTTCCTCATTCTATGAGGAAGAAGGGATCTTCCGAAATTTGGCCCAGTTCAGACAGGCCAAATTTCGGAAAAGCCTCTTCCCCAAAAAAATTGGAAAAAGCTGTAGGGTAGACCTAGCATAGGAGTACACCAGGTAGAGGAGAGGATAGCTGTTGAGGAGGAGAGATGGCAGTAAAGGTCTAGCCAGAAGAGTAGTGTTTGAAGGAAGGATCTGAAGAGGAGGGAAGTGATCGGGTGCTCAGGAGTATGGCTATTGTTCTAGGTATAAGGGGGAGTGTGAAGAAGCCACAGGAGAGACCTAGAGGTTCTGGGACAGTTTTTACTTTGGGGGTGCTGCTGATGGAAGCCATGTATGTGGTGTTTGTTATTACTACATCAAGCCGGGGGATGCAGCAGC
>JANRFK010004440.1:17794920-17814016 GCA_030068395.1 Apalone spinifera | reverse complement strand
GCAAGGGAGGTTTAGGTTGGACATTAGGAAAAAGTTCCTACTGTCAGGGTGGTTGAACACGGGAATAATTTGCCCAGGGAGGTTGTGGAATCTCCATCTGTGGAGATATTTAAGAATAAGTTAGATAAATGTCTATCAGGGATGGAATAGACAGTACTGGTCCTGCCATGAGAGCAGGGGACTGGAGTCGATGACCTGTCGAGGTCCCTTCCAGTCCTAGTATTCTATGATTCTATGATCGGTTTTTTCACTCTGTTCTCTATAGCTTGGTTGCATTGGCCATTGTAGTTAAGGTCTGCCCTACTGCTGGCCTGGTAGCTTTATATATCACATGGACACGTCATCTATTCGGATTCAGTTTCCTAGTGTGTAATTTTCCTTGTTTGTATAGTTATGAATGTGGTTAAAGTAAGATAAGTATAGGGTATGTGATGGGGAAGGATTATCAAAGAAGGAAGAAAGAAAAATAACTTGCTCACCTCCTTCCCTCTCAAATATTTTATTTTTAAAATGCTTTTTTGCATATTTAAAAAGTTTATTAAGGGCTTGTCTACAAGGACCACTCAGGAAAATTAATCTGAGCTAACTAAAGGTGTAAATTTAAAGAGGATTCATTAAACTGCACTAAACCCCTCTGGGGACATTCTTGTTCAGAATTTAAGTGGCCTTAATTCAGTTTAGCATAATTCACTTCTTTCTAAATTTCTGTACCAAGGAAGAGATTTGTACTGTGTGTGACTTTAGATGTAATTTTACAACACATCTGGTGGATCCATTCATGATGAGAACTGTGTTTGTTTACCCAACATGGTTAAGCCCAGGCTTGTTTAACAAACAAAATGTTTAGAACCTATAGCAGAAAGAAACATAAAAGGAAACCAATAGGGCAACACTGTAAATTATGTCAAGTCTATTCAGCATATGATTAGCCAAGTGATTCAGTTCCACTCACCTCTCCTTGTACAGTGTTTTAAGAAGCAGCTAGGAAGTAAAGAAGTAGAAATGTCTTCTCTCTCATCCCAGAGAATCTAGTTTTTTCAGAAGCATTGTCAATGATCTAGAAGACACAACTGTAAACAATTCTGCAAAGACTATTATGGTGTTCTCTCTCACATTCACTCACACACACACTCACACACACACACTTGCTCACACTCTTTCTCTCTCTCCTTTTCTCCCTCCCTCCCCCTCTGCCTGATGGCAACACAAGGGTCTGGTACCTGTGCCAGAACACCAGCCTCTACTATTCCTACATCTCCTAAGACAACATCAGTGTAAAATAGATGATCCAGGCCATCCACAAGTATTTCAAGGTACGTTGCAGATGCTGGTATCAAGAAATGCTATTGCAAATTAAAAGACTGCCTTTAATTGCTAAGACAGAAGGCACTATGTATCACACACTTATCACTGATAAGCAATGTGTATTGAAGAGTCGTTATGATATGTGGAAAAATGAGCCTGCACTGGAACTTCTTTCCAAATGAGTAACTGGCATAAATGGATGTGGTTGCCAGCTTTGCTGACAAGAAATTAGCCAACAGAATAGGACATCTGATTCAGCAAGTACAGGTTGAACCTCCTCAATCCAGGAACTCTCTAGTCTGGCAACATCCATGGTCCAGCAAGATTACAGATGTTACTGGACCAGAGAGCCCCAGAGCCTGAGAGTACAAGCTGGTGAAGCGTCCAACGATGGAGCCCTACCATTGGGACTGGCGAGCCCTGCCCTAAGAGCCCCAGCTGGGTGTTGCTCAGTGAGGTAACTGCAAAGCCTCAACCTGGCATGGAACAGCAGGGCAGCCACAGAACCCTGACCGGGTGAGGCAGCAGCCGGGAAGCCATGGAGCTCCGACCCAGCAGGGCAGCTACAGAGCCCCAACCACGGGAAGCACCAGCCAAGGGGAACAAGCAGGGCCGGGAGGCTGGGGAGTGCCATCCCAGGAAAGCCCCATGCTCTATAGGAGCAGAGCTGGAGCAGAGCCAGCAGAAGGGGAGGGGCAGTGTCCAACCGGTGGCAGGGGACCTCCCCATATCCAGCAAATTCCCTCATTTGGGACCAGGGAGGTCCAGCCTATATCTAGTGATTGAAAATGGCTCATTCTGTCAGCATGGAGTTGGCCATCTCTTGACATGAGGGGGGAAATGATGACACAGATTGACAGCTGAGGTTGAATTAATTCTGAAATTGACACTGGAATGATAAGAAATGGGAACAATTGGTATATGTTTACAGATAAGCCTGCATGGCTTATCTGATAAAATTGCAGCAGTGCCTTGCTGTCTTGAGCCTGGCAAAATTCCTCAAGTGTGCTTCAGTGGGAATACCTACCAGCGGCTCAGACAGAAAGTAGAGATGATCTTGATTGCATGATATATCCAGCTGACTTTGATTGCAGCCCTACCTTTCCTCACAACACAGAGAGATATTCAAGCTGTTGCTCAGTATTTGGACAAGCCTTTCAGATTTGTCCAGGTTTTGCCTTGAACTTTATGCACTAAGCGAGCGGAGAGAATGAAAGTCTGTGGCATCACTGAAATGAAGAAATCCAGAATCACCTTCTCCACTTCTCAGCACCGTTCTGAAGGCCCTGGTGTGGGTGTTGGCTGTGACGTCACACTCAGAAGATGCTGAGAGATGCAAGAGTTCTAATAATGTGCTGAAAATATTTGAGGATTATCTCTGAAGATATAAATTGAAATGATGTCTTAAGGTACAGCTGGAGGATCACAAAAAAGTTGCTGAAAACTAGTTTGAGTCAACCTCCTATACATGGAGAAAGAGGCAATAACTGGTCATTTTCTGGCAGGATACACGGACGTAAGAAGCAACTGTGCCCAAGAGTGAGTGAGTTGAGAGTGCAAGAGATGTACACACCAAGGTAGAACTATACTTCTCGGCATCTAAAAGGAGCTGTATCACAGCTGACAATAAGCATTTCTCCAAGTTCTGATTCTTACACATTCAGATAAACAGAGCTAACAAAACTATCTGCAATAGTGCCATTTAATGACTTCCAGTAATATTGTATACTCTGTTGCTTTTGGGGGCAGCATAATTGTAAATTGGAATGAAGCATGTGCACCGTAAATCTGTTGTCTGTTACTTAAAACAATCTAATTTTCTTGAAAACGCCATTTTAGAATCTTAAAGCATGGTCTTAAATAGCAGTTTTGAAAAATCATTGTCCTATAGATATATCCTCAGTTCATGTTACTTTTCAATTAGCTATATTCTGACTGCTATAAATATACCAATAGTTTTGACAAAATTAACAATATAAAAGAATCAAAAAATTAAAAGAACCTTGGTTTATGCCATTTGTAGTGGGGGAGGCAGGGTGTTGCTGCATCACTGATTTTAAAACCATCATATAGGTACACACAGGCAGACTCAAACATCACTTGAGATAAAGTTAAGCAAACAAAAAGCCATTAAATATTTCTGCAGTGGTTAAAAATTAAGGTTTTGTTTTGCAACTAGATGTTCCATCCCCAACAGCCAAAAGTCCCTCAGAGACATCACTGATTTTTTTTTATATTATATTTTAAAAGTAACCGCACCATCACCACACACCCCTTCTTACTCATATTTGCTTTTGTCCTTCAAAAATCCCACTTGAACCAATCTTATCCATTTGACCTGTTCCATACTGAGATTTCCAAACTCAAAGAAACAATGGTATCTTCGTTTCAGGAACAGGTGCTGATTTGGGGCAACATTTCTGGAAGTTGTAAATTATGTATAAATTTAAAAACTAATCCAGTCCACAGGGAGACTGGATTATGTCTTGTATCATAATCATTCCTGTGGTATTTCTTCTCTTATGAATCTTATCATTCCCATGAAGCCAAACAAAGAAAAGAAAAAGCCCTTTCTGTCATACCACCATGGAAACTCCAGATACTATTGTTTCTGTGAGCAATGAGGTTGAACTACTGAGGGTAACCCCCAGCCCTGCCCCTTTGCTGGGATTCTAAAGACCTGGGGAAGTTCAATGGGAGACTCAGCTAAGATTTTGTTTGTCCTGGGCAGGCATAAAGGCCAGTTGGAGTTGGAGGATCTTAAAGATTACTTTAAAAAAAAACCATTGCTGTGTGGCTTTCTCTGTTGAGTTCTCTCCCTTGTTCAGTGGTATGCCCTGCCCTCTTTTGGCTAGGTAGTTGACGCAGCTAAATACAGGCATCTGCGTTTTTTCCTGCATCAAAATTTATTTTTAATGATCTAATCTGGCCCAGTCCTTGGAGATTTGGAGGATAAATAGTACCTCTCCCGTTCTTGCATAGGCTGAGAGGGAGTAAGTATTGTTCTCCGACTTGGAGGCTACAGGAAGACTCTGTTGGTAACTGTTTAATAATGACGAGGCCAAAGAACTTGGGGCAAGATTATTCTCTGCATCTTTTCCCATCTCTGTCTCTTGCAGAGGTGCTTGCTGTTTGGAAAGTGAGAGTGGGGTATTAGTCCCCCTGTCAGTCAAAGCCTTTGCCACTTGACGGTGTGAGACTCTCATAAGAGCTGGATCACTTACCGCCATTAGGTTGAAAATGACCAATTTTACACCGCTTTCATAGTTCACAAAATATAGTACTGCATTGGTCAGTGAAGAGATTATCAGCTTAATAGCTTTGCTTTTTTATTTGTCTTTCTATAGGTTAATTCAGTCAGAACAGGAGTGGGGAAAAAGTGCATTGTTCCAGTGTCTTGTCCTATGTCAGCCACGTTAACTCCTGGAATTTCGCCATCCATGCCAGTGCCTATGCCAGGTACTACCCTTTCTGGCACAGTAACGCCTTATGTGATGCCTCTTTGTCAATATGGAGGAGTTTTCCCTACACCAGTTTATGGAGTGCAGTGGTCGGGCACAGCAGCACAACCTGGGATTGTAGGAACTCAGAGTATTGCACAGTTTCCAGCTCTTGGCAAAACTGCCTTGCAGATGTTTCCAGTGTCACTGCAGCAGCCTGCTGTCCATCCACCTGGCCCTAACATGAACAAAACATAGCTTTGTCGCCTTTTGATAGAGGAGGAGGATTTCAAAATTGGAATGCTGAGTGTTTGAACCTATAGATGCCACATGTGTTTGAAGAGGTATGGTTCTACTGCTGGCACCCAGTACAGGCCTAATAGCATACACAGCCATACACTGCATCAAGCAATCACTGTGAAATGTTTTCACGAAAGATAGGTGGTTTGTTATGGCAATATTTGCTTAAATTTCATTGCTAAAGACACTTTATTCTCTTGTGTTCCGGTGTTCCACACTTGCAATCTTTAAAGTTAATGTACTTGAAGGTTACAAAATTGTATTAACCCTTGCAGGAGTACAGTGCCTTGAATTTCAGCTTTTCAGCCCCAGCTGGAAAGAAATGTAAAAATATTTGAAAGGTGTATTTTATTTACAATCGGCTTGTAAGTTTAAATTTTGTTTCAATTTGCAAAAATACTGAAGGTTTACAGTTGAAGCTCTTGATTAGTTTCATTCCATTTTCTACTGTAAATGCTTTTATGGTAAGTAGTGGATTGAATTTAAATTTGTAAGTTTGCAAGGTGAGATTTGTTTGAGAAACTGATCTAAATCCATTTGCATTTCTACAATGAGTAGTGAAAAATGCATTTTAAAATAGAAGCATTTACAGGATCAGTGGAAGTACATTGTATATAAGTAAAGGGAATACCTTTTGGGCAGTGCAATTCATTCCGTTATGCAGTCGTTGGTAAATTTGTTGCAGACGACAACTTATTTTTGTTACAGGGAGCAGGCAGGCAAATACTGCTTTCTTTTAGTTCAGCAGCAAATTGATTACATTTTATTTTCCCCCCCCAACGGGCTTGTGTAATTCAGTTCAGTTATGAATCCATGCATGTTTCATAGCTGAGCAATCTAACTGAAATCTTGATTATAGGACAACCCATCTCCTGGTTACTATAAGAACTATGTAAGTATAGTACTTGCATGTACTCTCCCTTCAATTCGACCAGCAGTATTGGTTAAGAATGGTATTTTTTATCACTGAAGTGCTAATAGTACTCCCCCTGACATGGAACTAAGTGCGAAGCTCTTTTTTATTTTTTTCTTATGGGAGCAATGAATCCTTCAGTTTTGGTGTTTGATTGCGGTTTGTTTGATTTTTTTTTCTTTTCAATTTTAATTAAGTTTGCACTGTAGGTGCAAGGACACCCCTCTCCTTTCTGACAGTTGCTTTTTATCCATTTTACTGTGCATAGAATCTGCATCTTCACCTTTCAGTCAAAAGGCACACGGTAACCCACTAAAACTGACTTGTGGATGGTAAGTTTCATTTTAATAGAATGCACTAAGGGAAATCATTATGGGCACCGGTAACAAAGCATTACATGGTCAAACTTGAAGGCACACTGCTCTAGATTTCTTTACTGCAATGACATTTTATTCTACCTGCTGAAGGGTGGAGATGTCTTGTGCTGCCAAGCTGTGAATTGTATAGTTCTGTTGTACTTTGAACATTATAACCGTCTACATTATTTGATTGGTACCCTTTAAATATATTATTCCATCAATTCAGTTAGAATTGAATTTTATAGACAATTATGCAGAGTCTTCTGCCTGGGCAAAATACTTACTGTAGTAAGAGATTTCTGTTCTCTGTAACATGTATCCTTAATTTATTTCTTTAGATTCATGTCTGTATGCTTCCTGAGCAAATATGGAAAATATGTTCTCACATCATTTCTCCTTCAGCTTGCACTGGATCTTACAGTTTGTTGCTATTGCCTGATGTATAGTCCACCCCTTGTATGCTGACAAAGTCAGTGGCACTAAAACCCCCAAGAGATTGTATATATTACAAAAAATAAACATTTTGTGCTTGAAAACTGCGTGAAAACTTAGTGTTTTCCTGAAACCTTGAAATGTGTTGTTCTCTATTGGCACTAGACAATTCTCCTCCATCTGCCCGCCCAAGCCATCTCTCCTTTTCTTGCTTTTAAGAGGCTAATGCCGCCTTTTCCAATTTTGGCAGCTGCCTGTAACTGCCACTGTCCCAGGGCATGCAGCCGTGGAAGGGAAAGTGAGACTGTGTTCAAAGAGTCAGCACAGCATACGCCTCTTCAGTGGTGTTCCTTGCCATCTCTTGCCTCAGTTTTTCTGATGCTACATTGAATCTAGACTGGGATTCAAACCCTACTGGAAATTCCAATGCTTATCTTAAGTGAATTGTAGCATCAGCAACTCTACATAGGGCCATTAAGCCACCAGAGCTAGACCGGTGATGGGAAGAGACACTTGAATTCGAGTGACTCTCCTTTGATGAAGTACCAAGACTCCCCTTGTAACTCAACCTATTAGAATTTAAATGTGACAATCGGCAGATGGAGATCAGCCCTGAAGTAGTAGATGGAACTCCTTGCCAGAGGAGGCTGTGAATGCTAGGACTATAATAGAGTTTAAAGAGAAGCTAGATAATTTCATGGAGGTTAGGTCCATAAAAGGCTATTAGCCAGGGGATAGAAATGGCTATTTGTCATTTCTGTTTGTCAGAGGCTGGAGAAGGATGGCAGGAGACAAATCTCTTGATCATTGTCTTTGGTCCACCCCCTCTGGGGCACCTGGTGCTGGCCACTGTTGGCAGACAGGATACTGGGCTAGATGGACCTTTGGTCTGACCCAGTACGGCCGTTCTTATGTGTGCACCATGCACACTCTTGCAAGACTTTCACTCAGACTACATTGCAGAGACGACAGGAGGAGAGTAGCTGTAGTTCAGACATTTGATGCACCTATTTCCATTTTTCAGCTTCCTGGTGTACATGAGGTGGGCACCCATTAGATCCAAAACTCTCCTGAATTCAGCTTTTCTTAAAGTTCTAAAATGAGTAGTTGCTGTGTAACCCACGCACCTTCTGGGTGTGGTGCACTGTCCTCACTAGTGGCACTGAGACCATTCATAGAGAGACTGAGTCCGTTATACAGCCTTAGGTACCAGCCTGCTGGACTAAGCTCCAAAGGTCCCAGGTTCAATTCTGCCTGCAGACGACCGGGATCTGTCAGCATTGTAACTGCATTAATACAGGTATACAGTCATCTATTGCATGTCCCAGAAGAGTCAATAATAATGTTTACACAAATAGTACTGGCCCAGATAAATTAATGTGGCCATCAAAAGTAAATGTTGAGTGAGAGGCATATATAGTAGTACTATTCCTGACCATTCTCTGTAAAATGGTGCTTTTAAAATGTTGTGTGATGTACATTTCTGAGCGATTGCTCTTAACTAGAGAGAGGGGTGGAGAGCAGTGGCGATAGAAGTTAACAGTTTAATGAAAATATCTTTTTATAGCTATTCCTTTATAAATCTTTTTTTAATATCCAAATCGTCACTAGGGTGGAAATCTCTCACGCTACTAACTTAGGGCTAAATTCTGCTGCCGTTCTTCATGACGAGTAGTTCCTTGTCCTGATTCTTTCCAGTGAAATCAGTGATCCTTCTTGTCAAGCCAGGCACTCCTGATTGTCAGCAAGGGGATCCAAGTCTGGCCCATAGCAGTATGTTCACAGCTTTTAGAGGATGTAAGGACTTCCAACAAAAAAAATCCTCTGTGTGCACCAACCGCTGAATTATACTCTTTGTACATGTGACTTGCAGTTACAGGTTGAACCTCTCTAGTCTGGCACTCTCTGGTCCAGCAACATCCATAGTCAGGCATGATTTTAGTTAGACACGTGTCCACTTACCATGGGTGTGGCCAAGTTTTCTGTGGTCCCATAAAGTTTGTTTATGCCCATCAGTCCCAGCTCTCAGTGTTCTGTGCTGTTATTTAGCTATTTTACCCCTAAATCTCTTCTAAGAGCCCAGTAAGCAGTGGAAGTGTTGATAATGTTGCAAGACAATGTTGACCTTCCAGGGTTTGGAAAATTTTGTGGTTCGGTACCAATCAGGTCCCTACGATGCCAGACTAGAGAGGTTCAACCTGTACTCAAAGTTGTTGTTTGTCTCTGTTAGACAATGCTCTCCCAACATTTCAATATAAATAGTAAGAGGAATCAAGAGATGAGGCCTATATTCTCTTAAATGTTTCTAGCTAGCTGCATGTGTTCATGTTAAGTCTTTGAAAAGGAAACTGTATGTATCTGTATCTATATTGTAAGTGTCATTATCTGCTGCCTATCATTAGTTACCTGGCATTTTCCATTATAAAACCCTGATATAATTTTGCCAAACTTAAATTGATCAGGCTAAAATTTTCCATACTGTGTGTTCGCCTAAGACTGAACTTTCTACAGTGTTGCAGATAAAGCAGCTCAGCTCACCAGAGAACAAGATTAGGAGGGGAAAATTTCCCTCATGTTGAGGGAATGGAGGATCCTTTCAATGCTTTGAGAAACTCCAGTGTCTCCCTCCTTTTGAGCAGAGACTCTGCATTTTGCGGGGTGCTTGCTCCTGAGGTCAGGAATGTGCCATTTGTCATTCCTATGAAAATTTGCCCAGATTATAAACCTGAAAAATCTGCTTGCATGTGCTCCATAGAGATGTGTTGGAATTTAGCAGCTAAATTTTGGAAGATGGAGTCTGCATTGACAATGCTCCAGCCTTGCACAGCTCCTCTCTGAAGATTAGACTGCATGTGTCATCCCTGCAAAGTGATAGAGCATGCTCCATCCAGGGCTGCAGGGGCTGAGCAAGACTTCCCTGCATTGTGGTGCTAGGCGCCTGACGGAGAACGGGGAGATGTTCTCCCATTAGTACTCCTTCTGCCTGCCAGGGCTCAGACAGCAAGGAGAAAGGGGAAGCCAACTGACCCCAATGCAGAAGGGTGAGAAGCAAGGGAGCGGGGACAGGAGCTTGGAGGTTCGGGCTGGAGCAGAGTGGACAAAAGATGGGGTGGAGAGAGGCAGGATTAGGTGAGTGTAGGAGGGAGGGAGCCAGGAGTCCTTGGGAGGCCCAGGGCAGTAGCTGCGAGAGATGCAGTAGGGAAGGTGGCAGGGGCATGAACTGAGGTGGTGGATAGAAGTAGAAGTGTCTGTGCCCACGAGAGAACACCCCCTTGCAGAACATGGGAGGGAACCCATTATCCCTCTGGCTCACCATTTCTCCTCTGTCTGGCAAGTATCTTTAAACCCCCCTGGCATAATGTGTCTTATCCCCCGTTTATGCCAGGCCAACAGAGAAGATAAGAGCTGCCTTCTACTATCTTTCTCTGCTGGTTCCTATGGTAGAGAATGTGCCATGAAACTAAAGAGCCCAGCCATACTGAGGTCTCATGTGAGGGGCCAGCATGGTTCCCCATGATGGAATTTTTGTCTCCAATTCTTTTTTTCTCCTATGTTTAACCTTTGGCAAGCTTAGGAGATCATATTTTTTAAAAAGTTAAAAGTATTCAGGCACTCACCAGTTAGCAAACACCACTGTTAAGTTGCCAGGGCAACCTTAACCCAGTTCCTTCGTGTGTTTGCATTATGACAGGCTTTCCTTACAGGATCACATCCTATTTTGGTCCACAAGACGCCTGCCTCATTAAGGGCACGTGACGGCCCTGTTCTAGGAATGAGTCAGGGTTGTGTAGTGAACCATGATGCCGTCTGTAGGACTTTTGCATCACTGGTAGCAGAAATTTGTTGTGTACTATTGGCAGGAGTGGGACAGGAAAGCCCAGGCCTGCCCAAGACTAAAAATGTATCCCCTCAGCTAAGGGGAGGAACCACTAAGCCTAGGTCACAACTGAGTACTAGGGACAGTGAAAGAGAAAACCGGCACAGGAATGAGGTCAGAGGTTGTTAGTTATTTAGTGAATGAAGCAGGGAGTTGTAGGAAAAGAGAGGATGGTCTTTTGTGACTCAGGTATCTGAAGCTTGCCTTGGAGAACTTGATTGTGCCTCTGCCACAAAGACCCTTAAATCAAACTTGATAGGTTTAAGTGACTTCACACAGCTGTGTGCTCATTTTCTGGTGCCCACCAGCAAACCTGTGGGGTCAGATTTGTGGACTTGCTGATTCTTTTCAGACTGGAGATTTAAATGTCCTGATCTCAGCAAGATAAAGAATGTCCTGTGCAGTATTCTCACTGCAGAAACCAGTGGGATGTGTTAAACCTACAAATAAACCCCACAGACTTGGAATGAAACCCCCCAATAGCATGTGTATGTAGGTGGGGTTTGCATAGACTAGCGACCATCCTGCCAGCATCTTTGCAATTTGCCCATTGAAAGTTTTAATCAGATTTCTCAGTTTTTATATGTGTTGAGTCAAGGAGATTTTTCTTTCTCAAAGTAAGCAGAGGTTCTAGGTCCTGTCCAGCGGGGTTTAGATGCCTTTTGTACGCTAAAGTATATAGCAAAAACCTGCGGAGCTCCTGAATCCTTGCCAGCCCGCTGAGGTCAGGCAGACATTTCTTATTGAAGCAGTTGGCCTTGAGGAAGGGGTCACAAACTAAATAATTTAAGGCAGAGCCCTAAATACTAACTGGGACGTCTTCCCTTTTCAACTCTAGACTTCATCGCTCTGTTTTGTAGAAGATGCTGAGAGTTGCAGTAGTTTGTGAGCAATGGATTGGGTAGTAGGTCTGTGTGCGTAGGTGTATACACAGAAATGTTTCCATTGTCGTTGGGGGATGTGTATCTTGCTATGTGATTGGGGAGCTAGCAAAGGGACAAAGGTGCTTGGAGTGTTTGATACAATAGGATGCATTTCTATAAACCGGAACACTCTGTTCTGGCCGCAACTGTGGTCTGGAAGGACCAAGAATGTTCCAGGATCAGAGAATCCTGGTGCGCTGCAGGGGGCTGGGAGCCTGGCATGATGCCAGGGGTATGGGAGGAGCGACACATAGCCTAGCTGGGCTGGGTGGTGGGACGAGAGCCAGGAAGGAGCCTGAGGCGGTGGAGAGCCAGTGCACGGCTTATCTGGGCTGCAGGAAGGCTTGGAGCTGGCATGCAACTCAGCTAGGCTGTGGGGGGAGCCAGGAAGCCCATGAGGGGAGGAGCGGCAGAACAGGGAGGGGGGGGTCTGGCAGTAGGGGAGCCAGAAATGACCTCCCTTGGTCCGGCAAAATCCAGTCAGGTCCTAAGGGTGCCGGACCAAGGAGGTTCAACCTACAATATTGTTTTATTACTATTGTTTTCTTCTTTTTGTTTTTTGTTTTGTTTTCTTCTATTTCTAGTCTTAGATTTTTTTTTTTTATGTTTTATTTTTAACCTAGACATGGGGTCAGTAACTTTTGGCATGCAAAGACCATGAGACATTTTGTTCAGGTGGCAGTTTGCAGGAAGGAGCCCCCTGTAGCAAAGCACAAACCCTTGACATGCCTGAGAAGCTTCTAGCAGCATTAAGTTAATATTGTCTGTAACTGTGAAACCCCTGTGAGTCCATCTTGTCGATGTCAATGCTTGGGGATTGAGAGGAACTTGGATTTATTTTCCATCTGTAAAATGGACATAATGCTCACCCACCTTTTGTTAAAGCACTCTAAACTCTGTGGCTGAAAAGTGGCATAGAAGGACTAAGTGTCCTTCATTACTGTTAATGGGAAGTTGTTCGAGTGTTGTGGTGGAGCCAAGCCTGTGCAGGACTTGACTTTTTGATCAGAAGCAAGTGGAAGAATGACAGTAGAAGTCAGTCAAGGCAGCTTCTTCTACCTTTCCAAGTGGGTTAGTGGCATGTGCAGGCAGGGCAGGGCAGCTGAAGTGATGGGAGGGAAAAAAGATGGATTGGATTTAATATCAAACACCACGGGAACCACAAGATCTGTACCAAACACCAACATCCTTCCCCCTTATCCATGCTTTGCTCTGAAGAGCCTACGGGCTCAAAGAGAGCAATTCATTTTATTTTATACTGTAGGAGCCTAGCAAACTCTGTGCCTTGCCTTGTATAAACCCAATGTGCTTGCAGCTCCAATCACCATTGTGCATGCCTCTGTGATGTGGATGGGAGGACTTCGGTGCACTTTGCTGGGGGCTACTGAAACAGGCTAATCTGTGACTGCAGCTAACGCAGACTCTGTGGAAGCATGAGGAGGGCGTGGGAAAAGATGTCCCTGCTTGTGTGTTGCTCTGTGCTTGCCCGGAGGTGCATGACTTGAGCTTTTGATGCCGACATTTTAAAGCTCCGTGAACTTGGTTCCAGGCCCCTACAAAACGTATTATATCCTACCTGTCCTCTTGCACTGTATGGCATGCAGGCCGGAGGGGCTGCAGGATGCTGTTCACACCTGGCATTCTGATGTCCTGGCTTGTGTGTCTCTGCTGTCCAGGTCCTCGGTGGGCCAAGGACTTAGCCTTTTTTCTTTTAAACAAGCAGGGCCAGTTTGGACAATCCGGCCAAACCTGCAGAGCCCCTTTGTTCATGAGTAGCCCCACCCATGCAAAAGCTCCGTTTCTGGGTTGTGCTGCAGTAAGATGTTGGGCCGGGTTCATGCAGCTTTGAGCTGACTGAGATCTCTGTGGCGTAACTCAAGACTCAGAATATCAACCAGGGCACAGGCTATATTCCCCCTCACTTCCCTGATACAATAAGAAATCTCCATCCAGTGTTCTCCTGCCATCCATTGACACCAGTTCTGGACCCATTCTCTGGTTTCCCCCGTCACCATCTCCTGAGGGACTGGAACTCCCCCCGTCAGTGTGGGAAGTCAGGGGAAAGCTTGCACCCTGAACCTTGGGTCCCAGCTGAGTGGCTTAGACATGCTCAGACAGCCCCTATACAAGAGCTTTAAAATATCCTGGTATTTGAGAGAACTTTTTGCGGGCCACAAATGGACATTGTCGCTCCTCTCGGGGGGTGATTGACTTCTGCTTCCACAAGGCACCTCAAGTGCCCACAGCAGACAGGCCCCTTCTAATGAAGATTTATTCCTAATATGCTGGGTCTGTAATCTGATGTGGCGATTTTGTTTTTTAGATTCTGAACATGAGAGTGCCACCGGCTGATGCAGAACCAGCTGAGCTGCAGTGCCAAGCACAAGGGCCTACATCAGCTGAGGAGGAGGAAGAGAAGGATGCAAAATGATAGAGCGAGAGAAGTCCTGTACCGCTCTGGTCTGCTCTGCACAATTTTGTAACGTCTTTCTAAGCATTTTTTTTATTTGTGAGTGGAAACACAAATGTTCTACAAAAATAAATGGAAAATATTTTGGGGGAAAAGAATTCTGTTCTGAGATTGTTCCCTTCTCTTGTGACTTCCGATCTGAGATCTTAGGAGCAGCTGGCGGAGGAGAAGGGGTGAGGCCCTGGATTGGCCTGCACCAGCCGAGCATCTCTTGTGTCATATTACAGCACTCAGATTGGTATTTAACTCAAAGAGGCCACCTGGACTTTGCATTCCACAGTGTGAACAGCCAGCCTTTTGCTGACTCAGAAAGGAGCCCTCAGGGCTAAGCCCTGCCCAGGGTGGGCGTTTTGATTGCCAACCTGTTCCTGATGCACCCAGAACTGCCCACTTAGTCCAAGTGATTTGGAAGAAGCTGCCAGGCCTTATCTCTTGGTTTCTGTTATTTCCACTCCAGTTCAACTGATGAAGTGGATTTTGCCCATGAAAGCTCATGATTCTATATACTTTAGTTAGTTTTTAATGTGCCACAGGACACTCGTTGTTTTTAAAGTCACAGACTAATACGGCTACCCCTCTGAGATTTTTTTTATCTTGGTTGGTTAGGTCCTAATAGGCTTCTGTTTGCTCCCAGCCCTTCTAACTGCTGGAGAACCAATTCTCTGAGTTCTGCCCACAGCTGATCCTAGGTGACCTCCCTGGGCAACTCTAGGAGACCTAAACTCATTGCTTTTTGTTGCCAAAAGGCCCTCTTTGAGTGGGATGGGATGAGCAAAGGGGCACGGCTCCAGCAGGAGAGCCACAAATGCCTGGCATGCCCCTTTTTGCTTCCTACAGTTCATCATAATTTAATTAGTTTCCAAAAGGCACAAAAATAAGCATATTTATTCAAATTCTACTAGCATGAGAACCATTTCTATTTCTGCCCGTCATAAAGAGAAATATTTTAATCTTTTTTTAAAGCTGGTGTAATCCAGCCAGATAAATTTACAGCCAATTTTGCTGGAGGATAAGCTTGTTACCTGGCTGCTTTTTTTTTTTTTTAAGTTAGACTAGCCACATTTTCTTGACAGAGTTAAATACAGTTGTCATGTCTCTTCTACTTTTAAGTCTAAAAATGTTCTGAAAGAGAACCAGTAACTGTAGCAATTTATAAAATACTTTAAAAGTGCCTTCACCAGAGGATGTGCTGAAATTATGCAGTGTGTGATTTCTCTTTCTTGAATTGCAGAAGACAGCTTCTTACTGTCCCCTGGGTGAAGTTGATGTAGAAATGAGTTTGTTGCAATTATCTCATGAGATTGCCGGTTCCTACTGAAGTGCTTAGGAACTGGGTGTCTTCCTATTGCTCTCATAGGGGAAAGCTAAAGAATGCTGGCAGGCCCTCTCAACTGGGGGGTGGAGAGAAAGGGAGAGATCCAGGGCTCCCAGCCACCCACTAGTGCAGCAGCAGTGGCAGCCGGAGCCCTTGACCCCTTAAATTGGTGCTGGGCAGCGTGGTCTAGCCAGCTCTGAAGGGCTGACGGGGGGGGGGGGGGGGGGGGAGCGGGGCGCTAGTCCCATCTCCACATGAGGTCCCTCCATCTTGTCCAACGGCCTGGCAATTCTACTAGGCCCCCCAAATGGTATGGCTGCTATCTCAGGGCCTCAAACTCTTCCACCCTCCAGCTGTCTGTATTCTAAATACACTCCCTGACCTCTCCCCTCCCCTCCTCTGATACCATGGAAGGATGCAGTCCTGATTTTCCACACACCTTGCCCTCACTGTCGTCTCCCCTCATAAGGCTGCAGGAGGGCTGGTGTGTAGGATGTGGTGGTCGCCTGCCGTGTCTGTCCTTTCCAAATTTCAGTTCTCAACAATAAAACCTTATTTTGATGCCATCATTCTCCAAGCTATTACATCCCTCCAGTCCAAGCTCTGTCAGGTGTCTCATCTGTAGGAGGCAAATGAATCTCTGCAGACTGGGGACAGTCCAGCTATGGGGATACAGCAGGTACAAGGAGTTCCTTTAAATCAACCTGAACTTAGATACACCAGCACAAGAAACCATTAAAGGCAAACACCACCATGTTGTAAATAAGAAGTCTCAGCAAAAGCAGGGTCACAAATAATCACTTTGTAGGCTACACTGCAATTGAAAAGGGAAGATCCTAATACTTGGCTGATATGCCCATTCTGCGTGGGTGTAAGGGAATCAAAGCTGATCTGAGGCTCACACCAGGAAGCAGTAAGAGGCTGGGAGCTGCTTCTAAATTACCTGTTCTTACCTGCTTCTAGCTTGTCTGTGTGGACATCAGTCAGCTTTGACTCCCTTGCCTGGGTGGGTGGTGTAAATATCTGTGAAAGTCTCATTGAAAACCAGCTGATCTGACTTACACATTCTTATGGCTCACTTCTGATTTTTGGCCTCCAGTAGTTTTTCTCTTCATGTCCATCAAGCAGTGAAACTAAGAAACACCTTCCCATGCAGGTCCGTGGAGTAGCTGTGGGAGTAGCCGGCCTGCTCCACACAAGACAAGTGTGTGTATCACAGGCCTGCCCTTTCCGTCATGACTCAGCTTTCCATGGCAACATGTCACTGAACAATAATCTTGCTGGATGTTTTCACCCCTTACAGTTTTAACGGGTGCTCTCCCCAATGGCTTGGCCATTTGGCAACTGCAACGTTCCAGGGGCTGGGCCTCCCCACTGCACAAATGCCCAGGAGCCCTTGCTTAACCCCCTCCCTCTTGTGCTCCCTGCAGCAGTGTCCCTGTGATAGGACCCTCTTTTGCCCTCACATTCCTTCTAGACTCCACTGAGCTGAACAGGGCTTCTCAGAGCTTTCATGGAGAAAACCCTGGCCTACCAGCCCCTGCCTCGTTGGGAGAGCAGCAGCTCCCTACTACCGGCTCCTTAATACTCCTGGAGCAGGTGGCTGGGAATGCTGGTATCCTCCTACCGTTTGCTTGCTAACGCTGCTGTACCAAGGAGCTTTACAGAGTGGCTCATGGATTTGTCGCTTTTATTACAGTAGGAAATGAGGCATTGTAAAAAGTGCCCCAGATGGAAATGAATAGCCAAGTTTATGCCATCTGATTCACTATGTAGGAGTCCCTGTGAAAAAATGAGTTTCCTGAGTATTGCCGCATGACCCAGTTGTGACACGTGACCCAGTCACAAAAGTCCACTTGTAATTGTTCCCTGGGGTGCTGATCATGCCACTGACACCTGCCCTCTTGCTCATTGGGGCTCCCCACCATCCTGTCTTGCTGGGACAGATCCTCTGGTCTCTCCCAGACAAAGCTCAGATTTGGGGTAACCTTCCCCTCTGCAGAACAATGCAGACACTGAACCACTTTAGCTCTGGGAGGATGCAGTTCTAGAACACAGCACCCAGAAAACCAACCCCCAAATGGGACCAAAACCCCCAGATAAATTTATCTTCCTTTGTTTTACACAGCAAAAGCTCATCTGGTAAACCCCCTTTGTCAATGAAAGGGATATGCACAACAGTTCCCCGAGGTTGGAATTATTTATACTGGACCTGATAGTAAATAAAAGTGTTTGTACTCAATAAAAACAGTGGGGATTTAAGTGGTTGCAAGTGAAAACAGACAAATCAAAGTAAGTTACTAAGTGAAAATGAATAGAAAACGCATAGCTCGTTCTAAATCACTACAAAACTTTATTGCATACAAATTCTTACCCTAGAGCTGTTCTTATTTCAGGCATAATCTTCAAGTCAGAGACAAACTCTTTTACTCTGACTTGGGGACCCAGCCCTCTTTGCATCCTAGTGTGCTGGGCCCTTCCCCAGGCTAACCACAGACCAAGGGCTGATAGCTTCCCATTACTTAAATAGACTCTTCCCCAAGGGTGAGAATCTTTTGTTTTACATTTCCCCTCTGCCCCAGCCTGTCTGTGGAAAAATACCAGGTCAAAATGGAATCCCAATACCATGTGGTCTAGTCACATGTTTTCCTAGGACCAACCACCTTCTGGACTTAAAGGATAAACAAAGCTGTTTACAAGTGGTTGAGCTGATCACCAAGTCATTAAGGCTGGGGGGGGGGGCACCAGTAATGGCTCTCATTAGCACATGTAAAACTACAAACAGTCTTATACTTCCTATTTCTAATTTTACATACAAGAGTGATATATGCTCCAAAACAGATCCAGCAGCTTGTAACATTTAAAATTGATAGGTTACATGAGGTATTTTGTCTAAAGCATCTCAAAGTTATGCATATTTATATTCATAAGCCAATTTTCATAAAGCATGGTGGGCGTCACACCAGTGTTCTTAGTTTATCTGCCTTGTACAGAACACTGTTCCTCTCATGTTTGCCATGGAGCTGATGTACCTGGATTCAAATTCCTCCTAGAACCTTTCCTGCTGCCCAAGTTGGACTCCAGCAAACTCCTTTGGCTGGCAGCCCACTGTTAAAATGCTTTGCCCCATAACTGGCCTCAAAAGTGGGGCTCTTTGAAAAGTTCCCCACATACCACCAGCCTCACGAGGCATTTACACAAATAATTATTGGATAGTTCCCCATCAAGTCTGGATGGAGCATATGGTTTCTGGATTGCTGCTGCCAGTCCTGATAGTAATTCCCAGGGCTTGAGGTCTTTCCCTGGATGCAGCCCAATGTTCAAATGAGACTGTTCATTCCTACTTTGCACGCTCTGAGGCTATGTCTATAGAACAGGGCTTTATTGGGAAAAGGTATGCAAATTACGCTCTGCACAATTCCAGGATATCAAAAAACCCTAGACATAGCCTGAGTCTCACAAACGCAGGCAAGTGTGGATATTTTAGAGTTTACCATAAGCATATGGCTCAAGAATATTGCTGTCCTGACTAACAGGAGAAAAGATACAACTGTTGATGTGTTTCATGGGGAGCTCTCAGGTGGAAGGATGATCATTGGATTCAATGGAAGCTACAAGGAAAACAGGGAATGTGTAGAGGGTCTATCGGACACAAGCTCTTATAGACTGTTCTGTATTCATCCTCATCTTTCAAAATGGTGCCCTGTTATTTAAAAGACTTTTCCTGCTCATCCTTTTGGAATTATACGGGGGGGGGGGGGG
>JANRFK010004440.1:17752831-17766515 GCA_030068395.1 Apalone spinifera | reverse complement strand
GGGGGGGGGGAAGGTGCTGGGAGTCAGGACTCCTGGGTTTTACACCTGGCTCTGTGACAGGAGTGGGGTGGGAATGTTAAAAATCAACAGCTATAACCTATTTAGGAAGGATCAAGCAACAAAAACGCAAGGGGTGTGTCAAATCTCGCTTTACGTGTGTCTGACTCACCGACAGCTCCAAAGGAAATGAACTGCCATGATTATGGATCAATGTCCTAATGGATACAGCAATTGATTGGGTACTAGAGGGTGTTTTCTGTGTGTCCCCAAATCCACTAGTGAACAGGATGCCTGGCTCCTTTCACACCTATTTTTAATGCCTAGAGGCCAGGGGAATAAACAGTATGATCATGAGGGCTTCAGTCTGAGTGACATATGCTGGAGATCTCATGCTGTCAGTGCTAAAACATCCTTGGCATGTCTCTATATTATAGGTTGGAATATAAAAGGCAATTTACTAACTCAGCATGTTGCATCCAACATGAGGGAATTCTATATGAGACCTCATTGGGATAGATAAAGAGGAATTGACACAAAACTAAAAATTTGTTGTTGCTTAGGTGCAAGCAATCATGACTTGATCATATTTGTTATGTATAAACAGAATTAAGTTCAAACTAGCAATATATTAACTTATGCTTTAAAAGGTCTAGTTTCACAAGGCTGAAAGCTAAAAGGAACCAAATCAGCTGGGAGGAAGAATTTAATGAGCAAAATGTGAATACTAATTAGGAATTGTTTAAGAGTATTTTACTAGAAGTCCAAAAAGCCACAATCAAGAAAGAATCCACCGATCTTAGAGATGAAGGGAGGACAGCTGTACAATAAATTAATTAGATAGATAGATAGATAGATAGATAGATAGATAGATAGATAGATTATCAGAGGGGTAGCCATGTTAGTCTGTATCCGCAAAAACAAGGAGTCCTCTGGCTCCATAAAGACTAACATATATTTGAGCATAAGCTTTTGTGAGCAAAAATCCACTTTGTCAGATGCATCTATCTACCTAGCTATCTAATTTATTTTGACATACGCTTTCATGGGCAAACCCCACTTTGTTAGATGCAAGAGAAAGAGAGAGGGAGAGAGTGATACAAATGGGAGAGAAGGGAAGTCAATAGCAATGAATATAAATCAGAAGCTAGGAATTGTAAAAAATTAATAAGGGAAGCAAAAGGACATAAGAAGCGATGTTTGGCCAGCAGTTAATGACAATAATAAGAATTATTTTCAATAATATTAAGAACAAAACAACAATGATATTGGTCCATTACAAAGTGGACATGGCAAAATTGTCAAAAATAATGCAGAAAAGGCAAATGTAGACAATAAATATTTCTATTTTGAATTTGAGAATGTGTTCATATCAAATTATGATAATGATGGCGATGAAACACTTCCTATTCCAATAGTAATTTAGAGGATGTTAAATAGTATCTACTGAATTTAGACATTTCTTAATCAGCAAGGCTCCACAACTTGCAACCAAATGTATTAAAAGAGCTGGTCAAGGAGTTTTCTGGACCATGAAGGTTTCAATATGTTTTGGAGCACTGGGGAAGGTCCAGAGGACTGGGAGAACACTAAATTAAACAGGGTAAACAGGGTGGACTGAGTAATTACAGGCTTGTAAGCCTGACATCAATCTCAGGCAAGATGCAGGGTAGCAGATATGATGGGACCCAATTAATAATGAATTATAGGAGTGTGATATAAGGAATGCCAATCAACATGGGTTTATGGAAAACAGAGTCTGTCAAACTAATTTGGTATATTTTTGATGAAATTTCAAGTTTGGTTGATAAAGGTAATACACTTGAGGTACTATATTTAAACTTCTGGAAGGTATTTGATTTATGCTGCCTGATATTGTGATTAAAACACCTGAACAATACAAACCTAACAAAGCACACACAAAATGGCTTAAAACTGCTTAAGTGCTAGGTCTCAAAATGTAACTGGACACAGGGAACCCTCTCTGAGTGGGTGTTTCTATTTGGGTCCCACAGGATCAGCCCTGGGCCCTACACTCATTAATATTTGTATCAGTGACCTGGAAGAAAATAATCAAAGGAGGTTTGCAGATGGCACAAGATTGAGAGAGTGATAAATAATGAAGTTAGGTTGCTGCTAGAGAGCGACTTGGCTTGCTTAGTAAGCTGGGAACAAGCAGACAATGTGAGCTGTAATATGGCCAAGTATAAACGTACACATCTAGGAACAAAGAGCCATACTTTCAGGACGGGGAACTCTGACAAAGGCTTGGAGTTCATGCAAGATGATCAGCAGAACACAAGCTCCCAAGTGTGAAGCTGTGACTAAAAAGGGTAAAACAATCCTCGGAGGCATCAACAGGGGACCTCGATGGGGAGTCGGGAGGTTCTGGTACCTTCTTATGCAGCACTGGTGCAGCCGCTGCTGGAATCCTGCCTCCAGCTCTGGTGCCCACAATGCAAGAGGGAGGCTGAGAAATTGCAGGGCTCAGAGAAAAGCCCCAAAAATGATTAAAAACTTAGAGAATGTGCCTCACAGTGAGAGACTCCACTAGCTCAATGTGATTAGTTTAATAAAGAGAAAGTTAAGGGGTGACAATCGCAGGGTAGAAGTTCCTTCATAGGGAACAGAAATTGTAAAATGGAACTTCAATACAGCAGCCGAAGGTCTAACAAGAGCCAAGGGCTGGAAGTTGAAGCTGGACATATTCAGACTAGGGCTAATATACCTACATGTTTAACTGTGCAGGTAATTAACCATTAGAACAATTGATGCAGGACTGGGGCAGAGTCTCCATCACTGGCAATGTGGATGGTTTTCTAACAGATCTGCTCCAGTCTAGTGCAGCCAGGAATTAATTCATAGAAGTCTGTGGCCTGTCTTATCTAATCATAGTGATATAGGGATGGAATGGCCCTAGTAAGCTCATCTAGGTCAGCCACCTGCACTGAGGCAGGGCCAAGTAAATCTGACTTGTCCCTGCCAGGAGCTTGTCTGACCTGTTCTTAAAAACCTCTGTTGATGGGGATTCCAGTGCTTTACGAACTGTCATTGGACACTGGAACAGGTTGTACAGGCAGACTAAGTGTTGGGGTCTGTCTGGAGGTGGGGTCAGGGATGGGGTGCAAGAAGCCACAAAGACACCTCATTGCCCTTATATAGAGGCCCCAAAGGGAAGATGGAGCCCAAATCCCAGGGACTCTGGGGCACCTCTTCTTTCCCTCAAAGCCATCAAGAAGGGGTCATGGCTCTCAAGCCAAATATGGCTCAATATGGAACCAAATATGGCTCTTTTGTCATTCCCAAAACACATGCACCTTTTTGAATTAAAATGAAAAATGCTGACTCTGGCACACGGTGGCCTATGGGGTGGCTGCTCTATTGTGCTCACAGTGGCTCCGGGGTGGGCTGCTCATCCTGGGTAGGTAGACTCAAGCCTACAGCCCTAGGAACTAGGGCCTTGGTCATTGGGCCACTGTAGGTCCCACCCTTCCACCTTGCCTTCAGCTGCTCTCTTATCCTCTCCATCTTCACACTGTGCCCTGAGTCCATCACACAGCTGAGCCCCCTGCCCTGAGCCCTCAGACACCCCAACCCAGACTCCTGCACCTCCATATCCCCAGCCCCTGCCATAAGATTGACAGAGACCACCTGAATGCCTGCACGAAGCTGGATTTGACCAGATATGATGTAAACTTCAAAGAAATGTGCAAAAAGATGCTGCAGCAGCAGTTCCATTAAATAAAGTCTGTGAATACAATGTTTCGTTTATGCTATTATTAATCATCATGTCATATTAAGTTGTATATTTTGTGTCACACAAATGCGCGTTCTTATACAGCTCTTTGTTGACCACTTGTTCTGAATTTTGATGTAGTTTGGCTCTTTGGTTTGAAAAGGTTGCTGACCCCTGCCATAGAGAGGATTCTGGGCGTATCATTTTCTGATACTCTGTCCACCGTAGTTAGAGCTTGTACAGTACACAAGTCAAGACTCCTGTAAGACCCTACATAAACAGTGAGAGTAAACCCTCACTAACATAGACAAGACCCTACATAAACAGCAAACATTAAACCCTACACAAACATAAACACCAGAGAAACACAAAAACGTGACCCAACAAAGACAGAGATCTTAAGAGAAGTGACTCCATTTGTGCTCTTGTGAAGGGAAAGGGAACCTTTAAATTTCCATTGTCTGCAGCATGGACTCCAAGGGTAGAGGGCTCAAAAACCAATGAAACTGGCTTTGAAATCATGTGCCTTTGGGCTTGTGTTTATTGGCTTGGTGCCTGCGGAATGACTCCAAAACCCAGCTTCTCCCCAGAAGAGAAACTTGCTGGGGGAGGTTTCATATCAAAGCCCTGATTTTCAGAAGATCCCAGGACTCTGGGAGGTAGGGATTTAATGATATGTCTACCCGGCAATACAGCACACACAGCTAGGCTGGGACTGCAGTCTGGGCTGTGGCATCCCACGTGGAGGGAGAGAGACGCATGTGCCCAAGTCAGATGACAGGAACCACCCTGGATGTTTTGTTGCAGGTAGACATAACCCAAGACGCCAAACATCATGATCAAATCCTGCGACCAGGCAACAGAGGGTTCAAATGGCAGCTTTTTCCAGCAGAGACTCGGCCTGAGAGGATTCCAGCTCTGGAGCCCAGGACACCTGGGTGTCCCTGTGCCGTTCCACAGCCCCTGCCAGCCCAGCCCTGGGCTCCCCACACAGCTCTGTGATAGCCCCTCAAATTTACACCCTTTGCTATCCAGCCCTGGGCTCCCCACATTGCCACCGAGGCTGCAGAGAACAGGAAGCAACTCAAACTTCATTCTGGGGGACTGAAACCTCAGTGTCTCTGCCCTTTTGCCACCCAGTGAACCCCAAACCCTGGCTGAATCAGTAACAGGAAAGGCAAACTTACAGGCAAGATTCCCACTGCAAGTACCCTCCACCTGCTCAACCCCCGCCCACCCCCTCTTGAGCTCAACTAGCCCCCCAACCTGTGACCCCCCCCAACCTGAGCACAGACACCCCATCAATTTCACCAGCTCCTTCTCTCCCCTCTTCCTTCATCCCCATTTCATCTCCCCCATCCCCCAAAGGTTCCCAGATCTCAGTTCCCCTGTAGTAAATCCAATCACCCAGCAACAGCAATGAGGTGAGGGCTGGACTCTGGGCCAGCTCCTCTGGTGCATAAGAACATAAGAATGGCCACACTGAGTCAGACCAAAGGTCCATCTAGCCCAGTATCCTGGCTGCTGACAGTGGCCAATACCAGATGCTCCAGAGGGAGGGAACCCAACAGGTAATCCTCACGTGATTCCTCCCCTGTCACTCATTTCCAGACAAACAGAGGCTAGGGACACCATTCCCACCCATCCTGGCTAATAGCCTTTGATGGACCTAACCTCAATGAATCTGTCTACCTCTTTTTTGAACCCTGTTAAAGTTCTAGCCTTCACCGCATCCTCTGACAAGGAGTTCTAAGGTTAACTGTGCGCTGAATGAAGTAAAACTTCCTTTTGTTGTTTTAAACCTGCTGCCTATTAATTTCATTTGGTGACCCCTAGTTCTTATATTGTGGGATTAAATAAATAACTTTTCCTTATTCACTTTTTCCACACCAGTCATGATTGTATAGACCTCTATCATATTCCCCCTTAGTCTCCTCTTTTCTAAACTGAAAAGTCCCAGTCTTTTTAATCTCTCTTCAGATGGGACCCATTCCAAACCCCTAATCATTTTTGTTGCCCTTTTCTGAACCTTTTCCAATGCCAATATGTCTTTTCTGAGATGAAGCGACCACATCTGGTCAATTAGAGCAGTGTATTCTTGTAACCAAAGAGCTGCTAGAGCTCAAGCAATTGTTTTACATTCATAAACTCATGCAGCAAGCCCAGAGGTGCTGGGCTCTGCCCTGGCACACCCTAAGTACTGATCCAGAGTTACCAAGGGCTGTGGGGTTAGCTGAGATCCTGAGTAAATCCAAAATCGCCATGTCACTGGGACTGAATGAGAGACAGTCTCTGATAATGGTTATCTAGGATAAATCTGCAGTCACCCCGTCTGCACTGAAATCAGGGTCAGATTCTGGTGTCAGCACCCACAGGGTATATCTGGAGCCACCCCTGACTGCGTGGGGGTCAGGGCCAGATTCACCTGGGTATATCTGGAGTGCCCACAGGGTGTATCTGAAGTTACCCCGATGGCACTGAGATCAGAGCCAGATTCTGGGGCCTGTGCCCAAAGGTTATATCCAGAGTCACCCCTGACTGCATTAGGATCATAGCCAGATTTTGATGTTAGATCCCACAGGATATATCTAGAGTCATCCTTGAACCCACTGGGACCAGGGCCATATTCTGGTGTCTGTGCCCAAAGGATATATCCAGAGTCACCTCTGACTTGCGGCCAGATTCTGATCTCAAGTATGAAATGAGGTTACTCCCATACGCAAATGCTGACGAATAGAATTTGGTTGAGAATGGGATCTAGTGGGAAAAAGGAGGCTGGGAATCACGATTATCCCCAGTTCTGGAGTGAGAGTGAGTCTAGAAGTAGAACAGGGGGTCTGGGAGGCAGGACTCCTGGGTTCTATTTCCCTTTGTCATCCCTACTCATTGCATGACCCTGACCCACTCCCTCTCCGATCTGTGCCTCAGTTTCACATCAGTGAGGCAGATGCTGTGGGCGAGGGGGGCGGGTTTGACTCCAGCACTCCTCCTGGGTTCTGGACTGTGCAGACGGGGTGCACCCGGCCTTGCGAGGAGTTATTCCGTCAACTGGCCCACCTGTCCCTTCCAATGAGCCTGGGCCAGGCCAAGTCATTCCCAGCAGCCTAAGGGGCCCCCCAAGTCAAGAGTCACTCCAACTCCATTTCCCCAAGCATGAACAGCTCAGTGTGACCTGAATTCCTCCACCAGCAGCTCTGTTACTGCAACTGCCATGCAGGCAGTGCCTGGGGCTTGCCAGCCATCCTTCAGGGTTCTAGCCCTGCTCAGGGAGAGGAGGGAGTCTAGTGCAGGGCTCTTAACCTTTTGGGGCTCAGCAGGACTCATTTGTACATGTTTATGGCCTGTTGTGACCCAGTAAATAGTCTGGGGATGGAGCCCTTTGGGTGGTTTTAGTGGGATCCTACTCCCAGGGGGTTGGACACTGCCCAGCTCTCACCCTATAGCTGCGGGGCTGGCTGGGCGTGGCTCCCCATGCTGGGCATTGCACCCTCTCTTGTTGCAGCGCTGCTCAGCTTGGCCCTGCCCACCTGAGTGGACCAAATGTAGAGGGAGCGATGTCTGGCTCCTGGGGTTACCGGGCCACTCACTCAGAGGTGGCTACCTGGACTCCCAGCATCATGGCAGCTGGGCCAAAGCAGATCAGGGCTGGGACCCCAGAGGCTGAAGTGCCTGCAGCTGGGAGAGTCCAGCCAGCCCCATGGGACAGACCCACCGGAGCTGCCACGCTACCCTTTGAAACATTCTGGGTCACACCCCACCCCCGGCTGAGAAACCCTGGGCTAGGGGGTTTGAGCAGAAGAGAGGAGGGAAAGCCAGGACTTCTGGATTCTATCCCTGGCTCTGGGAGGGGAGTGGGGTTCTAGCCTCAGGTCTGCCTGTGACCCATGGCAAGGCCTTTCCCCTCTTGAGGCCCCAGAGTGCTATCCCCGGGGGGGGCATTGGTGACTATCAGAAGCACCTTGAATTACAGCTTCTCCTCAACCCACTCACTGAGCACCACCAGCCCCCAGAACCCAACCCCCTCCTTGGGCCCCATCTCATTGGGGCTGCGGTTTTGGGCTGGAACTAAAAAATATCATCTGAGCTTGGAGGGCACACGGCTCAGGGCTGTGAGTCAGGGTTGTGGGGCATTGACACAGATGGGGGCACCCAGGGTTGGGCTCATGGGGAGATGTGGGTTGGGACTGAAGAGGCCCCAGCACTGAGAGTTGTTTCTGACTCTCCAGTGCAGCTGGATTGAATTAACCAAGCAGAGACTAAAAGGCATCAGGCAGTAGGGTTAGGCCAGGGGTGTGTGAAAGAGGGAAGCGGGGAGTGGGCACTGGGGAGGGAAAGGAAGGGGGGTTGAGAGGGGGATTTCCCGGTGGTGCAGAGCTATGGGAGTTGATGGGAACTTTGGGGCCTTCAGAAAAACCTCAGAGCAGCACAACCAGTGGGAGAGAACCCAAGAGTCCTGGCTCTCAGCCCTCTGATCTAACTCACTAGCCTCCACGCCCCTCCCTGAGCTGGGATAAAACCTAGAAGTCCAGGAGCTCACCCCTTATGTTCCGCTGTCGCTCCTTCACAGCACAGGGCGAGTGAGGAGACACCACCTTTCAGAAAAATAGGAATGACATGGGTGACATCCGGAGGGGGGGAGGGTTGGACGCAGACAGACACAGAGACAGACACACCTCTCCCACCACATCTATTGACTTACTGCCCTCGCCGGATTCCCCTGGTCAATGGGACTCTTGAAGTCTGTGCGCAGCTCGTCAAAGGCGATGATCTGTGGGGTGGGGGACAGCAGGGTCAGAGACAGAACCTCCCTGCCCAGCCCTGGATACAGCTGAGTTTGGGGTGGGGCATGGGGGCCGTGTATCCAGGAATCCCTCACCCAGTGCTGAGAGCTAGCTGTCTCAGGGGTGGGGCACAGCGGCTGTTTTTAGAGGGAGCCTTCCTCCAGCTGGCACATGGGGCTCCCCAATCCTTGGGGGAAGGGCAGGGAGTTCCCAGGAGGGGCCATGTGGGAAGCAAAGTTACAGAGTCACACAGGCCCATGGTGGGGCTTCCCAAGTGCATGATATGGCCTCAGCAACGTCTAGCTTCATCCCACCCAAACTTATTTACATATGCAAATCAGAGCCCATTCTGCCAATTTGCACAGGGTGGAAGGGAGACCCCAACTCAGGTTGATGAAGCCACAGAGGAGCATGTACCAAACCCACCCACTGGAGCACCCAGCCAGACCTCTTCTCTATTTTCCATTCTGTCATCTTCCTTTCTGGCCCCAGAGCCAAGAATGAGACATGGGGCCTTCCCATCTATGGGGCTCTGGCTCCAATTCAGCCCCAGGGGCAGGCTGCATAGATGTGGGGAGGCACAGACAGGCCTTTCACTGCTAAGAGTCCTGCTTGATAAACCCCATTTGGAAGCAAAGCCGACTAGTCTCAGCCACTTTGCACTTCCACTTCAAAAATAAAAATACCAATGATCAGAGCAGGAGTCTAGCTCCCAGCCCCCCTGCTCTAACCACTAGATCCCGCTCCCCTGACAACTGGGGATAGACCCTAGAAGTTCTGGCTCCCAACTCCCCATTAACCTGCATCTGCCCTTTGAGGAGCCCAGATCCATCCTCCCCCAAGCATTGCCAAGGAAGTTAACTCCCAGCAGGATGTGGAGGGACCCTGCTTTCCTTGGGGTCCAGCTCCCTCCCCCGACTCCACATGGCTTTTCCTGGGCTCCTGCCAGCACAGCCGGCTCCGGAACACCCAGCCCCAGCCAAATGGGGTGACTCAGCCACCGCCTCCCCATGCTCCGGGGGCTGGGACAGATCCAGTGTCAGACAGTGGGGGACGGTCCCTGTTGTGAGCCCCCCCCTTCTGGCTCTGAGTGGATGTCCCCCAGAAAGGAAGAGCCTGTGTCCCATACCCGGCTTCCCCAAATGAAGATACCTCTGTCAAGAGCCTGAGCCGGTCTCCAGCATGTCTGTCTGTCTGGGGGGGGAGGGGGAGATTCCCTTCCCCACAGAACCACCTCCTGAGCTTGGCTCACCCCCCATGAAGCATATGCAGGTCCATCAGACCCAGGCCCAATTATCAGCACCCAGAGCCCCTGGCTCCCTGGCACCGGCCCCAGTTCCAGCTACTCCCATCACCAGTTTCTGGGCTCTCAGAGGAGACTCATGAAGGGAATGAGCAGAGACACACAGCTCTGTTGGTACCCCTCAATCCTGACCCACAGCCCCCTGCTAGCCCAGCTCTGGGCTCTTCTCCAGTCACAATCAGATCTGAGCTGCACTTGGTACCTGTCAAAGCAACAATGAAGGCTACAGGCGCCTGTGGGGGTTGCTTAGCAACCCTCACACGTGGCTCCTCTGCCTGGCAGGGGAGGGATGCCGCTCCAGCACCCTCCCCCCACAACCTGAGCCTGGGAACAGCCTGCCAGGCCAGCTAAGGGGAGCAGGGTGCAAGGAATGGGGTAACCAGGTGACTGGCTGGAGCAGTTAGTGCAGTGCTCTGTGGCGTGGGACCTGCCCCACATGGAATGAAGTTGAGACCCTACAAACTCACCTCACTCACCAGCACCTAGAAAGGGTCCAACACTCCGGCTTGAGCTGGGCCAAATATAAATTGGTGACAGGCACAGTGGGGGAGATTAGGGGTCAGTGTGTGTCAGTAGGGAGGCAGGGAAGGGAAGTCCAGCACTGCGATAACGGGGGATTGGGACTGAGGGGCACTGGCAGAGCTGTGGGCAAGGGGAGCCTAGGACTGGGATATTATAGGCCTGCGAGTCAGGACTGAGGGGCACCAACAAAGCTGTGAAGGTTGGGGGAGCTCAGGGCTGAATTAGCAGGGGGCTGCAGGTTAGAATTGAGGGGCTCCAGTAGAGCTGTGAGGAAGTGGGGCAGGGGAGCTCAGGGCTGAGCTAGCAGGGGACCACAAGTCAGGATTGATGGGCACTGGCAGAGCTTGGGGCTGTAGATTGGGACCTAGGGCACCAGCAGAGCTTGGGGCTGCAGAATGGGACTTAGGGCACTGGCAGAGCTGGGGGGGCTGTGAGCAAGGACTGAGGGGCACCTGCTTTGCACAATTACAAACTCCATCTCCATTTCTCCACATGGGTGACAGGCGCTTAGCGGGGCCTAATTGGTGTCAGACTGAACATGCCCCTGCCAGGCCCCTCAGTGCCCCAGAACCTGGACCTGGCTGCCAGGGAGGGTGTGCCCTCCCCCCCCCCCAACGCCTCCACACCCAGCACCTGCCCAGAATGGGAGGGAGAGAAACCAGCATGCGACCCCTTGCTATTGGCTGCCTGGGAGCTGGTCGCCGGGGCAACGGGATGGTTTCCAGCGGGAGGGAGGAGTGTGTGGAAGGAACTTTCCCCTGCTGCTCCCAGGGTTCAGGCACCCTAATCCCCAGGCACCCGGTTTCCCCAATGGCCTGCATTCTGTGGCTGGCAGACAGCCAGAGCAATTCATTCCTACTGAGAGCAGGGCCCTGACTGGGAGCTCCCCCTTCCCTCCCCACAGGGGCTCCCACAGACTCAGTCTCAGGGGAACACTTCAGCCCCTGAGCTACCTGCTAGTAAGAGGGCTGTTTACCATTGGAGGCTTGGGTGGTCCATCCCTGCCAGGAGTTTGGTTGAGACCCAGCAAAGCAATATGCAAACACATGGGCTTGCCCCTGGGGCCAAGGCACTGTCAGGGGAGTGGAAGTCCTGGGCTGGTGCTTAGGATACCTGGGTTCTGTTCCTGGTTCCTCTGCATAGTGCTGCTGTGCAAGCCCTTTGCCCCCTTCGTCTCAGTTTAATTTCTAGAGCTGGGGAGCTAAGATTTGCAAGTGGGGTAGTAAGCAAATGGGGCAGCCCCTTCTCCCCCCAGCAGCACACAAAGTATTATGGGATGTGCCAGTTTCAGGAGGAAAGATCACTTACCTGTGGGGTGCTTGCACTCAGTGTAAACCCCTGAGCCCCCCAGCAGAGAATGAAAGGGAGGGTGCCACAGTGAGCCCACCCTGGACTGCTAGTCTGGATGAGTAATTGTGTGGCTCGGGGGCAGCGCAGAGAAGGGTGTCAATGGACCGGGTGGAGGGAAATGCCAGGGCAGTGAACAGTGTTTAATTTGTAATGAAAGAGGTGCCCGGTCTCAAGTCATTTGATGCTGGGGATCAAGCAATTTCTTTACATTCATAACTGATGCAGCAAGTACACAGGTGCCAGCCTCTAAATTGCCCAGCTCAGCAGTGCCGGGCTCTGAACTGCCCAGCCCAAAGGTGCCAGGCTCTGGACTGCCCAGCCCAAAGTGCTGGAGCTATGAATTACCCAGCCCAGAAGCAGTGGCAGTGACACAATTTCATTGTCACGACTCCTGGGGGCTAGATGGAAGGGCCAGCAAGTCCCAGAGCAACCTATACCTCCATCCCCACAGCCCTCTGGAGTAGCCACATCCCGAGCTCAATCCCGGTCACATCCCTTCCTAAACACCTCAATAGGAGGCAATATGCTGCAGGAAGCAGGGCTGAGTAGGGGACACTGCTTCCTTGCAGTCATTACTGACCCCACTGGTGTGGCACTGGGTGCGGGGCAGAACAGGAGGCTCAACAGAGGGCGCTGTGCTACAAGGAGCGGTGGGGCTCAATAGGGGGCGCTGTGCTGCAGGGCGTGGGAAAGGGCAAAACCATCGCGTGTCAGGGGCTCTGGTCACTTTCTGTTTGGTACATTCCCTTTTCCTTCTGAATGGAGCTGAAATTTTTCATCAGACTGGGTCTTGATAAAATGTAATTTTTGTTCAAACCCGACTGTCCTGTTTGCCCGGGTTTGGAATTAAATAGTTTGGCATTTGGATTCGCAACGACTTTTCAGAACGAAACCGCATTGGATTTTGTGTAGAAAAACATTAAAAGTTGGTATGGGGCGAAATGGGAAGCAGACATGTCCGTGAACCCCAAATGCCTTTGGGGTGCCGGGGTGAAGCTTTTTTCTTTGTGGGAGATTTCAAAACAGTTTGCTTCTGTTCCAGAAGAGATACGGAATTTGCTATGAAAGGGGAAATGTAGCTCACTCCCAGCTGTTCTCCTGTGTCCTTCTAGCCTAGAGCACTCTTCAGACAGACTGGATCCTGCTGCACTTCCTGTCCTAATCTATTGTGTGACTGACACTGTCCTGTTATTACACACCCGCGGCCCCCCAGGTGGCTGCATCTCAGTGCCAGGGAAGAACTCTCTGTTCAAACAGCTGGCAGCCCTCAGGCCCACCTGGATCCTTGCTGCCAGGCACAGACCCTTTTGGCCAGAGGTCAAGAATGGTTCCCGGTTAAAATACATCTTATGCGGCAAACATTGCTGGATCCCCTCCCTCCTGCCCCGTAGCCCCCCTGCTATCCCAGCCCTAAGCTTCCCACAGCCCTGCTCTTGCCCCTCTCTCCCAACACCCATAACCACATTTTCATCCTTGTCCATTGCAAAGAGTATTGCCCCAGACTCCTGTGGCTGGAGCCCTCCCACAGCAGTGGCAGGTGCCAAGGGCTCTGGGGGGAGAGAGGGGAATGGCACAGCTATGCTGGGGGCAGGGATGAGGTGGCAGTGATCTGGGACACAGGAAAGACAGGGTCAGAGTGTACATGTAAGGGGAGCCCAGGCTGAGACAGCAGAGAGCTGCGGGTGGGGACTGAGGGGCACAGAGGCTAGGGTAGGAGGGGAGCTGAGAGGGCACTGGTGGAGCTGGGGGTGCAAGGCCAGCAAGAGGAGCCATGAGGAGCCCTCCCTCCCAGCCCCACCACCCCGCTAGTGATACCCAGAGCCCATCTTGTAAACAGATGTAGTTCCCATGACAACCAGCGCCAGGTTCCCTAGCTACGGCTGAGAGAGAAGGGGGGCTACATCGCGGGAAGCCCGGGAGACGCAGCAGCCGTGGAACAAAGCGGGGGGGGTTGATCCAGCGGAGGGGAATTTGGGGGATCGACGGGGGATCTGG
>JANRFK010004440.1:17740390-17752731 GCA_030068395.1 Apalone spinifera | reverse complement strand
GGGGGGGGGCTGTGTTGTGGAGGAAACTGGCTACCAAACTACACCACAGACACACTCAGCCCCACCCACCTGTCCCTCTTTATGATGTGTACACACTCTACCAATGCTATACACAGGAACACACACAAATACAGTGCATACATTCACACAGTGGGCACAACAAAAATACACTGTTTAATATGGCCAAATGAAAAGTTATCCACCTAGGCATCTAGAATGTAGGCCATCCCGACAGGCTGTGGGCCTCTGTTCCTGGGATAGTAACTCTGGAAAAGATGTGGGGGATCATGGAAGCTAATTAGCAGAACGCACTGTCAGTGTGATATTGTGGCCAAAAAGACTAATGGAATCTTCAGCTGTATAAACAGGAAAATCTCCAGTAGCAGAAGGAGAATTCTATCATGCCCACATGTGGTACCATTGTGAACATTACTGGGGCCTTGTGTCCAGAGCTGGTGTCCACAGATCAGAAAGGAGGCTGTTAAATTGGAGAGGAGTGTGCATGGGTTCAGAGAAAAGCCAAGAGAATGGTTAAAGGATTCGAAAATTTATAGCAAGAGACTCAAGGAGCTCAGTCTATTAAGCTTAACAAAGCAAAACTAAGGGGTGACTTGATCACAGTCTGTAAGTACCTGCAGTGGGAGTAGAAATTTGATAACGGGTGCTTAGATCTCATAGACAAAGGTCTAACTATAGCCCAGAGCTGGAAATAGAAGCTGGACAAAATCAGACTAGAAATAAGGCCCACATTTTACCTCTGGAACAATTTGCCTGAGTTGCGGTGAAGTCTCTATCACTAGAGTCCCACAAATCCATGGATATCTGCTTTGTATCCATGGGTTGTTGCATCCACAGATATGGATGCGGATATTCACAGCTCATTTTTGTATCCATGCAGGGCTCTACCCATCACTGGTAATCTTTAAATCAAGACCTGATGTTTTTCCCTCCCCCCCCCCAAGAGATCTGCTGTAGTTCAGCCAGGAATTCATTCAGGGCAGCCTTTGGTCTGTCACACAGGAGGTCAGAGTAGATCAGGGGTCTCCAACCTTTTTAAGCACAGGATCACTTTTTTAATTTAAGTGCAATCCAAGATCTGCCTCAAACCCAAATACCCTTGCCCAACCTCTTTTGTGCCCCTTCTCCAAGGCCCTGCCCCTGCTCACTCTGTCCTGCCTCCCTTGCACCAGGAAGAGGTTTGGGGCACAGGCTCTGGTCTTGGGCTAGGGGATTTGAAGTGTGAGAGGGGCTCTGAGCTGAGCCTGGGACAGGGAGTTGGGGAGCAGGAAGGGGTTCAGCGTACAAGCTCTGTAAGGGAGTTTGGGTCCAGGGGACTCAGGACTTGGGGTGCAGGAGGGGGTTCATGACTGGGGCAGAGATTTGGAGGTGGCTCCTGGGTGGTGGTGCAGTGTGGCTAAGTCAGGTTCACGCCTGCCCTGGCCCTGCACCACTCTCAAAAGCAGCCAGCAAACTCCCTCCATCCCAAGCCCTGTCATGTTCTCTCTCCCCCTTATTCGGTGGAGATAGAATACAGGGTGGGAGAGGGGCCGCCTTAATCAGCACCCCCTCCTCTCCCTTCCCTGCCCTGCACAGAAAGTAGGAGGCTCCTGGGGGTGAGGGGCAGCTCCAAGGCAAAGGGCAGGAGCAGCATGGAAGTGCTGAGAGGGGCAGATGAAGTACTGGCACTTGATAGCCTCTTGGCCAAACCAGTCAGGATCACCTATCAAGATCTACCAATAGACCCCGATCTACCCATTGGTGACCACTTAGACTAGATGATGACAGTGTCCCTTCTGGCCTTATATGCTAAGAATGTGCACGTGCACGTGCACACACCCCCTATAAAAAACTCATACTCAAATGCACACATGTACCTATCTACACATACACCTGCATCACACACTGCAAATACTCCTATTGTAGCTAAACACCCAACCCTTGCAAAGCACCCCCCTTCACAACCACCCCATACACATGGTGCACTGACACAGAGCCAGACAAATGGCTAACAGCATTACTCGGTTTGGAAACACACAAACACCCCAATGAAATATACACAGCACTCTTACACAACTACACCTCTGCTGCCCCAACAAACATGTACCCTGTACACACGCCAGCCATATCCGCGAGCACACACCTGGCACAGCAGCAGGCCTGCCTGGTCTCATCACTCCCAATCTCTTGCAGCTTGAGGGGCACTGTCAGAGTTGCAGGGTGGGGCACCCAGGGCTGGGGCATCAGGGAGCTCTGAGTCAGGACTGAAAGCCACTGGTTGGTTGTGGGTTGGGGTTGAGGGGCACTGGCAGAGTTGAGGGAAGCCCAACACTGAGCCATCTGAGCTGCGAGGAGGGATTGAGGGCCATGGGCACTGAAAGGCCATCAGGTCCCTCACGATGAGAAATTTCCCTTATATGGAGGTAGGGAATCAGTTTGCAGATTTCTGAGCATGTTTCTGGATTAATTAAATATTCATAATCTGGTGTAATTACATGATGATTCATATGAGCAATAATTTTAATGAGAATGAAATGTATTATTCGAGTTCTGTTTTTCTTTACACCCAACGCCCGCCCGGATGGCTGCCTTCCCCTCTACAACGCGGCACAGAACAATCTGTGACAGCACAAGAGCAACCCACCTGCCCTGTCTGACAGGGGAATGGGAGTGTGGAGCAGGCTGGGACACCTGACTGCGACCCACAGCTGCCTGCTAGCCCAGCCCTGAGCTCCCTCTCTACACACATGCAGCTCCACTGGGGCCCCTCAAAGTCACCTGCCCAGCCTGCTGCTTTCCTGCCCTTTCCCTCTGCCCCCCAGCTCAGCTGATGCCCTTTAAATGATTTCAGGGTTCCAAGCAATGTGTACAGTGGGGATGGTTGAAAGCCATTCACAACTTTAAACCCTCTGTGCAACAGAAGCAACTTCAAGCCAGAGGGTGCTGCCACGCCTACTGCATCCCTCTTTCCAGTGCCTCACCTCCACATGAGGAGATAGAGCAGGTAGCTAGGCCAGGCATTTATACATTTCTAGCTTTCCTGCATCATACAACAGGCTTTAATGATACTATCAGTTTTCCCATAACACTCCCAGCCCCTGCCTCATTCAGTATGCAAGCTGGCCCTTCTCTGGCCTCTGCCTCATTTGTTGTAGATTAGAAGTTGGCTAGTGAGCAGTGAATAAGGCAGGGGACTGTAGAGAAAGGCAAGTCTCATAGTTAAGGAAGCAGAACTGGAATCAATCCCTGTCTCAGTAGCACCTAGCAAGTCACTTAGACCAAAATGCTCAATCATTGTGTAAGTGCCTCATGCCTGGTGCCTACCTTGAGCCCCTGGGGTCTGATTTGCAGAAGTGCTCCCCACTGCAACTGAATCAATAGGAGGAGGCTGCTCTAGTGGTCACATCGCGTGATCTGCAGGGATGAGTTTGAATCCTGCATCTGCCCTGGCTCACAGGGTAGCCTTGACTGAGTCACTGCCTCAGGACACCTTTCTGTAAAACAGGGATCACACTACTCTCCCAGAAAGATAACTGGAAGCAGAATGATGCGGGGGTAGCATGCTGCCCTAAGGACCTGGATACAAATCCCTAGGGCTACATAATCGGGAAAAAAAAATTTCCGACTTACTTTCAAAAGAGGCTTTTCCAAAATTTGCACATCTACACGGCCCCAAATTTCAGAAAAATGCGCTCTTTTGACATCTCCCTTATGCCTCATAGAACGAGGTTTACAGGGATGGTGAAAGAGCGTGTCCGCTTTTTCAAAAAAATGTTCGGAAAAGCAGACACGTTCCTTGAACGTGGCATTGCTTTTCCAAATTACCTGCAGTATCCCGGAAAAGCAATGCAGTCTAGACATAATCTGGGTGACTGTGAGCAAGACACCGACTATCTGTGCATCTCAACCTCCCATTGATATGATTTGGCTTAGAACCCTTCCCAGCAGTGTGACTAAACCATACTGAATTCCAAGAGACCATGGTGAGGGCCTCCCCTGAAAAGAACCCCCAAGGGATGAGGCAATTGGTGGGGCTCAGAGGTAGGGGAGGAAGGAAATTCCGCAGAAATGGAACAAACAATTTGATCATTTTCCAAGTTTCAAAGGGGCCCCTATTTTTGTCACATTTTCCAACCCACCACTTTGATCACTGCTTTCTGGGTTTTGGGTGCAGTGAAGAGAAAATGTTATTTCTGCTAAAACATTTGGTAAAAATTGTTGGAAAGTATTGGAAAAATGAGAAATGTGTGTGCGTGTTTGAAAAAGATAGAAATCTTTCTCTAGAGCAAGATTTTCCATTTTTCAAAGTCACTGCTCCCCCCTCCCCGAAAAGGCATTTATTTTTCCCTCCAAACCTGAAATTTGAAGCAATCTCCTGGGAGATTTCTGAACCTGGATCTGCCACAGTGTCTAGGAGCTGCCAGTGCATAGAATAGGAACATACAGGGTAGCAACAGGAACACATTCCTTCATACCAGCCATGCACAGCAATGAGCAAGGTACGGTCAGGGGCCAATATCCAATGGTGCCCAGGCTCAGAATTCTATCGCACACCTCACTCTTTGGCATGTTTCCTAGGCTCACAAACAGGCTGGGAGAATGTCAGCTTGCAAGGGGTAATGGTTTTAGGGGAGAAGAGATTAAAAACATGACCCTGAAAGGTCCAGGGAGTTAGAGGAAAGAGAAAGAACCTCCCAAGTGAGTATTTTTAACCCCCTAGGATCCTCATTGGCATGAGTGCAGTTTGCGGTCAAAGCTAGACTTCAATGCATTGGCACATTTGTTCAGAATAAATGGGGCAGCTTTTGCTGTAACATTTCTGAACTCCAGCAGGCATGAGTTGCCAGCCTCACTCATGTGCCTTTAATGGCCTATGTGGAGGCTATTTCCCAAGTTTTTCTTTGAGAGGAAAAAAATAAAATTGTCTCATGCAACTGTAAACTGCTCACTTATGTCCTCTCCATGGGATGTCAGCCCCTCCCCCCAGTCCCTTCAGCATAGTCATCCAGCCTGCTACCATTTGAGCCAGCAGCAAGGGAAGACTGTTATCCTATGACCAGTCTCTAGCAAATAGTACCACCCCTCTCTTCCCACTCAGTGCTGCTTCAGTATGAAGCTAGAGAACACTGTACTGCAGGGAGAGGGGCAGGGGCATTCTCCTCCTTGCAGTCAGTGCTGGCCCCCAAGAGGCACTTTTGGAGGAAGCAGAGCTAGGGGGCTTGCCCAGAGCAGTCAGTGCTGGCTTTGATACCCCAGCACAGTGCTAGGGGGTGCTATGCACAAAGCTGTGGCAGGGGAAGTTGGGCAGGGGGTTGGGTACCATAAACAGGCTGTGGAACCTCATGGTGGGTCTGTAATAACAAGCATCTGCACTTTTTGCTCTTTGTGCAAACTGCATGGCACAAAGGAACGACCTGGGACCCCTGGATCCCACTCACCAAGTTTACTAACTCCACCCAACATGGCAGGCTTAGCTCTAGCCACAGAGCTGGTGTGGCCAGGGTCTGAAGCAGAACATGGTGAGCACTAGGAGAGGACTCACAACTATTTGGAGATAGATACAACCCACTTCCTCCCTGCTGAACTAGAGGCTGTGTGAAGAGCACAAAATTAGTAACAGCCATCAAGCAGCAACTCTAGGATAGCAGGGTCCCCACCCAGCACCTATCCTCCTGAGCCCAAGCATAGTGTGATAATGATCCATTGCTGCTATGTTCCAAACAGTCAGAGGAGAGGTGCCACCAATGCTGCTGAATCTCATCTTGCTGCCAAAAGCCATTTTCAGCAGCTTATACCTCAGCCAGACAGGCAAGTTTCCCTGAAACATCAAAAGGCACATCCCTGGCCTCAGGACTACCCTGAGCCTGATCTCAAAGTCCAGGTGCACTCATCAGCCACATCTCAGAATCTTTTAGAAAGGCCACTGGAATTCCTTTAGTAAAGAGTTGAACAGCAGATAGCGTCACAAAGGCCACCTCCACAGAGAGCAGTGCCACATTCAGACACTTCTACAGCAAGTTTTCCATTTTCAAAAGCCTTTCATCCCTTGCTCAGTGCTGAGATACAACCAGCTGAGGGGTGCCACCCAGGGGCTGGGGAAGACAAATGGAGGTGCTTGGGCAGGGATCCCCCTCCTACTGCAGAGATGCAGCCAGCAGAGGGGTGTGCACACACTTCCAGGTGTGTCAGGAGGGAGGAGGAAGAATACCTGCTGCTAGGCAAGCTCACGCTGTTTTCTCTCCCCCTTACACTGACCTTATTTCTTGACAGCAAAGGGCTTAAAATAGTGGCTTGTTCTTGGGAGCAGGACACAATAGCTCATTCTGAGCAGCAGAAATAGCCCGCCCCCACCTCAGAGGCCACTGACCCCCATTCCCTTGGCACAGAGACAGCATTAGTAGCACACACGCACCTGTCCCATACTGGCATGCTCCCACTGGAATCCAGCCTTTACTTCCAAACCTGCAAATCAGGAGCAGCCCCTTGAGTGGACTGAGCTCCTATCCTGTGGGGGTGCCATGAGCTGGCAGATCTGAATCCATCCCAGGCTCCGCTCAACTCTTTAACCCATTGGGGGAAGTAGCACCCCACCTCACCATGAAGGACAGCTAGCAAGGCTGGACCCACACTGACCCTAGGTTGCAGGCTTCTCCTCTCAGAGGGACAGGTTGAGGAACATGTCTGGGCAAGGTCCCACCCTTCCCTCTCCCTCCTCATTGTTGATGTAATTCCCCAACCTCCACTGTCACATCGGCCCAGGCTGGTGCTGGATCAGAGAGCAGGGGCTCCAGCAAGCTGAACTGCACACCTGGGCACCCAAACAGCTAGGGTCAGACTGGGGCAAGAGAGTTGAGGAGCTGGCAGGGCAGGGCAGGGCAGATGATGGGCCAGGGACTCACCAGCCCTCAGGGGCAGACCGTACAGGGATTCTTCCTAAGAGGTCTAGTGCAGAGCATGTTGTCCAAGTCTACACAATGGCAACACAGGCTGATAGGGAGCCCCACCTGAGGCCAGAGAGGGTACTACAGGCACCACAGCAGGGCAGCCATCTGGACTTGCCCACCATGGGGAGGGGTGAGAAGAAGCTGCTTAGTGCACCACTTAGTAACTCACAAGACAAGAGGCCAGAAGGTGCTATGATCAGCTTGGTGCACCCACGATACCCCAGGCACGTGTTGGCTGATCCAGGTGCAGGTGGTATCTAGCCCAGCCTAGGTGTGCACACCCCAGAACACCTGCACAGAGAACCAAGGGTGCAGGCTACAGCAGCCTCCCCACAGAGGCACTCACCTTTATTTATTTTTTTTAAATAATGTGACTGGTGGAAAAAAGAGCCAACAAATGAACCATCCAGCTGGCTCCTCCCATTCCCCTAAACAGGGGCAGAGCCAGGCAATGGGCATAGGTACAGTAAAGGGACATGTTCTCAGGGCCCCAGCTTCTTCTTGCCAGAGTTAGAGGGTAGGTCACAAGGGGAAGGGCTGATGCTGCAGAGGGGTGAGCTGAGCAGTAGAGGGCAGCCCCCACACTTGCCCACAAAGTGCAAGAACTTCCCAGCTGGAGGGAAGGAGACAGCTGCTCAGTGCATTAGCCCTTGAGAGCTGAAGTGGCGGGGGCCTGAGCCCTGGAGAAGAGGCTCTACAAACAACCCATAGGGCCCTGTGGCCAGTTCTAAGGCCCCTCACTGTGTTACTCTGAATACATTCAGTGGGCCTGGCCTGGGGTGGCCCAGGGCTATCCACCTAACCACCCTTGGCTGGGAAGGGCTGTTGGCCTCAGCAGGGCTAGGTGAGGAAAGTGAGGGGCCAGGTTGAGGGACGGAGGGGGACAAGTGTGATCAAGCTCAGCTCAGCATTCCGGGCCAACCCTGCATCACAGCCACTCTGCAGCAGAGGTATCAATATCGACCTAGAGCAAGGCAGTGGGATGAAGGTGGACCCCAAGGTGCAGCAGAAAGGGAATTAAAAATCTGTGCCCCTGAAGGCAAGGAGGAATGAGAAGAGATGCAGAACAAGGACAACACAGGCCACAGAAGTGGAGGCAGGAGGCACAGTCCTGGAGATAGCTTGAACAGCTCAAAGAGGCCTATGCCGCGACCTCCATTTTGCTAGTGACAAGCCATTGCATCCTGGAGACCAGGCAGCAAAACAGCTTCAGACACCCCTAGCTCAAACTTAATTGCACAGGAGCTTCCCAGGGACAGAAGTTTGGTGACAGGCTGATCCTTAGAACCCCCACATCAGGGACTACAGAAAAGGGGGCTACAGGCAGGAGAGGCTGCAGGGTGGAGGTGGGGGCAGCCCTAGGCACCCAGCAGGAAGAAGAGGGAAGCAGCAGCAAAGAACTCATGAGAAGGAGCCAGGAAACCTGCCAGGCATTGTGCCCAAGGACTGAGGCAACAGAGGCTGCATAGAGGGAAGTTCTCATAGGTGGGAGAGCACCCCTTGCAGGTCTGCCCCCTCCACACACTCAACAAGGGTAAGTAATTAACACAGGCAGAGAACCCAAACCATCACCCCACCACAGAGGTCCCGTCCACCTGCACGGCATCATCCGGGAAAGTTGCTACTCCACAGGAGGAGGGTGCTGGACAGCACCAGGTTGGACGGTCCCCTCCCCTTCCCACCCCATCTTTCAGTCCTGGGCCTCAGCAGCAGCTTCTGCCCTCTGGTTTGACTGGAGTGCTGTCGATTCTGAGGTTGGGTCTGTCCCCACCAGTAGTGGCACCAGGACCCATGCGCTTCTTGATCTCAGCAGCCATGGTCATGAATGACTGCTCCACGTTGGTGGCGTTTTTGGCGCTGGTCTCCAAGAAGGGGATGCCCAAGGAGTCTGCGAACTCCTGCACAAAAATAAGGGAGGAAAAAGGGTTACAGGCTAGCAAGGACTCTGTCTGTGGCTTAACAGGGGCAGAGTTGTCATCCTCTCCAAGAGGGATCATCCCCTTGAGAAGAATCTCAAGCACTTCCCAGCCAGACTGTCAACATTCAGAAACAGCTCCCAGGCAGTAGGTCTGGTCAGTCATTTCATTTAGACCCCACTGTAGAGGAGGAAACAGCAAGCCCTTCTGAGCCAGACATGAAAGGGAGGAAGCTGTCCTGTCAGCAAGTGCTGCCCCCTGGTGTGGCTTCTGGGTACTGCAGGAATCTGCTGCTGCAATAGGGACAGCAAAGCTGATAGGCAGCAACTCTCACGTGGGGCTGTTTGCATCTGCAGGTGGCAGACTGAAGGGGCCTGCTGGGCCTGGCTCACCTTGGCAGTGGTGTAGTCTACCACTTTCTTGGTGGTGAGGTCGCACTTGTTGCCCACCAGCAACTTGTTGACATTCTCACTGGCATAGCGCTCGATCTCCTGCAGCCACTGCTTCACGTTGCTGTACGACTCCTGCAACAGGGAACGTGGGCTCAACCCCAGGCCCTGCCAGCAAGCACACTTACAGCAACAGCTGCTGGGGAGCCAACCCCACCCCTCTCAGCAAGGGGGTGTCTCCATTTCTGCCTCAACTGCAAGCAACTGGCACCAGTCAGTGAGTTGGGAACCCAGGAGTCCTGCTCCCAGTGCTTGCTCCACCAGCACAGACCTTCCCCTGTTAAGCAGCTGTTCTCTTGATGTCCTTCCCACCTATTCCAGGCAGCTGCTGCCAGCCTGGCCATCTTCAGAAACTGACCTGTTCCCTATAGTCACGGTCACTATGGAAACTAAGGCAGTGCAGCCCCCTGGGCCTGGCTCTGCTATCAGCTGTGAGCACAGAGCAGAATAGCTGCTGCCATAGCTGAGAGAGACATCCATGTCAGCAATGCCTGGGGCAGATGCAGAAGGAATGCAATGCTCCATCGCCCCAGGAAGGGGCAGTGCCCAACATAGAAGGTACAGGAATAGATGGTCACTGGGGAACACTGATCAAGACCACTCTTCCCCAGCACAACTCTGGGAACCTACACAGCAGGCAGCACCTGCAGGAGTCTCACTGTTGGTAGTGAGAGTTGCTAGACTTCCTTTCCTCTTGGAATCAGAATAGAACCCAGTGGTCTTGGCTCCATAGATGCCCAGCAGGAGGCCCACTGCCTGAACCTGGAGGGGTCCTGGATGCAGGAAGGTCAAGAAGCTGCTGAGGACCTGCAGGGCCAGAGCACCCCAGGCAGCATTACCTGATCTGTTACATCATATACCACGATGATGCCATGTGCCCCTCTGTAGTAGCTGGAGGTGATGGTCCGGAACCGCTCCTGACCGGCAGTATCCCACTGCAAGAGACAGGAGGGGTTGGACCTTGTATTTATCCTCTTCCAGAGATGGACAGTACCCCCTAGAGCAGGGCTACTCAACACGCGGCCCACGGCCCGTTTGTTTGCAGCCCAGAGTGTGGTTTGGGTTTAGAGGGGCTCACACGGCCCGCAGGTAGGATCTTTTGAACATGGCCTCCACTGGGAACATGCTCCACAACAGCAAGGCTGGCTGGAACAGACAGCTACAGGGTGTTGGTATTTCTAGCCCCCAGGAAGGAGGTGCCTGGAGTGCTGGGGCATTGTGTGAAAGAAGCTATTTATTTATTTTTTATTTATATATATATATTATATATATATAAAAATGCGCGCAGCCACACTAAGTTGAGGCCCTCAGCATGTGCTGAGTGTATCATTGTGGCCCCCGGGTAGCTTCCAAAATTGAGTAGCCTCGCCCTAGAGGGGAAGAGGTCCCATATTCTATTCCCCACACTGAGCCAGCCAGTCTCTGACCCGAGTAGGACAGGAGCTGGCACCCTCAGAGGGTGAAAGCCCTGTACACCATTCCCTGCGCTTCAGAACCAGACCTCGAGGTCAATGCAGCACTGGGGCAGGGCCCAGATACTCACAATCTGTAGTTTGATGGTTTTGCCATCCAGTTCAATGGTCCGTATTTTGAAATCCACCCCAATGGTGCTGATGTAGCTCTCTGTGTAGGTGTCATCCTGGAGATAGAGAGACAGTTACCAGGGCAGCTGGGGTCTGTGCTCTTAATGCTGAGGCAAGGGAACCTTCACCACCCAGGTCTAGTGGCAGATCTGATGCCTTGGATCTAGACACTCATTAACAGCCACCTCTTGAAGGTGAATGGATGCCAGCCCACTGCTGGGCAGAGAGGAAGGTTTGGGATTCCTTTGGGGGGGAAGGGGGGGCAAAGTGCCTTGGGAGTTTGGAGATACTGGTAGAAGCTAAGCAGCTCCTAGGAAGATTCTGCAACTTAAAAACCCTGTTTCAATCTGTCATTCTGCAAGACAGTCTCTTGGTAAACACATATTGGCTGGTGCTAAATGCCCATTGGCACTCAGCTGCCCTGTGATGTTTGGTACTCCCACCCCAAAATGCTTTATGGGCAGATACAGACTATGCACAGCCACCACTGGGTGAGGTAGGGGACCATTAAGCAACACATAGTGATGGGCAAGTTTAGGACAGGAAGTGAAGCCCATAAGCAGATGGAGATACAGGAGGCCAAATATGATCACTCAAAATGGAAACTGACCAGGAAAAAAGTGATTACTGAGCCTTGTGGCACAATGTCATGGGTGTTGACTGACCCTTAGAGGGTGGGGACCTGAGTTAAGTCTTTTGCAAAAAGCAGCACCTCCAATAGCAATGTTCCCAAGCTGACACTAGGCCAACACTGACTGAGGGCAAAGAGATCCTTTCTGAGCCTTCTCTGCAGCTCAGCACCCTCCTCCTCAGCATGAGGCTGGGGCACTGGGATCAAACTGAGGGAAGAGGGCATGCTATTACAGCCCTGCTGTTCTCTGTAACACGGAGGTCTCCCAGCCAAGCACTGAAAGGCATAAGCCTCCTTAGCCATTTGAGGTTTGATAAAAATGCTCTACGTGATGTGCCGCAAGAAGCCACATCTCAGATACCCTGGCCCCACTGATACAGATGTGGTCATCCTGTCACCCTATAGCTAGATAGGATCCAGTGTGAAGCTGAGGGACTCTATACAGGGCAGGGACACTCACAGCAAATCGCAGCAGGAGGCAGGACTTCCCCACACCGGAGTCTCCAATCAGCAGAAGCTTGAACAGATAATCGCTGAAACAGACAGATGGTGAATGAGGAGAGAAGAGCAATTCCTGACTTTATGCCTTGACTTCATCAAGTGTGGATAACTTGAGACCTCTCCCTTGCCCAGAGCAGGGATTGTTTCTGGTGGAAGAGGACTAGAGGATCACACTCCCATCCCCAGTAGACAAAGGCTAGAGTATCTGGAATGGGGATAAGTCAGTGGTTCGCAAACTTTTTGGCCCACCCTGCTCAATGCAGACCTTTCTGTGGACCACAGCCAACCAACCATGAAGACCCCGGGGGGGGGGGGGGGGG
>JANRFK010004440.1:17723429-17734580 GCA_030068395.1 Apalone spinifera | reverse complement strand
TGCCTGATTTGCCTACCTAGCTCGAATTAACGAGCTAGTGTAGACATACCCTAGCAGATGGGATGGGGAGGAAAGGAGAAGGAATAAAAGTGAAGAAATTGTCATGAATTAGAGTGTCCATGCTAAATGAGGTTAACAGAGTGGGCTAAAAGTCCAAGTACTCGATGCTTAGCATTTTGTCATCAGGATGTAGAAAGTATGAAAGCTCATGATATCATCTATATTTGTTAGTCTGAGGTGCTGCAGGACTATTCACTGTTTAGGTGTTTGTCTGTTTTTCCAGTTACAGACGAACACTGCTACCCCTCTGAAACATCCCACTACTAAACAGTTCCTGCCTACTGACAGTTCCCACATTCTTGGCTAGAGATGCCCAATCCCTGCAGGCCCAACACTGGAGGATAGCTGGGGTCATGGAGGGCACAGCAGAAATCACTGGCCAGAATTTTAAGGAGTTCTTGTGCCCAGCTCTAGAGGGAGAAAACCCTACAGCTGAATGGCTCCTGCCCGGGGCAGCCTCTTTGGTGAGCAGAAATAACTCCTCCCATTCCTTGGGCCTTCCAGGACTAGGCATCAGCAACCACACTCACCCATTTGCTAGTCAGGAGCATGGGAGCCATCCTCAGGCAGGAGTTGTTCAGGAGGGGATGGCCTCCATGCACAGCTGGGGACTTGTCTTCCTCCTTGCCATCCTAGAGAATGGTCTCTGTTCCACTGGGCTAAGAGCACTGCAGCATTCCTGGCCTTTGTGGCTGCAGAGGAGGTGTCATTGACCCTGAGGAAGCAGAGCTCAGTCACAGACCAGCCCACTCACTCCTGTGACAGCAGGGATGCAGAAGGCTTCACACACACAACCCTACCCCTTAAGGCACATCAACTGATTTGTCGATTTCAGTTTGTCAGATGCAAGACATTTACTAGCAGTTCTAGATCAAAATCAAATCCTGACCAGTCAAGAAATAAGACACCAGTTTTATGGCCAAAGCAGCGATGGATTCTCTACCCGCTAATGCTTCCAAATCCTGACAATGCTTTTCTGGAAGACCAAACCCAAATATAGGGATTGCTGAGTGAAAACCTGGCCAGTGATACACAAGGGAAATCAGATTCAATCATTTAATTGTCCTTTTTGGCCTTAAATCTGAATCTTAAGTTCAGCTTCAGTCACTAGGCCTCAGCTGAAGTTAGCGTGTTAGGTTATCACTCTCAGAATAGCGATATTGGGTCAGACCAAAGCTCCATCTAACCTAGTATTCTGTCTTCCAACAGTGGTCAATGCCAGATGCCCCACAGGGAATGAAAACAGGCAATGAAGTGTTCCATCCTCAGCTGCCCATTCCCAACTTCTGAGAAAGACTAGGTTCACCATCCCTACCCATCCTGACTAATAGCATTGATGGACCTAACCTCCATGAATTTATTATCTAGTACTTTTATTAAACCCTCTCGAAGTCCTGGCCTTCACAATGTTAGTTTCATTTGGTAACCCTTGTATTATGGGTACACAACTTTCCTGATTTATTTTCTCCATGTTAGTCATGATTTTATAGCCTCCCCCCCCCCCCCAGTCTCCTCTTTTCTAAGCTGAAAAGACCCAGTTTTATTAATGTCTCTTCACATGGCAGCCTTTTCAAGCCCCTAATCATTTGTTATCCTTTTCTGAATTTTTTCCAGCGTCAAGACCTTTTGTGAGGAGGCAACCACATCTGCACATAGTATTCAAGATACGGGCATACTGTGGCTGTATAGAGGCAATAAGATGTGTCTTATTCTCTATCCTGTCAATGATTAACATTGCAGGGTTTTTCTTGGCCTGCTGCTGCTGCACATTAAAGATCCATAGATTGTGGTCCCTTGTCTCTGGCCTCCTGTGTGACATACATACCAGACAGTCCACGCAGGGACATGTGCTGGCTAGACAAAGCTAGCTTCAACTTATTTACAAGTAGCAGTTCTCAAACTGTGTGTTGCAATCACATTTTAATGGTGTTGAAAGTAGGGATGTGAATAGGTAAGCAGTTAAATGGTAAGCATCACCCTTAAGAGATGACTTAACTATTATCCAGGAATAACTCCTTGCTTGTGGACCACCATGGGTGGAGAGCTGCTGACTCCCGGTCTGTGCTGGCTAGGAATTAGCAGCTCAGCACATGGTTGGAAGCAGTGGGGCTGGAATGCACACCCCCACCAGCTGCTGTTTCATCATTTAAAACCAGTTAAACTTAACATTTAACCAGTAACTATTTAAATGGGATTTTACATCCCTAGTTGCTAGGACCAGTGTTAGAATTGCTGGGATACAGGGCTGAAGCCAAAGCCTGGTGGTTCCTGCCTGGGGCAGCAGGGCCCAGGCTCTGCCTCCCCTCCTCACCTAGGGTCATGTAAGTTTGTTTGTGTAAGAAGTGGGTTGCAGCACAATGAAGTTTGAGAACCACTGGGTTAAACTGATGCAACTGAAGCAGCAGGGCCCATTCAGCAAGAATGTGGTCTGTTGCAAGCACCATGTCCAGGCACTGCCACCAGCAGGAGGATTTTACCTTGTCAGCTGGGCTGAGGGTTCCTCTTCATTGAGGGTTAACTTTGCTTATTAGGGACTGCACTTGCCTTGCAAGCCCTGTTCACAAACAAGCACCTTTCCTCAAATGTGGCTGGTCATCTTGCAGGGGCAAAGAATACCCCTTGTGCGAGCACAACTCAGCCACCTGCAACATGGGTATAGGCTTGTTCCATTGAGATCCACAAGTCCAATGCCTTGCCACCATTCCCTGGATCTGTCCTTTCTGGAAAGGAGATGAATCCTTCCCACAAGTCACTGGAGAAGAACTCAGCCCTGGAGTCAGCTGATGTTCTAAGAACCATGGGATTTACCCCAAGACGTCTTATTGTCAAACAAGGGAACACATGGCCACAGAGCTCCAGTGTTATTTTGCAGGGTGGTCACTATCTCTTGAATGAGGCCAACTCCAGAGGTAGGGGGCTCAAGTTAATGTGGTGCCAATAGACCTCATACCCACCAATGCATTTTTTTGTGCAGAAGGCAACAGATTTTGTTTGTGACAGACCTATGTTGGATTTGAACCTGTGACACAAGGTTTCACTGCACTGTCCACGAAGGGGTACTAAGCAGCGTTTCCTATAAGCTGTGCATTTGTGCAGCCACTCGCAAGATACTCAAATGCAGCCCAGAGGATTAGCAGAGCACTACAGCTAGGTTTTGTTTCTACTGGTGGTGCACATTCACACATGTAGAATAATTATGTGAATTGAGGCACCTGGATGGAAGAGATTAGCAGGAACATTCCATGAAGTTACTGCCCAGGTTTAAATAGAGGAAAAAAGCCCAGAGGGAAGCAGCTTGACCACAGCTGCTTGACGAGTTACCCCAGCTCTCCCACTAAAACCCAAGAGCAGGGGTGGGCAATAATTGTTGATGGGGGATTACTCCAAGAATTTTGTAAGTGGTCAAGGGCTGAACTTTTCTAGGATATTAATGAAGCTGGCATGGTATCTGGGATGGAGTGTGGGTGCAGAAAGGAGCTTGAGGTAGGGAATTGGGGTGCAGAATGGGATGTGAGCGCAGGCAGTTTGGGTTGTGACCTAGGGCAGGATCTGGCTAGAAGCACTTATCCTAGGCAGTTCCTGGCTGGTGATCCAGTGGGACCTTCGGGCAGGCTTCCTGCCTACTGTGCTCCCACATGCTGGTCAAAGTGGACAGCTGCTGGGACCTGTCTGCATGGCACACATTCCTTGGGGTTGGGAGGAGAGGTCACCAAGTGCTATCCCTGCCTCTAGCACAACCTTGGCAGCTCCCATTGGCCAGACACCTTCCCCTCCTGGTGTGCTCCAGAGAGGCATGTGATGGCTCCAACAACTGACTGCTTGGAGCGGCTTGAGAGAGCAAAGCAGGCTGGGCGCCTGCTAGAGGGTCCTGCTGGGCTGTGGGACATTGGCAGCCCAGAGGATCCAACCTGCAGGCTGTATTTTGCCCACCTCTGCCCAAGAGTCCTAGTTCTAGCCCTACCAGCTGACAGCCTCTTTCCCACATACTGGGCAGATCTACAGGGTGCTATGCAGCTGCATAAAAACCTGAGTGATGCCTCTGACCCACTGACAGCTCTTATCTCCCACAGCCCCCCTGCACATGAACTGAGAAGAGAGAAGAGGTGACTTCTGCATGGAAGTAATTTGTTCCTCACTCAGACTGGAGGTCCACACTTCACAAGTGACTCAGGAGGGTACAGGAACAGATGTTTCATAAAAACCAGTTGGGAGCCAGAACACTATTTCTTCCCCCCAGCTCTGGGGGATGGTGAGCAGGAAAGCAGGCCCAACTCTAGAGAGTGTAGTTCAGTGGTTAACAGAAGCCCAGGGTTCTATTCCTAGTTCTTCAGACAACACTGCATGATTGTGGGCGGGGAGCTTGCCTCCATGCCAGGATTTCCTCACCTACAGAAAGGGGAAATTCTCCTTAGCAGCACTAAGGACAGCAAGATCCTCTGCTAACAAGTGCTAGAGAAGCCAGCCACTGTGACACACAACACCCAACCTTTTCTGACTGCTTTTGCAGATAGATTGCTCCAACTAACTTATTGAAAACTGGTGCCCAGCCCCTCCCCCACTTTGTGGGGGCAGCAAAGGCAGTGTCCTTCACCTGCCTCACCAACATGTTGAAAGGAGTAGAATTGTTGTGAACAGAGCTGATACAGAACCTTGGCAGCACCCCTGCAGGCAGATCTTTGCTTTGCAACTGCTTCTCCCTGCAGTCCCCACTACAGGTGCTTAAGCCTTCAGTCACACCCATCAGCTAGGATAGGCATTCAGGCTTTCTTCAAAACTACAGAGCACCACTCCACTAGGGCAGCAACCTCCACATACCCATGCCAACCGGAGTTCTGTTGTAACAACTTGCCTACAAATTTACCCAGTTTGAGCTCAGCTGTGAAAAGTGAGCTCACAAAACGTCACCTATAACAAATGTTGATGGGAAAGAGGTGCAAGGAGGCAGAAAGAATTAGTCCAACTGAAGAGGTGCATTGATATAACTAAAACAGTGTTAAGATCATTCCCTGGTAAACATAGTAATTAGCCTGGACATCCATGAACTGGTGTCAGAAGTCAGGACTCCAGTATTTTGTGGACAAAGTAATGGAGAAATAGGTTATTCCATCCACATGCCCTTCTGCCATCCTTAAAATACTTTTGAGGAAAAAGTTGGAAGAGGTTACCTTGGCACTGGCTGACAGACAAGAGAAGTGTAATGTGTGAACTTCACTGTCATGGCTGCCACTCCCACCATCTCTGGGGATCTTCTGACCTTCATCCTAACCTGGAAGATGTCCTGACTAGAGTGGGTCAGAGAGAGGGACTCAAACACTGCTTCCTCCATGTCAACTAAACCAATGCCCTTATAGCTTGGTGCGGATACAAGTTGCCGCTAGACTTGCTCAACAAGACCACGTGCCATGCCTGTGTTTCACCAGCACTTAGGTTGCAAGTGAAAGTCAACTTGAGACAGAAGCTGCATTTTCTAACTTCGCTTTTCTTCTGTCTCCTGGCGTGTTTGTCTTGTTCTGTTTTGGAAACAGGCTCTTGCTTTAGCAATGACAGCCCTAGCCCAACTAACGTTTCCTTCCCACCCAAGGGCAGTTTTCTTTAATACCACGTAAGAGACTGTCACAGGGTGGTTAGATCCTAGAAAATCTACAGATAAAGATGAGCAAGGGTTGCTGTTAAACTATTTAAAAGCCTTTAACATGTGAAGTATTAACTGCTTTTCCTTTTTCTGTATTTGTAATAGGTTTAAAGAATGGTGATCGTGTTAACATCACAATACCAAGCAAGCTAGGTCTACGTAAGGCCCAATCCAGACTAGGGATATAATAGCGTAGTAGATAACAGATAAGCAAAAGCTATAGACTTAAAATAGATTAATGCTATAGACTACACGCATTTCCCTCTCCCTGGCAGTAATTTTTTTTTTTTTTTAGCAGGCAGGCCAGCAGCCTGGCTCAGTCCTGGGTTGTGATGGGTCTGGGACCTACCCTGGCTGCGGCTCTGCATTTAAAATGCATTAGGAGCTGGGCAGGTAGGCAGCTCGCTCAGTCCTGGCTCACACTGGGTCTGGGACCTACCCCAGCAGCAGCTCTGCATTTCAAGTGTAGTAAGAGCCAGGAGGGCAGGCAGCCCAGCTCAGGTGTGACTCACACTGGGTCCAGGAGCTCAGCCCTGCACTGTTGTCTCAGAAGCAGCAGCACAGGGCAACAGGCAGCCAGTCCATGAGGGAAGCTGTTTTTCAAACTGCCTCTCCTCATGGACCAGCTCCCACTTGGCACCCCATACTGCTGCCTCTGATACAGCAGCTGCTGGCCCTGCCCCCATGGACTATAGAATAGTTAGCTAACTGATAAAATTTCATGAGGCTACCTGACAACTCAATTAACCGATATTTAACATACCTACTAGGAATATTAAAAAGTGTTAATTTTGGTAAATGCATACCCAATGACATTTTCATCAGGTACATGTTTACACATAGGGGGGTGTCAGCTCTGCTGAAGTTGTATGTGCAGGGTGTTGCTTTTAATCTGGCTCCCCCCAACCATGTGCCAGCTCCCACTTGCCCCCCTGCGCTGCTAACTATCAGATACAGCAGTATGGGTGAGAGTGTGTGTGTGTGTTGGGGGGGCGCGTGTGACAGTGGCGGGCAGGTTAGATGACTATGTGGGAACCAGTGCTTGCATGAAGCCTGCTTAAAAGCCTGCTCCTTGAGAACACTGGCTCCTACCTGTCCCCCCCACCGCCTTCTGCCTCTGATACAGAGGCAGCAGCGTGGAGGTCTGTGTGTAACCATGAAGGTTAACTTATGAGGTCAGGCTCATCAGTTATACATTTACACTATCATATCCCTAATCCAGTCCCTTGTTTACCACTGTTTAAGGTTGGACAGTCACTGGATTGTTAGCACCTGTAGCCTATATATTTCATCAAAACTGACACTTCTGCCCTGCTCCTCAGCTACAACCCCTCCACTTTTGATATCTTCTCTCAGGGCTGCGTAGTCAGCAGAAGCTCACCCTGCACACTGGAATCTAGCTGATGATTCCGTCCAACAGGCAAGCTAGGAGAGAACCCTGCTTCAGCACCAACTTCAGCACAGGATGCTTTGCTCCGCTGGATAAATAGCAGGAGAGGGGGAGAGCAGAGAGATTACTGAAGGCCACAGTGGCCAGGACCAGCTAAGATCTACAAACTGGAATTGGTGGACAGTCTTTCCTCTGGGTGTTGCGGGAGGAGGGGAGCAAGCACGTGTCTGAAAGAGGATACAATCACCATGAGAGCTCAGACAAGTCACAGGTCCAGGGACAGAGAAGGAAGCCCCACCTGCTAGGATGTTGAAGCCCCACAGGACTCTTAGGGCAACCCTGCCCTCACTGGCATCTAGGGGCACCATAGTTCCATGGAAGAGTTGTTATAGGATTCATACTCATGCCCAGCCAGAATGGATGTTTTCAATAGATGAGTCCAAAAGCAGGGATAGAGTTTTGAGACACTCTTTAAGCCACCCAAGAACAAGAGACAAGTGATATAGAAAAAAAAAAAAACCAGATCCAGCCCAAGTTAAGAGGGTTCATCCTCCCAGCACTCTGCTCTCCAAAGCCCTCCATATGTGCAGAGATGACACTGCTTGCACAAGAGCACAGGGGCTGAGTGACTGCATTGTTGTGTAGAGCTGGAGTTTGACAGGAAGAGCTCATTACCTCATTCAGCCTCTCCCAGGCCCCATAGAATGGCTCCTTAGTGTTTGGCACAGTATTGCTAATACCCTCCCTGTACTGATGGGGCCACTGCTGCCCTTGGGAGGAGACTACTTGCTCCAAAGAACCCACCATCAGGAAGGGCATCCCATTATTCAGCTCCTGCTTCTCCTGGCTTTATCCATCTGCCCCTTTCACACCCCTCAACAATGCTTTCCCTTGCTGACTGTCCCAGCCTTCAAACATGTGGCAATTTGCAATCACCTGCAACAGTGCAGAGCAATAGGTAAGGTTCAAGCCCTGGCACTCAACTCCTAGGTTCTAGCTTGAGTTCTGCCATTGCACCTGTTCCCCCACTCTGCAATACAGGAACATACTGAACAAGCATTCTAAAGCACCAAGTGTTCACTCCACCCATATGTATCCCTTCATCATACTCAGGCAACATTCAGTTGTCACCACAGTGAGAGAGTCTATTGCCCCCAGCACTGCTCAGGGACAGAGGTAGACCAAACTGAATCTTGTAGCTCAGTTCCTCCCACCCAGAGCTAGGGATGTTAGATATCAGGTAACTAAACAGTCATGTAACTGCATGAATTCTTATTGTTACATGACTATTTGATAGTTCCTGGGGCAGGGCTGGCAGCCAGTGTGCTCCAGCCCCACTCCTGGGGAGCCCTCTGCCACTCCACACAGCTGCTTCTGTATCAGAGGCAGCAGTGTGGAATGCCAGGTGGGAGCTGATCCACAAGGGGAGCCAGTTTAAAAAAAAAAGCTCCCCACACAGACCAGCTGCCTGCCACTCCATGCTGCTGCCTCTGATACAGACAGTGTGCGAGTGGCAATGCAGTCTGTCTGTGACAGCCTTGGCTGGCTACAGACTGTTGCTGGACCAGCCTCTGTCCCTGCCTGCAGGAAGCTCAGATCCCCGTTCTCTCCTCCCTCGCCCCCACCATGGACAGGACCTGCTGCCAGCGACCTGCCTCTGTGTGCAGTGGGCCCAGGCTTGCCGCAGACTGAGGCTGCTCTATGGGAGACAGAGCAGCCTCTGTCCATAGGGAGCTCAGACCCCCCCCACCCCCCTCGCAGACAGGGTATACTTCACAGCAGCATCCACCCCTCCCCGCCCCCAGCTGCTGCTTCTGAGGGGGCAGGCAGCATTGATGAGCCAGTGCTGGGGAACAAAATTAAACCAATAAGTCTAGGCTTATTGGTTAATCGTATGGTGATGGTCTGGGTAGGGATGTCAACATGTAGTGGACTATCAGTGCTGCCCTTCAGCACCTATCATGACAACATCTCCCTTGGATCCTGCTCCTGCCATCATGCTGTCAGTACACATCTTAGTTTCCCCACACAACAGGCAGGCATGAGCACTGTCACCACTGCACTGGAAAAAGTTAGAGGTCCCTAGTGCTTGTGACCAAAAATTGCTACTCAGAAGGTGCCACTAAGATAAAGCTGTTGCTGATACAGGGACCAGTTACCCAGCACTGACATACAGCTTGCCTGGGGGGTGGGTCACAGGTTTACGCTTGTACCCCTCTCTCAGTGCTGAGCTGTAGCTTCCCTTAAGGCAAGGCAAGGGAAGGTAATTGATGCTCTTACGGAAGAGTTCCCCAGGATGTTCAAACCCCATGGCAGGCCTGTATGGCCACTGAGCTCTGACTGAATAAAGAGGCCAAGGCATAGCCTATGTTGTAGTTTCACAGCAGGATGCCAGGCTTTGAGCACTAAGTCCCGCCACAGGGTGTGTAACAAATCTCCACCACCACCAGCTTGATGATGCTGCAAGGAGACAACAAACCCTTCAATGATTACGAGATGTACGCACACTGCCTCTCGAGTGCTGCTGCTTCAAGTTGCCCTAGAATCTTTTGCACCATCCCCCGATACTTCCAAGGATTCATGTGGGATTAGCACAATCAATTATCAGGCATTTGATTGCTTCTGGCATAGGAGGATTGTTACATCAAACCAACAGGCCAACATAGCTCAACATGCCAGCTGCATCATCCCTCACTGGCCCAACTAGCCTGGGCGCACACGCAAGTTAAACTGACAGTAGGCACCACACACATACCCCCACACACCATTTCCTGAGTGTGTTTTGCTAGTGGCAAGAGGACAGGAAGCCCTGACTCATGCTAACTCCTGTCACTTTCCCTTTGATTCAACATGCATAGATAGAGGTTTTGGGGTGGTCCCAACCCGACTTCAATGGGGAGCACAACTAGTTAGCCAAGAAAATTCAGCAAACAAATGCTGGCTCAGTTTGAGACTGCCCAAACCCCACCCACTATTTCTGAGTTACCATACTCCTGGTGCCTTTCACATCATAGCCCCAAGGGTGGGGAACTATTTTTAGGTCAGGAGCAGCTGACCCACAGAAAAAGTGTCAGTCGGGGCTACACACAAATGAGAAGTAAAACACACCAAAACCCTCACTGATTGTCTTTATTCTTCTCTATCAGGGGCTCACTCATTCTCCACATTCACCTCACACACCAGAACCTTGGGGGGGTGGGAGGAGGAAGCGGGGTAATAGAGCGCTATCCTAATAGACTCTGTGCTCCAGCCCCATGCGGGGATAGCTGGGGGGTGGTGCAAGGGGAGGAGCTGGCACACCAATGCTGACGAGGAGCCCTGAGTCTCAGAGGCTGGACCCAGGCAAGCCAGGGGCCAAATCTGGACCCTGGTCTTTAGGTTGCCCATCCCTGCCATAGCCATCTTCATGCATTTCAGACACTTCACCCACACCTGTAAAACAGCTATTTCTGGGGTGGGAAACAGCAGCTGTTAAACAGCCAACAAAGCTACTAGCAAGAGCAGAATCCTGTATCCATTTGAACTGCAGGGAGAGGGGTCTTACAGTAAGAAAATAGAATGGCCCAAGAATGGCTGGGAAGAAAAAGGATATTGGGCTCCAAGAGATCAGATTCTTATTTGAAAGGCAGAACCACAGGAACCAGAGTGCCAGATCTTGGCTCTGACAAGCTGCTATGAAAAGTTTCAGGGCAGCTGCATTCAGAAAGGCAGCCAGCACCACTTGAAGTAGGGGAAGGGTCTGGTGTGCCCCAACAATTCAATAGGGAGTTCTGCCAGTCTGATGTATGTTTTCTTTCCCAGAAAGCTCCTCTCACTCAAAGCCACCTGCCATTAGTACTAAACAGCTGCTCAGAGAGGCCACACTCCTAGCTTAATCTGATCAGGGCTAGACCCCCAAAGCCATCTGAGTTGCTATTGCCTTCACCGCCTTCCTCCAGCAAGCAGGCAATTTGGACAAGGCCTTCTGCCCAGGTCTCCCAACAGCTAGCAAGAATCAGCTTCCCTATGTGCCCACTTTGATGTGGCTCCAAAAAGGCCATTCCTGAGCTCTCTCAAGGGCCCCAGAACT
>JANRFK010004440.1:17682595-17697489 GCA_030068395.1 Apalone spinifera | reverse complement strand
CCCCGCAGGCAGGCACTGCTCCACCAGGCTGGGGCATTTTTTTTCCCGAGCGCCGAGGCGGCCCAAGCACGATCACTGGTGGCTGCTACTGCAGGATGCCCAGTCTCTCCTTGGTGTGGGAGCTCCCAGGCCTGCCCCGCAGAGGACCTGTAGATGCGAGTGCTCTGGGGACATAGGCTAATGGGTGCCACCCATTGATGCCTTCCTGGGCTGGTTCCACACCCTGAGTGACTGGAGGTCGGAGACTCCCCTTCAGCGCCTGAACTCCCGCACTGCGTTACTCCCCTCCCCCAGCCTGAACCAGTCTCCAACCGCCCTGTGGGGTCTGGCAGCTCTCCCTACCCAGGGGAGCGAGAGGCGAACAAGGAGCAGCTTAGTGCTGGGGGATCCCAGAGCACAGCCTGTGGTTTGGACAGCTCTCACTGCAGTCAAAGCCCAGCTGGAAGCAGGCCCCATTCAGCTGAGGTTGTGCTGGGGGGAGGGGAGGGGAAGAGGAGGCTAGAGAAAGGGGGGAGAGGGGAGTGTGCCTCAGCCAGGCCCCCAGGCAAATGTGTTCTTGGCACTGCTGGCTGTGGTGGAAGCTCTGGGCCTGCCCAGCTCGGCAAGGAGCCTACAAGCAGTTCAGTGAGCTACTGAACTGTGCCGCTGGCCTTGGGACATAGCACCAGCTCTGCAGCTCTGTCCCAGCCGGGAGCCCACAAGGGATGTACCTGAGGCTGCAGGGGAATCTTCGATGAGGCCCACTTTAACCACCTGCAGTGGGGAGAGAGATCAGTCGTTCAGGCTGCACTCGGACAGCCCCTCACCTGCTCCTCCTGGAGATATGGCTCTATCACAGCCACGTGGGAAAGGCTCACATCCCCACTGACGCTCCACCAGCTCCACAGAGAAAGCGAGGTGGGCAAGACCCCCATGAGCCTTTCACCGGGGCTGCCCCCATCCCAAGCACCAGCCCCCCCGGGACAACAGCAAGTGGGGATGCCTCTTCCAGCTATCAACCCTGGCTGGTGCCCCAGTGCCCAAAGCTACTGCAACCCCACCCTGGGATGTTGCATTGGGGTGTTTACAATGGCAGGGCATGGAGCCCCCATCACTCCAAGAGTATCTGGCCAATAGTGAGCCCCTCCAGGCAATGGGGGCTGTCCTGCCCCTTTGATCAGACAGCGTCACCCAGCCAGATGCCCCGGATCTCTACAGAGCACCCGTCAGGTACAGCAGAAACATTATCCAATTGTACAGATGGGGAAACTGAGGCACAGAGCAGGGATGTACTTGCCCAAGGCATCCAGTGGTAGGGCTGGAAATAGAACTCAGGACCTGCTGTGTGATAGCAGAAGGCTGGTAGCACTAACTCCAGTCCTCCAAGCAGATCTCCAGAGGACGGACTCAGCAGAGAGGCTCTGATCACTGCTAGTGATTCCCAAGGTTTAAGAGAGGTTTAACCCCTCATGGGCCCATGCCCCTGGCATGTTTCTCCTGTGGGCGGCCTGGGCAGAGGCTGTTGGTTTTGGCAGGCCCGGCTCAGGCCCAGCGAGCTCAGAGCAGCAGTCCTGGCTCTCTGTGGGAGAACCTCTTGCAGGGAGTCACTGCATTCCCTGCTCATGGGCACCCCCAGTGGCCAGCCCAGCTCGTGTCCCTTGCAGCCACTGCAGTGAGTCTGAGCAACAGGATCCAGCCCCTTTGGGGGTCGGACAATGTTCTCTCCAATCTTTGCCACCCATGTGTGGAATACATTTGTATGTGCACTGCGCCATGTGGGAATGTGCACCACCAATAGAACCAAAACCCTGGCCGTGGTGCTCTGCTAATCACCTGGGCAGCATTTGAATCTCTCCTGAGCAGCCGCACAAGTGGCAGCATACATGGCACACTTGGGTCAGAGACGCAATGGGCTTGGCACACCTGGACAGCCAGGCTGCCTGAGAGGTTTTGCCCCTGTGGATCCCACAGCAGCACTGGGTCCACATGGACAGAGACCTGGAGAAGCACTGAGAGTTACCTACTTATCAGGGAGGGGGATTAAACCCCAGAACTGACCTAGGGCTGAGGGCAGGGATTCTCCAGACCCTAGGGCTGTGTCTAGACTGGCGCGATCTTGCACCAGAGCGATGCAAAAGAGGCTCAGCATGGACTATCGCCGAGCCTCATTTGCATAGCTAATGAGCCGCCATTTTCGCAGAAGAGGCTTTTGCGCAAGATGGGGCTGTCTACACTGCCCCTTCTTGCGCAAGAAAAACCCTCTTGCGCAAAGCCGTTATGCCTGAAAATAATCAGCATAACGGCTTTGCGCAAGAGGGTTTTTCTTGCGCAAGAAGGGGCAGTGTAGACAGCCCCGTCTTGCGCAAAAGCCTCTTCCGTGAAAATGGCGGCTCATTAGCTATGCAAATGAGGCTCGGCGATATTCCAACGCTGAACCTCATTTGCATTGCTCTAGACACAGCCTAGGGGTTAATTTCAGCCTCTCTAGCTCCAGCACTGCTGGGCTGCAGGCAGGGAGCCCCACCCTGGGTGAGGCAGGGCTCAGCATGGAGGGTCACAATGGGCCTGGCTTCATCTCAGTGGCACAGCAGCATTCCCATGGCCCCATAGAGCTAGATGCCCAAGAGGGCAGCCTTACCCCGATGAAAGGAATGAACTTCTGATAGGAGTCCTCGTCCGGGCTGTGAGGAGAGGAGGAGACAGCTGTTAGGGTCTGCTGGGAGGGGCCAGTGACCCGTGGCCAGTGACCCGTGGCCCAGCAAGCAACGCCCTGCCCTGTACAGAGGAGGGGCACCCGAAGCTCACTGAGCTGAATGAGCCCCCAGCCCCTACATTACTGACAGTGACCACAGCCTGGCTCCCACCGAATGAAGCAGGAAAGGTCCCATCTCCATGCCCCAGGGGCTGGGATGCAAAGGGAACTTGGGGTCCAGAAACACCCAGATCTGGGGCAGCTTTGAGAGAGATGGAAACAAGACAAGTGTCCAACGTCACACGCTGAGCAGTGCCCAAGCCAGGACCACAACCCAGAAGTCCTGGCTTCCTGCGGCCTGCTCTAACCACCAGTCTGCACTCCCAGAACAGGGACCTATAATAGCTTTGCTAACCCGACTGACAGGCTTTTGGGTGCCTGTAAAGAGCGACCAGCCTCCCAACACAGGTCAGTCACCTAGGCGATACTTACAATTTATGCTTGCAAGTCAGCATGGCCTCAGCCACAGGCAGCTGGTGGGTTATGCTGGCTCCAGTCACATACTGTGTGATGCGGCCCACCACGTCGAATGGCTCTGGGGGCAAAGGGAAGAGAGGGGAGTGACCAGCAAGTCCCCCGGAGCTGCTCCCTGCCTCCTTGTGAGCCACACAGCACAGCCAGGGAGCCCCCTGCTGGCTGGGTCGCAGTACAGGAGAGGGTGCTCTTGTCGCAGTGAGTAAGGGGGTATGGGGGTCTGAGACGATTCTGCCCCAGGCAGGGGCACTAAGGGAGAAGCAGGTGACTCAGCCTTTGGCTCAGCAGCCAGGCTGCAGGGCTGAATCTTATGGTGCAGTAAGAAAAAGGCAGGGCACATTCTTGGCCAAAGCGCCGCCTGCCCCACTGGAGACCCCCCGCCCTTACTGCACATCATGCTGGAGCTGTGACCGTGGTGCTGGAGGCAGGCCCTTGGGGATAAAGCAGGGCTCGGACAGAACAGCCATTGCCACAGGGGAGCCCAGGCCCACCTCTACCCCACGGACCATGCACAGCTCTGGCTGCTCCCTCACGAGTCCCTGGGCAACAGTGACCAACAATCCTCCCTGTCCAATGCTGCAGCACTCGGTGCTGCACAACCTCCAAGCAATGGCCACTCACCTGTCCCGGGGGGCTCGGCCCTGCTGAACAGCTCCCTCCAGGCAGAGTCCAGGAACGTGGAGCTGTACCTGCTGTCCACCGAGCCCAGGTACTTGGCTACGGGGTGGGAGCCTGCAGAGGAGAGATGGCGGGTGTTGCTAGAGCGCCCCCTGGGGGTTTCTTAGCTGGGCACTACAGTGCCTGCAGGAGGGGTTCTTCAGTGGGGTGCTTCTGGGGGCTAAGAGCAGCACCTCCTGCAGCCCCAGCGGTGCGGCTATTCTGCTTCTCTGAAAGCAACCTTCTGCATGGCCTGTGACAGGAACGTGATGGTCTTGCTGCCCTGTGGCTGCCACACCCCAGACACCCACCCCACCCTGAAAGGCCTTTACCCAGCCCAGACAGCTCCATGGCAACACAGAGGCTAGGCTGCCTCAGACCCCCTTCCCAGCTGCTGTGCTGACATCCACAGCAGGGCTGGCTTTGCTTGGCCTCTGAAGCACCCGCTACAGCCCAGTTGTGCTTTGCTCAGCAATCCCTCTGCGCAGCCCTGGGTGTCAGCATCAGATCCCGCAGCAGCCCTGCCCCTGCAGCTCAGCCACACTAACAGGGAGAGGCTAGAGCAAGGCCAGCTGTGCTCTGGCTGCAGGGGTACAAGCAGGACTCGCTCCAGCTGGCCAGGTGGGCAGGGTCACCCACCCAGCGGGACGATGAGGAACCGCATGTAGCTAAGCCAGTCTGGGGTCTTGTTTGCCAACTGCTTCACAAAGAACCGGAGGATGGCGCTGAGGTAACTCTGCCCCCCCACAGCCACCACCTTCACTGGCCGCGGCACCGAGGAGTTGCAGTTGCAGCTGAAACGAAAGGAGAATGAATGTGCTTATTGCACCCTCTGCCTGCAGCGTACGACACAAACACGCTCGACAGTGAGCAGTTCTGGGCTGGGACACAGGAGCTGTTTATACAGGGATCCTTCACCCTGTGCTGAGATGCAGCCACCTCCTGGGTGGGACACCTATTCCCTCGGCCAATGAGGAAGACAACGGAGGCCCCTCACCAGACACAGGGGCAGGCAGTACAGGCAATGAGGACTGAGATGTACTGAGTTGATGAGTGGCTGCTGTCTCTGGTGCTGCTGTGCCCAGCCGGTAATGACCCCGCCAAGGAGTGTGTAGTAAATCCCAGCAGAGCCCTCAGGTGCTTTGCCCAGAGCAGTGACACCAGCAACCCGCCAGCAAAATACAGCAGATGTTGCACCGAGAAAGGGCCCCTCTGAGCTGGTAGAGGCCGTGCAGTGCCTGGCGTTGCTGCTCTCTGCCACGTGGAGCATCCTGTCTCAGCTCTGGGACCCAATGCATGCATATCAAGCTGTGAAGGTGGCTCTTGGAGCAGCTTCTAATAGCTCCGCCCCCTGCCAGGCCCAGGGCACGTGCTCTCCCCCCCTCATTGCTAATGCCCAGCACGTCCACGGGCCTGGCGCCCTACAGCACATCACTATGCCTCTAGCTCAGCGGTTCCCAACTGCCGGGAAAAGCAGCATAGGAAACGGCTCACTTGGAGGCTTTCCCCACTGCTCCTATTGGCCAGAATCATGGCCAATGGAGCAGCAGAAAGCACAGAGCTAGGTAAGTGCCTCCCCATCCCCCAATGCCCTGCATCCCCATTGCCCTCATGCCACCTCTTCTCACTGAGATTCCCCCACTCCCACCTGGCACCATCCCTCCCAGACCCCCATCCTCCTCCTGTACCCTTACTCCCAGACCCCCCCATGCTGCTCCTGCATCTCCCCTCCTACCCAACCCCCCCCATCCTCAGCATGTTTCTGCACTCAACATCCTGGCCAGACCCTGCACCCCCACCTGCACCCATTTTGTCATCATGGGTGGCAGGTTGGTGGTCTGCACAAAGGTCTGCGTTGGGTGGAATGGGGTGTGGGCCAAAAAGTTTGAGAACCACCGCTCTAGCTGACCTTGGGCAGCTGCAGTTAAACAATGGCCACCACTAGAGGGCATCAGAGAACCACCGACTTCCTCGAGGCAGCTAATAGGGCCAAAGAAAGGAATTACCAAATTACTTTGGGACAGCCTGGTGCCAGGTGACAGGAAGATCCTGCCGTGCTGGTACAGTGACGCCTTCCTGGCTATGCCATCCTAGAGCCCCCGGCTCTTGTCCTCTTTCTGTATTTCACTAGCACGGCCCCTCTGTTCCCCTTTTCACCCACATGGCTCTGCTGGTGAAAGAACCTTCTCCGCTGCTGCCCCTCCCCATCTCCCCTGACGGTGCTTAGGGCACTGGCTCTTACCCCCCTCTGCCCTTTAACTATGCACAGCACTTTCAGAAGCTGTTCACAGGACAGATGCCAGCTAGCTGCTGCAACATCAGCGCTGAAATCCCCTTTATGGGGGACATGACAGCAGGGCAGGGGAGTGAATCTGTGGGAAGCTGTGACCTAGTGGGATGCAGTGGATTTGCTAACAGCCTGTGCCAGCAGGAACGGGACTCAGGGGGCACCTTCTAGTCCAGGGCTGAGCAAGATGTGTCCTGGGGGCCAGCTCCAGCCCGCCTAACACTTGGATCTGGCCTGCAGACTGCAGCTGGCTGCTTTCTATTTGTATCCTGTTGCCTGTGCCATCGAATTTCCAGGAGTTGGGTCAGGCAGCAGGATCCTATTTAAATGGCTTCTGGCTCCCAGTTGCAGTGCTCTCCGTGCAGGGACTGGAGCCATGAGCCTTCTAAATAGTTGCAGCAACCCTGGGAGGCTGCAAGGCAATGCGGTAGCAGTGGAGCCAGGAGCTGCGAGCCCTTTGCTATGTTTTTAATACAAATCCTCCAGCCCCCGACAACTCTGGAGGGAGGCTAGTCTCCAGCCCCGCCCTTCCCATCCCAGGCCCCACACTTTCCTGGTGTGGAGATGGCCCATGACCACATACCAAAATTTATTAAGGGACGCCCCTGTGAAAATTATTGCCCACCCCTTCTCTAGTCTTATGTCCAAATGAAAAGAGGGCAGTGATGTTCAACTCAGGTTGGCCTCTCCTGGGGAAAGGAGCCTGAGCCCACGGTATCCTTTCAGACAGACCTCCAGAGGGGGAGGGCTGGCAGTTGACATGGAGAGGGTGATCTGCTGAGGCAAACAATCAGCTTCCATTTCTTGCCTTTTATGATCTACCCAGCCAGGTCTGGTTTCAGCACCCTTCCTGCAGGCAGGCAGGCGACACAGACTTTCATTTATTTACTTAGAAGAGTCAAACCGGAACATTCCTGGAGGTTTCCTTGGGCACGCTGGAGAGGTACTTTGGGAGCTCACTCTACATCTGGTGAAGGGATGGGGTCAGCAAAGAACTTTCCTCCCACCTGTCTAAAGAGTATCTAAGTTGCAGGTGTTACTACGTCCTAATACAGCCGGCGCCTTTCCTGGGGTTTGGACTAAGGATGTTAAAATGCAGTTAACTGACTAATCAATAGGCACTTCTGCATTCCTCCTTTGAAATGTACAAGAGCCCCAGCAGGCTCTTGTACATTTCAAAGGAGGAATGCAGAACTCTGCCTACAGCCTGGGGCCAGCAGGAAGTCCCGCTCACTCTGGGCTGCATGCTGGTGCTTGCTTTGAAATGCACAAGAGTCCCCAGCAGGGGCTCTTGTGCATTTCAAAGCCATGGAGGCTGGGGTCAGCGAGGGACTCTCAGTCCCCCACTGACCCCGGGCTCCATGCTATGGGCTCCCCCGCCCCTCTGAATTCCGCAGAGGCAGCAGTTTCAAAGGGGCAACTGCTGCATGGCTGTGTGGTGGCTGCCCCTTTGAAACTGCCGCCTCCACACAATTCAGAGGGGGGCAGGGGAGCTCGGGGTCAGCTGAGCCCGGGCTCAGCTCAGGAGTCCCCAGCTGACCCTGGGTTCCATGTGGCACTTCCCTGGATTCCACGCGGCACTCCCAGGGTCAGCGAGCTCAACTGCAGCTGCCACTTTGAATCACGTGGAGGCGGCGGGGCTGCCCCTTTGAAATGCTGCCTCCACGCAATTCAAAGGGGCAGGAGGGGAGCCCAGGGTCAGCTGGGGAGTCCCCAGTTGACCCCAGGTTCTGTGGAAATGCTATGGGGAGCCCAGGATCAACTGGGAATCCCCAGCTGACCCCAGGCTCCAGGACTGCCCCTTTGAATCTCCACAGAGGCGGTATTTTAAAGGGGCAGCCCGCCACACAGCTGATCCCAGGATCAGCTGTGCAGCTGCCGCCTTGGGGTTTCAAAATGGCAGCATTTGAAATACCCCTTCCCTGCCCCACTTTGCTGCCTCTATTTCAGAGAGGCAGCAAGGGGGGGGAATTGACTAGTCGACATTACTATCTGATAAGCAAATGCTTATTGGATAGTCAACTAGTCTTTAACATCCTTAGTTTGGACTGGCAATTCTTTTACTGGCTCTCTTGTTGCCCATAGAATTTCCTAGAGAGACACAAGGCTGATGGGACATGACTTTTTAACAATCACATTTTGGCTTGGTTTCTTTAAGGGAAAATCTTTCTACATCTTAAATAATCCCCAAGCACCTGTCTCTGCCATGCAGGTGGAAGGAGATGGCTGTGTGGGACAGTCAGCCGCCTGCATTACAATCAGCTCACCTGAAAACCACCCCAGGGAACAGACAGCTTTTTAAAGTGCCACGATGGGCAGAAAGAGAGTCTAAGAATAGCCCAGCTGCATCGCCAGCCAGCTGCTGCTGAGTCAGGGCTGCAGAAGTCACGGAAGAGCCTGTGTACCTGCCCTGTTGGCAGCATCTGCAGAGCACCTCTAGCTGCAAGGAAGCAGCCCAGTGTTGGACCAGGCTAGGAACAGAGCCGCTGAGGACTGCAGAGGAGACCTAGGCAGCTCCACTTGTACGTGAAACAGGTTGGGGTGTGTCCCTCCGATACCACGATATTCAGAATCATGTGCAAGAGAATGATGGAAAGACACCAGCCTTCATGTTCCTGCACTACGAACTCTGTGGCAGCTGCCTTCACCCTGGCAGGCCCCTGAGGTGCTACACCCCACAGGATCAGTCATCTACTACTGGAATGCAGCCTTCTCTGGGGTGGAACACAGCAGCAATGACACAGAGATAGTTCATCTCGCAAGCAAATGCAGCCAGCTCCGGAGAGCTGGGGAAGTGAGTTATAGAGGGAACGCTTGCCCAGCAATGAAATGCCTCCGTTATTGGGCACAGGGGCTGTTTGTACAGGGATCTCTTGCTCAGGGCTGAGATGCAACCAGCTCTGGTGTGGAACACAGCAGGCATTTGACAGAGCACATAAAGTAAAGCAGCCAGGGAGGTTTTAAACAGGTGGAATATCATTACCATGCTGGACTCTGGACAGGACCCTGGGGACTAACAGGCAGGAACGTTACACTGTCAGGAGCCTTTGAATGAACACAAGTGGCCAGGATCTTGGTTTTATTTCCCATCTGAAAACAGAACCTCAAGTGGCCCAGGACTAGCATCACCTCCGGGCAAAAGTTCAGTCCTGGACCCGAACAAAGAGCTCCCCCTACTGGAACAGCCCTTCCACTTGCTTCACTACACTGCCAACTATCCCATAGTTACTGGGTCCAGGACTAGCCCAGAGGAGAGCACTCCCTACTGAATCCTACAGCCAGATCCATGTAGCACAGTGCCCCCTAGCAGCATGTTGGAGCATTCTCCAACAGAGGGGAGAGTGCCCTCTAATGGACCTCCAACAAACATCACAGAATCAGAGAATACTAGACTGGGAAGGGACCTCAAGAGGTCATCGAGTCTAGTCCCCTGCCCTCACAGCAGGAGCAAGCACTAGAATCTAGATCTAGACTCTAGATCATTCCTGATAGATGTTTAACCTGCTCCAGTGATGGAGATTCCACAACCTCCCTAGGCAATTTAATCCTGTGTTTAAGCACACTGATGGTTAGAAAATGTTTCTTAATGACCAACCTAAACCTCCCTTGTTGCAGTTTAAGCCCAATTGCTTATTGTCCTATCATCAGAGGCCAAGGAGAATAATTTTTCTCCCTTCTCCTTGTAACATCCTTTTAAATACTTGAAAATCCGCTATCATGTCCCGTCTCAGTCTTTTCTTTCCTAAACTAAACAAACCCAATTCATTCATTGTGAACCATTAGTAACTACTCTCTGAGAACAGTTATCCAGCCAGTTATATACCCACCTTATAGTAGCCCCATCTAGGTTGTATTTCCCTAGTTTATTGATAAGATCATGCGAGACCATGTTAAATGCCATACTAAAGTCTAGCTATACTATGTCCACTGCTTCTCCCTTATCCACAATATTAGTTATCCTATCAAAGAAAGCTACCAGATTAGTTTGATGATTTGTTCTTTACAAATCCATGCTGGCTGTTCCCTATCACCTTATTATCTTCCAGATGTTTGCAGATTAATGCCTTAATTACTTGCTCCATTATCTTCCCTGGCACAGAAGTTAAACTGTCAAGTCTGTAGTTTTCTGGGTTCTTCTTATTTCCCTTTTTATGGATGGGCACTATATTTGCCCTTTTCCAGTCTTCTGGAAACCCTTCCAACTTTCATGATCTTTCAAAGATAATAGCTAAAGGCTCAGATACCTCCTCTATCAGCTCCTTGAGTATTCTAGGATGCATTTCATCAGGTCCTGGTGACTTGAAGACATCTCACTTTTCTAAGTAATTTTTAACTTGCTCTTTTTTAAATTTTAACTTATAAACCTACCTCATTTCCACTAGCATTCGCTATGTTAGGCATCTCATCACCAACAAACTTCTTGGTGAAAACCAAAACAAAGAAGTCATTAAGCACCTAGGCCATTTCCAAGTTTCCTGTTACTCCCTCTTCACTTAGCAATGGGCCTACCCTGTCCTTGGTCTTCCTCTTGCTTCTAATATATTTGTAAAATGTCTTCTTGTTACCCTTTATGTCTCTAGCTAGATTTAGCTCGTTTTGTGTCTTTGCCTTTCTAATCGTGCCCCTGCATACCTGTGCTGTTTGCTTATATTCATCCTTTGTAATTTGACCTAGTTTCCACTTTTTATACGACTCCTTTTTGATTTTTAGATAATGTAAGATCTCCTGGTTGATCCAAGGTGGTCTCCTGCTGTACTTTCTATTTTTCATACGCAGTGGAACAGTATGCTCCTGGTCCCTTTGAAAAACTGCCAACTCTCTTCAGTTGTTTTTCCTCAGTCTTGCTTCCCATGGGACCTTACCTACCAGCTCTCTGAGTTTACTAAAATCTGCCCTCCTGAAATCCATTGTCTCTATTTTGCTGTTCTCCTTCTACCATTCCTTAGAATCATGAACTCTATGATTTCATGATCGTTTTCACCCAAGCTGCCTTCCACTTTCAAATTTTCAACCAGTTCCTCCCTATTTGTTAAAATCAAATCAAGCACAGCTTCCCCCCAGTAGCTTTGTCAACCTTCTGAAATAAAAAATTGTCTCCAATACAATTTTAAAAATAGTAAATTTCATGATTTCAGATATTTAAATCTGAAATTTCAGTGTTGTAGGGAAACTGACCCTAAAGAGAGTTTGGGGGGCTTGCAAGGGAGGTGTCAAAACTCGCAAGGTTATTGTAGGGGGGTTGCGGTACTGCCACATTTACTGTTGTGCTGCTGCTGTTGGCAGCAGCTGCCTTCAGAGCTGGGTAGCAGGAGAGCAGCTGCTGCTGGCTGGTAAACCAGGTCTGAAGGCAGAGCTACAGCCAGCAGCAGCCAAAAAGGTTGGCCTGAGGTAGTATTGCTACCTGTACTTCTGCCTTACTGCTGGTGGGATGCTGCCGTCAGAGCTGGGTGTCTGGCCAGCAGCCTCCGCACTCTAGCCACCCAGCTCCAAAGGCAGCTCAGAAGTAAGGATTGTAATATAGCGACCCCTCCCACAATAACCTTTTGACACCTGCCCCCCACACAACCACCTTGTGGGTCAGAAGCCCCAGTTTGAGAAATCTGTGTTGGATCAGATAAAAGCACACAAAAGGACAGATTTCACAGTCCATGAGGCATTTTTCACAGCCATGAATTTGGTGGGCCCTTACTCCTGCCACTCCTTAGTTTTGGCTTGAGGCCTCCTCTTCCAAGCTGGGCTAGAGCCAGAGCCAGAGCCAGAACCTGGTCCCACCCTGCAGTGGTGGGCAATAATTTTTAAAAGGGGGCCACACCAGAAGGGGCAGGGCATCGGGTGGAAGGGGTCGGGCCAGGAGACTGCTTGTGCTTCCCACCACCCTGATTGGCCTGGGGTGGGAGAGCGGGAGAAGTCTTTCCTCTCACTCCCCCTCCCCATCCCCTAGAGAGAAACACCAGCTGTTTTAAAACAGCAGGTGGTTCCCTTTAGGGGCCTAGCGGGAGGAGACCTCATGTGCTCTCCCTGCCCCCAGGTCAATTAGGATCTAGCCTGCAGCTGCCCTACTGATCTCCCACACCCAGGCCCATCAGGGCCTGGGAGCAGGGGAACACGCAGTCTCCTCGCCCCTGCAAGAGTGTGCAGTGGTTAGAGAGACATGCTGGCTGTTTTAAAACAGCTGGAGTGTCTCTCTAGCTGCTGCACACCCCTGGCAGGGCGGGGATAGGACGCGAGAGGCTTCACGTGCTCCCTGCTCCCAAGCCCTGATTGGTCTGGGGGCGGGAAGCGTGCAAAGCTCTCTCCCGTGCTGCCGAAGAAGCGTGGCAGCTAGAGATAAACACTGGCTATTTTAAAACAGCCAGTATGTCTCTCTAGCCACCGCACGCTCTTGCAAGGAAACTTTGCACATTCCCCTGCTCCCAGGCCCCGATTGGCCTGGGGGTTGGAGAGCAGCAGTGCAGCCATGGGCTGGATCCACTGGCTTGGTGGGCCAGGTCCAGCCCGTGGAGAGCCCTTTGCCCACCCCTGTGATAGAGCAATCTACCATTCCCATACCAACGGGACCCATCTATGCCTGACACAGGGAATGGAAGGCCACCACCCTTTACTCACTATCTCTGGATCCTGGTGAGGACCGCAGACAGGACAGCCTGCACTTCGACGGTGGAGCACGTGCACACGACGGCTTTCTTCTGGTCCCGAAGCTGATCAGCCACATACTGGCAAGGAGAGGAGGAAAGCTGAGCACTGCGTGCCCGTGCGTATGGGAGGGAAGAGATCTTTTACAACACCTGCCAGACACCTTCTCTGTGCTTAGCAACCAGGGTCCCTGGGGAGCGATGAGTAAGCGTGTGCTTCCCTGTGTCGGGTGGCTCCTCCTGCCGAGGGTCGGCAGGCTGCCCAGGGCACAAGCAGAACAGGTGGCAATGGCCGTGGTGTGTTCATTCCAGGCTGCCAAAGGCCGAGAGCACAGTGGCTGCCTAGTGAGTGGGAAAGGGCAGCTGCGGGGCAGCAGAGGCTGGTTTGTGGGGAGCTTGGCAACCTCAGGTATGAGATCAAGACAAGTCAAGTGTCAAATGACAGCACTCGAGACTCCCCTTCCTGGTTCTCAGAGACCTGTGTCTGCAATGTCCGCGCAATGGGCGCCACGGAGGGGCAGAGGGACCCGCTGGGGCAGGGGAGAGGAGTCAAGACTCCATAGCCCTGGTCTCTCCACTGAGAGCAAGCGAGAGCGGGCCGGTCAGCAGCAGTTCAGAGAGTGCTGTGCACGCTGTGTGGGGCGGGAGGACTTGGCCGTGGGAGGTGCTTGGCAGTGCAGTGAGAAGGGCTGGGGCGGGGGACACAGAGACCAGGGCCATCAGATCACACGCTTGCCCTGCTCCAGCCCAGGACAGATCAGCATCCACCAGAGCTTCCAGGCAGCGCCTTGCCCTCTGCCACTGCTCAGACTGAAGCCCCTTCCTGCAGGCTCTCCTGCCCTGGACAGCTCCCCGCAGAGCCTGCTCTTGGCAACAACCAACGGCCCCTCTGTGGAGCAGCCAGTTCTGCTCCCAGCTCAGCAGGGCTCCGAGGGCCTGGGTGACCCGAGCTGTTGCTCAGTCTGCACTGGACAAGGCAGGCACTGTGAGGGCCACAGAGCCCACAGACTGGCAAGACCGCCGCCCCCCACCCCACCCAGGGCAGGGCTGAGGCACAGCAGCACAGGCCAGGGAAACAGAGGAGCCTCATCTCTGTGGGTCACTGCCAGTCCTGCCCAGCAGCACCTGCAGGGCCTCACCCCAGAGCCACCCTCCCTACCTGGCCTTGCCAGTCGACTGCATTCACCAGGACGATGTGCTCTGGCAGGGCCGTGTCTGACACCAGGATCTGGTTCAGCTGGTCATAGACGATCTTGCGAGGAATCTGTGAGGGGAGGGAGAGTGAAGGTAGGGCTAAGCCTGGGCAGGCACAGGCTCCGCATGCTGGGCTGGGCCTGCACGCTCACCAGGGGCTAGCTCCTCTGGTAGCATGCTAGCCACTCACCTGGTGAACTGCTTCTCCAGTGGTACTGTCACCAGGAGCTGGTCCCCTGCCTTTCCCTCAGCTCTGCGTCTACAGCCACTTGCTGCTGACCCCACCCTCCGCCCCCCACCCCCGGCAAGGTCTGCGCTGGCTGGGAGGGGAGGGAAGGCGGCGCAGGAGGTAGATCTATTATCATTGAACTAAAATGTGACCAAGGCTTGGGAGCCAGCTCTGCAATACACCGTGCCTTGGGATCTGTCCAGTGCCAGCGGGCCAGGCACAATGGTACAGATAATCTGGAACAGGGGTTCTCAGCTGCTTTCTTTCTGAGTCCCCCACATGCTGTAAAAACTCCATGGCCTGCCCCATGCTGGCATTAGGGGCAAGCAGGGCAATTGTCTGGGGCCCCAGCAAAGCTACATTGCTCAGGCATCGGCTTCAGCCCCATAAGGCTTTCTGCCCTCCGCCCCCATGAGTCTAATGCTGGCCCTGCTTGGAGGACCCCAAAACTTGCTTGTAGCCCCAGACCCCTGGCTGAGAACCACTAGTCTGGAAGATGGAAAGCTACAGCACAAAGCGCCCCTTAAAGCTGCACTGGAGCTAGCACTGTTGAAGGGAGAGTGCCTTATACTGAGCCCTCCCAGCATTGCACCCCCTAATGATGTACTGAGGTATGAGAAAGAGCCCCACCCCCTGCAGCACTGTGCCCCCTAGCGCTGCACAGAGGTATGGGAGCACGCCCCATCCCCT
>JANRFK010004440.1:17668442-17682495 GCA_030068395.1 Apalone spinifera | reverse complement strand
AGAGCGCACCCATCCCCTGCAGCACTGCGCCCCCTAGCGCTGCACAGAGGTATGAGAGCACGCCCCACCCCCTACAGCACTGTGCCCCCTAGTTCTGCACAGAGGTATGGGAGCGTGCCCCATCACCTGCAGCACTGCGCCCCCTAGTGCTGCTCAGAGGTATGAGAGTGCGCCCCATCCCCTGCAGCACTGCGCCCCCTGGTGCCAGTCCTTCAGTACAGTTAGAGAAGCTCCCCATTAATGTTGTTTATTGCAACCCCTGGTTTCCTGCAGGGCTCTCAGGCAACCAAGTGTGTTTGGTTAGATCTGAGACCAGCTCTGGGTGCTGGCTGGCATCTCCCCCCACAAAGCACTGCCTGGGGCTGCAGTCACATCACCTGCGTGCTATGGCCCAGGTCCGGGGACCTCTCGCTGTCCGAGCTGTTGGTGCGTTCGCTCAGGGGCTTGGACAGCTGTCTCTCCTTCAGTGGGGTGCTTCTCTTCTGCCGGGGCGTGTGCACTGCCCCTTCCATTTTGCTGCAGCAGACAGAGGACAGCATTGTTAGCCTCATTCCCTAGCATAGCACAGCATTTTTTATACCCCCACACACCAGTGTCTCTGATTGCAGATACACACAGGCCCCATTTGGGTCTGAGCCACACACTGGGGCTCCTGTGAGTGTTTGCACCAGGCCAATGCTTGTCAGCTGGCAAGGGGACAGGGCGGCATGGACATGTGACTGGCACATCGTCCAGTGTGGGAGCTCGGCAACACTGCTGGGTACAAACAGGACTGAATGGGCTGATCAGCCAGCACATGGCAGACACAGGGAGAGCCCACGTAGTCTGCAGCCAGCCCAGGCCCCCAGGGCGGGCTGTGTCAAGGCGGGGTCCTAGCCAGGAAGGTGCCCACCCTTCACCAAGCTTCAGAGAGCTAGCCACCGAGATCTGGATTCCTCTGGCAATCCCAGAGCAGCAGAAGGGACTGTGCTAGGTGCTGGGGCTTTATCCCCACAGGAATGCAGAGCCTGCTTAGAGCTGGCAGGTTTGGCATCTCTCCTGGAGCACGGAGACCCTGGAGGCTGCATGAGCTTACAAACCAGATGACAAAGCAACATGAGGGTGGACCCACAACATGGCCAGTTTATAGCACAAAGCTCCATGCTTCAGCCCACAGCTCCTTCCCTCAGTAGGGCAAGACAGGCAGGCGCTCGCTCCAGCCCCGGGCCTCAAGGAGACGTGGCTGGCACGTGCTCGCTCTGGCCTACACTCCCCCCTACAGAGCTGGGGACAGAACCCAGGAGTCTGTGCTCCCAGCCTTGCTGCTCTGACCCATTAAACCTCACCAGCATGGCAGACAGCCTGGTCAGGCTCCTGGGCAAGGTTGGGAAGGCGTAGGGCCTCAGTGGGGGGGGGGGTGGAGTTGGGGCTAAAAAACCCCTTAGTGCTGTCCAGAGGGTAACAGGCAATGCTCCGGCAGCGATTTAAAGGGCCCAGGCTCCGGCCTGCAGTGAGGAGCTCCGCATCATGTTGTATCGGTGGGTCCCAGCAGTTGCCCTCTTTGCCCTGTCAACAGTCCTGGACCCCACTCCCCTCTTAGAGCTGGGGCAGAGCTGGGGCAGAACATGAGAGTCCAGAGCACAAGTTCCCTGCTTTAACCACTAGACCACACCACTACATTGCTAAGGACTATTTGACCGTTCCCTTTGAATGGACTCAGGCCAATAGACTGTGCCACTACCCTGAAAGGTGACCTTGGCTCAGACAGCCCCATCTTACTGCATTGCCTGCAGCTCGTGTACTGGGGGCCCAGCTCTTCTGTCATGGACTAGAACATGGTTTTAGTCCTTGCTCCGAGACTCAGCTCCCACCAGCACGGTGCAGGGTTCCGACGGGAACAGAAAGGGCGGAGGCAACATTTTAACACACCAGGGACATGAATACAATCGTTGACGCAGTGCAGCTCCAGGAAGGCCCCACTGCCTTGGCAGCAGGAAAGGCCCAGTGCCCACTAGAATGGGGGAGTGGCCGAACACTATGCAATCACGGCTCAACCCGGTTGTGGTTGTCCACGGTTCATCTAGTGCTGGAGGCTCAGAGTCTCACGGCAGCACCACCCTCCCTGGCTGGGGATGGAACGGGCAGACCAGAAACCCCTGGCTGGGGGGGAAGAGCCTAATGCTGGATACTGATAGTGAAAAGCCAGAGTCCTCTGAGCGCCAAACACTTGATACAGGGAAACTGAGACGACTTAGCAAGAACCACTCATTCCTGGGCAGAGCCAGAGACACATCCGGGAACCTGCAACATCCCCTTTCTCTCTGGGACAGTGTCCGGCAGCTCAGGCGCAACACACAACGTTGCTCAGGATGGGGAAGTGGGGGGCTGTTTCAAACCTCGGCAGGGAATCTCGGCAGGGCTGTTTCAAACCTCCCCAGTTCAGGGTCAGTTCACGAGAGAGCACAAGGCGGGGTTGCCTGTTGGGGGGCAAACCCCACTGATCCTGGTGATCCTGGCTCAGTATGCAGCCTCAGGGAGCGGTAACAAGCAAGGGACGCATGCCCCTGGGGCTGGAGTGACCGCTCGAGTAAAGCCCGCAGAAGCCTGTGCTGAGGGAGAATTCAGCAAATCAGTTGTACAAGAGAAATGAGTTGCACCAGCTGCGAGCCTTCCTCCTAGGTGACAGGTAGAATCTGAACCCCAACCAGCCAGAGAGCTAGGGAAAGGTGCCTGCCTGGGAATGGACAAGGAGGTGGAACCTGTCTATTAAGAGCTCCATCACGACAAGCCACGGAAGGGGAGCACCTATCAGCCTTGTTAGGAGCCAACTCACTGCAGGGGAAAGGGAAATGTCCTATTCTCTGCCCCTGAGCCAGCCACGCCCCCTGCCCAGGCTGGGCTGGAGCCAATGCCCCCTAGAGGCAGTCAGTCCCCTGCTGCTTGGCACCTTGCTCCCCACTGCCTCCCATCTGATTTCCAAGCTGGAGCTTACCTGGGTGAGGCCATGCTTGGAAGCTCCCCCTTGCTGCTCTTCATGGGCGTCTTTACTTTTTCGGGGATAACTAATGTGGTGCTGGAGTCTCCCAGCGTGTCCTGCTCGCTTGCTTCCTGCGAACACGGGGGAGGAAAAGGAGGCTCCAGAGTGCTTTTTGGTGATCAACAGCCCTACGGGGTGGCAATTCGCAGCCCAAAGCCACAGACTACGTTGCTCCAAGAGGCCACTGACTGTAGGTGCCAACTTGAGACAAGCTGGGCTCCACTGTCGGAGGAGCTGTGCCCCCCACTTCCCCATCCTGAGCTCAGCCTTTCCTGTGCTCTACACATTTGACAATGCTGCTTCCTGGAGCCAACAGGCATCAGCGCAGGGCACATGAGACACTGAAGCTCCCCAGAAAGGGTCAGGCCTCTATGTGTCACGCCCCTCTTGCCCCAGCTTCTAACCCAGGTGAAGTGCTGCAGGGAGAGCAGGCTCCAACACAGCCAGGGCACATTACCAGGGTGTCTGCTTCGCTGAGGCTCTCGTCCAGATTTTTACTCCGCGATGGTCTCAACTTGTCCCCGATGGCAGAATCCATCTGAGAAAAACAGTCCAGGACAGGAAGGTTGGATGTTTACATGTCTGGGGCAGCTAATGGACCTCTGGGCTTGCTCCCTCTCCAAGCCACTGGCCCAGCCGAGATACAGGAAATGCCCCCCAGCTCATTCGCTAGAGTCCTGCCCTCTCCTCCCCCGGCTGAGTGATCCACGGAGACAATGAAGCTCTTTTGGCAGGGCATGAAGAGCCAGGCCCATTCCAGGCATCCCTTGGCCACACTGCCACTGTGCTGGGCAAGCATGTCTCACTGCATCCTTGGGCCTCACTGTCCGTCCGCCAGCTCCTGGCTGACACTGGACTGGCAACTCTCAGTGTTCGTACAGCACCTAGCGCATTGAGGTGCTGGGCCAGGAGGGGGGATCCTGTGTGCTGGCAAATACAGATACTCACATGCTGATAAGCAGCAGGTTGGCCTTTTGCAAACACCAGTGTTAGAAAATTCAGTGTGTATGTGCCAGGCAGGCCCTAGGGGGCAAACTCTATCTAGGACTGGCAAGTAACGTGGTGCTAAAGGGGAGACCTCAACGCCCTTCTGTGCCCTAGAACTACCTGGACTGAGGGAGGGGTGGGAGCACTGGCCAGATTAGGTGCTGGTGAAGATTTTCGGGACTATGAGGCACGGGTAGCTGTTCCTTGCACTGACAGGCCACACTGCTCAGCCTCTGTCATGGAGCCAGCACCCAAGGCCCAGGGGAAAGCAGCAATGCTCTGGAAGGAGTTGTGACCTGCCCCCACCTGGCACTCCACAGCCACCATGGACCCTGTGACTGTATTCGCATGTGTTGGAGGTCAAGGCCTGCGTCCGTGTGACGTGAATCACTACATGGGCACCCAGTGGTGGATTTACCATTGGGCCAACTGTTGCATGGCACCGGTCCCACGTCAGAAGGGGCCCGTATCTCCCTCTGCCTCCCCACTCACAGAACATGATGGGATGAGAGTTGAGAGTCCAAGGTGCCCTGGGAGACATAATTCCTTGGCCAGCTCCCTGCCTAGAGAGCTGGCCCTAGAACAGGGAAGGAACATTTCCCAGCTTCCTTTGGCAGCTAGCAACAGGAAAGGGAGGGGATTTGCACAGCACTTGCAGTGAATGGCTGCTAGGAGGGGGTGGCACTGTGAATGGGAAACATGCAGAGGGAGTAGAAGGTTTGGCCCACATCCAACCCTCAGAAACCTTCCCAGACTGGATATGGGGTACTGGTGGCCTTGGTTCGCTGCCCTCAAAGAAGGAATTGGGTGAACTGAGTGCACTCAATGCACCCCTGTCTGAAGCCTAGCAAGGGAGGTACTAGGTGAACTAGGGATGTGAATGGTTAACTGGTAAGCATCACCCTTACCAGCTGATGCTTGCTGGTTACGGTTAACCAGCGGGAGCTGCAGATGATGGGCATCTCAGGTACTGAAAGCCATGGCCTAAAGGAGGGAAGCACTGAACTGCAGAGTCTGCAGCTGTCTAGGGCCAGCGCTGAGGATTTAGAGGCCCAAGTGCTGCCACTGCAAGGTTCAAGCCTGTTCAACCTTGGAATTGCCACCGTCCCATGGCTAGCAGCTGCAGCTGTCTAAGGCTGGCTTCTGGCAACTGGCCTCATGGCTATAGTCAGAGAAGCTGCAGGTGGCTCTGTGGCTACTGAGCCATTAAGCTAAGAGCAGATAAAGAAACTGGAATGAACCCCAAGGAACAGTGGCCACCAGTAGGAACGGAATGTCAAGGGGAGCAGGGAAAGAGGAAGCAAGTCAGGCTTACAGGGGGAGAAAAGCCTCAGTTGGCTGAGGAGCAAAGGCAGAAGAGAAACCAGTATGGGGAGAGGCGATGATGACGGGGTGTAGATGAGAGCGGAGGGAGAAAGACAGGTGCCTTCAAGTTTCCAGGGGCTGTGCGCTCACTCTGGGGAAATGTATTTGCAAGTGGCTTGTTCTAATGGCAGGCTAGGGAGCTGGAGGAGGGAGCTGTCAGAACTGATCAGGTAGCTGTCAGCTGTGGAACTGTATTGAGCTGAGACCCAGGCCACATACAGTGGCTGGTGAAATAGGGGGTCCTGGAAACATGGCTATAGAATGTCTGGGTGAGGAAGGAGATAAATCTGTGGGGAGCTTCCCCTGATCACTATGAAATTCCTGCTCATTGAGGACACAGGTAAACTCACATGGGCACAGGGCTCATTGAGAACAACTGGGGGCTAAGGAAGCTGTGTGTGGCAGCACGTACAGGGGTGTGTGATCAAAATGAAAAATGCTTCAGATTTAGTACTGGATATACCATAGCACTGCCACGCCAGGCCCACACTCAGCAGGGGCTGCCGCTGACTACATAGGGGCCCACAAAATGTTAACCCAGCCCTTGGGCACACTCATGTGGGCCTATGTCCAGCACCCCCACTGGAATACAGGACCCACTCCCTCCCTCTGCGATTACTCACCGGGCTGGTGGCATCTTTGTTCAGGCTCCCCTTGCTGTTAAGGCTTCCAATTTCAGTCTGGGAGCTGGACTGAGACATTCCCTCGAAGAAAGGCCTGGCAGGGAGAGACGCAGTGGGTCAGGGACCAAAGTGCTGCTGAAGACCCTGGCCTGGGAAAGAAGGAGCAAGCTGCTCCAGATCATCCCGAGGGGAACGAGACCCTGAGTTCTCAGAGGGATTCAAGCCTCAGTGATGGCTGGAGCATTCAGAGCCTGCAAAAATCCTGGGCTTGTTGCAGTGCGTGTGGGCCAGCCTGTATGTCAGTAGCTTTGGCTGCTATTTAAAGCCATTTCCTCTCATGGTTTGCACTGCTCTCCAAGAGACCCTCCTAACTGGCCCAGGACAGCCCAGCAATGGGCACTAGCACAGGGCTCCCTGTCCTGGCTTCCATATTCTCTGACACCATTGCAGCTACAGAGCATCAAACACGCCAGCGCGGCGGGGACCAAGAGGCTCACCTGTCCCTGCAGCCCAGCTCCACAAAGGGCTCTCTGCTGGGACCACTCCCACCCCTGAAACGCTGCAGTGCGTCGGGCCTTCTCCTAGCACCGCACAGGGAAGGCTGGGGACTAGGCAGACACACAGCAGGCCTCATTTGGGTAAGAAAGCTAAGCTGGCCTCAGATGGAACTGAACCCACTCTAGCCGGTCTGGTGCCAAAGGCCCTGGGAACACTGCAGCTCAAGTCGACGGAACAGGGTTAATTCAGGCAGATCAGAGAGTGCCCGTGTGGGTATTTGCACTGATCTCCCTTACACCACGCACACGAGTGCGCTGATCAGCCTTGCTCTCGTACCAGAGGAGCCTATCCCAGGCCCCACAGCTGCAGCACCTCAACGAAGGCTGGTTTCAGCCTGCAAGAGTTCAGTCAACACAGAGGCCTGGTCTGGGCTAAGCCTGGCTTCTCTCTGTTCGACTTGCATCGGATCATATATCGGGTGTGCGAACCTCTCACACCAGTGTGAGTCGGCACACACAAGCTGCAGCGATTTCGCTCATCCCAGGGCAACGTCTATACACAAGCCCCTAGGAAGGGTTACAGCTAAACTGGAACGATGCTTTCTTTTACTTCCAGGTGGCCTTATGCCCAGGCTTCAACTCACACCTTCACCTGCATTCGTCTCTGTGAGAAACCAGCTACACAAGCCGTCAGTCCCACATCCTTCCTCCTTTTCGAAGGGAGAACCAAGCTACACAGGGGAGAAGGGTGCAATTGCCACAGCCCTTGGGCAGCAAGACTGGGGCAGGACAGAGCCAGGAGTCCCAGCACACTGTAGTCACTGAACCCCTGTGGCCAAAAGCTTCTGTGCTTCCGGTCTGACATTTGAACCCCCCCACCAGGCCTTGACCCCAGCAGGTCCATGCCAAACTCTGGCTTGTGGCAACCCTAGGGAGTGGCATGGTGTCAGGGGCACAGTTAGGACAAATCAGAACCAGCCTGGCTTTTCAGAGAGCCATGCAGACCTTCTCCGGGACTGCAGTGCAGTGACATCCCTGCCAGGCCTGGGAGCAGAGCAGGGCCCTAAGGGCTGGAGGGAGAGAGGGAGAGGAGAGCTCGGCAGCACAGGGACAGCAAGCACCAGAGTCTGGGGATGCAAGATCACTGGCTCCACTTGGAGGGGGGAGAGGGACAGAACCCAGCCCCTGGGGAAGGAGGATGTGATTTGTAATGGCCAGGGCTGGACTTGCTCTGGGAAGGGGGTGGAGGGGAGGATCAGATTGCTGTCAATGTGATTAAGCACACATGAACCTGGCCTTGGTTGTGACTCACACAGGACTATGGCCTGTGATATAAGGAGCTGCTGATCAACCTGTCAGCAATAGCACCTCACAGCCCCTTTGGCAGTGCTGGAGAAGGGTCCTGGCATGCCCTGCATGGAACTGCACTGCCCACAGACCGCCTTGTGAGTAAGGCACAGGGTGGGGACACAGGGCTCCTGGGTTCTCTGCCCAACTGAGGGAAGTGGTTGGGACTTAGCGGGTTAGACAGGGTGGAGCTGGCAATGAAGATGCCCAAGTTCTATTCCCCCCTCTAGGTGGGAGGGGAGTCTAGTGGGTAGAGCAGAGTGCTGGGACCCAGGGCTCCTGGGCTCTGTTCCCAGGTCTGGGAGGAGAGGTGCATCTAATGGTCAGAGCAAAGGAATGAAACCCTTGCTGGAGTCTGTGAAGGCAGGTGGCAGGAATACTGCATACGCCAGATGCTCTGCTCAGGCCGACTCTGAGAGCCCATGGGCTCAGAGGACAGGTGTGGTATGGGGTTCTGACTGGGGTGTCGGGGGTACTGTCAGGAAAGTGGTCTGCAGCAGTGGAAGCTGGCAAGCATGAGCAACACAGAGTGAGAATACCCCAGCTGGATAGATCCCTCCTTTTATCCAGGCATCTCCAAGGGCTGCACAAACCCTAATTAATCCTCAATTCCCAGAGCATGATATGTGATGCCACTTTAGCTGAGGAGCATCAGTGTGTGATGGCACAGTCGGGGTTCCCCCAACACTGCACCCCTGTAGCAGCAAGAACAGATTCCGCCAGCCGGTAGAATAGAGGGGGTTTATTGCTTCTCCAGGATACTGCACAGCACAGACATGATGTATCTACAGAAGTCTGGGCCAGGATGCCTCAGACTCCTTGAAATGGGGTCCCTGAGCCCCTAGATTCCAGCCCCCTCCTTAGACTGGTTCCTTCATGATTCCAGCCCAAGACTGCCCCTTCCCCTGAACACTCACTTCCCTAGTTCCCTCGCTGCCCCAACTCGTCTGACTGGTTGGGTCTTTGTCTACCTGACTTAGGCAGCCCACCTGCGGGGCAGAGCTCACAGGCAGAGGCCAGTAAGGGTCATTCACAGCCCACAGCCCAAGCACAGCAACCAGCAAGGTACTGACACTACATCACAACATGTGGATGAGTCAGTGGGCATCACACATCACAGCGCAGGGGGACCCTGGGACACAGAGCAGACAGCACCCCCACTGCACCACACAGTGCTCTTGTTCCAGCTGAGCTGGAGGCAGTAACAGAGATCCCTGGTTTCAGCCCACTTGGATAGTTTCCATGGCAGAAGAGGGGAGTGGCTGAAAGTGCAGATGAGATGCAGGGCCCTTTTCCCTTTTGTGCTCTTAGCCAACCTGCACCCTTATGTCACTGATCCACTGGCTGCTGTGCTCTCCCTCAGAGTTAGCTGCATTTCAGTGCTGCTGGCTCCAAAAGCACTGTGGAGACTTGCACGGTCTCTCATGTAGGGATGTAATAGTGTAGTCAATTCACCAATAAGCAAAAGCATATAGGGTTAATACTACGGACTACACACATTTCCCTCCCCTCCACCCACCAATACATTTTTTAGCAGGCTAGCCAGCAGCTCAGCTCAGTCCTGGCTTGCACCAGGTCCAGGACTTACCTTCGCTGCGGTTCTACATTTAAAGTGTATTAGGAGCCGGACAGGCAGGCAGCCCAGCTCAGTTCAGCAGCTCAGGGCGACAGGCAGCTGTTCCAAGAGAGGAGCTGTTTTTTAAACTGGCTCCTCTCGCGAACCAGCTCTTCCCTGGCACTCCATGCTGCTGCCTCTGACACAGAGGCAGCAGCACAGAATGGCAGGAGGCACCTCGGAAGTGGGGCTGGAGTGCAATGGCTGCCTGCCTCACCCTCGGGACTATAGAATAGTCAATTAGCCCGTAAGAATTCATGAGGTTAATTGACTATTCAATTAACCGATATTTAACATCCCTATTCTCATGGAGACTTAATCATTTTCAAGCACCTCCGGGACACCTTATGTTCCTTTCCCCTTATCTCATGGGTGGATTGTGAGCTCTGCAGGGCAGGGAGCACGTCTGTGTTACAGGGTCATACAGCACCCAGCACAATGGACCTGGGCCCAGGGAGCCACCACAGGGTAAATAAGAGAGTTTCACAGACAGTCACAGAGCACTGCAGATACTTGCTGCGTCAGTGTCCTATGGGGAGAGACTCCAGAGCCTGACTCCTAGTCCTCCAGCTCACACCGTTACAGGAGTGCTTGGATGCTCCAGCCAAGATCAGGGCCTCACTGTGCCAGGTGCTGCACAAAACACGTGGCAAGAGACTTGCCATGGCCCTGATGAGCTCTCAGTCTAAATAGACAAGACAGAGAGAAGCTGGGAGGGGAAACTGAGGCACCGAGAAGAGAAGCGACTTGCCCAAGTTCACTCAGCAAGGCAGTGGCAGAGCTGGAAATAGCTGCCGCATCCCATGGGTCCCACCAGCCCATGCTTGCTCCTGGTTGCGGCCATCGCTCACCATCCTGCCTCACCCCCAGCACTCACTTGAGCTTGGGCTTGGGCGTGCTGAGGATGCTCTCTGTCTCCTCCATCTCTGGGCCGCTGTCGCTGGGGTTGTACATCTCCAGGCTGTCATACAGCTCGTCCAGGTCCTCCTCCACCTCTCGGATCTGCTCCCTGGAGACATGCTCCAGACCAAAGCCAACCTGTGGGCAGGAGACTCCAGACTAGACCAGGGGCGAGGCAATTCAGAGCAGAGACCATGGTTTTTGTGGAAGCCCAGGGGAATGAGCACTGGAAGAGGCCTCACGGTCCCCCTCATGCTACTCTCCTTCCCCAGCCAATGGCACCTCAAAGGTCTAACACACGCTGCCAATCAGCTGTCAGTCTGACATCTCCCAGAGACCATGGAGAGTCACCCCCAGAGCAATGGCCTGGCCAGGGCTAGCTCCCACGTCAGAGAGCGGCTGTCACCAGAGGGTCAGAGAAAGTTACAAGAAACACCCCCGGAGGCAGAGGAGGGATTACACCGCCTCTCACAGGCATGTGTAACTTCCAGCCACACCTGGCTGCTTTGGCCCACGAAGCAGGAGGGACCCCTGCTTAGTCTCATTTGCCTCCTCATCTTCTGGTCGTTAGAAGGGGTGCAGGGGAGTAGGGTCTAGAGGTCAGAACTGGGGGCTGGAATTCAGAACTCCTGGGTTCTATCCTCAACTCTCAGACAAATGGAGTCCAGTGGCTGGAGCCGGAGGGAACTGGCAACAGAGGTCGGACTGGTGAGTCTCATTCCCTGCTCTAGAAGAACAATGGGGTAGGGAGAGGTGGGTTTTATTCCCAGCGCCAAGAGGGAGGTGTTCCTCTGATTAGAGCAGGGGATTGAGAACCTGGCACAGAGTGACATGATTTGCCAAAGTCCATAAACGACTTAGTGACAGGGCTAGGACAAAACCCAGAAGTCCTGGCTCCCAGCCCATCTCTGCTCTAACCACTAGATCCTACTCCCCTCCCTTCCAACAACTGAAATGAGCTGAGCCCATGAAAGACCTGAGGTCTGGCCATGCAGAGTCAGTCACTGGAGGAGGGAGGAACAGTGATGAGGGATGGCTTTACACCTGCTCTGGATCACAGCCCCTCTAGCACACCAGCTACCAAGAGACCATTGAAAGAGCAAAGGCCTTTGCAACAAGACAACAAAGGGCAGCACCTACCTCGTCGGATACCTTGAACCTCTTCAGTAACGCCACAAACTTCTGCTTTATATTTGGCTGCTGTGAAGAAACGGGACCATTGACTCGTTACAAGGAAGTGAATAGGAATCAGGGGCCCCAGGGGCAGGGCACCGGCCTTCGCTGTGTGTGGGACTGAGGGGCCAATGGAGGGAGACTCTCATATTGCCCCAGAGATCGTGCCAGTGACTGTTCAAAGTCCACTAGAGTTTCCAAACCTGCTGCAGGGCTGCAAGCACAGAGTCCCTGAGCCCCAGGCACGGGGGTTAGCACCAAACCAGAGGAGAGTGCTCCTCCTCCTGAATCACCCACACCTCTGGCTTGTGCGCCAAAAGTCTCCCCTCCAAACACTAGCCCAGAGCAAGCCTGCTTATCTTGCAAAACAGCCATGCTCACTGCTGGAGATGGTGAGGCTGAAGCCACGCAGCACCTCTACACGCTGTTCATCGCAGACAGGCTAGCAGGGAAAGGTGAGAGGCAGCATTAGTGCGGGCCACTTCCTGGGAAACAAGGAAAGCTTCCCAGCCACAGCTTAGGTCAAAGGGCTAAACCTGGATGAGTGAGTGCGGTGGAAAGGGGACAGCCAGACAGCTCTGGAGATAGAAGCTGCGTAGCAACCTCCTCCCTACCAGCAGTGTCCGAATCTGCTGAGCAGAGGTCACTTTTAGAGGGGCTCAACTCCTTCTGCTCCATCCAGGCCCGATGACAGAGGGGGGAAAAGGGGCAACTGCCTCAGGGCCCAGTGATTCAAAAGGGCTTGGGGCTCCCCCCTTTAAATCAACACTGGAACACTGTGCAGCACACTCCAGGCAATGCTGAGGGCTGGCTGCCCCAGCCACGCCCTCTCCACCAAGGCCTTGCCCCTTCCAGGCCCACTTCCGCCTGCCCAGAGACCTGGAGATTCTGTCATCCCCTCCCCCTCCCACTCTATCCCAAATCCCACAGCCCTCCAGCCCTGTTCGGAAACCCTTCTGGCCCCACTGGCAAGTGGCAGGCCTCACGTCCAACCCAGACTAGAGCCACAAGGCAGCCAGCCAGCACACCCTCAGAATACACTCACCCGAGTGATCGCCGAGGCTGAGGTTAGTTTCCGCCTCGTTTTCTTCACCTTCCGGAGATCTTCGTCTTCGTAAAACAAATCCTTGTGGGGCGGGGAGAGACAGCACGTTCAGAGAAACAGCACCACTGCTCGCCGGGGACATGGGCACCTCACCACGCTGCCAGGAAGCTGCCTATAGCTAGGACTCGTCTTAACCGGGATCTCCCTAGTCGTTGGGGCACAGCAGCCCAGCTCCAGGCAAGTACAGCGCCATGCAGGATGCTTCTGGCAGCAGCCCAGTCATAGGTGACCACTCAGGGCAGGCTCCCAAAGCCAGACAAGGGATCAGTGGCCCAGTGGCCACATTTCTCAACTAGATCCCAAAGGGAGGCTGCTCTGCAGGGTGTCTGGCTCTTCCCTCCCTTCTCAAAGGGGGATGCTCACAGAGCCAGCTTGCCCTGCACCTCTCACTCCCTTTGCTCCTGCAGTTCACAGGGAGAGGTCAAGCCACTCCCTCCCCAGAGGGGAGATCAGGACTGGAGGAAAGCCTGAGCCCCTGGAAAGAGGGGCTTGCAAATGGAGGCAGCCTGGCTCAGCCAACCTATTGCCTGGTAATGCCTGCAATGCAGCTCTGGCCCGAGTGCTTTGAGGGGTCAGCAGGCTGGGAAGCGGGTGGTGGGGGGTTTACCTGTCCATGCAGGGGATCGTCACTGCCCTCCTGCTCTGAGGAGAAGCTCTCTTCCTCCTCTTCTGAGTAGTTGTCAATGTCAGGGGACCGATCTGGAAGACACAGCTGGGGTTAGGCAGGAAGCCCAGTTTGGGAGGGGGATTTGTGTAGGGTCCAAGTGCACCTGCCCGTCACAGCCTGGTAAGCTAGAGGGTACTGTGCAGCGCAGACTGGCTCTCCAGTGCAGTGCCGGCCAGCCCAGGCCCTGATCTCTGGATAGCCTGGCTATGTTACAGGCAAGATAGCAGGCAGTGGCACTGGGCCTCCCCACCATCAGACAAGCACACCCCTTCTCTTGTAGAAAGGACCACGTGGCCATATGAACATAAGAACGGCCATAATGGGTCAGACCAAAGGTCCACCTAGCCCAGGATCCTGTCTGCTGACAGTGGCCAATACCAGATGCCACAGAGGGAGGGATCACAACAGGTAATCCTCACGTGATCCCTCCCCTATCACCCACCTCCAGAGAAACAGAGGCTAGGGACACCATTCCTACCCATCCTGGCTAATGCCATTGATGGACCTAACCTCAATGAATCTGTCAAGCTCTTTTTTGAACTCTGTTAAAGTTCTAGCCTTTACCGCATCCTCTGGCAAGGAGTTCCACAGGTTGACTGTGCACTGAGTGAAGAAAAACTTCCTTTTGTTTATTTTAAACCTGCTGCGTATTAATTTCATTTGATGACCCCTAGTTCTTATATTGTGGGAATAAGTAAATAATCTTTCCTTATTCACTTTTTCCATATCAGTCATGATTTTATAGACCTCTATCATAT
>JANRFK010004440.1:17647528-17668342 GCA_030068395.1 Apalone spinifera | reverse complement strand
TGATTTTATAGACCTCTATCATATCCCCCTTAGTCTCCTCTTTTCTAAGCTGAACAGTCCCAGTCTTTTTAATCTCTCTTCATATGTGACCTGTTTCAAACTCCTAATAATTTTTGTTGCCCTTTTCTGATCCTTTTCCAAAGTCAATATATCTTTTTTGAGATGAGGTGACCACATCTGTACGCAGTATTCAAGATGTGGGTGTCCCATGGTTTTATATAGAGGCAATAAGATATTTTCTGTCTTATTCTCTGTCCCTTTTTTAATGATTCCTAACATTCTATTTGCTTTTTTGATTGCCGCTGCACACTGAGGGGATGTTTTCAGAGAACTATCCACAATGACTCCAAGATCTCTCTTGAGTAGTTGTAGCCAAATTAGTCCCGATCATATTGTATATATAGTTGGGATTCTTTTTTCCAATGTGCATTACTTTATATTTATCAACATTAAATTTCATTTGCCATTTTGTTGCCCAATCACTTAGTTCAGTGAGATCTTCTTGAAGCTCTTCCCAGTCTGCTTTGGTCTTAACTATCTTGAGCAGTTTGGTATCATCTGCAAATTTTGCCACTTCGCTGTTTATCCTTTTCTCTAGATTATTTATAAATAAGTTGATGGGTCCCAGGACAGACGCTTGGGGGACCCCACTAGTTACCTCTCTCCACTTGGAAAACTTCCCATTTATTCCTACCCTTTGTTTCTTGTCTTTTAACCAGGTACCAATCCACAAAAGGACTTTCCCTCTAATCCCATGACAACTTACTTTACTTAAGAGTCTTTGGTGGGGGGTACCTTGTCAAAGGCTTTCTGGAAATCTAAGTATACTATATCCACTGGATCCCCCTTGTCCACGTTTGTTGACCCCCCTCAAAGAACTCTAGCAGATTAGTAAGGCATGATTTCCCTTTACAGAAACCATGTTGACTTTTCCCAACAAATTATAGTCATCCATGTGTCTGACAATTTTATTTTTTACTATAGTTGCAACTAAATTGCCTGGTATTGATGTCAGATGTACTAGTTTGTAATTGCCAGGATCACCTCTAGAGCCCTTTTTAAATATTGGCGTGATGTTAGCAATCTTCCAGTCATTAAGTATGGAAGCTGATTTAAAGGAGAGGTTACAAACCACAGTTAACAGTTCTGCAATTTCCCATTTGAGTTCTTTTAGAATTCTTGGGTGAATGCCATCTCGTCCTGGTGACTTGTTACTGTTAAGTTTATCAATTTGTTCCAAAACCTCCTTTAATGACACCTCAATCTGGGACAATTCCTCAGGTTTGTCACCTAAAAATAATGGCTCAGGTTTGGGAATTTCCCCAAAATCCTGATGCAAAGAATTCATTTAGGTTTTCTGCTATGACTTTATCATCTTTGAGTGCTCCTTTAGCATCTCGATTGTTGTACTTAGAAAACATTTTTCTATTACTTTTTGAATTTTTGGCTAGCTGTTATTCAAACTCCTTTTTGGCTTTTCTTATTATACTTTTACACTAAATTTGACAAAGTTTATGGTCCTATTTTCCTCACTAGGATTTGACTTCCACTTTTTAAAAGATAACTTTTTATCTGTGTCTGCTTCTTTTACCTGATTGTTAAGCCATGATGGCACTTTTTTGATTCTCTTACTGTGTTTTTTTAATTTGGGGGTATACATTTAAGTTGGGCCTCTAATATGGTGTCTTTGAAAAGTTTCCATGCAGCTTGCAGAGGTTTTACTTTTGTCACTGTACCTTTTAATTTCTGTTTAACTAACTTCCTCATTTTTGTGTAGTTCCCCTTTCTGAAATTAAATGCCAGTGTTGGGCTGGCGAGGTGTTTTCCCCATCACAGGGATGTTAAATTTTATTACATTATGGTCACTATTTCCAAGAGTCAAGCTCATGAGTCATATATAGCCACAGAGCAGTCAGGACTCGGCTTTAAGGGTGGGAGCCAAAAAAGAAGCTTGTCCCCTTTTTGGTCAGGCACAATATAGGCAAGAGAGGCTGTAATGGCCTGGGTTTCTTTTAGAAATTCAGACCTGTCTATGCTGGGTGACTGGAGAACAGAAGGACCCACCACAACAGGCCTGCTTTTGTGCAGACTTTTTTGGAAGCTAGGTAGAGCTGCAGTGTGCCTGCATGCCCTGCTCTGCTGGCCCAGGCAGCCGGGGGAGCTTACAGTCCACAGGCAAGAGGCCGAAGGAAAGCCAGCCGCAGCAGTGTCCCAACCAGGGGTGTAGGGTCACATCTGAGTGGCAGAAAGAACCATTGTGGTCATTCAGTCTGAGCTTCTGCACAGCACAGGCCCCAGGGCCTCCCTGCATTAACCACTGGCTGGATTAGGGAAGAGCTCTTAGAAAAACAGGCAACCTCAGTTTAACAATTACCAGTGATGGAGAATCCACCACAGCCTGCGGCTGGTTGTTCTGAGACTTAATTACCCTCCCTAGGAATAATTTATGCCTTAGCTCTAGTCTGAATACATCTAGTTTCATCTTGCAGCCACTGGCTCTCGTGAGACCACTGTCTGCGAGACTGACGGGCCCATTAGCACATTTCTGTTCCCTGCATAGGTACTTACAGACCAAGTCACCCCTGAACCTTCCCTGTGTTAAGCTAAATAGCTTGAGCTCCTGGAGAGTTATTATAAGGCCTGTACTCAAATCCTTTATTTCAGAATATAAGGCCTCCTTTCCACAGTAACTCAGGCACCTCAATCCCAGCGACTTTCAACGAGAGACAAGCTCATGAGTCACAGTTACCCTAAGGGACTTGCCACGTCTTCTCAGTTCTAGGCAAGAGCTGGGCCACAAGGCCAGTCTTCGGCTGGATGAACAGCTGGCAGTAAATAAAATCTGTTGACACCCCCTCCTTTATTTAAGGGCTGAAAAAGCTCCCAGGCAATTCTCAGGGGTCTCCATGCCCCAGGGAAGAGCCATCCCTGACATATCTAACATAAACAGCGGAATAATCCTTTCAAATGCCCCAAGGGAACAAATAAACTAGCACACGCCCCGTCGATTGTCCTCTGCCCCTCTTCTTCAGCTATGTCCAAAGTCAGCCTCCCCATAGCAGCTCCTGGGCCTGCTGATAACAGCACTGCCTGCATCCAATGACTGGAGAACCGTCGCCCTATGCAGGGCATGGAGGAGCGTGGAACATGGAGCAGGTCCAACATCTGCAATGAGCTGGCTGTGAACGGATGGATGAACCTGGGAACTGGGCTGCAAACTGCTCCCTGCTCTCCCTTTGGGACCATCTGGTATTTCCCGTCATTTGGCAGACAATTGTTTGTATCTGGTTAGAATCTTTGTGGGGTCGGGAGTTATCCTTGGCCAGTGCATTAAAATAAAATCATTGCTTAAATTCCCACTCAGAGACAAAGATCAGCTGGTGCTGGAGTTTAAGAGAGAGGATTTCATGGTTCAAAATATTTACATTCCTGTTTCCTCATGGAATTTAGCATAGTAGAACCACCTATCCCTTTACAACATGCCTGGACCCCTCTTTAGTGCCTTTTATTGGAAGCTCTGAAAGCACTTTGCAAGCATGAACACCCCCCAGGCTTCCTAGAAGAGAGAGCCAGTGGGCATGGCCCACACACCACACACACGAGGGGGCATTTCCACTATATGCTCCTTAGCTAAATAGTTAATCATATTGACATGAAATAACCATCAGTATGCTTCAGAGTTAACGTACTGTTGAGATGAACAAAGTTCCATTTGATGACGCTTGTTTCAGTCTCCCTGCAGACTCAGACAGACACTACTACATCCCTCAAACGTAGGGTTTACTTAGCAACCCTAAAAGCTGCATAGGGTTTTTCATGAAAGCTAGATAAAAAAGTACAATTGTACGGCAAGGACTATATTTTGCTACTACAGAGGAACATAGGCTCTGTCTATGAGAGACCTGGACTGATTTCTATTTGCCTCAACATGCCAGAATGGAAAAGGTGCATATTTCCAGATCAACCGGTGTCTCCCATCAGCGCCCTGCTGCCTTTCCTTGTCAGGTCACACAGTTACTGGTAATAAACCCAAATATGAAAATAAATCCAACACAAAGCCTGCATCTCCATCGGTTTCCCTGGCAACCAGATTTACTGCCTCGGCAGCCATCCGCGACAGTATCATAAACGGAAGGATTCCAAGACACGGAGCTAAATATAGCCGTGTTGGAAGGAATAAGCTTCCACTGTCCAAACAAGATCTGATGAGAATGGATGTGGCGAAACTGGGCCCTGAATAGAATTTTGCCTCCACTCCTGCAGATTAATGCATTAAAACCAAGATCAAATCACCCTACAGGCAACAACCAAGAGGGGGCTGACACCCAGCTGGCTGCTGTTCTCACTTGGGCTCCTTCACAGAAGCACCAGGAGCACATGCAGCGGCGCTGGGATAGAACGTAGCTGACGAGGCTCCGTGTGCTTTCTCAGGCACTGCCTCCAGCCATGCATACAAGACACAAGCAGAGTTGTACAATGCCGAGTGGAACCAGCAGGCATGTGGCTTTTACAGCTGGTAGGTTTCAGGGACAAAGAAAAATCTGTTCTGCTTCTGAGACTAGTTAAGCCAAGTCTCTGGAGAAAAATGGCTTTGCCACAGTGTGGGAATGCAGCTCCCTCTGGGGAGGAATGTGGCAGCCGTGTGTCAGCACACAGCCACACTCTACAATGGCTCAGCATAGGAAGGAAAAACTTCTCGGTGCTAGGGAAAAGACAGAGGAGGGAGGGAATTTAGGGAGGTGACACATAATTGCCCTCCAGTGGAATATGGCAGGACATCAGCTGCAACACCCTGATTCTAGCAAATGGCCGGTGATGCAGGAACTTTGAGAACCATGGTGATGAGGATGCTGGTTTTGTTTTAGCTGAAGGAGGCACTGCCTCCAGCGCATTGTCCCCGCCCAGGGAGCCTCCCACCCCACTCACAGCAGGGATGGAAGGGGACAGATGCTCTTTGAAAGGTTTTTGCTTCTGACGGAAGCACCTGAGCCCTCCAGCTCTGCTCCATCTTCACAATCGCTACAGTATTATTGAGCTATGCATCTGCCTAGAGATGCGGACTCCAGGGCAGCCAATGAGGTTCCCCCCTCTGGAGACCCCACACCCCACTCCCCACCCAACCTAGTCCCCTCCTTACCAGACAGTTTCGACTTGAGCCCTTCATGGTCAATTGGCTGGCTGGACAGAGAGTAGATTTTAATCTCAGCAACGGGCACAGAGACGTCCTTCACGTTACTGTGGAGTCCAAGCACCAGAGCCCCTTCGCTGGGGTGCTGCATGACCTGTGCAGGGGAGACACCACACGGCGTATGCTCCCAGCATGCCCCATGGGAGGTTGCTGAGAACACCAAGCCAGTCAATAGCACTGAAGTCTGGGCCCCACATGGACCAAGGAAGGAACTCTAACCTGAGGACCCAAGCTGACATAGGATTGTCCAGGTGTCTTTGGCTAGGTCCCAGCCTAGGCACACAGCGCCCTGTATTGGGCTGAGCTGAAGCGGGGAGAGGTTACATTTACTCACTTCTCCCCCACGGACATGCGACCAGGAGGCTGGCACATCCCTCCTTACCTCAGCCATGTTGATGAGCCCAACAGCCAGAGTCTTGTAGCCCAGGATGGTCCGGTTTTTGTACCTCTTCCTTCTCTGCAGCATGATCTGCAGCTTGTTGGCATCTCGCTTCAGGAAGTGGGGGTACTGCAAGGGCAAGTGACAGTCAAGAGCGACATGGGGCAGCGTGAGAGCACAGCACATTTGGGGTTCCAGATGGCCGGTGTGAAGGTGTGAGTGACAGAGATCTGTTTGGGGTGCTCAGGAAGGCTGCCAAAAATCCCATGTTCAGCCGTGCTAGGGAGAGACTCTCCCAAGGTGCCTCGTGTGCTGACGGTGAGTGGAGGCACGCTGCTGAAGACTGGCCTAGCAGACCCTGGCTGGCCCTGGCCAGCAGGGAGTCAGGAGGACATATGGTGCCCTGCTGACAGCCATTGTTATCCTATCCATAGGATAGTTGGGGTGGTCACCCTGGCCTCCATGCTTTGGGGGAGCCCGCAGTGGCTGCCTCAATCATTCTATGGGTGGGACTGTTCCCCATATTGATGTTAGCCCTGGGGCCCAGAGTGGTCCAGGGGATTACCTGGGGGCCTGGTGTGAGGCAGCAGCAGGGGTCATCCCCCCGGCACTCCCTGGTGGTGGCGGTGGGAGCTGCAGAAAGTGGAGTGATTCAGCAGTCTGCTCCTCTCTGCCGTCATCTCCCAGCCAGGTCTCTGGGTTCACCGTGGAGGTGGGAAGCTGAGCTCCATGGACCCAGCCCACTCTGCTCCCCCAAGCGACCCAGGCTCGACCAGTGGGTCACTCTGCTTCCCACCACTGCAGTGAGCGTAGTGACTGACCCCAACTGGTACCCCACACCAGGTCCCCTGAAATCCCCCAGGACATGTCGCTTGGGGGAAGGGGGCTTCAGGGAAGACGTGCAATGCAGGAAGGATGGGGGCAGCGGGGCGGGGCTTGGGGGAAGAGTATAATAGGGTGGAGGCAGAGCAAGGGTAGGTAGAGGCAGGGCTGGGCTTGGGGCAGAGTTGCCATGGGCCCTGCACCCTCCTAGGGATGGCCCTGCTGACAACAGACATGCAAAGGGTAAGCGATACACTCCCTGGTTGTCACTGGAGGATGATCTGTCAGGTCCTGGGGAGCCTCTGAGGCTCCAGAGAGACCTTGCCATTAGCCACGCTATGATGGATGCAAGAGGAGAGCTGTGGTGCTCAGGGAGGCATCTCCCCATCCTGTCCCTCCTCCATGGACAACACTGGGCAGCAAAGCCTCACATATCTTCCTGGAAGGCACCCAACAGCAGCCTTCCAGGCACAGAAAGGCAGGCAGCCAGGCTATGTGGCTGGTATGGCAAAGCTGTGGAAATGGGATCGAAGAGCCCATCCACACCTGTTTGGTGATAAGCCTGCTAGTGGGATCCAGCTTGCGTGGCCAAAGGAACATCCATGTACAATTCCCAGAGCTCCCAACTGCCTGGCCCAGGATGCAGGGATCTATGCAGCACAGCAGAGAGTCAGGCACAGAGGGTGAGCATCCTGTCAGGGGCAGGGTGGCTGCAGCTCCACTGGCAGGAAAAGAGGGTGGGGAAATCTAAGCCCAGCACCTACATGAGAAACAGTGGGAGCAGCAGTGGAAAGCTCAGTTTGCAGACAGGAACTAGCAGTGTGCACAGTGAGACCAAGCAGAGGAAGGGGGAACAACATTCTGCCCCCTTGCAGTGTTCTTCCTCCAGGAATCCCAACCCTAACTCTCCTCTCTCCCGGGGAGACGGGTGAGTTGTCTCCATCTTACACAAGGCAAAATGGCAGTACTGGAGGACGACATTTTCAAAAGCATTAGACTAAGGAGCCTAAATCCCTGTGAATCATATTTGGGATCCTAAATCACTTTTGAAAATGGTCTTAAGAATGGCATTGTTAGCGCCAGTGATTTTACCCTTTAGCCATGGACAAACAGGGAATAGCAGAGCTGGGACTAGAGTCCAGGGCTCCTGGATTTCAGTCCCTTTTCTACCCATTTGCTCACACTTCCTTCCAAAAACCAAAAAGAGGACCCAGGAGTCCTGCCTGATAGTTCTTTGCCCTCCCATGTCCCCCACTGATTATACTTTTTTCCTGAAGTTAATTTCAAGAAGTGCTGGGTGTGACAAAGCAGGGGGTTCTTTTGCCTTATCTCCTGTCCTATTGTAACCCCAAATGTGTGCCTCAGTTTCCCAGGACACTGCACCAATACCTAGATGGTGAGAATGCCAGATGTGACTCCTACTGAGAGAGGCTGCTCCAGGCTCCTGCATGTACACAATGGCCCAATACCCCACGTACCCTGGGGAAGGGTGGCGATCAGGTGACACATTTTGCAGGGGAAGCAGGACAAAGGAGGAGGAGCCTGGGACCAGGAGTTGGGAAAGGGTCAGTCTTGGCTGGCTTGGGGTACAGGGGGAGGGTAAGGGCCTGGGCCCTCCCTCCCAAAGATGGATTGTACAGACTTGCTTCTGGTTACTGTGCTGACAAGTCTATTGTACGCTGTGTCCCTGTCACTAATAAACCTTCTGTTCTACCTGCTGGCTGAGAGTCACATCTAACTGCAGATGGGAATGCAGGGCCCAGTGACTCCCCCAAATCTTTTGGTGACACCAGGAGCCTATTGTTGAAAGGTGCTGTATCCTGGCTGCCATTCTGAGCACACTGCAGCTCCCAAAAGAGCCATTATTGTACATGACACAAGAGGCACTTCAAGGAAGGGACCAGACAGGTCATGAACACTCAGGATAACAAATGTGCTATGCTCAATGTCTGAGCACACCCCAGGGCTCCAGAACACACAGCCCAGGACAGGACTTTACATTCACCAGCAAATGAGGTGGGGCAAATACCTCCTTGTCATTTTGAGCCTGTATTTAGAAGAACAGAAACAACCAGGCTCTTTCTATGTCACTCTCTTGGCTGAGCGCAGGGAAGAAAGGGACATTTAGAACTGTCCGAGACCAGGACAGGCTGCAAATGTTTCCCATTTGCTAAGAGAGATGGAAACTGCCAAACAGTTTAATTAATCAATTCTTATTACTACCAACTGCACATTTTCCTGCAGGATTAGAAGTCATTTGGAAATCCCCTTATGCTGTGTTACCAGCAACATTTGGGTGTATTTGGAGAGCAAAAAGCTGGTGATGTGGGAGAAGATAGTCTGCTTTGTGCATATCACTCAGCTTAGACAGTTACAGTCGGCTGGCGGGTTACACTTTGTAATCAGGGATAGTGGTTCGTGTACTCTAGAGATGCTGGTCGGTTCCCCACATGAAAGGGGAAGGGTCACTTCCAAAAGAAGCTAGAAAGCACATCAGGAAAAACACAAGTCCTATTGTACAAGGCTGATATTTGGGGCTCAAACTATCACATGGTAGCTTCTCTGCTGCCAAGCTCTAACAAAGGCGGAGAGAGTTGTCAAAGGGGTCAAGCAGCAGGGAAGAAACGTGTGGAGAGCGCAGCATAAGCCACTGATTTTGGCACTGCTGCCTTGCTCAATCTAGGTCAGTGACGGGCAACCTAGGCTAACGAGCGGGCCGCACGAGTGGCCCTCTATCTCAGACGGCTGCAAGACTCTAACGAAGATGGTCTCCCACAAGAGGGTTGTTTTGCTAATGGCACTTGTGATTTGCCTCAAATTTTCAGGCTGTGCTGACTGAACTGTAGCAGCACTCTGACTGGATGCAGAGGGAGCACACAGTACTCACAGTCAATGTTGTGTGCAACCAGCACACACCTCACTTCACATGCACCCGTGTTTTATGTGCGTGTCACTTTAGTAATACTGGTAGGAAAAAACTACACAGAGAGAAACCAGCAGAATCTGGCAACCCTGGGCATGGGAAACGGTGAGTAAAAGGTCTTGTGGGGCACACATAGAACCCCAATTTGGCCACAGGCTGCCCATCACTGATCTAGGTACTTGTATGGTCCCAGCATTGGAGTATCTGAACTCTCCCTCAATAATGGCAGGGACAGCTGCAACATCACGGGAATGGACTCACTGACCCAGGCAATTCAGTCCAATCCAGCATTCCTAAGCATGTTCCCATTTTACAGATGGGGACTGATGTACAGAGCTCCCCAACGTCACAGCAGGAAAATAATTTTAGTCTTCCAACTGTTAGCCTGGTAAGCAGAGGTTAGGCAGGCGAATGTCAAACAGGAGGTGATGGAATTGTCATTGCTGAGAGTTTCAAGGAAACCGGTGTTATTAAGTGTTCAGCTTGCTGCTTCTAAGAGCCTGTGGACAGGGAGTGCTCTGAAAGTGCGCAGAGGCTATTTGAGCTGCTGAGGGATTCCAATTGGTATTGGAAGTTTCTCTCTAAAAGCCAGCTCAGATATGTGGGAAGACACACACCCATGGGCAGGTGCCAGGCAAGCGTTCTCACCTGTCAAGTAAAAGGCTGCTCCAATACAGCGCACTCACCTGGAGTGAGAAGGTCAGCTGAAGCTCCGTTTCAGCAGGCCCGCTGACCGGCAGGACAATCTCATTGGATCTCAGGATCCTCTTTGAGCCCTGTAATCAGTACAGAGCAGACAATGTTACATGTGTACCCACGTTCAGGATCAGGATAGGTGGAAGGTAGCACCCAAAGCAGCACCAGCAGGGTAACCTTGCCCAGCACGCCCTGCCCCCATCATCCTGCATCAACTCCGCCCTGGAGGGCCCAGCTAAAGGGAGCAAAAGTATCGCAGCCTCCTCCTACTCATGCTGATCCTTGGACACAGCTATGAAGAGACCTTGGAGGCGAGGACATATTGAAATCCAGCCTTCAGCTGCTGTCACAGGGGCCAGCTCTCCAAGGCACTAATCTCCGAGGGAGCGTGGCACCACACCTGTATGTGCCCTGTAAGAAGCAGCTTTCCCCTGCAGCTGTTTCTCTTTCAGCACCACTTGAAATCCCCCAGGTACTGAGCTGTGGATCCGATGGCAGGCAGAGCGCTCCGAGGGAGACCCCGACAGACACAAGCCCACACATAAGAAGTAACTTCCACAGCCCAAGCACATGGACACTTTCCTGGTGCCGCTCATCCGAGATCTCTTAGCACTGACCCAGCCCTTTGCCGTGCAGCATCTGGGCACCTCACAATCTCTGCTGGGAGCTAGGGAAGCATCATCTCCGCTGTACTGGCCCGTGGTCACACACCCAGTCTGTCAGAGCAGGGAGCTGAGCACAGGTCTCTCAGTCCCAAGACAGCACCCCAGCTATGGGAGCAGCCCCCTCCTCCGGTCTCAAACTGCAGGCTCTGGGGATTCTGCCTGTCATGGTAGAGAGGAAGTCACCCACTACAGTGGCAGAGCCAGGAGCCAGAATCCTCTGCTCCAATCACTCCTCCCACAGCACACAGACCCACTGTGCCCCACAGGAATCCTGCCTTCAGCTGCCCCCTGCTCTTACTACAGATGGTGGAAGATGATGGTTACATGTGGCAGGTCCCCACTCTGGGAGCTGATCCACACAGCAAAATAGACTCTATCTCTAGCAGAGAAAGAGGTAACAGGAGCCAATGCCTAGAAGCTGCAGCCAGAAAAACTGAAACTGAATCAAGGCACAAGCATTCAACAGCCTGCCAAGGCAAGGGGGATTCCCCATCTCTGTGTCTCAAATCCAGCCTGGCTGCCTTTCGAGAAGATGCTTTAGTCAGACCCAAACATCTGGGCTCAGTGCAGGGGGAACAGGGTGACAGTCTCTGGCCTGGGCCATCAAGGTGGTCAGACCAGATGATCCAATGGGCCTTCTGGCTCTCACATCTATGATTCCCCCATAAGTTTGCATGGTTACTGCTTAGTTTAATGTGAGAGCCCTGTGCTTTTACGGGGGGGAGGGTACAGCATCTATCCCCACTGATGACCTGTGGTAGGACTCAGACCGCTGCTGCCTAAAATGAACAAACACAGGAGCACCCAGACTCGTTGGATCCACAGCTTGTCTACCCCAGAAAGCCCGTCTTTGACAGGGGCCAGCACCAGGTGCTGCAAAGAAAAAGATGTAAGAACCCTGCAATGGGCAGGCAGTGGCAACCAAGTCTGAGATGGTGCTTGTGAGAGAAGCAGAGGAGTCCATATGTGAGGCCTCCAAGTAAGTGATGCTTAGATGTTCAAGGCGCCACTCAGACAGTCTCCTGCACAGAGACCTGCCGTGAATCCTGCATCTCATCAAGCACCTACCTGCACCTAAGGCAGGCTTGTCACACTTCAGCTGACACTCTTAGGCTTAGGAGAAGGTTCACAAGGTTGCAAGCCAGGAGACCATGAGTCTGAGACTTGCCACTTCCATGGCCTCCTGTTACTATTTCTGCAGGCTGCCTGCACTGCTATCTGGGACCAGAAGCCAGATCTCTAATAGGAAAGACCCGAATCCTGGTCTGCCTGAGCCATGCAGCTTTTCCAAGTGAATATGCAGGTGTGTGCTCTTGGCTTCACTGTCAGGAACAATCCCACATGGCACCAGAGCCAGGAACCCCTAGACCCACAGCACTTCTTCTCTGAGGGCAGGCAGGAGTTGAATTCAATTCACACAAAGGTTTTCTAGGTGAGGTTTACACTTATATGCTAATTAGCTCATACAATAATTTGCATACATGTCCCCGGAGGGAATGTCCCCAGACTTGGACTGAGGTGAGTTTCTCTGGAAGCTCTTCTCTGGCCCTCCAAGGGAGCAGAGTTATGGAGGATTTGCCACCTGCCCCTAGGCACTTGCAATCAAAAGCAGGCTACCTAACCCCCGACCTGCTGTGCGCTGTGATCCGCACTGGTAAATGGCTGCTGCATGCTGCAGAGGTGGCTGCATCTCAGCAGGGGCAGAGCGAACTATTTATAGTCCCCAAAGCACTTTGAAATTCTTCTGGATGAAAACCTAATAAGCACAAGTTACTAACAATGCAGAACATGGTAGGGAAACAGCAGGAAGCAGACAGCAATACAAGGAAATTTTGTCTTGGTAACAGCTCGCCTTGTAGCTGGTCACAAAATACTGATTTAATCCCCCAGCCTTGGTTGGTAAGGACTTTCTGTGAGGTGTGGAGGTGGGGGGGAGAGAGAGAAGGAGAGGGGAAAGGGGAAGGGAGGGCATTTCTATGACATGGGACCATTCATAGAGTCTGTGGAAAGCCCAAACCCCAGCAGTCAGTTGGTAATAAAATCCCATCGTCTCAGCTGTAACTAATTCACACTGGGATACATTTTTAATTAAATGCACAGTGCTCTCTAGCAGGAGCGAGGATGGAGCGGGTCATGCCCTCACTCCTGTGATTAGACAGATGAGCTCTCAGCCTGACATATTTGTTTTCTCTTTGCCTTACAGAGGAAACGTGGCCTGAATGAACTGAAGAGTTGCCTGCTCCAACAGGAGCTGCTGGAAATGCCCCCAGTGCAACACTGGTTTGCACCTTACTGCAGGGCTCTGCTATCTCCAGGTCTCTCTCCCAGTCACAGCTAGGCTGATGGAGGAAAACGAGTTCTTTCACAGTCATGCTAGTTACACCTGCTAGATTAGCTCCATGTACCCCCAGCAACACAAAAGGGCTCCCACTTTGATTATGATGTTTATTGCCATCGTGATGAAGGGCCAGCCAAGAATGGAGTCCCATGGTGCTATACAGAGTAGCAAGCGGCCCTGCCCTGGTAAGCTGTCATTCTAAACAGACCAGACAGACCCAGGGTGGGAAGGGATGTAACACACAAGCAGAGGGAACTACAGGATGGCAGCAAACAGGATGTTAGTGCCACAATTTTTTCTTTCTTTCTTTTTGGAGGTGGGTTTAGTTCAGAGGGGATCTGCTAAATGGAAAGTGAAGGGAGAAGGGGCACTGACGGGAAGGGGGCACAGTGCAGGGGAGAAGGGGCAGATAGGGAGTGAAGTACAGGTGAAGATACTATGAACGATGGAACAAATTCCTAAGGTTTTGCCCCATCTCCTGGGATGTTTCTTAGGATAGAGGACTCCCCAGCCTAACAGACCTCACCATTAGGAAGCTTATTGCTCCTAGGAAAATGCCACAGAACTAGGAGCAGCAATTCCAGTTCCAATCCTGGCTCTCCCCAAGTCTTTGGCCTTCAATCTCTATGCCTCAGTGGGAGCAGGGGATGAGATTCTTGGGGCTGGCTGTGGTCAAGGGGTGGGGGGGAGGAAAGTGGGGGATGAGATAATTATTGTTTGCAAAGAATCTGGAAGATGAAACAAAAAAAAAGTATCTATGCTTACCTGAAAATCCCCTTTTATTGAGCATCAAGTGCCCAGCTCCATTATAGTGGGGGCTTTTATCTGCTTCCAGAACCAGCACTGGCAGTGGAATGCCCCACTACATCAAGTCTCCTCCAGCTGAGAGCTTTCACAGCCAGGATAATTCAGATCTAGTTTCCTAAATTGCAGACAGTGGTAAATATACCCTGAGGACAAAGTACAATTTCTCCTACTACACAGCATGGAAAATTTCAATGACAATAAACCCAAATCCTTGGATGTCAATTTCCATCTCTAGCCCGAATAAGCCATGTATGTGTCTTTTGGGTGGGCTGGATCGGTGGATCCATTCCTGAAGAAAGGAACTTCTCAGGTCAACAAGGATGCATTTTCTTATTCTTCATGCTGAGGCTACGCTCAACGATCCAGACACCAGATCTGTTACACTGGGATTCTCAGAGCAGTGTGCCCCTCCGAGCGGGAAGCAGAATCATCCTTTCAGTACAGATACCCAAGAAGAGATAAATGATATTTCCTCAGTCTTCCCCAGGGCACTAAGGCAGAGAGAAGAGTTAGCACTGGCTAAGATGCAGAACTTGGTGAACTTATGTATTGGCCATGTGGCTGTCTAGCCAGTCTCAATACAGGAGGCATCACTGCTCTGCCATCTGTGCTCCTTGGAACTGGATTTGGATGCTTACCCAAAGGAGGGCTGTTTCTTGATTTACTTAAGGAATGAAATTACTTGTCTACATTAAAAGAACACCACAGGGTCTAAAACAGGTTAGAGAAAGCTCTTAGCTTCAGATAAAAATGTCATCTGATTAGAGATAGCAGCTAACAGGAGGTCTGCTCTACTGGACAGGAAATATGACGACACCTCCCACCTGGGTCCAGCTTGGGCAGCGTTCTCAGGAGCAGGAGGCAGTTCCCAGGCTGTGCCCTGCGACCTAGAAGGTTGGACTAAAACCAACACCCTAACAAGCATTTAATATTGGGATTTGCACAAAACATCCTTTCCTGGAGCATGGTGAGAAGATTGCACTGCAGAGACTTGACCTTCTTGTTTGCACACTGATACCCTTCTCATGCAGGTTCTCATGCTTACATTTCACCACTTTAGCATGGCAGCTAAGCCAGGAACTTGGAATAAATTCTGTTTGCTGAATTGCCCTTTGGGGTCCTCGGGAACAGTGATCACTCCAGCCTGGGCTCATTCAAACCGGTTTGGTCTTGAATGGGGGATTGGTCTCGCAAAAGCACACCTCCTCTCTGCACAGAAACAATAGCCAGCACTCAGTTAATCAAGCTTGAGTGCCATTGTGTCTTCAGCCAGAAAGGCAAAAAAGAGATTCAGGATCTCTATTGCCTCACTAGCTTTTGTAATGCCCTGGGGAGCAGTGGCAGAGGTGGAAAACAAAGAAGGGCTCTTGCCCAGGTTTGCAAGATGCCATTCACCACCTTACATTCCCACATAGAGGCTGCAGGGCACTTGATTTACAGCTTCCAGAGGCAAGGCAGTCAATCACCAGCCCACCAAACAGCTTTACAACTCGGGATATTTCTGGGTGTAGGAGTTACTCTGCTAATCTGACTTCTGCCACTAAGACTTGATGTTCATCTCCCCTTGGGTAGGCAATGTACATACAGATAGTAAACTTTGTACTGCCCAGCACAGGAGAGTTTCTCTCTGGGGAAGGGCCGAGGGGATTTTCATACACACTGATTGTCACAACCAGAACAAGCCTGGAAGCTCAGAGACCTCAATGAATCACTCTATTCCAGCTGAAATATGCACTACTCTCATGATGTTTCCTGTGTCCTGAACTGAATGAGGAAGATCCCCTACAAAAAAAATTCTGATTTCTGCATTCTCCAGCTGTGGATGGGGAGAATATACAATTGGAGCAAGATTGGTGAAAGGATGAGTTGTGGAGGGGATACCAGAATGACTCCACACGAAGCCAGAATCACTGATGCATGTCTGTCTATGAGATCAAAATTCTCCATAGGCTCCAATAAGAATTGGATAATTTCTCTGATACCCCACTTGTTTTTCTGGATGGCCAGCATCATTCATCTTCTATTAATCTTCTGAGAGCAGACCGTGTATCTCTAGGACAGATCCCAAGCTCTAGCTTATGATTGACTTTCCCAACACCAGGACTCTGCGTTTGTCCTGAAGCCATGACTTGCCAGGAACCACACCCCTTGCACGTTTGCTTCAGCTTTCTCCCTGTACAGAAAAGCTGTCCAGGAAAAGATGACGTGAATTTTTTTCTTCTCTAAAGCTAATATGATTGCTACCATGATCCTGCAGAGGGACCCTGGGAGCGTAGGTCAGATCAAAGGGAAAAGGCTGCAAAACAGGAGAATTGTCTGGGGAAGGCAAAATGGGAAGGCTCTGAGGTCAAGCCTCCTTTAGGAACTTACTTCGGTATTTCAGACAGGGCCTTGTTCTGCTTGTTTGGGGTTTTCCTCTGCAGAGCTCAGCTGCAGAAAGGGGTCAAGGTTGCCAGTGGGGTGACAGAGAAAATTGGTGCTGCAGCGAGGGACTTTCATGCTGGTCTGCCCCACACTGAAGCAGCTGGACTGGCTCTGCAGACCATCACTTGTCGTAGAATGTACTGTATGTGCTTTTTAAAATCCACCCTGGATGGTTCCTCCTCCCTACTGGCATCCACAACCCCTGCCAGCAGTGCCGGTGTCTCCCATTTCCTCCATTCAGTTTTTTGGATTTGCCCAAAATCAAAGGGTTCCTGCACCTACAGCACTACCTGGAATTCTGGAAGCCACTGGATGTAGCATTCAAATCCACTGCAGGCCAAGAGAGAAGCGCCATTGAGGTGGGCGTCAGACCTCATTGGGCTTGGCCAGTAAAGCTAAGGAGACAGCTTGTAGTTTCCTGTTGTTCTACAGGCTTTGCACCCAAAGATCTCGGAGCAGTTTGCAAAGGGGGGCAGTCAGGAGCCCCTTTGACAATGGGGACGTAAGGCACAAAAAGGTGAAATAAATGATCAGCAGAAGGCCTCAAAGGGTAGGATCCAAAGTGGGAACAGAAACCAGATCCTCCAGTTCTTATTGGCTGTAGGCTACGTTCAGAGTGTGAGCGCAGCACGAGTCAGAACAGTCCATGCTGCACAAGCCTGGCAACAGCCTAAAACAACAGCTACAGGAGGTGAGACTCTGCCCTGCTTTTGTCGAGTGGAATGTTAACTCTGGGCCCTAACACCACCACTAATGTAGAGGGACAGTTTGATTTTGAAAATCTGGACAATATACTGTGATTGGATTCTCGTTTTGATGGCTTCCACATGTGGAGTATAATGAAGGGGTGGGGAACCCTTTTTTTAAAACAGAGCCGCTGACACAGAAAAAGTCAATCGTGGGTCACATTTAGCCCTGCAGAGGGGCGCAGAGGTTCAAAGCTTCACCCCGCAGCAGGGCAAGCTGATGCTCATGGCTCCAGTCCTGCAGGGAATGGGGCACAAAGGGTTGGGGTGAAGGCAGAATGAGGGGCTCAAGATGCGAAAGGGGGCTTTGGGCTGAGGCAGGATGTTGGGATGTTGCAGGGGGTGAGCGCTCTGAAGGGGGGTGCAGGGTCTGGGGTAGGGCTGGGGATGAGGGGCTTGGAGTGCAAGATTGGGCTCCAGGCTGGGCCAAGGGTTTGGAGAGCAGGAGTGAGCTGGGGCAGGGGGTTCGGTGCAGGGTTTGGGAGGAAGTTGAGATGTGGGAGGAAGTTCTGACCTGAGGCAGGGGGTTCAGGTTCCTGCCAGCTGGCGCTTACCTCTGGAAGCTCCTGGTCAGCGGTGCAGCAGGGCTAAGGCAGGCTCTCTGCCTGCCTTGACTCTGCACTGCTCCTGGAAGCGACTGCTATGTCTAGCCCTTAGGTGGAGGAGCCAGGCGACTTTGCATGGCGTGCATTGTCCACGCCCACAGGCCCTCCCTGCCATTACCATTGGCTGCAGTATCTGGCCAATGGGAGCTGTGGAGCGAGCAACGGTGCAGGGGCAGCACACAGAGCTTCTCTAATGTCCCCTGTACATAGGGGATGCTGGGACATACTGGGGCTTGTGGCCTAGGGTGCAATGATTTGCCGCAGGCCAGATGAAATTAGGCGGCAGGCCAGAGGCTCCCTGTCCCAGGTGCACCATGTAATGGAAATTCTGAGTGAGCCCGTCTCCCCGCATAATTAACGACCCAAGCGTTCTAACTAAAGGACTGCAGTCACAGTGACACTGCCTGAATTACCCCCCCCCCCCCCGAGCTCCTGAAAGGGGAGATTAATTTCTTCCTGCCTTTTCACGTGCAAAAATAGCTGCACTTATTAACCCAAAGTGATTCAGCCCTCAACCTCCTCTCCAAGTGCTGCAGGGAATCCCCACTGGGCACCCCAGCCAGCGATCTGGAGGAGGCTGGCTTTTCCAGACAACAGTGGAAAGACAGCAGTAGGCGATGCGTGTCGAGCACACCAATGATCTCTTGCAAAACTAACAACCTGAACTGCAGGCAAAAGCAACAGCTTTCAGCAAGACTCATTACGGCTAGGAGAGCGGGGAGGAAGAGCTCCCAGGCAACACCTCACATAAAGCTGCAGAGAAAAGATGCAAGACGACAGCCTGGGTTATACATTTCAGTGACCGCACAGGGCTTCCGGCACATTAGATCAGAAAGCAGTGGATGGCCAATGTTGGTTCCTCATGTGCCCAATGCAAGAGGATTACCAGAAAGACCACCGCAAGTTACATCTGTACCAGCATCCACCTAACTGGAGTAGGGACAACATTGACCTCTTGGCCTTCTGCAGGAGATACCCTATCCCCAGGGTCAGGAACCAAGGAGCCCAGTTCTCCCTCCAGTTCTCATCTTCTGGCATGGCAGCCATAACCTCCTCTCTTCTGGGCTCCCCGACACACCCAGGCTCCACTGCACGCCTGGCAAAATGCAGCTGCCAGGATCATGAGTCATCTGACCCTGCCACTGGCTCCCCTTTCTCCATGGCTCTGACTCTACAGAACGCCACCATCGCTCACTCAGTCACTTTTGTCACCTGCCTGCTTGTCAACAGCCTGTCTAACCAAGTCCCCTCCCCTAGGTCTGCAAGGGGCTCCTCGTCCAGGCCATTCCTCCTCCCAGCAGTCACGTCCCTCCTAAGACCTGCCTCCTTCATGACACCTTAGAGACCTTCCTTTTTAAACATTCCTGTTTGATTTACATCCGTGCCTTGCAGGGCTGCGCCTCAATGCATGACGAGTTAATCAACCCCCTTCTGCTTTGTTACCCCTCGCCCGCCTCCTCACGGTAGCAGCCCCTTGTCAGCACTTCCGCGTTGGGGGCAGGATAGATTGACTGGCAAAATAACTGCTGTTCCGGATGGTAAGGACCCAGCACATTACATACAACAGAGGGGAAACCTCTATCTAGCTCTTGCATAGAGCTCTTCATCTGTCTATTTCTGTGTGCTTTACACAGGTGGGAATAATTCACCTCATTTTCAGGTAAGGAAACAGGCACCAGGCAGGGGAAAAAAAAAAAATCAGTGTGAGAAGTGAGAACCCAGGCAGGCAGCAGCGGTGACTAGTTTGGAGCCCTCCATCCTGCGCTCACATGCAACACACACAAACTTCAGGCTGTTGACTCAGCACACTGACCTGCAGCTTCACAGCTATCACCACTGAATTTAGATCCTTGTCCATCTCCTTCAACATGATGAGCTTCTTCAGGGTCAAGCTGAACAACCTGTAGGGAGAAAGAGTCAGAAATAGGACTCAGAACAGCGGGGAGATGCAGAGAGAGATGAAGCATTCCTGAAGCTAAACAGGGAATCAGAGGTTGTAACACAGGGGTGGGAACTTCAGGTTTGGGGGCCGGATGTGGCTCCTGGCTTACCTGGATCCAGCCCCCCAAAACTTAGCACCTCCCAGCATTGGGGAGTCTGAATTGGTGTTCCAGAGCCTATGCTGCCTCATCGCAGGACCGGAACACCCAAAATCTACTAGGCTGGGCCCTCCTAGGCTCTGGTGGGCAAGGGAAATGTGGGAAGAGTCTTTCTCCTCAGTTGGGGGCCACGTCAATGAAGGAGGTTTTTTTACTTCTCGCTTGTGTGTGGCCCAACTGATTTTTCTGTGGGTCAGAGGCCCCAGACCCAAAAAAGGTTCCCCTCCCTAACTGATGCAATCCACTCGTGGCTTCCTAGTCCAATTCCCCACAGCTCTGTGCTTCTTCGGGCTACAAGCAGGTTGGAGCAGACGCTCCCCAAGACTGTCTACATGCTCTTGTGCATTTCTGTGGTGTAAATCTTTTCCAAGCTATGTGCCTGGCCTGGCCAGCCTCCTGTAATACAAAGAGCACTCAGGGAAAAGGAAAGGAAGCCGGGGTGGGAGTCGAAGAACATTGCAGATGACCTGCTTTGAACTTACAGACTTTGAAGGCAACTCAAACCTGTTCCATTCAGCCTGAGCCTGTAGCAGAAGTTACAGGGCAAGGTGCTATGGACTGTGATAGGTAACAAGAGATCAGATGAGAAAAGAACAGGCCCTTCTGGCCATCATATCTATGAAATGCAGTGAATGCGTGGAAGGCACACAGACCAACACATTGTAACTCCTCAATTAGCCAGTGGTCTCAGAGGGCCATGCCAAACCCTTCGATAATGGGGCTTTTGGCTAACAGTGATTTTCACTGGCTTGCACTGCCTGTGCCCTGTCGTGAACAGGGAATGGGGAAATGCAAGCCATCCATTAAAGGAGCTTTCAAAAGTGATTTCAAAGGATGCCCATCCTGAGAGACACTTTGTACTTTGCCAACAGCCTGACTTGCCCCAGAGAAATCGGGCAATGCTCTTTCACTGAGCAGCCACCTCTGCACTCCCATTACAGTGACTCTACAGCTTTGGGGGGAACCAAACTTGACCTCCCAGTCACTACCAGAAACCAGGCAGCCCAGGCGCTGAAGACCTTCCCAATCTGTGGAAGTTACCTGCTTGGCTGATGGGCAAGACCCCCAGAATCTGCTTCCAGGAAAACTCTAGGCAGATACAACAGCTACAAACTACTGAGC
>JANRFK010004440.1:17614074-17642777 GCA_030068395.1 Apalone spinifera | reverse complement strand
ATTTGTTTCTCAGACAAAACCCTCAAATACCAGACTGTCCAGTACAAAACTGGACACCTGGCACCCTACCCCTCCTTGCACTCTCCCTCCTAGACAGCTACCCTACCCCCAGTCTGCTCCTGCTCCCGCCTCCTGGAATGCCCATGCAGCGCCTGGTCCTCCAAGCCCTGGCCCAGGCTGGGTGGAGGATGCAGCCGGGTGAAAACTGAAAATGTATTCTTTTTTCATTTTTTTTAATGTGTGTTTATATTTTTGGGCTGCAAAAAACAGTACTAAAAAAACCAGGTTCCAACTAAAGTAAAAAGTTTGGGAAACCCTGATCTAGCCAGCTTTCTATCCATCCTCAGTCCATTTATCCAATCCATATTCCCTTAACTTGCTGGCAAGAATATTGTGGGTGACTGTATCAAAAGCTTTGCTAACGCTGGCACTAGGGGCTTTGGGAGGACCAGAAACAACTTATTTGAATATTCATAATTTGCTTAATGAATATGCAAATATGTGTTACTGGTCCTCCAAAAGCTCATGAATGGATTTACTGGTCCCCTTGTCAAAAAGTTTGGGAACCCCTGCTCTAGCCACAAGATAAAGCCTCCTCCTCCTCCTAATAACTGTGAGTAGTGGCATGAGAGACTCTGGATGCCTGGGTTCTATTTCTATCTGTGCTACCAACTTTCCCTTTGACCATGGGCAAGTCACTCCAGCTGGGATTTTCACATTCCGATGCTTAGAAAATCCCACCTGTGCCTCAATTTCCCCATCTTTCAGCTGGATAACATCCATTTCATCGGAGCACCACCAGGCTGGAGCAATTGCTGACTGTCGAACTCCCCAAGATCCTGGTGTGAAAGTAACATTGCTGCTAGCACAATCAAATATTAGAGAGACGTTTGATAATTACAATCCTCCAGTGCTCAGAGGCATGGGAACAATGTGTAGCACACTGGGCTTGTTCACCTATAGTAGAACTGAACCCCAGATCTTCAGCACCAGTTCCTGCCCTGAGCTAATGGAATCACTTTGCTTACCGTGGCTAAGCAGCAGGCTTTTATTCTTCAAGGGGAAAAAGAGGGGATGAGCCAAAATATCCCCATCTGCCTCTGATCAGGACTTCCACTAATGCACTGCTCTGGCCAATCTATTTCCTGCTTGGTATTTAATACCGCCAAATGCAAAGAACAAGGAATACAGGCCATGCCTACAGAGCAGGGCATGTACTGTGGAGAGCAGTGGGTCTGGACAGAATTCAGGGGTCATGGTGGACAACTGGTTGTGAGTTCCCAGTGCCACGTTTGCTAAAAAGGGCTAATATCACCCATGGCTGTGTAAACAAGGGGGAAAAGAGTAGGCATAGGGAGGGGACTTCACTCCTGTACTCAGCACTGTGGAGACCCATTCTGGAACAGCCCAGCCAGTTTATGGGGCCACATCTTAAACCAGATGTTGAAAAATGGGAGGTGGTATAGAAAGGAGACATTGAACCAAGAGAAGATCAAGAGGTGACTCGCTCATGGTGTCAAAGTCTCTTTATAGGGCGAAAATGCTGTATACTCACCAGCCAGGGAGAAAGGCAGAACAAGAACCAATGGCTGGAAGATGAAGCCAGACAAATTCAAATTGGAGATAAGGCACAAATGCTTAAAAGCCCAGGTGATTAGTCATTGGAGCAGCCTACCAAGGGAAGTGGTGGACTATCTTCAAGTCCAGCCTGGCTGCCTGGCTGGAGGATGCTTTAGTCTCGAGGTGTCCAACTCGCTAGCCACATGCAGCTATTTGGCCAGTTGAGTATGGCTAGCTTGCTATAGCAATAGCCACTATAATGGCTACTGCTTCAGAACTGGTTGGACACCACAACTTTAGTCAAACACAAGTGACTGGGCTCAATGCAGAGAAAACTAGTGAAATTTTCAGGCCTGCAACGTACAGGAGGTCCGACTGAATGACCTAGTATTTTCCTTCTGGCCTTAAACACTACAAATTTCAATTATTTCAGGGTAGCCAGATCCATAAGTACGACGGGTACTTACTACTGTAGAGGGAAAGGTATCAGTTGGTCTACAGGACATCAATTGTCTGCCTGTGTAGCATGTGGACACACCTTAATGCATGTAATCAAACTGGGATGCCCAAAGCAGGCCGTCAGCTGCCGGAGGATTGCACTGAATACGAGTAACTTTAATAACACAAATATTTGCAGGCCGGAAGAATTGCTTGCAATATAGTTAAGCCTTTATTGAACAGTAGCTAAACTGAGCCCCTCTCACACCTTTCTGTTATGTAATTTGGACGTCAGAGTCCCTGCAGAGAACACTGAGATGTAACATTACTGGTGGACAAGTGGGGACATGCTGCAACATGGGTTTCACTGGATCTCTTCTCCACTAGTTAGAAGGAAAAAATCATTTTAAAAAGGAAGATTTCTAATCAGAGGGGTATACTTCTGGAATAGTCTCCCAATAGGAGACTTATTTATCTCCACTCCAACTAGTTTGAAGATAGAGCTGAACATGTTTCTGACCAGGATTCTATCACTGGCTATCATATCAGAGATTGAAGTTGATGACCCAGGAGGCACTTTCTAGTGCTATGTTCCTAAAAAGGCCATCTTCATACCAGGCAGTTCTAAACAAACCAAGAACTATTCATTTCAGAGCATCTTCTATTTACCAGTTCCATACCAATTAGCTTCTAATGCATCTCACTGAGGTGTAAGGGGAGACAACGGGAGCATTTGCTTCTGTTGGCCTCCTACTATGAAGATGGCACCAACCTCAGCTTAAGGTAAGCTGACTCCAGCTACGTATTTTACATAGCTGGAGTTGAGTACCTTTTCCCAACCTTCCGGTTACAGTGTAGACCTGACCTAAGTAACCCACCACTCCTGAAATAAGGAAGGATTATCTCTTCTTGTTTTACACTTTATGGAAACAAAGCAAGGACATAACTGGTGGGTCTGGGAATGTAGCCCAAACCTCACAAGTCCTGTCTTAACTGAAAGATCAGCTATCCTTTCTTCTGTTTAGAGAAACAAATATAAAAACAGATCAAGTTCAGCTTTGACCTAAAAAATATGTGAGCAACATACTTGTCTTCACACTTCATTAGGCCACTAGCTGGGGACAATCTTGGCACGCCAGCTATTTTCCTTTGAAAATGGTGAAACTGGTACATGAATATGGAAGGCCTGGAATTCAGCCAGTAATGTTTAAGGGCAGCTGAAAGTTAAACAGAGCAGAAGCAAATCAGAAAAGAGTTTCAGAAAACATCTACTCTCTATGACAAACAAGCTAAATATTGATGTAAAAAGGATAGCCAGAAGGAAGCTTCAGACAAAGAAATTTCACAGGCTACATTATTACAACACAGCAAGCAACAATCATGCAGGGTGCATGAGCAAACAAATGTTCAGGCCTGGCTGGGAGGAATCTATGGAGCTTGGGTATAGGGAATGTGGTGATACCCAGATCTGCCCACTATCCCTGAATACTTAGATGGACACACAACTCAGCATGAGCTCCCTGGGAGATGCTTAGCAAGGAGGGCCACTGTGATCTAGAGCAGGGAAGGAGCTATATTTGGACATGGCACTGGTGGGAGCAATACTAAAGTACTGCAGTCAGCTCTGGGGCCACATAATAAGAAGGATGTTGAAAAACTGGAGAAGGTGCAGAGAAGAGCCACAAAAATTATCTGAGGGCTGGAGGAGGTGCCTGACAGGCGAGACTTATAGCTCACTCTTGTAGCTTATCAAAATGAAGACTCAGAGGCTATGTTCCCGCTAATCTTTTCCATCCATGTGCGGAATAATGTTTATGTGCACCGAGGCATGTATATGAAAAACAAGCTAGCTGTGGGTACTCTGCTAATCAGCTGGGCAGCAGCTGAATCTCCTGAATAGCCGCACAAGTGCTCTGCTTACAGGGAATGCTGCTCAGAGGTGACTATTACAGTGCATAGCTATCTTTGTGAAGAAAACAGAGTGGGTAGCAAAGAGCTTCTTAGGCTAGCAGAAAGAGGCAGAACAAGAAGCAATGGTTGGAAGCTGAAGCCAGACAAGTTAGAAATCAAGGAACAAGTTTTTAAACAGGGAAAATGATTAACAATTGGAACAAAGTGCCAAGAAAGTGACGGATTGTCTGTCTGCCGGTGTCTTCTAATCAAACCTAGCTGTCTTTCTGGAAGATATTTAATCAAACATAAGCGACTGGGCTCAATAAAAGGTGAAATTCTCTGGCCTGGGCTACGCACAAGGTCAGATTAGACTATACTGATGGCCCCTTTTGGCCTTACATTCTGCCAGTCTAAATGCTTGAAGGGGTTTCCAAGCTTTTAATTCTGAGCTCTACATTCCTTCCCAACTCAACCATGACTCGGTCCTTACACTTTCATTCTGCTGAACACATTTTTCCAACCCTGCTCTGGTTAAATGATCAGCAATAAGAGAGTTAATGCTGATATTCAACATGTCACCATCAGGTCCTTATCTAAACACCTGCCTTGAGATTAATGAGAGTATTTTGTGGCACTCAGAGCTATTGTCACCTGCTAGCATACGGAGACAGCACTATACCTGGCCATACTTGGAGAGACAGGTGCCTGAGAAGTGCTGCTGTGGTTTGCCAGTGCTGCCTAACCCCTAGTGTTGGACACACATATACCAGCAGAGTGCCTAGGATGGAAGGTAACAGATGTAAAAAAACCCTCCATTTCCCCAGGGATTAGCTAATGTGATCAGAGAGAACACAGAGCTGAGAGGCTCTTGGTGTCTGTAGCCAGTGGGATCTTGTGCTTGCTTAACTACATGCAAGTTGGCACTTGCCTGTGGATTTCCTCAGCTGGCTGGATGCGACAAGTCTTCACACACTGTGTTGCTGGCAGCTAACAGCCTTTTCGGTGCCATTTGCATGAAGAAAGGAGGTCAGATGGGCAAAACAAAATAACAAAAGACTGAGACAATTTAGAATGCCTTGAGTTAAAATCCTTGCTTTCTCATGGTGATCATCTACTGTGTGGCAGAGTAGCGACCCGTGGGCCATCGCTTCCTCAGTATTGATATGGATGCTGACATAGGCTGTGCTGACAAAGATATATGACTGATATATATGAAAGATATATGACTGTCAAACAGAAACAACACCCACTGTGAAGGGCCCTATCTTTATTCCAATTGCTTTTTATCCAGTCCTCCAATGTTTCAGCGGCTAGTAAAGACAACAAAAACAATATGTTTGCTACAATAATCCCATATGGCTCTTCCTTTTATGTTGATTTAACACAGTTAAAATGTTACAGTTTATAAGAGGAGCTACAGGTTTCAGCTTTAGCTCTGCAATAGGCTGCGTTAAAATAAATCTTCCCCAGCTTGATCATTATCTCGTGTCAGCAGGAGGGAGACGGATTCGGTTCTTCCTAGAGAAGGCGGCTGAGCAGGGCACACACAAACTCACTGGGGATTATCTGAAAATGCAAGAAGAGCACAAAGAGAAACATACTGTTCCTCTGCAGGGATGCCCAGCTGCGCGTGCTGGCAGTGTAAACAGAGCACTGCGCAAGGACAAAAGACACAAGAAGCCATCATGTTCTGCTACATTCATTTTGGCAAGTGAGAGAGGCCAGTGACTACAAGGGGGGCTGCTTCTTTTTTTGTTTGTTTTTTTTTTAAACTAGGGAGAACTGCAAGATGCCACCAATATGACTCAGCCAGATCAAGTCAATACTGCTCTTTGGAAAGCATTCACAGATACCGCAATAGAAGGGACCTGAACACTCTCTTTGTTATGCTTAAGAAAAACAACTTGATTTCTAATGCTAACAAGAAGCAAGACCTTATAGCAAACATCATCTGATCACGAGAGGCAGGGTGAAACAGAGCATACAGAACTGATAAGCAAATCATTATATAGGACTTATTACTATCATTATACTTCTATTCTTATACCAACATTAAAATACTACACCTTAGTAGTGACTTGTACAACAGTAGCAGCTAGAGGCCCCAGGCAATGAGATCTAGGCTCCTAAGTCACTTTGGTACCTGGAAACATTTACCTTAAGCACATTAGGGATTGTGCTCAGCTAAATCAATATATGTCATTCTTACACTGGCAGAAGAGCATCTGTGCAAAGAATAGCCTTTTCAGTGCCATTTGCATGGAAACAGGAGTCAGATGGGTGAAACAAAACAGACACTTTGTACCTGGTTCCATTTTTCATTCTACCTCTGTCACTGTGTGACCATGGGCAAGTTACATCAGCTCCCATCTGTAAGTACTTTCCTTTATTATGTGCTTAGAGATCTCCAGGTGAAAAGCACTGAACAAGCAGCAGGCATTATCACTGAATCAACCACAGTTGTCAGCTACTGAAAATGACTTTTAAGGGCCGTATAGGAAAAAAGTCCTGGACAAACATTTTTATGGACACATTTTTGTGTAATATAAAGATGGCTCAAAAGTACAAAAGTGAACAATATTCAATGTTCTACCCATATGTCACAACACTCCTGCCTCTCAGCTGAGCTGATAGTGACGGCACCTGTGAAACCCCAGCCCAGCCAGGTGGAAGTGGGGAGCCCACAACTATTATCCTTATTTTCTCCAGCCCATCCCTTATGGTCTTAGCTGCCTTCTGCTGCTATGCTCTCCAGTAGCAACTAAACAAAGAAATCTCCGTATTATCGGTGAACATCTTTTAAATGCACAATGTCACAAACAGCACAGAAAGATCATCCCATACAAAGCCCCGGAGATAGAGAGCCACCCCTTCCTCATCACCGGGCCTGTTCCCCTGTTGTGGTGATTCTGCCAGGCAAATCTTATTGTGTATGTGAGTGACCATGCTGCTGTGGAAGTGTTTGCTTGGCGCTGTTCAGTTTCCTCTGAAACAGTTGTAAAGGAGCCTTCGGATCACAGAAGTGGTGTATTTCATCTGTTTCCAGCTAACGGTAATGAAGTGAAGGATAAGAAGAGGCATCACTTGCTGTCATCTCTGGCTTTATTAAGAATTATGCCAACTGTCTTCCCAGAAAAGAAATGCTCCTGAGCTTGCAGTCATGGTAGTTATCCTCCATTTAGAAAGCACATCTGCAGATCATTAGCAGAGTTCTTTTGCATAGTGTTGCCAACCTCTGGTCTCATCATACAATTTTTCAATGTCCTGGAGTCACGTTGCTTTCGGCTTTCAAAAAGCGAGGTGAGAAAAGCTCAAAGATTATGACACCCTAATGCAGGGTTTCCCAAACACTGGGCCCCGACCCACCAAGTTACAGGAAGGTTGTAGATGGGTTGCCATGTGCAAGGCCAGATTAACCTATCACTGGGCCCTGGCTGAAGCAAATGTACATTTGTCCCAGCCTGGTAAAATGCAGGGGAGCTAGAGAGCAAGTCCATCCTGTATTCACCCTGCAGCAGCAGTTGGTCCAGGGTCCTAGCTCTGGATATTATGACCTAGTACACAGGATTGAAGGGCCACTCAGGACAAACCTAGTGGCACTGTGATCCCATGCACCAGGTCATAATGTCCAGAGCAGAAGGCTGGGACTGGTTTTGCGGGGCAGGAGCTACTGCTATGGCATAAACTCACTTTCCATCCCCACAGGAGGTGATGTGTGTGTGCGCATATGTCATGCAGGGTCACAAGCCTCCCCTGATTTGCTACTTGGCTTGTACAGAGCATGCTCATTAACACCACTGAAGCTGGCTGCCCTCATTCTGTCCCTTCATTATTGAAAGGCCTGGGTCATCACTGAACCCCACCATGTCCCTCGGCCTTCCTACACATCAGGCTGCAGATCAGAGCGGAGGGTGCATATCTGGACTAGCGTGTTGCAAAAATGACAAAATGCAGTCGGTGGGTTGCCTTGATAGAGTTTGGGAACAAGTGGCCTGACGACTCAGAAACCTGCGGGTCAAAAGAGAGCCTAACATGAACTGTAAAAAACCTCAGGAGTTTGAGAAGCTTGGGTTCTGATCTTTGAATGCTTGGGATTAGCAGTGCTGTGGAAATGCACTGAGCTCCCACCCTAGATCAGCACCCCACTACATGAGCTGCTGTGCAATCCCACAGGAAGATAAATGCTGCTCAAAAAGTCAAATGCACAGAAATGCCTGGTATGGTAAGAAACCACCACACTGAATGCAGACTAAGTGGCATGTGGACTGACAATCAAAGCAGATGTACAAAAAGGACCATGTGTGACACTATGCCCCCATATTTTTATGAAGATATATTCTCAAATATGAATATACATAACTTGAATATGCTTTATGTAAAATTGGGCAAATAAGGTATCATGCAAGAGTCTGTAATCCCGACTGTGTATATTCTAGCTGCATATTTGCGTGCATGTATCTTTCTTGTATATGAAGTTAGAAATATAAAGTGTAAATCTGTTTATTGAATCAGGTCTTCTAGTTAAAGCCATCAGTGGTACATAAGGAACTTAATGGCTTGGTGCTCAAGGCAATGATCAGTGAATAGTTTTGTTTTCCCAGTAAGCCTGGATTGTGACTGGGTCTACCAAGACACATAATAAGGCCACCTGGCACTGGGGGAGGGGTGGGAATGGAATAAAAACTTCTCAGCCTGGAGAAATTCTATTTAATGAATGGGAAGCAAACAATTATTGTCTTCAGCTAGCTTCACAAATTACTTCTCACCTCAAGAGAACACATGAAAGAACCTGGAAAGAAAAGAACTCTAATCAGGAAAGAAGCTGTTAGACCCAGGTCAGATAAAACATCAGACTACTTGATTAGTCAATAAAGAGGGAGCGGGTGCTCCCTATACCCACTGCGCTTCTACTTCTGAAATGTAGCAAGAGCTTGCACCCACAGCTCTTGCAACATTTCAAAGGCAGAGGCGCAGTGGGGAACCCAACACAGGAGGCAGAGGCACAGTGAGGAACCCAGGGCAAGCAGAGACTGCTTTAGTCCCCTCTTGTGCCGGGTCCTGACTACTGCGCCTCTGCCTTTGAAATGTAGCAAGAGCCTCCCGTGACTCTAGCTACATTTCAAAAGAAGAGGCACAGCTTCTGGGACTGGACATGAGTTGAGTCAGCTGATTCCTAGCTCACGCCTGGTCCCCCGCTGCACTTCTGCCTCCCCTGCCCCCTCCCCCAGAGATGATGCTGGGGGGAGGGAGGGAGAAGGGGGAGGACTGGCTTTTAAGTAGGCTCCTCCCAGCACCTGCTCCCCCACTTGCTGCCTCTCATAGAGGCAGCAAGGGGGAGAATCAACTAGTTGAGTAGTCCCTTACATCCCTACTTTGCAATTCCCTTTCATTAAATAGTGTTTAATCACATGTGAAGAAGGTACCCAGGGACCCACAGAGAAGCTTCATCAGCTAATGAGGACACTCACTATTCACAGAGCCCTTTTGCCTTGTAGACTTATAAGGCAACACCCACACAAACTAATACTAGGAGTAATAGCTACGCATATCCACCACTGGGCTGGAATTTAATTAACTCTTAGCTTTTAGTCCCATTTGAAACCACCCAAAAATTTAGCACCACCCATTTGAATGGCAGTTAGCTATTTTGCAGATGGAGGGGAAAATAAGCTGCAACTGTGATATGTTTATGGAAGCGTCGCAAACACACCTGGCTTGGTTCTTTAGTATTATTTATCGACACTGTGGTTGTGCCCAGGCAACTCACTCATGGACCAGGATTCCACTGTGCTAGATCAGAACAAAGGCAGCCCCTGACCGGAAGACTGTACATAAGAAATATTATTTTTATTGTTCTATCTGCTGTAGTCTGGTTTGGTGGGTGGTTGCAGTTAAAGCAATATGGCAGCAGACAAAAGTCTACACAGGTCCAATGGCTGGAATAAGCAGCTAGACAAGCTCAAGCTAGAAACAATGTGCAAATTTTTAATATGAACCATTGGACCAGCTTTCCAAGGGTTCTGGTGGATTTTCCATTACTGGCAATTTTGAAATCAAGAATTCTAAAAGATTCTGCTCTAGTTCAAACAGGAATTAATTCAGTGAAGTTCCCTGCTCTGTTTTACATAGGAGCTCAAACTAGATGATCACAATCTCTCTTAGATGGTTATAAAACTATAAATACGTGATATACACAGAGACAATGAATTTATTTATAGTCTGCCTCTGCCTTGTGTAGATGAAGATGAATTAATCAGCTTTTTACAGCTTAAATTTCTCTGAAAATCAATTTTGTAAACTACAAAAATTTTGTAAGAACTCCACCTTAGAGATGCCTGGAATAACAGCCTTATATTTATATTGCTCCAGGTACAAGGGGCTTATGAAACAGGAATTCGTTCAACACTGGAAAACAGCCAACTCTCAGGAGGAACATGGCAGCTGTGTAATAGATCACAGCAACACTATGCAACAGTTTAGGCCACGGTATCACACAATTCAACTGCAGGACAAATGGGGGCAAGAACAATGTAGTTCCTGGAATTTATTCAGTACAGCACAGCTATAGGGCCCCCTAATATTATACATACCCCAACTTCCCAGTGAAGTTTTACTCAAGAGTCAGTTATATAGCAGGGCTGGCAGTTTCATGGTTTTTCTAGCACAGTAGGGGCAGTGGGGAGGAGAATCCCCACCCCTAAAGGTAGGGAAACGGTGTTGAAAGTCTGTTTGCAATGTGATCATTTAAATACATAGCTGCAGGGAGTACACCTCGTGAGTAAAGGCACCTACAGCTTTTGCAAGTGTTTAAAATGCCAGCTTTTCTTTTTTATAACAGAGGCAGTTTGAATGAACCATCTACCCACTTGCCAGACAATGTGCCCCGTCTGCAATCAACTACTCGGTACTGGGAGGAGTCAGAGGAAGTGCTGCACGCCTTGATAACAGGAAATCTGCCCTCTACCACTCCCACAGAAGAAAGGAAATTGGCAAAGAATTCATACAGCAACTAAACCACTTCATCCCCTTGCCTTTGACTTACATGGAGAAAGCCTGCAAAACCACAGTACTCGCCAAGGAAAAAAGCTTTCCTGGGCAGCATGAATTAACAAATAACTTGATCAAAACCCCTTTCACCTAACATGGCAGCATTGCACACGAGAAGGCAGGGGTATGAGGTTTTACACTGAACAGACTGGAGTAGGAGGGGTATGATGACACACTTGGTCTTTGTCTAAGGTTAAAGCAGTTATCAGACTCAGGCTAACTCTGACAAGTGTTTAACAAAGGGAAAAACATTATTTTTAAGACTGCTGAAGGAAGCTTTTATCTAAAAGGAAAATTACAGTCCAATTATCTTGTAAAACTTCAAACTCTTGAAGGGCGGCAGCAGCAATGAGCTCTTCAAAAGAAGCAGTTTTAATAGCTGCATTAACTCTAGCAGCCGGAGGAAAGAGCTCAAGAGAGAGTATTTGCTAGAAGCAAGATTCACATCCTTTGGACACTGGGGCGTATTGAGGCTCTAGATGGTTGGGGGAAGAGAATTATTCCAAATAAAGCTGCTTTCTCTAGCAGACACTTAGCCTCACCAGCGATGAGGTTCTCTTGCATTTCCAATGTGTTTCATTGTGGATTTTTGCAGAATGAAAATACATACAGAACTAGAAAGGGGATACCTCATCTGCGTGTGCGTGCGTACACATGATTATGTAACTGATTTACTATTTCTCTTGTAGCCACGAAATGCATACCACCGCTGTCCCGCTTTGCTCAAAGGATCTCCACCAGGATTCCAAGTTGACAAATGTTCCCAATCTATTATTTTTGAAGGCATGCAGCTTTTCAAATGCCAGTGTCAGAAACGTAGAATGGAGCCCCAGATCAATACTGGGCTGGGAGAAAGCCTTCTCAGGCTGCAGCATTATTTCCCAACCAGCTGGGCTTGCTGATTCACTTTGCTCAAAGACAGACTACAGTCTTTGTATGAGGGGCATTTTGTGCATATCAATTAATGCTGTAGTTTTCAATCAGTGGTCTGCCAACTCTTGGGGGTCTGCAGATCATGTTTAAGATTTTCAAAAGGGTCTGTTTCTCCTTTCAAAAATATTTAGGGGGTTCTCAAATGAAAAAAGAAAAAAAAGGTTGAAAAGGTTGAAAGCCACTGATCTAATATTTTTCTTTCGAAACCAGGAAAGATAAATACAAGCAGAAATCCCCCAACTGGCTTCACAGGAATGACAGCCAGGCACTGTGCAGCCAAGCAATTGTTCACACAGGACTTTTTGTAGCTATACCCACAAGGTGCCTGATCAATAACCACTGTGAAGTGCAGGCACCCTTCACAGAACAGACACAGCGAAGGCAGCAGCCACACTTACCACCTACCCCACCACCAGCCTACAGGAAGCAGATAGGAGTCAGCCTTTAGCACCTCTAATAAACCTGCACCAATTAGCACCAAACGTTTGCATTCCAAAGCTGCCTCACAACCCCACCAGCTCCTTCTAGTCTGTAAGGGGGTATGGGCCTGCTTGCAGGTTTTCTACTAGCGGGAACCTGCCTGTTAGGGCTGTGACTAATTACCCACTGATGTACAGAAGTACAACCCCTAGTTTGGAGACAGTGACACCGGGATCAAAGAGCCTTACACCCATGTCATTTATTCCCCTTCCTGTACAGGAATAGCTACCTTCAGAATACAACTTTAGGTGCATCCCCACAAGAGGGGATACCAATGTTGTCTAACCTTGTGCATACAGACAAGCGTTAAGCCATGTCAACACTACCACCGATGTTGGCAAAAATTACATCGTTCAGTGGTGTGAAAAAACCACCCACTCAAGTGACATAAGTGTTATCGGCATAAGTGGTAGAGTGCACAGGACTTAGTCAGTGGGAGAACTTCTCCCACCAACATGGCATGGCTACCACCACTTGCAGAGGTGGTTTTATGATGCTGACAAGACAGCTTGCTCCTGTTGGCATAGTGCAGCTACATGACTGATTTTGCCAAGCGCAGCTGCATCAGACCAGTTGCACCACTGTAAATTCGCTAGTGTAGACATGGCCTTAGCTTTTGTTACTCAGATGTTGCCAGAGCACCAAAAAAAGCAAGCTCAAGACTAAAATTCTGGATTTTGCCTGACCCTATCCAGACAGGAAGAGTTTTGTTTGTTTACATTTACTCAGCAACAGCAATGGTATATTTACAGCCTCAACTTCCTCACCAAATATGAGATGGTGACCAGATTCCAGACTGTAAGCATCTAACAAGATTTCGAGTAGCAGAGGGCTCTCAAACTGAGATCCAATAGCTGGGAGCAGGCTAGACAAAGTCAAGCTAGAAATAAGGTACATGTTTCTCCCAGGGAAAGTGTTTAACTACTAGAACAAAATCCTGAGGGAAGGAGTGAATTTACCATCTCTATCTCTTATTCTCTTCACATCCAGCCTGGCTTCCTTTATGGAAGATTTGCTTTAGTCAGACAAGTGATTGGACTCAAGATAATTGAGTGCACCTCTCTCTGATCTGTGCTGTACTGGAGTCAGATTGATCTCATGGCCCCTTCTGGCCTTGAACTTCCTGAAAGCATAAAGCAAGACTTTTGTGCTCTAGTGTCTTCAGACAGGCCAGAAGCACAGTAGTTTGCCTCCCGGCAGCAATTCCAGAGCAAGAGTATGAAAAAGGACCAAGAAGTCAGACAAAAAAGGCAGCTTCATGCTACAGATACTTAGGCCACAGTTCTGGATGGAAACACAGCTCAGCCTTCTCAACAAGTTCATCTATATCTCAAACCCTCTCAAAGACTCTGTGTGCACCTTGTAAACCTGGATCTTTGCTGCCTCCATCTAGTAGCACATCAAGTGCTGCAGGATTTAGGAGACAGCAAGATTGTGAAAAGAACCAATCTGCAGGCCTCCCTTAGCCTGCCTGACAACCCACGGAATGGGTAAGGGGTTCATTATGGAAATCTCATTAGCTTGCTGCCAGGAAAATAACAAGGAGTTAATTTGTGAGGGCTGTCATAGTGGCATGGTCCATCATTAATGATTATGCAGCTTGCCACACCTTGAGAGACTGACGCAGCACTTAAAAAACAACAAATAGTCCTGCAGCATCTTAGAGACTAACACAAATGTAGATAAAAAGTTTTAGAGGGGTAGCCAAGTTAGTCTGTAACGGGAAAAACTTAAAAAACAACGTCATCTATTGGTCCTCATAAAGGAAATCTGCACGACACATTCAAAAGACAAGCCTGGGAGCTTAAACTCATTACTCTGCTAGACACTAACAAGCACAGACTGAACGGAGACCCTGGATTTATGGCTTATTACCCCAGTTTGTAACCCACTTTTTGTCCCGTGACTATACATGTTAATGGGCCACTTCACTTTGAATGGTGCATGGACGCTTAACTGTTTATGCTAAACTAGCCTTTCGAGCTTGTATTTAGCAGTGACACACTTAGTACATTTCCCAGATCCGTTCTGGGTGGCTCAGAAGCTGGTCTCTCTTCCCACAGGGCACACTAAGTAAATTATATATTTTCACTGAACATTTTGGTCAGGAATGACTTATGCCTGCAGGGACAGCCACACAGAGGGGCAGGGAGGAGGCATGTGAGGGCACCACATTTAGCAATTAAAATTTTGGCATCTCCCGAGTGCTACCAGGAGTCACCTATGATTTGGGTTATACTTTGAGTCCCCAATTCCCAACAGGCCAGGGCTTTAAGCAGCACACTCTGATGCTACTGAGGCTCCATTCCTTTCCCAGCCCCCTCCAGGGCAGTATCCGACAGAGCCATACCCTGCTTCACCTGTTCCAGAGCCAGAAGACTGATCTGTGGAGGCTGCCAATCCAGCAGAACACTGAGTTTTTTCAGTGCAGCTGAAAAGGAAGCCCAAGCCCAAAATGTGTTGAACAATTAGGCAGCCAAGCTGAGTATTGCAATTACAAATCAGAGTGTTTGGGCTTCGGGGATTCCTTAATTGGACATTACTAGGCCAGATGAAAGGAACTAACTGCCACACTGCTTCAATGTGCCCACAACACACACTATTCTCTTCTGCTGCTCTTGATGAGCTGGGCATGCCTCCAAACTCCTTTCCCATTATGGCTTGGAAGGAGTGGACATTTCTGAAATCATTTCACACCCTCCTGTGCCTCAGCTCAGGGATACGGGAAAGAACAGCAATGCTCCACCGAAATGGACCGGCCTGGGCAGGTAAGCAGAGCTTTGTGGTCAGTGGGGATGGACATGCAGCACAGAGAGGGACCGAACACACCTGTGAGTCCCTGCCATGGTGATATTGGAAAGGTGGTTCTGATATCTTGTTTTCTCTTCTTACAGAGATCTTCCCCAAATCTTCTTGATTGCATTTGATGCTGGCTATTAGGGAGCTCTCTCCTCTCAAAGAAACTAAAACTACATAATTATTTGCAATGGCATGAATCAGAACCCCATTGTGCTAGCTGCTGCACACACACAGAACAAAGTTACAGTCTCTGCCCCCTAAAACGTAATCTTAAATATGTGACAAGACAGCAGATGAATAGACACAGACAGGAGAGGCTCAGGGAACAACGAGCCAGTCCCAATCAGCATTATGCTTAGCACACCAGCTGCCTAACTCTTGTCAAGCTTCTTGTAGGCTTCATAGCAAAGGAGGGATTTGAAGGTATAGAATGAGGCAGCGTGGCAGTGCATCTCCAGTGTGAAGGGCAGCAGGGAGAAAGCATCGAGGAAGATTTTACAAGTGGGCAATGAGGACAGGTAAGGGAGGCCGGACCCAACCTCTCAGTAGCATGGGAGATGACAGTGGAGTGGGGATGGGCTGCGAGGGGCATGGAAATGAAGACAAGTAGCTGAGGCTTGACATGATAGAGGAGCCGCCGCCAGTGGAGGGATGTGCTAATAGGGGGACATTGTCAGAGCAACAGGACCTTTGCAGCAGCATTTTGAATGGACTCAAGCAGGGTAAGATGGAAAGAGCAGAGAACGGTGCAGTGATTACCTGCCCCGGAGGGCAGTTTTAGCTGTGCAGGTGCATAGGAGAGTCATCTCAGAGATGTTTAGAAAGAATCAGCAAGATTCAATCTAGAAGTTGAGCCTTTTAAAGCAACACATACCCCGGCTGCCTTCCCACACACTGCTGGCTGCCACGAGCACTATTCACAACATTCATGGTAAGCCTGAAGTTATACTATTAATAAAGCCACTTACACACTCCATGGCTGTTTAATCCTCACAGCCTGGGGGGCAACCAGGCCAGGTGGCCATCTAGTCTTGCATCCTGACAAAGGCCAGTATCAGATGCTTCAAGAGGAAGCTTAAACACATACCACTGACAATCATGGGGTAAGCTGCCTATAGTGGAGACTTCCTCGCTCCTCTAGGCCATGTTGCCCCCTCTCTGGTCAACTCCGCAGGGCATCCTCCTCCTTGACGACACCCATGGGCAGGACAGGAGTGCAGTACCATTCTGTATATGGAATTGCATGTGGATGGAAGGGGAAGACCACGCCAAGTGCAATCACACACTGGAATTTGGCTCGGTTCAGGCCCTGGTATCCATTAGGAATGTTAGATATTGTGTAATTAAATAGTCATATAACTGCATGCAATCTTAGAGGCTACATGACTATTCAATAGTCCCCGGGAACAAAGCTGGCAGCCAGTGTGCTCTCAGCCCCATTCCCAGGAAGCCCCTTGGCATCCCATGCTGCTGCCTCTGTATCAGAGGCAGCAGCGTGGGGAACCAGTCCTTGAGGGGAGCCAGTTTAAAAACCAGCTCCTCTTGCAGGCCTGCTGCCTCCCGCCCCACACTGCTGCCTCTGATACAGAGGCAGTAGCGCAGGGTGGTAGCAACCCCTGTCCACGGGAGCTCAGACACCCCGCAGACAGAGTCTGCTTCACAGCGGCCTCCCTTGCCTCAGCCCCACACTGCTGCCTCTGATAGGGCACAGGTGGCACCGCAGAGCTGGTTCTGAGGGAACTGGCTTTTAAGCTGCCCCCCATCCTCCAGCACCAGTTCCTGACGCCTCTGTAGGAGGCAGCAAGGCGGGGGCGAGACGGTTCGTGGAGCTGGCATGCACGGGGAGCCTGCTTAAAAGTTGGCTCTGTGCACATATCGGCTCCAGTCTGCCCCCCTCACCCTCTGCGCTGCTGCCCTCTCCATCAGATACAGCAGCACAGGAGTAAGAAAGGGGCAGGCGGATATGGTGCTCATGGGGAGCTTGCTTAAAGCCAGCTCATCATGGGCACTAGCTTCTGCTCCTCCCCCTTGCTGCCTCTGATAGCAGCGGGGGGAAGAGGGGAAGGCGTGTGATCGACAAGATTGACCAATAATCCTAGGCTTATTGATTAATCGTGTAGTCACCTACACAATGACACCCCTAGTACCCATCTGTGACGGGGTGAAACATCTCCAGCTGACCGAAGCCGATCCATCCCACGCTGAACCAGCGGTAGCGCTCACGCTCCTCGGGAGCGGCCAGAGAGCGCTGACCAGCTGTGCCCGTTGTTCAGCAGCAGCGGCACAGCTGATGGGCGGGGGTGAGGCAAGCGCATAGTGTCGGGCGGATGCCGGGGCACACCGAGGGCGGGAGGATGCCCTGCTTGTCGGGGGGTGGGGTGGGAAAGGAGTCAGCGGGTGACATCATCAAGACCTGCCAGCCGGCGGGAGTTAAAAAGGGTCACCCAGACTCAGGGCGGGGAGGAGAGGGAGCCGGGAAGACGGATGGTGAGTCAGGAGTAGACGCTGCTGGAACTAGCAGGGTAGGAAGCAGCCCAGAGCAGGACCTTTAAGTATAAAGGGCCAGCGGGCCGGTGAGTTTCGGGCCAGTCCCCACTGGCTGGACAGGGCTAGGTGAACCTGTCCTTAGGGCCCTGGGCTCGGGCCCATGAGAGAGGGTGGGCCCGGGCCCCCCTACCCTGCGTTTCCAAACAGGAAAACCAACGGAAGCCGGCGCCAAGACCACCACTCGCCTTCTGGGTGGACGGTGACAAAGACAAAAGGACAAACACGGGGGTGAGCATAAGGTCTCCCCTGTACACCATCTCTTACAAAAACACCAGATGCCCTCCTGACCCAAGCAATCAGCATATATATCTTATACCTCACCGGAAAGATGAGTGCTCCACCAGCATAGCATCCCTTACTGCCACCCTGAGGACAATGGCCCTAGCAATTACTCCCACTGCTCCCTGCAAACCAGCATAGCCTCTAAGCACTGGGTTCGGTGCCCTCTTGGCTGGGATGGATCATCACCATCTGCAGCGCTGTAGGGACCACCTGACCATCTGGGAGACAACAGTAAGGTGTCTGGAAGCTGGCAGGACATGCTGCTAGAAATGCTGCAGTTTGGCCACCCCAAAATCTAAACTGTCCTCTCCCACTTCTCACATATTCAAGTCTTTGTAGATTCCTTGATAAATGCAGCTCCCCCAACCCCCAAGGACCATGGGAATCAAAACATGCACATGTACAACTCCCACAGGAAATTTCACAGGATCCCTTTAACTGCAGCAAACACCTTTGCAACTGCAACAGAATCATTCTGGGGAAATGAAAAAAGGAGCAACTGGAGCACAGAAGGGGTCTCCTTTGATCAGGCCAAGGGTAGAACTGCCTCTTTCGTTCTCCAACCATCATGGCCCCTTCTGTCATTCAGCCAGTTACTTGGGTAGATCTCAAAAAGCCAAAGGAGAGCTATGGGTGTAATTAAAATGTCTCTTCTGTGTCATTGTGTCACCATGTTTTCTTCATTTACTCATATTCATCATTCAATTCATTCACTCTCCAATGCTTCTGGGCCTCTCACGTTTTGCTCTTTTTCAGCTATAACTTAGATGTCAATGCATTATGCTCCAGTATTTCTAACTAGCAGCAGCAGAGGTGGGCAGCTGTGCCACATGCAGAAGAGCATGGTAAGCTGTGCTTCACGGTGGGGGTGGGGAGCTCAAAAGAAGACAAACACTCTTTTCCAGGCACTAAAATACCCTCTTGTTATCTTTGCTCTTCAGGGAGTTACAGGCCCACCCAAGCTTTGCTCTTCTAGCTTATGGAGTGAACCTAGCCCAACAGTATATCTAGAGCCTTATCATTAACAGCCCCCTCACTTGGAAAGCAGCATCAGGGGGTCCCAGTTAATTTTGTCAGTTGCTCCTGATCAGGTCTGTATGGCTGAACAATTATTTTCCTTTATTTTGTAATCCGAAGCCCTACACATCAGCATGGGATCTGAGAGCTGAATTGCCTCCAACTCACAGATCAGGAAAAAATTCTACAAGGGAGGCACTTAGTTGGCAGATGGAGTTGAGAGTGCACGAGGCCAGGATGAACGCAGCACCCTTTCCCACAGCTCCGGTCACAGCATCATGTTAACCTTTGTTCCCCCCGGGCTGCAGTCAGTGTTGGATTGACATCGATTAGAACTACATTTTAATATCTGGTGTCTTAGGTTGGATCAGTGGCTCTGGAAACCAGCACTCCCCGTTATGTTTCAGATTCTTTGAAAATCTTCCATGAAAAGGTGCTTTCAAAACAAAAAAGCAGCAGGCCCGTTAATAGCTACACCTAAATAATATTTTCAAATTGTCAGATGGCTTATTCTCATATGCTCCTGTATGCTCATCACACACTGTACTATGTGGCCACCTCTCGTTATACTGTCCCTGATTAAATAAATTGCCACCTAACTAATAAAATCCCTTTAGCAGCAATAGCTCCGCAAGGGTCCTTTAAACAGATGGTCTCTTCAGCTAAACAAATTAAATCAGCCCAGCTACCATGCCCAGACTGGAATCCTTGTTCATTTCTTCCCCTTTGATGATTGTAAAAATAAAACATGGTGGCCCCAGGTGGAAAATCTGGGTTTGATCAGAGTTCTTCCTCAGTCACTGCAAGCTGAGGATCTAGCAGGAAATACTAAATGGAGACAGCTGGGCTAAGAACTGGGCAGTGCTTTGGAATCACCAGTATTTAATGCCCTAGGAAGAAATGAAACTCCAATTCTGATGCAGGCAGAAGACAAGTCACACAAATCTAGAGATGGATTAAAAGGCTACACAGCAATAGAGAAGCTCTGACTGTGCCAAAGATGGAAAGTTTGAATAGTTATTGCTCTGCTCCATCTGTTTGTTAAACAAAAATAGCAATTTTAAGTGTTTGATGCCAGAAAATTACTGTGCAAAGATTGGCACTTTTTTCCTGACTGACTATCTCAGCACCCTGTGTCTTAAGTCATATCTCTAGGTTTCCTGAGAAAAGTTTGCTCACAGGAACCTTATGAGAAGCAATACAGCTAGCTTGAGCATCCAGTTTGACCATAACTGGAGATTAGGGGACATCACTACCAAGGGAGTGAAGACAGATATATGTTCAAATCCATTGGCTGTATTAAAGTGAGCACAAGATTACAGTTTGTAGGAAAATAAAAGGGCAGAGGGAAAAGTCCTGTGGAAAAAAATGACTTTGGAGAAATATTTAACACCAAATATTTTTGTTGAAAATGCCAAAAAATTTCATTTCAAAATGGCACTGCTGTACCTCATGAGAGTTGTAATTTAAGTGCCTTGTTCTCCCATTTTTTTCTATGGGCCCAGCTTTGTGGCTGAACTTCACTTCCCATGATGCACCTATTTCTCCCCTCTTTGTGAGGGATGTTGGGTAGTTTCACTGGAGTCATGGGACATGTAGTCTGGCTAAGGTGTCTGGCTCAGAATAGATTGGATGCATGGTGGCGCAATTTTGAATCATAACATTTTGAGTTTGGAGCATCTATTTGGCCCAAAGTGGGTCCTTTCTGCAAAATATTGTGTTTATCTGAAAACCCAGTTTTCTGATAAAAGCCAGTTAGACAGAAAGTGATTAGCCAGTCACACTGAATATAACATCGTTGAGAAAGAACGATCAGGTAACCTCACAGCCATTTTCGCAATCTACTATAACCCTTCATTCCTAGTGAGGCCACTGTCACTCTGATCTATTCTTGTGAGCAGAGGCATTGCTATAGTTAAGGTTGATTTACTCAAAGAAAAGTTTCCTAGGAACTTGCAACTCTCACTTTGATATCACTGTATTTGTTCATCTCTCCTACGTCCTCTCTTATTCACATCTGAGGTACGTTATTATAAATCCTATTTTTTTTATATCATTCCTTGCATGGAAGCCTTTCAATGCTTCTAATCAGCTTTCACTGCCCACTTTGGGCCCTTCTCACTTGATTTTTCACTTCACTGAAAATATTCAGTGCAAGGAAATTTGAGACAGCACAGCTTGGATTCTTCCACACTCGGAGAGATACAAGCTCAAATGAAGATTAATGTTGCAAATATATGCAGCTTTAAAAACCCTTAGATAGCAGCCAGCCGTCTTCAAAGCAAAGATGATGAAACAGTTTTTCTCCACACTGATCCAACGGAAGTGGAGCTTTTATATTTGTGCTGATGCAGTTGCTCCAGCAATAAAGTTTAGAAGCAGTATTTCCATGCATCAAAAAGGAAGATACCCACAGTTTCAAAGCTTTAACATTTTAATGGTCACCTGTCCAAGCCAGAGAAAGGTAATTATTCAAGCTTGAAAGAGTTCAGAACTAGCCTGAAGGTACAGAATGTTAAGAATCATTAAAAAGGGACAGAGAAGAAAACAGAAAATATCTTATATAAAACTATGGTATGCCCACATCTTGAATACTGCGCACAGATGTGGTCGCCTCATCTCAAAAAAGATATATTGCCATTGGAAAAGGTTCAGAAAATGGCAACAAAAATGATTAGGGGTTTGGAAAGGGTCCCATATGAAGAGAGATTAAAAAGACTGGGACTTTTCAGTTTAGAAGAGAGGAGACTAAGGGGGGGGGGGGAAATGATAGAGGTCTATAAAATCATGGACTAGTGTGGAAAAAGTGAATAAGGAAAAGATATTGGGAAAATAAGTAAATAAAAGAACTAGGGGTCACCAAATGAAATTAATAGGCAGCAGGTTTAAAACAAACGAAAGGAAGTTTTTTCTTCATTCAGCGCACAGTTAACCTCTGGAACGCCTTGCCAGAGGATGTGGTGAAGGCTAGGACTATAACAGGGTTCAAAAAAGAGCTAGATAGATTCATAGAGGTTAGGTCCATCAAAGGCTATTAAGCAGGATGGGTAGGAATGGTGTCCTAGCCTCTGTTTCTCTGGAGGTGGATGACAGGGCAGGGATCATGTGAGGATTCCCTGTTGTGTTCCCTCCCTCTGGGGCATTTGGTGTTGGCCACTGTCAGCAGACAGGATACTGGACTGGATGGACCGTTGGTCTGACCCAGTATGGCCATTCTTGTGTTCTTATGCAAGGAATTGTTTAAATTAGAGAGTAAGGAAGGATCCTTACAAGAGTAATTATAAACCTATCTCCATCAACATTCCTAGTATAGGCAAGGCCTAAGAAGTTTTAAATATAACCACACAGGTAGCTAGTTATAATGGATTTATTGAAACTCTAGCTACCTGAGACGATACAAATTCCATCCAACAGATTTCCCTGGGTTCAGATAATCAACACAGGGGTCATAGGCTGACACCCAAGCTAGTAATGCTATTTTAATTAAAGTGTTACTTTAATGAACTGTGGGCAGGGGCAGCGAGTTATATGGGCCCATGGTGTCCATGCTCCAACAAAACTCAGGGGCCTGGCTCCACCAATATTCAGGCCAGGTCTCTCCTGCACAATGCCTCCCTTGGAGCATCTCCTGGCCCTGCCTGATGTCCTCAGATAATTTAAAAGGGCCCAGAGTCCTTTGGCAGTACAGCAACACTAAGGCGGCTTCCCACCCACCTTTTCTCTGCGTTATGCCTGGAAGCAGCTGGCATGTCCCTGCAGCCCTTGGAGGGAGGAGGGGAAAGGAGAATGAGAGTCTGTCCGTGCACTTCCTCTGCTCTGTCGACTACACAGCTCCCACTGGCTAAGAATCGTGGGGGCAGTGTCTGTAGACAGTGGTGCACGGAGACACATTCCCCCAGACCTCCTGCCACCCTTAGTAAGCACTGCACCCCTCAATCCCTCCCACATTCCAAACCCCTACCCCATTCCAGAGCCTGCACCCAACCCCCTCCTGAACCCCAATCTCCTGTCCCAATCCACAGCCCACACCCAAACTCCCTGCCAGAACCTGCACCCCTCCCTTACTCGGATTCCTTCCTAAAGCCTTAGGCAAGTAGGGGTAGGAGGGAAGAACGAGGGTTGCCAACTCCTGAAAATGATTTTTATGGACAAAAAATTACAGATGATGAAACATTTTTATGGGCACAGCCTCATGGAATATAAAGATGGCACAAAGGGACAAAAGTGAACAATTTTCAATGTTTTTATTCATATATCACAACACTCTTGCCTCTCAGCTGAGCTGACAGGGATAGTACCTGGGAAACTCCAGCCAGAAAACTGAACTGGGCAGCAAGCAGGTGGTTGGGGGCAGGGAGAAGCCCACAACACAGGCAGCTGGACCCGCAACATGTTGACAAGGCACGTGGACACAATCCTATTCCTATTACAACCCTCCGCCAGCCCAAACCATCCCCCTTCTCACCTTGGGAGGAGAGGCATAGGAACCGCTCATCCCCCTAGGCCTGGGGGCCACCACCAGTGACCACTCTGCTATGTCTTACTGGTGGGAAGCCTGTGGGACAATGCTGTGCCTGGCCCGCTGTACCCTACCCTCTGTAGCTGGGAGAAGCCCAGCAGGGGATTGTGCTGCATGCCTACCCACCCAAGGTTGCTGCTGTGCTGAGATGGTGATCCTGAACATTTCAAAGCTGGAGATGGCAAAAGCAGCCCCTGCCTGGCAGCAACAGGGAGCCCCAGCCAAAAAAATTCTCCTCTCGGACTCTGCCCCAGAAATTGTAGACTCCCTGGAGCTACCCTGCGGTGTGGAACTTACCCCAGGGCCAAGGAGGAGGAGGGGGGTGGGAATGACGCCTCAGCTCCACTGCAAAGCTTGTTTTTTCTTTGTTTACTGATATCTAAATTAGGGATGTTAAATTAGGCAGTAGCATGGGGTGCCAGGTGGGAGCAGGTCTACGTGGGAAGCCAGTTTAGAAACCAGCTCACCTCGCAGACCAGCTGCCTGTCGCCCTGTGCTGCTGCCTCTGATAAAGAGGCAGCAGCCCTTGTCCAGGGGCATGTCTGAGCTCACAGACCCAACACAAGACAGAACTAAGCCAGTCTGCCTGGCTCCTAATACACTTTAAATGCAGACCTGCAGCAGGGTTATGTCCCAGACCTGGCGCAAGCCGGAACTGAGCTGGGCTGCTGGCCAGCCTGCTAAAAATTTACTGGCAAGGAGGGAGGGAGAAATGCATGTAATCTATAGCATTAACCGATAAGTAAAAGCTTATTGGTTAATCAACTATATTATTACATCCCTAATCTTAAAATTTTTATGGATTTTACAGACAGGTCCAATTTTAGCTTTAAAAAAAAAAAGAAACAGACTTTAGATTAATTTATTGACAGTTGACAACCCTGCCCAGGACTTAGACTCGTTCTAGGCACCACCAAAAATTATACAAACCTATTGCCCCTGACTGTGGCTGCCACTAAAAGCACCCCAAACACCTAAGTCTGGCAACTCAGTCTTCAACCCCAGATGCATGAGTCCATATCACTTCAGCAAAAGGAGTAACTCATTTAAGCTCCACGCAGAAGGCCATTATTATGAAGGTCATCCATCCAAGGGAGACATATGCATACTCACTGTAACACGTTGTGGGATCCTGCTTTATATCCCACTCATGGAACTCCCTGAGTTCCTGAGGAACAGGCACAGTTCCTAAAAGTTTATGCCTGTAGATTAGTGTTACTGCAAATTTAGGGAGAATTACACATAAGGAACCATCCCCTCTTAACAGCATAGAAGGCTCTGATGGCCAGCCATTCATTCAGCCATTCAGAAAAGCTAAATTCTACAGTTGTGAAATGTCGGAGCCTTAGGTTAGTGCTCCATCTGCCAGGCATATACTTGGGTTTGATGCTAACTGTATTCCTATCACTCCTTTACAGCGATCATGACAAATACCCAATTTATCCCCAGGCTGCTAAGCATTAACAGAACATATCCCTTCTCCTTTCCTCCCTAGCATGGATCTGTTCAAAGCCAAGCAAGGTTTACTCAGTACAGCTGTCAGTCAAGGTTGTCTCAAGGACTCTTCCGCCCATTGCAGAAGTCTCCTGCTGAATGCAACGGACCGTGTTCCAAGCTCTGTCAGAGGCAGTTAGCCACATTGACTCAAGTCCAAACCTGCTCCGAGCAGCAACGGGAAATTCACACGTCAGGAAACTAGATGGAAGCTTTGTTGAGACTTGCGTGTTCTGACATCAGAAAAAGTGATGTCTTGATACCCTTGAATGTTGGCAGCCACTGAAAATAATCCTGTGGGGTAACAGGAAGCCTGTCATTGCTCAACAATCCAACAAAGCTTCCTCCTTCCTTTTCAAGGGTTTGAGGAGCTCTGCTCTATGGACAGTCACCCAATGGTACAAAAAGTACAAACACAGCAGTAACTAACTGGAGGATGATCTCACAAGCACTTTACCTGGCAGCCATTTTAGCTCTGATAGGCTACACCACGCTTGGGAGCATGGAGGGGGGTTAATATTCTCTGATGCACAGATACAGAATCAAAGATATGGCTCCTGCTCTCCTTATCAAATGTGCATCATGCTCCAGAATTAACAGATACATAGGTTTTAAGGTATAATCTCAGAAAGGATTATAACCATCTAGTCTGGCCTCCTACATAACAGAGGCCAGAGAATACCCCCCCAAAGTTCCTGAGTCAAGACCAGCTACTGCTGGCTGGGATACAGAGCTATCCAACCTTCAGCTAAAGACAGGTGAGTGATGGCACCATCACCACATCTGCAGGTAAATTGTTCCAATGGTTAATTACCTTTGCTATTAAAAGTGTGCCCCTTATTTCTAGTCGGAACCTCTCCTGCTCCAATTTCCAACAGCTGGCTAGTAAATTTCAGCTAGTTTTTTAAAAAATTACATTTTGAATCCTAATGTTTGCAGAGAGCCTTCCAACTACACAGCTCCTCTCCTGGCCCTGGTCCCACACAGATCTGAATGGCTCCCAAACACTGATAAATGTATCCTCCCAGCACTGCTGGGCGATAAGGCAGCATAACCCGATCTGACAAATGGAAAACGGAAACAAAGTGCAAGTGATTGACCAAGGACACACGGACAGTTTAGGACAAAGGCAGGACTTGATCCCAGCCCTGTATCGTCCTTTTATTGAAGTATGAATGAACACCAAATTCTGGGAGGCAGAACGTGAAGAACAATATTCACCATATGGCCTTTTACCTAGCTCTATCTAGCAGGCTTAGTCCTGCTCTGGCTACTGATACTTGGCAAGTTTTTAAGCCCTGGACATTTCAGACAGTGCGAGAGTCTACACTCATTATTCCCGAACAGAAGAGTCTCATCCATTCCAGGATTTCTTCCAAAGGGAAGGGCATTAGTGATGGCTCTCCAAAACTGATCCAGATAGCCTAGCACAATACCTCAAAACAGAGGTAAACAGTCCCCTCAACTTCTTATTAGGCTGCACTGGAGGGAAAAAGCCAAAGCACATCACTATTTCAAGGTACAATTGAGTTATACAAGTTCTATGAACTAGTGCAAATGATTTCAGAAAAGATCTTGAATCACAAAAGACCTTATGCTGCCTTCCCAACACACAACCCCCGCCCCCCACCAGAATACAAAGGTTTGTTTTCTCCTCTGGTCCCAGACTCATATTAACTTTTGATTAGAAAGCCATTTCCTGCCAGTAATCCAGTTACCAGTTTAGATCAATTCTCTTGCCAGGTCTATATCAAGACACAGGCTTTGCAATGAGACATTATGTACACCCAGAGAACTCTAAACCATGCCCAATGCCCTGTTAATTTCATTAATCCTCCATTTCCCATAACTCCCCTGGACTCACATTGCCAAGAAATCTCGGTGTGAGTAGCTTCAGTGGCTCCTTCATATGAACACAGCTTCACTAGCACAGAAATACCATGTGGTGCTCTTAAAAAAAAAATCAAACCATGTTTTCCTCAGCACTAAGAAGCTCTCACATGTCTCGCATGATTGAGAGGCCAGCTCTGAATTCTGGAATTCGACTGCCAGCATTTCCACTAAGGAGTGGCCTGGCAGCCATCCCAAACCACACCTGCCTGAGAGATTAGGATTTGTATATGCAGGCACCAATAGATTCAGTTCTCATCAGCTGAGTAGTTAGCACAAGTAGCTGCAGCATCAGCAATACTAAACAGACATCAATTGGAGAGCAAAGGAAGCTGCCTTGATGCAGGAGTGTAAGAGCCTAAGCAAAAGAGAACCCATCTCCATGTGTTTCACTGTCTTGCTGCCCAAAGCGTTGTTAAATTTGCACACACAACGAATGCTTCACCCAGGGCAGAAACCTTGGGAGTGGAACACAGCAGCTCTCATTTCCAACTGCATCTTCCAACATCCCACATACTTCCTGTGTTTCCTTCACCCGCTCTCAGCTTCGTGCCTTCTTTGACGCTATTCCTTTCTGCCAAACCAGTCTCCCGATTGCTTTCCAAAGACCGTGAGGTTTCTCCAATGGATTTGCAGCGACCCAGTTGGGCCAAGAAGTACTCCAGCTACCAAGACTATCCAATACTCCATTGACAACATTTCAGCTGGGAAAAACCAGTTCTCCAGTGGCAGCATCCCAGCTGGAAAAAGCACCATCCACACCCTGTAAACTCTATGGGGTGCACATTCAACTCATTGCATGCTTCTGGCATGACATGCACATCCCAACAAGCCAAGATCCCTCACATCTCTGTGAGAAGCTGAAGCACTTCGTGAATCATCTTAAATTTACTGCAATTAAGAGGCTAATGAGATTTAAGCAATACAGCACGACAAGATCATGGCATGCCTCAGATGCTGACTAGCGGGAGGAAGCCATAGGCTCTGTGGCTTCAGCCATGTGTGAAGTTCCAAAGTCCCCTACAGTTGCCCTGCCAAGTGGAATGAGGCAGTGGTGGCAGTTTGTGGTGGGTGCAGCATTCCCTGGGCCATGGGGGCTTGCGAACATAGGCTGTTAACAGGGTGTTTGGAGAGGGAGTTCTCCAGATAAAGGAGGAAGCTAATACAGGACCTTTGAGGGAAGTGGTCTGTCTGTAGTGTGAGTTTGTGTTTGAGGTTTTCTTGCTGTGTGCTGAGCTTGTGTTTGGCTGATTGGTGGGGGTTCCCCCCCGCTTCCATTCTCCCTCTCCCCCCCCCCCCCCCCCCCCCCCGAGTGTGTGCTGTGGCTGGCAGGTGGAAGCTGTGAGCTTCTAATCAGGGTTTGAAATCTAGACGCCTCTGCTCATTGGTTGAGCCTTAATCAGGGGAAGGGGCTATCAGGCAGCCTAGGGCTTTATAAAGGAGTGAGTCAGTGACCAGGGGCTGTTAACAGGGAGTTTGGAGAGGGAGTTGGGAAGGGGGTGAGATACACTTGCTGTTCTTTAACATGTTTTCACTACACTCCTTCCCTTCAAGGAGGCATTTAACAACAATTGAGGAACTCTCAGAAGGAAGGCAGGTATGGATGGTGATAGCTCGGCTGTTACCTGCACACGATGTGCCATGTTTGTCTTCCTCCCAGAAGAAAGAAGGGATTTCATCTGCACTAAGTGCAAGCTGGTCACCATTTTGGAAGAAAAAAATTAGAGGACGGGAGGCCCAAGTATCAACCCTACGTTCTATCAGAAAGGATGAAGACTTCCTCGATAGAAGGCAGCGTTTAATC
>JANRFK010004440.1:17594487-17611663 GCA_030068395.1 Apalone spinifera | reverse complement strand
GGCTGGACTTGATGACCTCCTGAGGTCTCTTCCAGCTCTATGGTTCTATGACTCCAGCAGGACACAAGCTGCAATTAAATGAGAGCTGCCATTTGTGAGGAGCATTCCAGAGCTGAGCAGCTCACGCAGGGTGGGAACGTCTCAGAGGAGAAGCCGTGTTAGTCTGTAACTGAAAAAAAAACTTAGACAATGAATGGTCCTGCAGCACCTTAGAGACTAACAAAAATGTAGATAGTATCATGAGCTTTCATGAGCACAACCCACTTCTTCATCTAGGAATTTGACCTTTTGGGGGATTCAAGCACTTGGTGCTTTTCCATTTTCAAAGCAGACCAGCTTTTGTCCTAACCACTCCCCTGGGAAACAGCTGTGTGTTATCCCTGGGGATGCTGAAGAAAATGGATTAAGGGCCTCATCTAAGGCCTGAACAAGTCACTAACAGAGATGGGTTCAGAACACACAAGATTTTTAGCTCTCAGCTGAGTGAGCTGATCAAGAGGCATGAGGAATGATCTTCACAAGTACTCAAGTGATCTCAGTGCAGGGTGGTGATATGGCAATGTCGGTACCAGGATATTAAAGAGACAAGGTGAATGAGTCACTCTCTCTTATTGGACCAATGTGGGATGGTGAGAGAAACAAGCCATAGTATTTACACAGAGCTCTTCAACCCAATTTCAACCCAATGACGTAGCAGCCTAAGTCTCAAGGCTCCCAAATACCTGTCACTTCTGAAAACGGGACTTAGGCTCCTTTGAAAATTCTACCCAAGGTTCCATTTTTCTGTCTTCTGCCTCTTGCCAAAAGCAAACACTGGAGGTCCTTTCCCTGTTATAAGAATTCTACAGTATGTTCCCTGAACAGAAAGCTTTGGTTGCTCCCCACTCAAATTAGATGTTAGAAAATCTCAGTGAAATTTTGCAGTAACAACTTTTCAGAGCTTTAAAAAGGGGACAATTTCTAACAGTCAAACTTGGGGAATACCTTTTACAAATAATGGGTCTCATCTCAGTCTCTCAGAGGTCACATCCCCAAGGACAATGGAATAAGTGAGCTCATCAGGAATGACCTAACATCAGTGGCTCATCATGAATGTTAAGTCATTCTTGATAAGCCAGTGCAGGATGTCTTTCATACACACCTGTCTGAACAACTTGCCTTATAAGGCTCCAGGTATTTGTCACTGAATCAGGTAAAACTTAAATCCTTCAGTTGCTGCTAAATAGTACCTCTGACATCACCATTGGTCTTCATACATACTGACATATTAGAACTGTCAATTAGTTTAATTAACTGACGTCTAAATATTTCACTACTAATTAGACAAAGACTAAATATTTAGATGCAATTGCCTCCGGCAATATTTAGTCATGAAGTTGTGGATGACTAAGTATGCCCTGTGCTCTACCGCTATTAACTAGTGTGGGAGCTGAATCTGTTTGTCAATCAATTATGTTCAAAAGTTATCTTATGCACTGATTCTTCTGAAAAATCTAAGGACATGGCAACCTTGAAGCTGAAGGTTAGAGTTATTCAGGAGAGTCTGCGCAGAAATGCATTACAGTCACTTCACTAGAATCTAAAAGGCATACAGCAGTTTGGGCATTTCACTGCAAGCTTCCTGAAGTCTAAAAATTTTATGTGCAAAAAGAGGGGATTGCAAAATTAAAGGGAAGGGGAGATGAACACAGGGATTAGCACTGACCGTACCCTACTATAGAATTAGAGCTTCCCTCTGTCCTGTGGTGTGAATGCCATTCCACCATAGTGTTCCTCCATAGAAGAGCCTACCTTCTGTCCCCTAAGAATGCAATAAAGGAGCCACGAATTTATGCAGCCACACAATCCCATGAGTAATGTGAAGAAACTGATAATAAACGAACATCAGAGAAATTCAAGCTGTTGTAATTGTTACTTATAATGGGGAGGAGGTGCAAAGTCTGCAGCAAAGAGGGATTTTCAAGTCCAGAGCAGGGATGTAAGCGAGTAGTCGACTAAGTAGTTGACTACTCACATTTTCCCCTATTCCCCTCCTCCCTGCACCCCGCTTTGCTGGTGTGGGAAGCAGGAGCCAGTGCTGGGGGAGCCAGTTTAAAAGCTCCATGGTGCTGCCTGCCCTCACCCCTCGCTGCTGCCTCTATCAGAGACAAAGTGCGGGGAGCAGTGGCCCAGGGGAAGCTATCATGAAGCAGCCTCTGCCCATGGTGGGCCTAGGCTTGCCGCACTTTGTCTCTGATAGTCCCAACTCCCCTCTTGGACCGCCTGAGGACGGGGGCTGCTACTGTCTGGGCAGGCAGACTGGCTCAGTCCCGGCTTGTGCTGGGTCCAAACCCCACTGCAGCTCTGCAATTTAAAAGGCAGTTGGGGGGGGGGGGGCAGACTGCCCGGCTCCTACTGCCTTTTAAATTGCAGAGCCGCAGTGGGTTTGGTCCTGGTGTGAGCAGGGACTAAGCCGGTTGCCTTCCCCTATCGACTAATCGAATAGTCGATAAAAATTCTATTGACTACTCGATTAGTAAATTAACCTAATTTTAACATCCCTAGTCCAGAGGGTCTTTTTTAAATCAAAAGACCCCTTCTGCGCCTAAGTAAGTGGTGAACAGAGATTGACAAACCTAGGATTTCTAAGCTAATCTCACTCTTCAATGGTCTGTTCAAGCCCTGCTCCACTCAGATGGCCACAGGTCACTGGCGGTTGCCACATGCCTAAGATAACGCCCTTTGACATTAATTTTCAGAGGAGTTGAGCACCCACTTATACAGCTGATGTCAATAGGAGCTTTGGGTGCTCAGCACCTCAGAAAGATCAGGCCCATGGCTCTTTCCTGAAGAACATGGATTCTCTGAACAGAGACAGCAAGACCCTCATCCAGCAACATCATTGCCTCACTAGCAGGACCTATGCCATGCACCTTGCAATGCAACTCAACTGATCAGGACTTTCACTTTTCACCACTTGCAAATTCATTACCCCAGCAAGTTCCGCTCCATGCCATCAAACATCACACACGTTTGATGAACTAAAGATTAGTCACACTGAGTCATTGCCAAGAAGTTGTTTGTTGCATCCTGGTTGGTAGCTGGGCTCCCTGATAGAGAAGCGATCAAATTATTATGCTTCAGGACAGCAGCTGACTGCCAATAGGTCAGGAAGGAGTTTTATCCTCGTGAACCACACACTGTGCTGCACTAGGGGCCCAAAGGCATATGGGGTTACCCTCCTCTACAGCAGTATGTCTCAATTGGTGGATGGCAACTCTCAAGCAGCTCATGAAAGGCAATCAGAAGGGTTACAAGATACTGGAATTTTTATTACACTTCTAGAGCAAAGCCATCAAAACATTTATAGAAATATTAAAATAACGATATAAAAAGCCACATATCACTGCCCACTACATCTCAATATGCTATAGAAAGGAGATCAGTATTATTACTGCTCCCCTTACAGGAGGAAACTGAGGCACCGAAAGGTCACTCAGCACGCCAGTGGCAGGGCTGGGAGCAGAACCCTTGCTGTAGCTATTTTTCATGTTTTGTACTATCAGAAAATTATGGCAGCTCTGAAACTGTTTGACTTTGAATAAGGGATGCCCACCTGCCATGGTTGAGATGCACAGAGCTCAAGAGGACCAGGTTGGTACTGGGAGTGGGAGAGGGGCAAACTGGATTTAAAATACTCTCCTGAGCAGCACTCACAAACCAGCCCTCTACTCACCTGATGGCAAAATAATACTTTGCTCACAACAGACTTTCCTGATTTGATTGCCCCTCCCTTCCTGTGGAGCTTTGTTCAGCAGTGAGATGTTGGCATCTAAACTCACCGTTAGGGTTTAGAGTTTAGCTCTGCCAAGAGGCAGGAGCAGTTCCCAGCTCTTTCAGTTGCTGAGGTTTCACACCATCGCACCGGTTATGCTCTGCTGGCATTTTTAAAGGTGTTCTTTGTAGCTGTGTAGGTAGCACAGTTGTTTCTTTTCAGTGCCAGCTCATTCCTGGAGCAGATGGCATTCTGCAGGAGGCAGTGCACGCGGGCTGGGCTGCCATCAACTGAGCCAGAGACCTCAGCATGGTGCTGCTGAAATAGGCAGGGCACCTTCAACCACTGGGAGACACAAAGCTTTACGGCCTTAGTTCCCATGCAACTGATCTGCTGCCTCCTAGCTGGAGAGACAAAAGGCAGGAAAGGGAGAGCTGCAGGCAGGATAGCACCTCCTGCAGGGGACCCAAGGTCAGGGAAAAGGTCTTGAAGTGGGCTCACTGCCTTCCTGGCACCCTCCCACCAGAGAACCGCTCTCACCCACTGCCTGCCTGGTACCCTAACCCCCGAATATTTTAGGAAAGAAGTGTGAAAATGCGTTGTTAGCAGGGGGAGGGCTTACACCTGAGAGCCCCAGGGCTCGATTTGCATTGCCCTAACACAGGCTAGCCAGTGGCCTGGCTCCCCTCTGTATCAGCCAAAGCAAGTCCAGCAGAAGGCCTCTAGAGAGGAAGTTCCCATCACCAAAAGGGACAGACATCAGCAAAGCAGCCCCAGGAGGATTAATTACAGTTTCCTCCTTGGGCTGCCTGCTGTCCTAGCCAGGGGTGTGGGTTCTAGTGTGATGGAGGTGTCATCTCCTGGGGAGGCCTATCGCACAGCATGTTTAATAGTACCCTGTGCTTACACAGCAGTCTTATAGGCCAAGCTCCCTCCCTGCCTAAAAAAAGAGAGTAAGGCAGGCCCAGGAAGACCAAATAACCAATCACCATTTTTATTTTCACTCCAGCCTGCCCAAACCAGAGCCTGGGGCTCCTTCTTGAGAGGCGCACCAGTGTTTGCCCACGCCACACCCAGCTAGACAAAATACAGGCAAACTGCAAGGCACTGACAAGCAGGCTGGCCAAGATGATCTCAAGGGTGTTACAAATCTAACTGCAATGTACCAAGCCTGGTAAGAGGACAGGAGAGTAAAAATGCACAAGCCCCATTGACACCACATCTAGCCGGGGGAAGCAGGCAGCGAGGTGAATTACAGGTCCTGCTTATTCTAGTGTAGACACCGCCAAAGAGGAGGCACAAGCTCGGCCACACTGACTAGTAGCAGAGCTGCTGTTTCCCTAAATCCTAGGGAATGCAGTTAGCTCTGCAGAGATTAGCTGAGTCACAGTATCTAATCTCAGAGATACCAGCCTTGTCTCAGCCTTCACAGTAATGTAAGGTCAAAATCCCTATCCCTGTAAGTATTGCCTGCTGTCTGTTATCTTGATACTCAGAGTGCTGGGGAGAGGGCACAGGAACAGAGGAAGGGGCCAGGACTGAGTGAAAGATTAATTACTCAAATTTGGGTTTTCCTGGCAGCAACACAGCATGCGAGATGGAAATATTTATGGCTGAAGAGGCAAGCAGAGAAACTGCACCAAAGTCATGTCTGTACAGAGCACCCCTGTCCCACGGGCTCACAGTCCAAATGCACAAGACAGGCAATGAAGGTGGAAAGTGACAAACCATTATCCCCATTTATGGATAGAGAAAACACAACACAGATATTAAGTGACTTGCCGAGGGTTACAGAGTCTATTGCAGGGCAGGTAGGTAGTTTAAACCCCAGCCCAGTGCTCCAATTGCATGTTCAATTTGGAGCCATAGTGGGAACAATTATATTTAACTGGCTAGAGCGCTAATCTATGACTCTGGAGATGCTTGTTCTAGTCTCAGCTATGCGGCAATTTCCCCTTTGAAACTACCACCTCTGCGCCTTTCAAAGGCACAGTGGAGCCCGGGATCAGCTGGGGACTCCCCAGCTGATCCCAGGCTCCATGCAGCACTTCCCCGGAACCTGGGGTCAGCTGGGGACTCTTATGCATTTCAAAGCAGGCATCAGTGGGATTTTCTGCTGGCCCCTGGCTGTACGCGGAATTCTGCATTCCTTCTTTGAAATGTACAAGAGCCCCAACGGGGACTCTTGTACATTTCAAAGGACAAATGCGGAAGTGCCTAACAACTAGTCAACTAGTTAATTAACCGCATTTTAACATCCTTAGTCTACAGTACCCAGGGGCAGGGCTGGCAGCCACTATATCAGAGGCAGCAGTGCAGGGTGTCAGGCGGGAGCTGGACCACCAGGGGAGCCAGTTTAAAAACCAGCTCCCCTTGTGGACCAGCTGCCTGTCACCCAATGCTGCTGACACTGATAGAGAGGCAGCAGCGCGGGGGGCAGCAGCCCTTGTCTAAGGGAGGGTGGGGGTCTGAGCTCCTGGACCCAGTGCGTGCTGGAACTACGCTGGGCTGCCTGCCCACCTGGCTCCTAATACGCTTTAAATACAGAGCTGCAGCAGGAGTAGGTTCTGGACTTGGCATGAGCCGGAACTGAGCTGGGCTGCTGGCCAACCTGCTAACAAAATGTACTGGCAAGGTAGGGGGAGGGAAATATAATATTAACCGATAAGCTTTTGCTTATCGGTTAATCGACTACACTATTGCATCCCTGCTTTGAGCTCTGCTGATGAAAAACACTCCTGAAGAGTTAGGGATTAAGGGCCCTTCCCTTCTCCTCAAGTGAAACAGTTACAAGGAAGAAAAACCAACACTCACTTCCTGCTTTTGAAACTAAAGCCAATTTGTTGTTCTATTTACCCTACATATGGGAAAGTAAATAGTGTGTGTTGCAGAACCACCTGTGTTACCCAGAACTGACTGTAGACGCTGTGAGCTGAGATCTGGGATCTCAGCACATGAATGGAGGAGATGCTTTTTATGCTGTGCAGTTGAGGGCCCTCAGGACAAGTCTTCAGTCAACTCCAGCTCAGGCAAGCTTTCAGATCAGTAGAAGCCTACACAGATACAAAATTTTGTATCCACATCTTCAAAAATGAGCCATGGTTATCCACATCCATGAATGCAAATGCCCATAGATAGAAAGTGGATGTCCACAAATTTGCAGGGTTCTAGATACAAAATTTGTATCCACATCCACAAAAATGACCACAGAGATCCTCAGATTTGCAGGGCTCCACAGATCAGCTTAGCCAAAGGAAAAATTATCAGAAGCAACTTAGTGTGGAGCCCATCAAACTACACAAAGTATACAAAGAATGCTGAAATCTTGCTTTATTTCTTATTTCCAATTCTCAGGAGCCCAGTTCCGCAGAGTCAGTCTTGCTATCCAGTAATAATAATTTCATAAAACATTTTAGTAATTGCAGTTTCATAAACAGTGCATTAAGGCTGGCGGGAGATCTACCCCATCATTTATTCATGGCTGGAGAGTTCTTCAGCTGAGCACACCTTTGCCGTGACAGATAATGGAATCTGCAGCTAGGGAAGCATGGTAAATGTAGGCCAACATGCTGCAAAGAGGATGCTAGAGAGAAAAAGAGGGAGAGGTTATTCTGATTCACCAGGGAGGATTAAATGAGTGCCTAGGAGCAGCAGAGGAGATTTAGGTTAGACATGCAGCCCAGCTGATAAGTTTTCACATTGATTTTGCAATGATGACATGAGTCTTGTGGTTATTGAGACAAACAACAGGAAAAATCACTGCTTTATTATTATGCCTATAGCAAAGCGCTTAAGCACGTGCTCAACTTTAACCACTCGAGAAATCCCACTAGAGACAATGGAATCCTCGTGTGCATTGCTGGATTGGAGCCAGAGCCCTTAGCACCTACCATAGTTGAGCCTTGTTTGTAGTAGATACCATAATAAAAATGCCTGGCATGGAGTTGCTTTGTTTTGGGGTAGAGGGACCAGCTACCAAGGACACCTGTAGAGTAGCCAGCACTGCAGAGTGAAAGCTCCAACTAGATATCCACCATTCATCGAGGGTGGCTTAAGGAGGATTACATTGACTCTGCCCTGATGCAGACACTCAGTAAGTCCCAGAAAGTCCCTCCCAATCAACAGCGCTCTGGGCTTTTACAGGCTGGGGGCACTGTTAGTGCTGCGGGGGATTCAGCTCCCCAGTCTCATTAGCAGGCAGAGGAAAGTGCCATAAAATGTAACTGACAGTGAAGCCCAAAGATCTCTGAATATAGTTAGAATCATATTCGGTGTCTGAAAAGGGAAGAGTCTGCCCCTCTCCCTAGTCCAGGCTTATTTCGCTAAATTACATTCCCCAGCAGCTTCAGTTAGTTGTATTAGTCTTCCTTTCCCTTCCAGGGGAGCTGTTGAGGCAGAGTACAGGAAGGTGACACACACACACTGCGTTTAGGCACACAGGGACAAAGTGCCTGTCATAGGAGGACAGAATTCTGCTTACACTGTGCCAGTTCATAGGAAAAGAAATCAGACTGGCGTATTGCACAGGAGTGTGACTCCCTCAAATACACACTGGGACAAATACCGCTTTGTTTGATGGCAAACCTTATTACAGGCAGGCTGTAGATTGGTGCTAATAAGGTTGGAGATTAAGCTTATGGTGGTGTGGGAGCATGGAGACACCATACTGCTGGATGTGGCAGTTGGGAAACCAGGAAATATCTGTCCTGACAGCATGGTTGTTACAGAATAACACCAGGGGAGCAGCACATTCAGGATCCAGAGGGAGTCTCTTGCCATATATGTACACATATAAGAGTCAGACAAAGACACACACATTCCCCATTAATAAGATAAACCCCAGGCCTATGCACTGTAATTTTTCACACAACATTCAGAACTGGTACCGAAACCTATATTGTCAATTTCCAATATAAGCTCTTGCTTTCTGCCACTTCTAACTTTGCCAAACTTTCACCACTGAAGCTTTCCATATTTGCTCTCTGCTGCAAGGGGTCGAGGGGGGGACGGGGTAAGTATGAGCACAGATGAGGTTAGGGAGTAACAGGTAGTTTTGCCCAGGTTAAACTTCCTCCTGGCACCACTCCTTTGAAAAGGGCTCTAGCACAGCTAGGGTTTGAAGCAGGAACTGATCATCTCAGAGGGAGGCAGTGCTAAGCTCCAAGGTGTCCTTTGCTGCCCCAAGAACATCTACCCAGATTTGGCAGAGCAATAAGCAACTGAAAGGAAAAAAACCCCACTTTTTGCACATGCTCCGTACAGCTTGCCAGAAGCTTGTAGCTAAAATCTCTGAACTTTCCACCCTCCTTGAGCATGCTCCTGGCCCCACCCTGATCAGCCCACCAGCCCTTGGTCAGTGAGAATAAGTGCTGGAGTGAGCCCCAACAGGATGCCATAAGATCTAATCACAGCTTCTCCTCTTGCTGATAATAGTTATGTGTACGTCTCAGCTCTTATTAGCGAGCAAAGCAGCTCCTGTTCAGCCCATGTTACCGATGGAAAAGCCGAAAGGTCGTATACAAGGTCACTTCAGGCCAAAATGGGAACACAATCCTGCCTCTATTAGATCAGACCCACATCTCATCAACAGTCACATTGTCCGTCAGACCTCACACTTCCAATCTGTCTGTGTTGTCATCAAACCATGTCCCCCTTCAAAGACAGTATTAGAACCTAGGATTCATGACTCATGCTGGCAAGGTCTGCTACAGACAAGGGAGGATCAATACATTGGAGTCCAAGCTACTAGTAAGAGTAGTTAGTCATTTTGCTCAGGTGGCAGAGGTCCATGCTGTGAAGCAATAGGTCCTAGGTTCAAATCCTGCTGCTGATCCATGCAGGGATCAATATAGTTCTTGAGGATGTTTGCTTTTAAAAACAACAAACCTAGGAAATTTCTTACCAAAAAAAAAAAAACCCAGACACTGAAAGCACATTAAAGCTGCAAAATCATGGACTCAGATTTAGGAAGTGACAGAATGAAGGTTGTACAAGCAACCTTCATGAGCCCCTTAGCAAGGATGCAAGACAGTCTTCAATGATATTCACACGCTATTTGTTCTGCAGGGCCTCTGCTTCAGGGCACAGGATGAAGAGGAAACAAGACAGAGGGCTGCAGAAAATGAAGAGTAGTACCAGAGCAATGGTGTGATGAAGACACTAGATTGGAACCCAGGATAGCTGCATTCTACTTCTGACTGTGCCATAAACTTCTCTGAGATGTAAGACAAGACTGTCATGATGCATATACATGATCCATCACTACAGAGATTGAAGCACTATGGAAAACTTAAGATAGATGGAGCATTATCTCTGCTTGTCCTGTAGGTGTCAGTTCACTGTCAAATGCAAGGTGTGCTATTCTTTTCCATGTATTGTAGTAAAAATAAGATCACACTAATAAACTTTGGAGTGGAGGAAGAGGAACAGTATCCCAGTCAGAAACTAATAACTGATTCACACCAATCAGACTTCATTCTGCATCTTCCACCTGATGGGGATTCCTGGCAGACCCATTCCTGGGGCTTGACCTTGGAGCTAAGATCCTACCAGTTCTCCTTTGCAAATCTCAGTGTGCAAATTAGTTAGCTTTGTGACAAGGCTAATAAGTTCAGGCCCAGAAATTCTTTAAATCACACAGGCCAAAAAATCCAATGGCTTGCTTTGGCTAGTATCTTGTGCTGAGCTTCGGATAAGGACTCTCATATGTTGTTGTGTGTACCTCCATTTACATACATTAACAGAAAATCATTTGAATGAGTTCATCATAGCTTTCAATCATAACATCCTCTAAGGCTCTTTAAGAATCCACAGGGTAACTTATTGATGCCTGCAACATATTGATGATAATTTACAAATGGACACAAACGCTCAATAAAAATTTCCAGTGGAAAGAGCAAGAACAAACTTGTTTAGGATAATGGAGTTAACATTCTGCCCTTTGAAAATGGGATTCCCCACCTTTTTTTAAAGCCACATAGTAACACAGGGTGCCCCCTTGCAACACCCATTGACCTAGGAGGAACACCAACTACTATGTCACCCATTCTGCATATCCATACAGGTTCCCTTCTCCCCAGAGTGATCTGATCAGTCACTGCTTAGCTTGCAAGTACAGGGCTGGCATTTTTCTCCATGTGATTAAAATAATTAACAGAACATACGGCATTAACAAGATCAGTCCAATCTGTGCCAGAGTTTACCTTCAAACACCCTGGGTTAAATCAAGTCCTGTCAATAGAAAGCTTGTGGAGTAGCTGTCTAGCATTACTCCTTCCCTTTGAACGCACAGAATCTTATCAGAAAAGCCATTGCCTGGAATGAATCATTAATTACGCAGGCTGTCCGGTTACAAGAAGAGGAATGCAAGACGGTGAAGGGAACATAGGCAGAGAATGAAGGGGAGTTCAGCCTATCCCTCAAGAGACCATTGCTCCCCCTTCTGCCCCTTCCACTGCCTACCTTAGGGGTTAGCTTCCTAGCCCACCTGAGGTATCTATCCAGGCCCCATGACAGATTCAAATTCAGGCTGACATAGGCTCAGAAAATGAACCTTTCTTGTTAAATGCCTTCTGAATAGAACCTGAGCATCAGAGCTTTTAACAGCTCTCAAAGAGCAGCGGGCTAACCCCTTCATCTCAGGGGATGCTCATTCTGACACTAACATAACACAAAGAACATAATTGGGGGTGGGCCTCTGCAGTGTCTACAGCTAAAACCAGGTAACTGCAACTACTCATGGCCTCATAAAGGACAGAAATAGCTTAAGAACCAGAATCTCCGGGATAGATATGATGCACTGCAGCACTTCGGGCATGATTTCCCCTCAACCCATGCTCTCTCTCTCGCTCACCATGTGGAAAAACAACTTGGGCCACTTAGGAATATGCACTGAGGCATAGCTTATCCCAGCAAATACGTGAAATACAGAAACAAAGCTTCTCTTCAAACAAAATCAGTCCACCTCTACCCACAGTGCTATAATTTCAGCATAAATGTGTGTCCCTAAACTGTACTCAAAATGTAAAATGAAAGGAGTTTTGTCCTCTTTATAACGTAGAAAAGGCTCAAAATTGTTCCACACCCATTAAAAATTCAAGTCTCTTCCAGTCTTTTGTCCTGGAAGCTGTATGGAAAAGTAGGATCTCTCAGATAATAGGGAGCAACTTCATTCAGAATATTGAAAACATTGTTTTTGTCTGGGCTTCTCATGAACATCCAGCAAAGAAGGAACTTGGTCACAGATCTGACACCTGAGAAACCTCACAATTCACGTCAGATCTCGCAAGCATCCTCCAGAAAACCCCAGTTAGTGCAGACTTTACATGCCTAATAGTTGTTAAATAAAGGCAAGTAGAGAGAAAACACTGAAGGCTTTTAAATGAATTATTAATAAGGCACTAACCCAGGTTGCTTCACATTTGCAGGATACATATTTTCCAACACTGAACTATCTGACAAAGTGATTTTATAGCAACTGCCGGAGCTGTATTTACAATTTCCTCTTGTAACAGTGGAAGCACAGACGTGCTGATCAGTCCAAAGTGAAACTAAATGGAAATATTCCCCACATTAACACCAGAGACCTCTACATTGTTAGCTTTTCCCTTGAAATGACCTTGCTCATAAATTCTACATGCTGCATGTTTTTAAACACAAAGTGTCATTCCTGCACCATTCCTTAAGCAGCTCAACCAGACCAATATCCATTCTGCTGCTCCTTTCACTAAGAGGTGCCACCTCAAGGCAGAACCATTATAATGATGTCACACAGCAAGTAACGGAAGGCAGAAGAGGTACTGCCCAAGAGGCGTGAAATGTTTACTGTAATCTACTATATATTTGAGAGAGTTTGTGCATCTGTCTGTGTCCATCCATCTGTTTGTTCAAGAACTCCTCCTAAATGGTAAGAGTTAGGACCACCAAATTTAGTATGCAGCTTCCTCATAACTTAAAGCAAGATAAGGGTTTGTTGTTCCAGGACAATGGGATGTGTGTGAAATGCAATTCTTTCTCATCAGATGGAAAGGGAGGGGTGTGATATCAGGGACAGTTAAACTCCCAAATAACCACAAGAGAGGCAGCAAGTGCCCCAGCCCCAGGGAACAGCCAGTGAGTGGGCTGCGTGGACTCCACTGCCCCAGGGGAGCAGCCACTGGCCACCTCCACCCCCTGACCTGACGCCTGCATCCCTCACACCCAGTTCCCAGCTCTGAAGGATCTGAGCAAAACTGGTAAGTCTTCTAGCGAGAACATATTTGGCTGGCAGTTTAATATTAAGTTTCAAAAACACACTGGTTACTTTTCTAGCACACAAAGAACTAATTCATCAAAGGAACAACAGGCCTATTAAGCAGGGATGTAGCAACCAAATTGAGTGATGCAAAACACACTAGACCCCATCAGTGCATTTGATGATTTTTTTTCAAAATAAAGGAGTTGCCACACTGGATCCAACCAACAGCCCATCTGCTCCAGATTCCTGTCTCCAGTACTAGATACTTCAGTGGAAGATGAAATAAATACCTGCTCCTGTCAATAGTAACAGCCCCATGTTTCTTCCTAAATCTATATCAGTGGGAGATTGGCTTACTTCATCCCCTCCAACGTAGCTTTGGGTGGTATTCAAATAAGCATCTCAAACCCTCTTAAGATCTTTATCTCAACATCTTGTGACAGCATGTTCCACAGGTTAATTATACACTGCACTAAAAGTTATTACTCCTATCGGCTTTAATTTGCCACCTTTTCATTTAATTCAGTATTTTCTTCTTGTATGAGAAAGGGTAAATTAGGAGCATAACTGAACTTTTCAACACCATTAATTTTATTCACTTCAGTTGCGTCTTCTCTTATTCATCCTTGTGAGCCAGACCTCTCTCAGGGCTCTGACATTATCTGTCTTTCCATATGTCCTAAGATCTTGTCAGGTGGTTTAATCTTCCTTGCACAGTAAGAGGTTTTTATTGAGCCTTTCACCAGAACACTGTGATCCTTTTCTGAATGGTTACAATTAATCTAGAGACCATCAAAGTTAGTGTTGCACTTTCACAATGCTTCATTAAATTCCAATCAGTGCTTTACCATTTAAATATTTTTCCATCATACCAATATTCATGCTCAGGCTTCTAAATTTCACAGCTAATAGCTTTACTAGCCACAAAACAATGCAAGAAAAGCAGCTCTCTGAACATTTCAGCTGTTAAATACAAGATCAAATATTTGTTTAAATACTTCTGTAAACTTTTAAATCAATATTGTTCCCAAAAACTTGAGACCTTAAAGGAATACAAATCTTAGAATCATAAATTATATACAAGTGTAAATTATTAAAAGGGGCTGTTCTCAATCTGAAAATTAAATTTACATTTTGGGCCACATTTAAAGGAATACAGCCTGTTTCTTCCCCTATTCTCTATCCTTCAAGAGCAGAACCTTAAAGGCAGAGAGAAATCATTGCAGATTTTTAATTTTCTGCTTATTAATGCTTTCAGGAAAGAAGAAACTGACTACCCAATAAAGTAGCCAGGGAAATAATGAAATTGACTATATACAACTCACTATACATTGTCCAAAGAAAAATGTACTTGGTTATCTTCCTTCATTTACAGGCCTTTTTAAATGTCACTTATCTACCCAAGGCACAAGATTTTCGAGGACTTTGAGTTCTTTTTAAACACAAAGATCTATTCTTTCCCAATTTTTTGAAGAGTTCAAGTTTTTTGAGAAATTTGTTTTCTTTGAAATCAAAGCTTGTTCAGGTTTGCTGACTAAAGATACCTGGAGCCTAAGGTTGAGTTTGCATGTTATCTATGTTCCATGGAATTTAAAAAAAGAAGTGTGACCGAGAACAACAATATTATTCTTTAATTTACACCAGGCAACATGTGTGGTAAAGAGAGAGGTAGCAGCTTAAATGGGACATTTGTTAAGATTAATATGCTTAAAAGAATGCTTTTCCAGGCAAACGTTTTTCTCATCTGCTCCTATCTTATGGAGCAGCAGGACAACAACAAAAATAAAAGGATTCTGCTCTGGTTAAAAGCGTGCTCAGATTCTGCGTATCTTGTCATCACAGGAGAGAAAGACTTCCATGGCATCCTTTAACAACGATATTTCCCCAGCTCTTCATAAACATTACTCCTCATAATCTCTGGTAAATATAGAAGTTATCCCCCTTCAAAGCCAGAGAAAGAGACACAAAGAGTATGTCTACGCTTGCACCCTCTTTCGAGAGAGGGATGCAAATGTAGAGAATCAAAACTGCAAATGAAGCGGGGATTTAAATATCCCGCACTTGATTTGCATAATCGTGGACTGCCGCTTTTCCACAATAGCGCTATTTCGGGACATCAAACTCGGTCCCCGCAGGGTTATTTCGAGAGAAAACTCTTCCCTCGAAATAACTGATAAACCTCATTTTTTGAGGAGTAAGGGTTATTTTGAGGGAAGGGTTTTCTCTCGAAATAACCCTGCGGGGACCGAGTTTGATATCCCGAAATAGCGCTATTGCGGAAAAGCGGCAGTCCGCGATTATGCAAATGAAGCACGAGATATATAAATCCCTACTTCATTTACAATTTCGATTCTCTACATTTGCATCCCTCTCTCAAAAGAGGATGCAAGTGTAGACATACCTAAAGTGACTTACCTCAGGTGACAATTAGTGGCAGGGCTGGGTTAAGACTCGAAATCCTGGCCTCCTTTCCTCTGTTTCTTAGTCTACTGGTGTTCTACCAATTAATTCCAAAACATGCTGCTTGCACACTAGACTCAAGACTTGACAACTACGGCTTTTCCCACGCATGTGTGTGTGGGAGGGCGGGGGGGAAAGGGTTCACATTTTGCACAGCTATTTTCAGACTTTGTTCCTAGTCTGAAATCTGATCAGCTGTGCTGCAGTTTTAAAATGATAATTAAGCTAAGGCACAGACACACATAAATTAAAGATTTTCCAGTATATCTCCATACTCTCCCTTGCTGGCAAATCTGAGACACTGTGCAATATGAACATGCACTAGCAGGAGCCAGCCAGGACTCCTGGGTTCTGTTTGCAACTCTGAGAGGAAGGGTTTGAGCAGCTGTTTCATTTGATTTCTGTAGGGCTCCAATTCCCCCCTCCACACACAGGGGTCAATACATATAGCATGTCACAAAAATGGTCAAGTTGCTCACAGACAGCAGAGAGCTCCTCTCATAATGCCACCTCCAGATGGTATGAAATGTGAAACAAATTACCACCAAAACACAGAAACAGGTTACAAAACCCTGGAGGCTTTCTCGTTATAAGATTAAGGAAGGGAGGGAGAAGAGAACCACCAAGATTAGAAATAAAGACACACAAGAATTTATCAAACGCAACCATGACAAATCACCATGGACACTTGCCAACGCTGGCACATTTTCTGATTTTGACCTTCACTGCAATAATTGAGGATAATGGGGAAAAAACATTTCTTGGATTTATACACACACCCCTTCCTCAAGGTGAGCAGAGCTCTGCACAGCAGTTATAACAGATCACCCAAAGGTTTCTCTGCTACAGCTGTTTCAAAACTAACTCAGGACTCTAACAGCAGCAGCAGCCGCCAACAAGAGGAGGCTTGGCCTGTTGCACTTTCTCAGAACTCTCTGCATTCCAGTTACATCTACCAAACATCAGGGATTTGCAGATGGATGAGATACAAGAGACAAACACACCCAAGCGGCATTCGGGTTTTGTGAGAGGAGAGACATAGAAGCCAGCCTCTGACCCAGAATCACACTAGACACAGAAGCCAGCCTCTCACTCATTATCACATTAGCTACAGAGGTGGGACCAAGAGCCTTGCCAAATTGGGGGGCGGGGGGAGACGACTTCATGCTCCCAGAAGGGGCAGGGCCTCAGGTGGAATGGGAAGAGCTGGAGGGTGCCACCCCCACTCTCCCACGCCAGTCCTTAGTGCTTCTTGGAGTGCACCACATGACACTCCAGTAGCAATTTAAAGGTCCAGTCGGTCTGAGCCCTTTTGTATTGGTGGGCCCGAGATACACGGATATACAGTAAATAGCAAGGCCATCAAAATGGAATGCACCCATCATTCTGGAGTCCATGAGGCAAGAAAGGAAGAAGTTATAACATGGGCTGAGATATCTATGGAAGATGGATCAATGTAAAAGCAATTCTGGAGTACTCTCACCAGAAATACGATTAAAAACAACCAGCATGGCCAAGTGCTGACTGATAGCCCTGTAGAATAATTCCCCAGTTTAGCCACATGGCCCTGAGTGTGCACCACCCCTAGCCAAAATGCCTCAAGCCTGATTTAAATGAACACCCTCCAGGAGACAAAGAAACCAGGAGACCATGGCCTATTCCTGCACCCCTAGAAGCTAGGCTAGCTCAGTCAGCAGTGACTCAGAGTCCTTATTCAGGCTGGAGGT
>JANRFK010004440.1:17546874-17561786 GCA_030068395.1 Apalone spinifera | reverse complement strand
GGGGGGGGGGGGCACTGATCCAGCCCCAGCGCGGGGGAGTGTGGGGGTGTGCAAAGATGGAGCCCCCAGGCATCCCTGGGCTCGCCTTGCTGTACCATGCAGCCCCCCTCCATGCCCCGAGGCAGAGGTGTGGGCACAGGCACATGCTAATAACAGCTCAGCTGCCCTGGGGCCAGTATGTGGGCAGTGGCCAGATAGCGGGCAGGCAGGCTGTTTGCACCACATCACGATGCCCAAACGCACCCCTCAAAAGGGATTCTGAGCACCGCCAGCACTCCTGGAGCCCACATGCTCAGGGCCTTTGAAAATTAGGCCAGTCAATTGCCAGACTATTCCCTCTGCATATCTCTCGCCATACCCCCATTCCTTCTGCATGTCTGTCACCGTACCCTCCATTCACTCTGCATATCTATCGCTGTACCCCCATTCCCTCTGCATATCTATCACAACGCCCATTCCCTCTGCATATCTATTGCTGTACCCACCCCCATTCTCTCTGCATTTCTTCCTATTGCCCAACCCCAAATCCCTTTGCATAGCTCTATCACTGTACATCCACTCTCCAGTGTCCTGAAGCAGGGCCCTGGGGGTGGGATTTGGCCCCGTGTTTGCTGGCAAGGTAGACTCTTCTGAGATGGGACATTAGGAATAAAAGGAGAACTAAGGACAGTGAGCTAAATCAAGATGGCATGTACTTCAGACGGCTTGTGCATCTGTGTATGAGGGTCGCCAGGCTTGCACACATGAATATGTCCATGTATGTGCGTGTTTGAACCTGTGTATGTTTCTGCCCAAGTGCATGCCTGCCTGCTCTGTGAGCATGTGTCTGTGTGTGCGCACACACACAGACACATTTCATATAGATCTCGCAAGGGCTGGAGGTTATTTCCATTGTTGGCCTGTTTAGATTAACAGGCAAATCAACCCCCAAATAATTTAGTGTGTCTGCAATGCCTGACCCAGGTGGGGGTGCAGCAGGGAGGGAAGGGGGAGACTGAGCTGGAGATAGGCAGCACAGGGACATATCCCAGTGAGGCTGCATTTCCGGAGCCATGGCAGAGCAGGGAGCGTGGGCTCACATGTGCGTATCCACATTCCAAAAGCTCCTGCATAGCAAGGATTGGCGACATTAGCAGAGCCAGGGACTTGAGAAGGGGATGGACCGCTCGCTAGCTAGACAGATGAAGCAGGATTAGGGCTAGCAGTTAGATGGCTCGATAGATGGGTACATGTGAAGAGAGAGCCCAAAGGATTAGGGCTTGTATCTCTCCATGAGCCCAAATCCCTCTTGTGCTCTCTCATCTATCTAATCTGTGTAGCTGTGTACACAGGCGAGCGGTGCACAGACACACACAGAGCATGGTTCTGCATTTCAGTCATCCCCCTGAGCAGTCCTGGGAACTTGCCGTGCAAGGCACACAGAGCTGTGTGGGGATGTTGCTATATTAACCCAAATAGAGGTGTGTGTGTGTGAATTTATCTGCATGTAATTTAGCTGTCTCCATAAACACCCCTCCATCCATCAATCCATCCATCCCAGCTCTTATGGGGGAAGGGGCCCTGGTGGCCTCCCTGTGCAGTGTGGGGCTTGGTGCCATTCCTGCCCCATAGAGAGCAGGCTAGGAACATATAGGCTGTGACTGTTCTCTGTTCCCAGGATCTAGCGGTGCCATCTGTCATCTGGAGCAGCCCCCAGGCTGCCCTCATTGATGCTGCTGCCTGTGCACAAGCAGTCAGCATGAATCACCCAGAGCCTCTGGAACTCACTGCCATTAGAGGCTGGTGATCAGTGCTGGGAAAAGGGCAGCTGCTGAATTATTCTAGTATCTATAATAATATCTGCGGAGCTGCTGTACTCCCTTATCCAGTAATGGTTACTCCAGGGCCTCACCCCTGGGAAGCCTCTGGCCAGGGGGATGAGTTTTGTGAGTGGGGGAGGAGGGTCGGGACATCGGGGGGGGGGGGGGGGGGGGGGGGGGGGGGGGGGGGGGTCCAGAGCCATTGTGACACTGCAGGGAATGGGGAGCTGCGGAGTGCAGGGTGGGCTGCATGCTCCACTTCGCTACTGCAGAGTCTCTTGGGGGTGCTGGAGCTGCACAGGCAGACCCGTTAATGAAGAGTCCTGGGCAGAGGGCAGGGCTCTGTCCAGCATTTCCTGTTCCTTTAGTCTGTTTCACCCTTTACTGGGGCACGTGGGGGCACCCACACTGACAAACCAGGGAGGAAAACCAACCTTGGTAGCAAGGAGCTTTCATTCCTGGTGGGGTGGGGAAGGCTTGTTTAGCATCAGGACTCTTGGGCTCTATCCATGGCCTGGGACAAGCTGTGCAGCATGGGCCCTTGCTCCTCCCCAGCCCAGCACCGGCCCGTTTACCCTATTGCTTGGGGCTGCCATCCATGGCTGCATGCTGACACATTCTTGCCTGCCGGGCTGGATCCGAGTGCGAGGTGGGGGCGACTGCATGGGCTGGTGAAAGTTGCGTGTGTGTGTAGGGCCTTGTTACCACCCTCCGCCGCTTGCTCTCTCCCCAACACAGCTGCCCCCGGCGCCTCTCTCAGCTCAGGCCATTCAAAAATGCATGTAGAGATGAGAAGGCTCTTTGTGCAGTGAAGCTGCGTGTGGAATGGACTCGTGGCCTTTCCCTCAGGGACACTGGCTCCAGTCCAGCCCCAGGACAGGGAGACAAGCTGGCAGAGGGGGAGGTGTAATGGGGCCTTTTCCCCTACAGAGTCCAGTAATCCAGTAACTGAGAAACTGCACAAGGTCCCCTCAGACAGCACTAGGGTCAGAACCCACATTTCATTCGCTTTGTCGCAGGGCCTCCCCAATGGGCACGCCAGATCTTTGTGCTTGGCTCTGCCATGGCCAGCCACGGCGCCAGCAGCTCTCTGTTCCCTGAGCCAGCCCCTCCACCAGGCTCCGAATGGACATTACACCCAGGGGCATCCCTGGCTTCTCTCAAGCCAGCCAAGGGATCCACCCTTAGTCAGATCCTTATAGGGACGGTGCTGGTCTCTCACTGTGTAGCTACGCTACACGTCACACATACTCAAATCACTGTGCATTGATGAGTGTTTAAGGAAAATGCCGAGCTGAGCAAATGGAGCATTTTTAATTGGTAGAAATTTGACAGCAAATTTCCAAAGACTAACTAAAAATGGTGGTTTCATTTCAATTTTGACAAGCAGACCAAAAAAAGTCATTTTCAATGTTGGTTCTTTTTTGGGGATCTTTCCCCCATTCTCTCTTTAACCCCACCCTCCCTGGTTCCAGTGGCAGGAAAAAAAATGCAGCAGGTTTTTTTAAGAAAGAGGAGAGGAAAACAAAATTCTGACACTTTGATTGCTTGTTTTCCCAAAAGAGGAAAAGTTTCCTTGAAGGGAAGCAACGTCCTGTGTTTCCATTTACTCCCTCAATCAAAAACCACCACCACGCTTTAGTTGATAAAAAAAAATAAGCGAAAATTCCCTATGCTGACTGGAGCATCCCCTCTCCAGAGCCAGGACGTGCCCAAGAGGAGGCCAGCCCAGCCAGGCAGGGGTTAAGTCTCTCCCATCTGGGTGGGGCTTTTGTCTGAGGTGAGTTGGGGAGATGGCTCAGGAGTGGGCTCCCTTACTCAGCACTCTTTCAGCAAAGGGGCCAAGACCACCTGGGCTGTGGGGACTGAACTGTCCTGTGAACTCTTGAGGAAGCCCCTCGCTGGGCTGGGGTGAGTCTGGCTGGAAGCACAGGAGGGTGGGTGGGACACTCCACCTGAGGCTGGCTAGAGCACAGGAGGCCGCGTGTCGCTCCAGGATCAGAATCCCTACATCTGTTCATCATTCCTGGCCCTAGCCCAGTGCCCTGCCCACTGGAACATGCTGTTCCTGAGACCCACACAAAGTAGGGGCTAGATCAATGCCTACACTCCCAGCCCTCGCTGGGAGAGGTCTGCAGAGGCCCCGAGAATTCAGTCCCCTTGGGGGATGAGATAGTGTGTGTGTGTGGGGGTCTCACTGGAGGCACCCCTGTGGCGCCAGCTGAGAGGTCTGTGGGCGATGGGCTGCATCCCCCTGTTCTGGGATTGCATTGATTCAACCCCCCTGCTGCAAGTAGCCTTGCCCTTAGGGACATCACCAGGCACACCAAGGACTCAGCCTTTTCCACAGCCTTTGCCAGGCCCTGCTCAGGTATCTGGAGATCTGAATGCCTTTGAGCAGTGTCACAGCCTGGCGTGGCGCCCTGACGTAGCCACAATATAAATATACCCTTGGCAGCCCAGCCACATCCTGCCAGGGGCCAGGGATCTCGATCCAGAACACTCAGATTCTGATCCTGGCACCATCTCAGGAGCCTGGGGTAGGTTTTGATCCAATATGGCCACACCCTGGGGTACGGAGGCTGGGCTGGGACACAGGATTCCTGGGTTCTTTGCCAGCTCTGGGAGGGAAATTGAGCAGCGGGGCTGGGGGCCAGAACTCCTGCGTTCTATTACTAAGTTTGTGGGGAATGAGGACTAGTGGTTAAAGGGGGGGGGGTGGGGGTTGGGACTTGAGTTCTATTCCCAGCTCTCTTGCTAGGGCAGGTTTGTGGTTGCAAGAGCTGTTCAGAGGGAGCTGAATTGAGGTCACCTGTGCTGTGTCCCAGCCTTGCTAATACCCAGTAACTCTAGCTGTTGTCTGAGCTGGCAGAGAGGCTGCGCTACAGTAAATCTATCTCTTGCTGCACCAGGGCGGCAGAGCCCACCCGGCAGCCTCATTGTGTTTCTGTCTCAAAGGCAGCTCCACTCCTGCAAATAGCCTGAGCGGGTGGAATCAATTAGGAGTGGGGGGTAGAGGTTACAGCCAGGACTGGGAGCCCTACTGGAGCTGGAAATAAAAACCTGGGATCGTGGCTCCCAGGACCTCAGCCCCTGCTTAAACCACTGGATCCCCTTCTCTTGCAAAACCAGGTATAGAACCCAGCATCCTGACTCCCTACCCCTGTCGCTCCCTTCTCAGTTCCCAAGCTTTGCCCTGGGATGAGGCGCCAATTAACCAGCTGCTCACTCTGTGTGGAGACTTTAACAGCCAATCAAGCTAGCTCTGCAGAGACTGGTGCTTGCCCTGGGGGACTGGTGTGAGAATTGGCTCATCACTGGGTGCAGCTGGTGTCAGCGATGCATCCGCCTGCTCTTCATACCCCTGGGTGATGAGAAATGGGAATGGATTTATCGACAGCTGGGTGGCCGTGGTGGGCAGCTCGCTGCACAGTGACATGGGCTGGATTATGCAAGTGGCACAGTGTGGCAGTGGAAGGTTCTGTGGGTGAAACAGCATTGGCCTCCTGCTCCACTCCACTAGTGCTGCACTGGGATGGACCCAGGAGTCCAGGGCTGACGGGATTGAAAGTGCAGGAGGGCATTTTGTGTGGGGAGAGAGAGCTGGCAAAGCTAAGTGTTCTTCTTGTGATCTCTCTGCATAGGAGCGGGCTCCCCTCTAGGAGGCTCAGAGAGACAGGTACTGGGCAAACTCAGTGTAATGTTCAACAGCTTCAGGGGGTAGCCGAGTTAGTACAGGATAAACTTTAAAAAGAACAAATGGTCTAGTAGCACTTTAAAGGCTAACAAAACATGTAGATGGTATCACGAGCTTTCGTGGGCACAGCCCACTTCTTCAGATGTAATGTATTTATTTACTCTTTATAAGCCAGCCACAATCCACACACGGGCAACACCCATGCCCATCAGGGATCTCAGCTCCACCCTGGGGGACAACCCTGCCACTGGAATTAACCATGGGGAAGGGGAGTTGGACAGGGAGCAAGCTCCCCTGCTGTTGGCAGCAGCTCCCCAAAAAACGAGGTGCATCACAAACCAAACGACAAAGCGCTCTTCCAAGGAAGAGCATCACTCATGCTGTTGGGAAAAGAAGGGAAAGGCTTTGGGCAACAGCACCACCTGGTGGCACCCACCACAACAATGTTAACTGCAAAAAGTAACACCCCTACCCATATCCTGTCGCTTCCTTTGGCTACAGGAATCTCCTTCTCTTTCTATGCTAAATTGTCACAGGGGCAGACCAGCTGGAGTAATTTGGGCAGGCTCTGTTGATTTCAACCAAGCTCTGACAGTTTACACCAATCTTGCCTGGAGAGTCTAATGCTAGAAGGCAACAATCTGTTCTGATCTCCCAGGCTGACCTCCTACATCATCTAGGCCAGCCCCCAGGATTCCCACATCCCTCCCATCACTTCTGTCTGAGCTGGAGCACAGCCTAGAGACGTACCCCTGGTCTAGACTGAAAGTCTCCAAGTGATGGACAATTGGCACATTAAACAGCTTCCCACCCCAGAGGCAGCTGCATCTCAGCAGTGGGAGAAGAATCCTTGTATAAACTGTCCCCACACCTCACCTGAGAGGTGGTCACATCGCAGTGCTGGGCCAGGGACCTTTGCATGAACACAGTTTGTGTGTTTATTAAAAACGCAGTGAGTTTTCTCAATGAAAGGCCAGGTACAAGTAAGTTATTCATCCAGTAATTAATAAAGGAATGTTAAACCACAACTATTAAACATTTTTAGAATTTGTAACTTGCACCCAAGAGTATTAGAAGCATTAGTTGAAGAGATTTATTAGCTCTGCTTTTTTTTATCAAGTCTTGGATCAATGGGTAAGTTTCAAAGAACTGGAAAAAAAGTATTGCACCAATATCTGAAAAGGGGTAGTAGGACAACCCAGAAAAGGATCTAATGTATGCCAGTCTGCATAGTTTTCAGAACACAGTTCCTATCAAACAAATTTTGTATTGTTTTAAAGAAGAGATTACAAGTCTGGTTGATAAAAGTGTTGACATAGTAGGGTTAAGTAAGGCATTTGGTTTAGTCCCATGTGATATTCTGATTGATGTTATCAGCATTTAAATGGCAAAACACTTTGTTAATGCTGGGTACAGTTGCCCTCTGATAGCGTGTCCTTCAGAATGGCAGGGCATATAATAGGGGACATGACTGAAAGAGGGAAGAATTAAGGGTTTGTGTTTAAGGAGGGGGTTTCCCTTAATGCTGTATTTCCAGCTTTTCACAAGTTTGAGTTTTGCTGAGCTCGATGTTCTGGACGGGCAGGAGCTGTCGCCAGCCAATAGCTCTCTGTTCACATGCTCTGCCACTGAATGTGGAGGTTTTTTAACCAGAAGGAATGTTTGGAGCTAAGATTGAGTGGTCATTCAGCCAGCTGTTACTGCCACCTAGGTTTACAGCTGTTCCTGTGGGTAGGTAATAATTAAGAGATCTAGCTTTTCTACAGAGCTTTACATCTGGGGAATAGACAGACTCTGGGAGGCCCTGGGCAAGATGTGAAGAGGGTCCTGCTCCACACTCCTGGAAGGGGCGGGACCTCAGGCAGAAGAGGTGGGGCTGGGGGCAGCCAGTCTTCAGTGCCACTTGGACCACAGAGCACCCCCCATGGCATGGTGCTCCGGAGGTGATTTAAAAGACCCAGGGCTCTGGCCACTGCCCCTTTTGAATCGCCAGGCCCCAGGACAACTGACCCCTTTGGCCTCCCCTCTCAGTGAGCCTGCTTTACATCACTATCCCCATTTCACAGATGGGAAACCAAGGTCCAGAGATGGGAAGTGATGTGCCCAAGGTCATCCAGCAAGCCAGTGGCAGAGATAGGAACAGTCCCAGACCAATGGGCTTGCTATTTGGCCACACAGTTGTCATGTGGTCCCTGAGGGCTGCTGCCCCTCCTGTACATTGCATTCTAGTGCCATGGGCATACTGGTGGTGCTTGGGGATGTTTGCCACGTGTCACTGCTAACAGGCTGGGGAGAGAGATCCTATCGTTGGGCTTTGCCCAAACCTTGGCAGTGTTACCAGCCTTGTCCATGATGTGGCCTCACTTCCAGCTGTGCAGCAGTCTCCCCTGTACCACACTTGTCACATCTCCTGCTGCTCTCAATTTCCTCTGGGGCTGCTGCTGCCAGAGCTTGGCTGGTGCGTCAGGCCAGGCAGGCTCCATAGCTGCTGGGGGCAGAAAAGAGAGCAGGTGCCGGATCAGGCCAGGGAGCAGGTAGGAATTGGGGTGATGGGGCCAGGAGCAGCTCCCCCCAGTGAGGCAGGCACGCCCTGCCAGGACCCCCTTCCCATCGCTCCCCGCCCCTCTGGGTTCCCCCACCTTGGCCCCCTGGCATGGTGTCTGCATCACACAATGTGTCCTGTGGTGAAAGCATTTGACCCCTTCAGCAGAGGCCCTCTTGTCAGCTGTGCACCCTGCCCCCGCATCTGTATCATCACTGCTGTCAGTTTCGACTCAGATGGGGCCCCCACACCTGCATTGGGTGGCTGCTGCTCCCAGCCTTGGCTATGTTGGTTGGGACCCTCCAGACCCAGGCGGAAGGTGGGAGAAGGGAAAATCAGTCAGAAATGGAAGGGGTGGGGCAGGGCCAGACACTTCTGCTGGAGTGGCAGCCCTGGGGTTGGCTCTAGTCAAGCCAAAGTGGACCATGCACAGGGGGCAAATTTGTGATGGCCCATAAGGGTACCAATTCACTTTTTTTGGGGGGGGGAAGTGTGCAACTTATTCCAGGGACTACTTAGGCAACTGAAAACTCTAGTTGTGCAGATCATTTCTACGTTATCTGACAGAAGCCCTGTTTCTAATTCCTACATCAAAAAAGAAAATTAAATAGTCGACTCCCTCAGCTCTAATACTAACATGTTTTGACATCTCATGGCAGGTCACTTAAGGGACACTGGTTTAAAATTGTAATGTCAGTTCTTACTCGGATGCTCTTTCTAAAGTCAGAAGGGACCATCGTGATCTAGTCTGACCTCCTGCACGTTGCAGGGCACAGAACCTCATCCACCCACTCCTGCAATAGACCCCAACCTCTGGCTGAGTGACTGAAGTCCTCAAGTCATGGTATAAAGGCTTCAAGTTACAGAGACTCCACCATTTACACTGGCTGAAACCCTCAAGTGATCTCTGCCCCATGTTGCAGAAGAAATGAAAAACCACCAGGGTCTCTGCCAATCTGACCTGTGGGAAAATTCCTTCTTGACCACTCACATGGTGATCAGTTAGACCCTGAGCATGTGAGCCACACCCACTAACCAGGCATCTTGGAAAGTATTATTTGTAGCAACTTGGAGTCCACTCATCTAGTGTCCCATCTCCAGCCACTGGGGATTTTTGCAACAGTTGTTGATGGACCACATGTCCTGTCCTTCCACCCCTTCCCTCAACTTACCTTACCAAGCTCAGTCTTGAAGCCTGTTAGGTTTTCTGGTCTTACTGCATCTCTTGGGAGGCTACTCCAGAATGTCACTGCTCTAATGCTTAAAAATTTTAAGCATAAGGGGAGGGAGAGTTCAGTGGTTTGAGCATGGGCCTCCTAAACCCAGGGTTGTGAGTTCAATCCTTGAGGAGACCATTTAGGGATCTGGGGCAAAATCTGTCAGGGATGGTACTTGGTCCTGCTATGAAGGCAGGGGACTGGACTTGATAACCTTTCAAGGTTCCCTTCCAGCTCTAGGAGATCGGAATCTCTATTCATTTAACTTCCACCTAATTTTAAGCCTACGCTTGATGGCCAGTTTCTATCCATTTGTTCTGTGCTCCATACTGGTGCTTAACTCTTTTCCCTCCCTGGCTTCTATCCCTCTCATGTATTCATAGAGAGCAGGCCCACTGACCGGGATGGGGGGCAGGGCAAAGGAGGCAACTATCCCAGAGCCCAGTGATTCTATAATGGTACTAAAACACTTTCCCGATCCTGCTGGAAATACCTCGTCGATGCACCACATTGACTGCTCATGATAAATACACCCAGGTCGTTCTCCTCTTCTGTCACTTCCAATGGGTAAATCCCCAGCTTCTAGCAAAAGTTCTTGGTTTGACCCTAAATGCATAACCTTGCACTTTGCAGTGTTACATTTCATCTCATTTTTATTATTCCACTTTAAAAGGTCATCGGATCTTCTTGTAGGGCATTCTGGTCCTCCTCCATAATGGCAGAGCCTCCCAGCTTTGTGTCATCTGCAACTTTTAGTAGCAAATACCCACTTTTTGACCCAAGGTCAGTAATAAAAGTCTTAAATAAGGTTGCTCCCAAGACTGATCCCTGAGGAGCCTCATTAGTAACCTCCCTCCAGCCTGATAGTTGACTTTTCAGGGTGACCTGCTGTAGTTGCTCCTTTAACCATTTCCTCCTCCACCTTTCAGTTCTCATCTTAGTCCCCATCTTCTCGAGTTTAACTAATAATTTCCCATGTGGAACTGTATCAAATGCCTCTCTGGTGGCCAAATAGATTAGATCTACTGCATTTCCTATGTCTAAAAAATCAGTTCTGTTCTCCAGGAAAGAAATCTGTAACTTTGTTACTGCCTCCAGTTTCCTAACATAGAAACAACTGTAGAAAAATTTACAATTACTTTCTATCATTTTAGCTACTTACTTTTTGCAGTTCACCCATCTTGGAACAGATCATTTAACTTTAGGAAATATCCTAAAAGCCTTTTCTAAGCTTATGCACCACCGAAACACTTACCCAGGAACCTAACCCTGCAACAAACTCCATTGCCAACTCTGTCCACACATCTTTACAAGCAACAACCATCACGGGATCTAACCACGTAAGTCACACCCTCAGGAGCTCATCCACCTGCACATCCATTAATTTGATTTATGCCAGCAAGTGCCTGTAATGCCCCTCTGCCATGTATATTGACCAAACTGGACAGTCTCTGCACCAAAGGATAAATGGACACAAATCAGACATCAGGAAGAGTAACACACATAAACCTGCAGGGGAACACTTTAACCTCCCTGAACATTCATTTATGGATTTGAAAGTAGCCATCCTTCTACAAAAGAATTTCAAAAATCAGTTACAAAGAGAGACAGCTGAACTGGAATTCATTTGAAAATTCAACACTATCATTGTAGGATCAAATAAGGATCTTAACTGGTTACATTAAGCAATTACAAAAGCAATTTCCAATCTCTGAACATTCACATCTCCAGACCAAATGCTATGAATGACCCACTTCCACCCTGACTTGATTAGCTTCATTAACACAAGCAACTTCTTCCATATACATACACATACATACACACACACTCCTGCTTCTGTAACTTCCACTCCATCTGATAAAGTGGGGTTTACCCACAAAAGCATATGCCCTAATAAATCTGTTAGCCTCTGTGCCACTGGACTCCTCATTGTTTTTGTAGATACAGACTAACCCCTCTGAGTGTGTTAATCACGGTTCATACTCAGAATTCTGCATCCCTGCATCAGGGGCCCAGGCTGGGAGAAATCCCCTGTCTCCACTGCAGAACTGCTTACATTGCACACTCAGGCCATGTCTACACTGACACATTTTGTCACCAAAATCTGCCTTTTTGCAACAAAACAGTGAGAGCATTTACATTGCAATGTGACTTTTTTGGGGAAAAACTCAGTTTTGGTGACAAAAAACTTCCTCCCCAGTGAGAGACTTTTGTCTTTCCCCCTCCCTTTATTGTCTACCAAGAGCCACTGTGGACTCTGCTGTTTGTTTTGTCGAGAGAACTGGTTTCCATCAGTACCCCACAATGCCTGCCCTGATGGTTGTGCTCAGTGTTTTACAATCTCTGCTGCCCTAAAAGCATGCACCCCTCCCCTTTCAAAGCTTTGGGAAATGTCTGACAGCTGAATGAGCTGCTTCCTTTGGGGAACAAAGAACAAATTGCTGAAATGTTCCTGTTCTGCCCTGCTAGGCACAAAGTGGCAGGTAGACTGCTGCTGCCAGGGGAGGGCTGTAGAGATTGCTGTGTTACTTTGACAATCCTCAAAGAGCTACAAGGGAATCCCAAGAAGCGCAGGAATCAGCTCTGCCTTCCCACAGTACTGCACTGTGGGGATGCTTACCCACATTACCATGCTCTATCCATCAACAGGGTGCTAGCAATGTGGCTATGAAATGTTAACAATGGAAGGCAGAAAGTTTGACTGGTTTTCACTTTTGGTGACTTTTGCCTGTCAACAGCACTTCCATTGCCAAACCTTCCAGTGTAGACATAGCCTCAGGCTGCAGTTTGGGGTGTAACCTTTCCCTGACCCCCAAACCCTGCCCATGGCTCCTGCCCTAATATGCTGAATACACACATCCCAGGCAGCAGCTAATTGAGGGCCACAGACTCCCTTGGTTGGGGACAGGGTCATCCAGGACCATAGGGGATGTGGAGCCCAGGACACCTCCACCAGCCCAAGCCCCACCCCCACCTCACCCCTTCATCCAAGCCTCCACCCCACCTCTTCTTGCCCCTGCTCTGCCCTCCTCCTGCCCCATTCCATTCCTTGCCCCAAGCTCCCTCCTGTCACCATTGGTGAGTGCAAGAGCAGGCCCAACCCCTGCAGTTGGCACCAGCCTCCCACCCCCAACACGCAGGCCACACTTGGCCCTATGCTTCCACATCTCCCTGAAGAGCGAAGCCTCTGGCAGTTGCCCCAAACTGTCCTATGGACAAGGGCTTTGGTTGGGGGTATAGCCAGAGTGTTAACTTCAGTCCCCACCACGGATCACACAGGGCAGCAGGGAGTAGGGCCCCAAGAAGAGCAGGATCCCCCAGTTCCCAGAACACAGTGGGCATGGGAAGGGTCTCTGATCCCTGCAGAGGGGTGGGGCTCCCCCAGATCCCACCCCACCCACTGACTTGCTGGGTGACTTCAGAGCTGACAGGCCCCACCCCCAACTTCTCCTGCTACCCCTGACATTCTCCAACCTAACCTATCTTCTGCCCTCCCACTTCCCCCATCCCCTTCCACCTCATCTGAGCACCTAGCCCCTCTTCCCTCCTCTACCACCCATTCCTATATTGCTTCCTGCAGGCCCAAACCCTTCATCCTCTCTGAGCACCTCCTCTTGCTCCCCTAATTACCTCTCCCCCGAGCAGTCACTTAGGTGCTTTTCAGAAATTGTTTCAACACCATGGGAATAATCTGGGGTGATCAGATGACATTTCCACACAATAAATAAATAAAAATTCCAGCTGAGGTAGATTTTTCCTTTCCATTTCCTTCTCAGATTTCTGCCCAGGGTTGCTGTCAAAGAAGAGAGTTGCTAGAGCCTATTAACATAATGAAATGGTGTTGCCTTCCCTCTGCCCCCAGGAGAGCTGTATCTCAGGATGGAACCTTTGGCTCAAATAACCCCATGTCTGCATCACTATCCCTGTCCTATGCTCCCTTGAGACACAGCAAATTTCAAGACCATCCATGTAAGCATGCAGGCTTTCAGAACACTTAAAAGAGGCGTCCCAGTCTTTAAGGGCATGTCTACCTGGACAGCGCTGCAGTGGCGCAGCCGTACCAATGCAGCTGTACTGGGGGATTTGTGGTAGCACGTGGGAGGTGCACTGCCCCCCTGCCACCATTTTATTTGCTAAATGGGGTGCCGCCACATACTGCCAACCTGTCCCTCTGGGTGGCCTTCCCTGCACCCCCACCTCCTGCAGTCACCGGTCACCCTGGCTGTGCTGCTACAGCGCGATGGGTGAAGATGCTGACAGGAGAGTGTCTTCTCCATTATGAATGGCTGAAGCACTGGTGGCAGGAGAAGCTCTCCTGCCAACATAGCGCTGTGCCCATGAGTGCTCATGGCTCTTGGGTGGATATTCGCACCCCTGTGACCTAAGCGATGCAGATATTGGCTGCGGTGCCCACCTAGCCTTAGAGCAGAGCTGGCTGGCCTGTGCCATGAGACTGTTGTCTGAAAACAGAGGAAGAACGGAGGGGAGAGACTCTGCACATCCATCAGCAGCACCGCTGGCTCAGAGGTGACAAGTGGCCCCTCGCAGCTCAATGAGCTGTCCTCAGCCTAAGGACAATGCCTAATGGAGAGGAGCACAGCCTGAAGCTGTAGCACTGAGACCTGACTTCACTTGCTCCACACGTGTCAGAGGGTGTTCTTGCCCCCAGTCCTAGTGCTGGAGGGTTTCTAACATGTGTCAACCCTACACATTCTCAGCCCCTCCCCCGGCATCAGCCGTGCATTCTTGGGACGTGCTCCAAGCCTAGAATCGGAACTGGGCTGGAAGGGATCTCCAAAGGGCAATCTAGCTCCCTGTGCCGAGGCAGGGCCTAGTGAACCTAGACATTTCCTAACAGGTCTTTGTCCACATTCTTAAAACCTCCAACCACAGAGATTCCACGGCCTCCCTTGGAAGCCTGTTCTGGAGCTTCACTGCTCTCAGCATTGGAAAGGTTTCCCTAATGCCCACCCTCAGTCTCCACTGCTGCACAAGAAGCCCATGACTTCTTGCCTGCCTTCAGTGGGCATGCAGAATAATTGGCCACCAGCCCCTTGACAACAGCTACATACACTAACACTGAGAGGCCTTACCAGTGTCTTACCCATCACACTCTCAGACGGGCAGCTGTGTTAGTCTGCATCTGCAAAAACAATGTAGGAGTCCTGTGGCACCTTAGGGTGTGTCTACACAGCACCCTGAACTTGAAATAAGATATGCAATTTGCACTATGCAAATTGCGTATCTTATTTCGATTGTATTTCAAAATAGCTTATTTTAAAATTTGGCACATCTACACAGTGCCAAATTTCAAAATAACGTGCTATTTCATAGAATCATAGAATACTAGGACTGGAAGGGACCTCGAGAGGTCATCGAGTCCAGTCCCCTGCTCTCATGGCAGGACCAAACACTGTCTAGACCATCCCTGATAGACATTTATCTAACCTATACTTAAATATCTCCAGAGATGGAGATTCCACAACCTCCCTGGGCAATTTATTCCAGTTTTGGCTACCCTGACAGTTAGGAACTTTTTCCTAATGTCCAACTTAAACCTCCCTTGCTGCAGTTTAAGCCCATTGCTTCTTGTTCTACCCCCGGAGGCCAGGATGAACAAGTTTTCTCCCTCCTCCTTATGACACCCTTTTAGATAC
>JANRFK010004440.1:17498509-17516344 GCA_030068395.1 Apalone spinifera | reverse complement strand
GGGAGGACCAGTGGGGAGAGGTCAATGTGGGGAATGTCTGTAGGGTGGGGGGGGTCTCTGGGTGGGAGATCAGTGGGAGGTGTCAGTGAGGCCTGCAGTGGTGGGATATGGGAGGTCTGTGGAGATGTGAGGTGGAGGGAGGGGTTTGTGGATCAATGGGGAAGGGTCTATGCAGGTGGAGTTGGAGGGGCCTTGGAGGCGGCGTGGGGGCAGCAGAGGGGGAGGGAGCCACTGTCACACCTTGCTCTGCTGTTACAGTGAACAATCCCCTTGCCCTCTGTATGCTGTTGCTATGGTGATGTGATGCAGGTGGGGAGTAGTGACGTCACAGCTGCATCTCTGCCTTTTTCCTATTTTGGCATTGAAAAGTGGATTCCCCCTCCCCCGCCCCACATCTTCCAGCCATGGCCGCAGGCTGGGGGGGATGTGTGTGAGAGAATGAGCCAACCCTCTGCCCCTCCCATCCCCAGCTCACTCCTGTCTGTCCATCCCCCAAAAACCTCCCCTCTCTGTTGCTATAGCGTGGTTCTGCTTCTCTCTTGCTCATCCTGGATCTAAAGCAAGGAGCAGCCCTGGGGGTGCTGAGCTCTGACATAACTCCTTGCTGGTGCTCTCCTCATGCCCCGGGCCTGCCCTAAGGGGTGCTGTGTGCAAGGAGGGGATGGGGAGCTCTCTGTTCTTACAGTCAGTGCTGGCCCCAATACCCAGCAATTCTTCTCTCTTTATTAACCGTGGCTGAGCATTTCTGTACAGCATCAGCCAAATGCTTTGTCACACCCCAGCAGCAGCTGCAAGGATCCCTATATAACAGTCCTGCATCAAATCTCAGCAGTGGCCACATCTCAGCTCTGAGTGGGGGATCCCTGGATAAACAGCTGCTGGACCCTACCCCAGAGGTATCTGCATCTTAGTGCTGGATGAGGGATCAAGTACATGCATAAGTATTGTGCTTTGGGACTGGGAGGGGCTGGGACCCTCCATAGAATGGCCTGGAGCTGCATGGCTCTCCCCACCTCCGCAGTGGAGTGTGTGTCAGACACAGTTAGATGTCTGTAGGTTGCGTTCTGGCTTGGTTATGTCTCTCAAAGTGCAGGCTGGGTCCAGCATGATGCCTCTGTCCCAGGACACTCAGGAAATTGGGTAACTGGGCTTTAAAATAGATTAATTTCAGTCCCTGCTGTTTTGCCTTTTATTTACTCGTTGTGGTTTCCAAAATAGCTCTGGAAGCTGCTGGCTTTTAATCAGAATTCCTCCCAACTCAGGGCTCAAAGCACCTGACCAGCATATGAATATGAATTACTTCCTCCACCACTGAGATGCAGATGCTTCTGGAGTGTGAGGGCTGTTCATACAGAGAGTCCTCACCCTGGTGCTCAGATGCAGCACCTCTGGGATGGAACGCAGGCCATTTTCTGCAGGGACGCTAACAGCTGCCCCCTCCGAGGTGAGATGTAGGAGCTGTTTATACAGGAATCCCTTGGTCGGTGCATGGGTGCTGCCACCCCTGGGGTGGGGTGGCAGATGTTTAATAGCTCACAGCAGGGCAAAGGAGTTTCAGACAGGAAAGAGTGCCTGAGAAGAGCAGATGTAGAACAATATGGCATTGGAGTCACTATTCCCTTCCTCTTCCTCAGTACCTGGCTCAAGCAGGCTATAAGGGTAGATAATTCCTGGGAAGGCATAACATCTGGATTGAGAGGGAAGTGTGTGGGGGCTAGTGGTTTGGCAGGGGCTGTTAGCCAGGACTCCTGGATTCTGTTCCAGGGCTGGGAGGGGTGTGGGGCTAGAAGATCAAAGCAGGGGGGCTGTGGGCCAAAATGGGTTTCATCGGAATGAAGAGCCAAATCATTGCACCCCTAAAGCCCAGTTGTGCATTTGTATAGAGGGTACATGATGGGGGTGGCTGGGTCTGAACTTCCCACGTTGGGGGGGGGCACTAGCCAATCCTGCTGGCTCCAGCCCCCCCGCCTCCCCTCTCCTTTCGCACATTGGGTCTATAAAAAGCCTCCAACCCCTCTGTATTGCGAAGCCTCTTGTGCTGGGAGGTGAAGCTGTGGGCGGGTCACCATGGCAACTGCTGAGATATTTTCGATGAAGAAGGGACCTTGGTAGATATTTTTCTCGCTCTTCACTCCCGCGCCAGCTGGGTACGTGGGGGTACGTGAACGTTCGGAGCTATATAAAACCCCAGAGTGGGTCTAAAAATAGGAGCAAAGAGCCTTTTTTGGTGGGGTAAAGACGCTGGTGGCGATTGCCGGGGGGCACAGTCCTTCAGCCCTTCTGGAGCCATGGTGCAACAGCAATCCAAGGGGTGCGATCCCCCCCTGCATGGGGGATAGAAACTAGGAGTGCTGGCTGCCAGCCCCCCTCAGTCTAACCCACTAGCCCCCTGCCCCAGAACTGAGAGCAAGACCCACTGAAAACACTAATAGAAAACACATATTCATGGTGTCCTAGAAATGACAGGCCCCATCACTCATTCCTAACCCCTGAGTCAGCCAGACCCTTTGCCTTGAAGCCTGACTGGTGCCAAGGTCTGCTAAAGGTGAAAGGCCCCTTGTCCCATTCTCTGTTCCCATGAGCCAGCCAGTCCTGCCCCCCTCCCTAGGGCCCAATTGGATCTGATGCCCCTAGTGGGGAACAACCCTGTCCCCATTCTCTGGCCCTTGAGCTAGCCAGCCCCCTGTGCCATGCAGGGGTTCTGGGTATGATGGAAGAGTGGAAAGCTGGACAGCAGAGTAGAAATAGCTCATTTTGTGTCTTCAAAAGCAACAGGTGGAAAGTGGCAGGGGGTGATTTGATTGAAGCAGGGTAACACAATGGCTCCCCTCCATATGTTCCCTGCCCCTGCAACTGTTCCCCCTCCACATGCCCCCTTCCTACTCTCCACTCACTGCCATTGTGTCTGTGATCTTGCTCCACTAACACACGCTCCCACTCATCTGTCCCTTCCCTGGATTCTGGCACGGATGGGATGCTTGCAGCTGCCTTTAGAAACAGTTACCTGGAAAATTGTCCTCAGTGCTGGAGCATCATCAGGACATTCCCCAGGGCCCAATAAAAGGAAATGAAGGCAGCTCCCAGATAGAGAAACTAGCCAAGGCCTAGGTATGGGCCCTTTCCCCTCCAGGTGTGCCAGCTCTGATCCAACCTGGGATTGGCTGGCTCTGGTGTCAGGCAACGGGACATGGGGCCTTTCCCCACTAGGGGGCACCAGCTCTGATCCAGTCGCAAGACAGGGTGCGTGGCTGGCTTAGGGGTGGGGGAAAGGGATATAGGGCCTGTCATTTCTAGAGTACTACAAGCATGTGTTTTGGCTCCATGTGTGTTTTGGCTCCATGTGGATGTTAGAGTGAGAGAGACTGTGCGTGCATGCACACACAAAAGCCAGTGTGTGTCAATGGCTAACAGCCTGCCTGCACCAGGGTGGCAGCATGTCATGGTCAGCATATCTGGGCCATGGTGGGTGTCTGGGCCATGACTCACATGCCAGTGACTCTCAGGGCGTGTTGCATGTCAGTGCATGACAGCTGCGTGTCAGCATGTGACTACATGTTGGTGCATTTCACTGCCTGTGGGTGTGCATCAGCTTGCAGTGAGGCATGTTGGTGTGTATTGCTGCTTGTCACGCCATGTCAGTGCATGAGGTCTGTGTATGTCCATGTCAAGCCCCCCCTCCCTGGCTTGCCTCATTGTGAGCCCTGGTGTCTGACTGGGATTCAAAGGCGTTGGCCCTCTGTCCTATTGCCAGCTGGTTGGCACTGTCTATTTCCTTGTCCCCCACCCCCGCCAGGCTCTGGCAGGGACTGGCTGTTACAGGGCTGAATCGCTGAGCCATTCACTAAATCACACAGACTCCCAAGCTATTTTTAGCCTCCAGGTTTCTCTTTTTAGTTGCTTGATTCAGATCCTGAATGAAACATCAGGTGGGGGGATGAAAGGACCCAGCAGGCTCCTAGTGCTGATGGGCTCAGGAACAACCATCCAGCCCTGGACCCCTCGATCCACAAGGGGGTGACTCACCAGTGATACACTCTGAGTCATTTGACTCCCAGATTCCAGACACAGCTGAGGAGCAGAGCTACTCTCCCCCCCCACACACACACACCAATCATGTGGACCCCTCACTCCTCACACACACTGGGGCTGGGCTACTGCAGATGGGTAGGTGCTGAGAGAAGACAGATGCTGGTTTTCAACTCATTGGAAGGAGGGAGCTCTGTTCAAGTAAATGCTGCAAGCAATAGCACCGCACCCTGTCCAGTGGGAGACAGCAGTCAGGGGAGGGCTGGGGAAGGAGCCTGCAAACACAGCACTTATGGAGAGGAGGCTAGTTGGGGCCCTGAGTTTGGACTTTCAGGGCACAAGGTTAAAAGGGTGCTGGTGGTGGAGGGGTCATCTTCCTCATAGGGTAAAATGATTCCTAGAATCCTGCCCACGGGGCCCATGGACTGCCTGCGGGAGTCAGGATGGGTAGAGTCTTCCCTCTCCATAGCAAAAAGAAAGCAAGGGAATGAGGTACATGGTCTTGCCCTTATAGGGAGAGCTGGCTGCCATCTGGCTGCAGCCTAGAGGCACTGGCTGGGTATAAGGTTTGGGGAATGGGACACAGGGACTTACCCCTCTGGGGCACCAGCTCTGATCCAGCTCCCAGTCAGGGGAGAATGGCTGGTGGAGGATTCTCTCCCCAGCTGTGGGAAGGGAATGGGATCTAGTGCATTAGAGCAGAGGTGCTGGGGGGGGGTCAGGACTCTGGGGTTCATCCCCAACTCAGAGGGGGTATCTAGGGCATTGGAGCTAGGGGGTGGGGATCAAGATTCCTGGGTTCTATGCCTGGGTCAGTCCCTTTCCCAAGGCACTGGGTGAAAGGTGCTGTTTACTTGCCACACATCCTTGTTGTGCCTTTTCCTAAAGTCAGAGACTCCCCAAAATAGATTTTCTCATACTAGATGGAAGTAACCATGCGGCATTGGCAGGGCACTGGCTGCCGCTCCCACTGCTCAGCTCTTTCCTTTTATAGGAGTTAAGGCTTTGGATCCACCCCCACACTCCAAAATCTCTTTTCTAATTCATGATGCGCCCACTCGGCTCTGAGCTGCGCTGGGGACGCTGCGAGGGCACAGCCCTAGATAACAGGCTGACGTCGGTGCTGCAAGCCAAAAACAGAAAAAAGCTCCCATTGTGTCTATTTATAGCATCGCATTCCTAAAGGAAAGAAAACTGGTGGCTGTCTTCCCACAACCCAGATCAATGGTATCCTATAACACACCCAAGGAGACTGACTTCCAGCCCCCTGCCCCACACCACTAGATGCCACCGGGCTCACAGACCTTGATGCTACTACACCCTCTGGTTTGAAATGGTTTCCATCACATACAGGATTTTTACACTTTGGTTCAGTGGCTCTCAGCACCCCCAGTATACAAATTGTCCAGTCCCCCTGCTTGTAGAACCCAGGAGAGCTGGCTGCCTGCCCTGCTCTAATACACTAGATTCCACTCCTTTCCCAGAGCCAGGGACAGAACCCAAGAGTCCTGGCTCCCAACTTCCCCTGCTGTATCCCGAGACACCCTTCCTTTGCTCTAATGCAGGGGTGGGGAACCTCAGGCCCAGGGGCAGGATGCGGCTTCTGGCTTTCCTGGATCTGGCCCCCGTGACTCAGGGTCCACCCAACATTGGGGAGCCTACACTGGCTTTCCAGCCCCCCTACTGCCCCACTGTGGGGCTGGAGCTCACAAGCTAGTAGCCTGGACCCCCCTAGGCTCCAGTGTAGGAGGAGAATGTGGGGAGTATCTTTCTCCTCAGACAGGGGTCAAATCAGTGAGGACTTTCCGTTTGGGTTTTTGGGGGGTTTTTTTGTTTGTTTTTTGTACTTCTCACTTATGGGTGGCCTCCAACTGATTTTTCTGTGGGTCAGTGGCTCCCAACCCAAAAAAGGTTCCCCACCCCTGCTATAGTAGATTCCAGCAGGGTGAGCGGGAAGCCAGGACTCCTGGATTCTGTTGACAGCTCCAAAGATTCCAGGGTTATCTAAACTGCCATCTTACACAACAGAAAAGTGGAGACATTCTGCACTAGGCTTGAGTCCAGAGAGTGCCCTGGCCCTGCACAGGGAATTAGGTAAGACTCCCTGTTGTACATTGCGTGATGGTGGGGAAGGGACCAGTTGAGAGCCTAGAGACAGGGCCTAGCCCTTAAAAGATTACTTTGGAAAGTCTTATCATTCCTTAGGCTGGGTAAATAATGATTGCAGTTTAAACAACTCCTCTGCAACAGCCCTCGTGGGCGCTGAGGGTAGGTGCTTTACCCCAGTTTCCTGCATCACTAGAAGTCAAACAAGTGAGGTGTTAGCTGTGAGAGATTTCCAAAAGAGGTGTGAAGGCTTTCTGGGCAGCCAAGGGTTAGTCAGCTCTGTACTTTCTTTCCTAATATGGAAGATGAGATTATGCAAAACCTAGCTACCCAATTTAGGTGACTCCATTGAGCTTCAGCACTGTCACTTTGTATTCAACAAAATTGCTCACCTAACAGTGACACACACACACACACCAGTGGGGTGGGACTTCTTTGGGCTTTTCAGAAGTTGGCTTTATTTTTATCTAATGTATTCTAAAACCGTTATTTTAATGGCACTAAGATTAGCAAAAGCAATTCCCAACCCCCCCCCCCCAAAAAAAAAACTCACTCATTATCACTCTGTGGAAATGCTCTTAACTCTTAGAGAGGCATGCTACCTGGGGGAACAAGGGGGTGGTGTCTTAATACTAGGCCACTATATGGAAAGGCAAAGAAAACAATAGCAGCCATCAAAGGGCGTTAGTTGATGAGAATAAAAAGATATTTTAAATGATGTTTCAAATATATTCCCCAAGGCATCTAAATGAGACAATGTTTGCATATTTTAGATTAGCTAGCTACATAAATGGTATGGGTGGATGTATGAATGGAGAGGTGATAGTATGGGGTGGGTGGGTGGTATAGGGATGGATAGTTAAGGGTAGATAGATGGAGTGGGAATCTACAAATAGCTGTCTAGACAGAGTGGGGATGGATATATAGAGTGGTAGAGAGATTACAACATTAAGAATATGCAAATACCAATTCTACAGATTGTAATGGTGGTCACTGTGCCTAAGGATAGAGTATCTTAGCTGGATAGAGAGGTAGATAAATTGAAGAGGGATGGATAGATGGATGGTTAGACAGGTAGATGGATAGAGAGGTAGAGAGATGGAAGGGGATGGGTGGATAGAGGGATAGGGAGATGGAAGGGTATGGATGGATAGAAGGGTAGGTAGATGGAAGGGAGCTGGATGGATGGAGGTAGACAGATAGAAGGGGTTGGGTGGATAGAGGATAGAGAGATGGGAGGGATGGTTGAGTAGGGGGTAGAGTGATGGGAGGGGATGGGAGGGTTGAGATATGAGAGGGAATGGGTGGATAGAGGGTAGAGAGATGGGAGGGGTGGGTGGGTAGAAGGTGGAGAGGTAGAAGGGACTGGATGGGCTGACAGATAAGATTTCCCTCCACAATTCTTCCCCAAGAAGCCGCTGTAAGGGTTAATGTTTGACTGTGGGAAGGCGCAGGGGCAGACTCAGCCTGGAGCTAGACGTGATTCCAACAGTCAAGTCTCTCCTCTGGCTGCTTTTCTCCTAATTCGGTGCAGTGTGTTTCTGTGCCTGCCTCCTCCACTCCCCCCTCACTTGAGCGCGTCACTGAAGAGAGGGTGACGTGTGGCTCCCCCAGCACACAGAAGGAGGGAGAGAGGGGAGGGGGGAGCAGTTTCCCAGCCATGTCCCTCCATTGATCTGAGCAAATCTTCCCGCCCCACTTTCCTTGCCATGCCAGTGCCCACACTCCCAGCAGCCTATAAAAGCCGGGATGCAGGCTGAGGCTGTCAACCAGATCTGCCGGCAGGAATCTGGGAGCCACACAGCCAGCCGGACGGACAGACCGACCGCCGCCGAGCGTGGAGAAACCCAGATGTATCGCTCCACCAAGGGCGCCTCCAAGGCGCGGCGGGACCAGATCAACGCTGAGATCCGCAATCTTAAGGAGCTGCTGCCCATCGCGGAAGGGGACAAGGTCCGGCTCTCCTACCTGCACATCATGTCGCTGGCCTGCATCTACACCCGCAAGTCCATCTTCTTCCCCAAAGGTAACCGGCACTGGGAGCGTGTGTGACTGGCGGGCACTGGCCCCGAGAAGCCAGGAGCCCGTGTGCCCGGACAGACACCTGTTAGACACCAGCGCCTGCTGGGGGTCTGGCTCTGGGCGCCTCCAGCCCAGGAGGTTGGGGAGGGACGAAAGACTAGTGGCGCTGGCCGTGGTGCTGAAGCTACACGGCCTCGGACGCTGGGTGCAGGTCGCTGTCCGTGGTACTGCCCAGGTGGTGGTGGGTCGCTGTCCATGGTTCTGAAGCAGACTCCTGACTCAGTGGCTACAGCAGGTCGCTGTCCAGGCTACGGCCCGGGCTGCAATGCATAGAAACGGCTTTGAATCCTAACTCCCCCTTCTTTTCCGCAACAGGTGCCATGGGAGGGCTGGAGAGCTTGCTGTCATCCCAGGACCTGGAAGATTTCTTGCAGATGCTCCCAGGCTTCCTCTTGGTGTTCACCGGCGAAGGGAAACTGATCTACGTCTCAGAGAATGTAGCAGAGCACCTGGGACACTCAATGGTAAGGGATCAGTCCGGGAGCTAGTGACTGGGTTATCCACACATCAGCTCTTCCACTCCTGTGCATACTACAGAGCCGGGGCACAGGGGGTGGATGGATAGCTAGATAGAGGGGAGCCTGTGTGGGGAGAGGGGGAGAGAGCGAGAGCGAGATGGGGATGGTTAGGTAAAGGGATGGCTATTTATAGAGGTAAGCAATGAGGAGCTCACTGTGTGTTTCTCTGTGCCTGTTGTTGAACAGGGTTTCTAATACAGATACTGGTAGCCTGGGGAGCTAGATAGCATAAATGCAAAGCTACCTGCTAATGCTGATCTGTGTTATATGGCCACATAGAAAGCCTGGCACACTGATGCCTGTTACCAGCCCTTGGACTTCAGCTATAAGCAGCCTGTTCCTTGCTTTGTATGGCAGCATGATCTAACATCTCACCATTACCTCACCCCCCAGGTGGACCTGGTAGCCCAAGGAGACAGTATTTATGACATCATTGACCCCACTGACCACTTTGTGATGAGAAATCAGCTGGCGTTGCCCTCCCCAACTGATACAGGTGAGTCCCTGTGTGATTGCATTGAAATCAAGCTGCATGCGATGGCACTTGGGCAGAATATGAAACCTGAGAAAGGGCAGAGTGGAGGGTCTGTGCAGCCTGCCAAGGAGGGACAGAGGGTAGAGACATAAGTGCAGAGTGTGTAAATATATATTCATGCCTCTGTAAACTCCACACCAATTCATCTAATGAAGTGGGTTGTGCCCATGAAAGGTTATGCCCTAATAAATCTGTTAGTCTCTAAGGTGCCACAGGACTCCTTGATTATGTTTATAGAAATGAGAGAGAGCTCAGACATTCTGGGAATGTGAGATGGGGAGATGAGTGGATGGTTAGATGCATTTATATAAGACTGAGTGAATAGCTAGAGATGGGCATGTGAGGATAGTTTCACACCTGTACTAATCTAATATTCCTGGAGTTGACAGTCCCCAGTGCATTAAGTTCTTCTGTGAGCTCCCTCCCCATATGCCCAGACTCTCTGTCTTTGCACCACACATTCACCATCTTCTCCCCTTGCTGATTTCCAGACCGCTTGTTTCGGTGCCATTTCAACACCTCCAAGACCGTGAGGCGCCAGAGTGCGGGGAACAAGCTGGTGCTAATCCGAGGCCGCTTCCATCAGCCACCACCTGGCTCCTACTGGTCAACCAACCCTGTCTTCATGGCCTTCTGCACTCCACTAGAGCCCAAGCCACGCATCAGCCACAATTCACTCTTCCTGGCCTCCTTTGAGAGCCGGCACACCAAGGACCTGGCCATCCTGGACATCTCAGAGAGGTGAGGAGGGGCTCAGCCTTCAACACAAGGGGAAGACGGACCTTTTGGCATGTTCTACTTTAGGACATAAGGAGTTGTGTGAAGGGGCTAGGAAGAAAATCAAGGGGTGGTTTCCCCCTCTCTGTGGGGTGCCTTGAACTCTGATGTGGGTAAAAGATGAGATACCAAAGTTTATGGGCCAGTAGGCTGAGTCTAAAACCAAAGCCTGATCCAGGTGAGGGCCCATATCATGTTCAGAGTGCCACTGACCCAGAATGAGGTTTAACTCACTGCCTAAGTATTCAAAGATCAGGAAGGGAAGCAGAGAAGCAAGAGGGGGAAGGACTAGTTCAAGGTGAGTGGCAGAGTTGGGAGTAGTGCCCAGGAGTCCTGGCTCCCAGCTACCACTTCTAACCTGCTAGACCCTCTTCCTGCCCCATGCCAGGAGTAGAACCCCAGTGTTCTGAGTCCCAACTTGGTGCTACCCTGTGGGTCATTCTCTACTGCTCATGAGTGCTCAATGGTCTCCTCTGCTTGGCTCCCTGCAGTGTGATCTTTCATCTGGGCTTTGAGAAGAGTGAGCTTCTGTGCAGGTCGTGGTACAGCCTGGTGCACCCAGAGGACCTGAGCCATGCCTCAGCCCAGCACTGCCGCTTGTGTGAGTATCCCCTCCTCTCCATCCCGAGTGACAGAGGGCTGGGCTGGTCTCTCCCCAGTGGATCTTTGACACTAACCCCCCTGCCCTCTTTCTCTCCCTGCAGTGGGTGATGCTGGCGAGCCCCAGGTGGAAATGGTCATCCGGCTCCAGACCAAGGATGGTGTCAGCTGGATTTGGATCTACTCCTTGGCACGCATGGAGAGTGCTGAGATCCCCATCATCTGCCACAACTACGTCATCAGGTAGCTACATGCAGCTGGCCTCTTCCTGGTTGCAGGGCCTCGAGCAAGACAGTGCTCCCCTCACAGAGAGTCCTCAGCAGCTCCTGGGATCAAGCCCTGGTTTGGGCTGGAACCCAAGAGCCCCAGACAGGCTCAGGGCCCCCATTGGGCTGGGTATTGCATAGCCCCTGACTGGGATCAGGGCCCCATCATGTGGCACCTTGCACACACCCAGCCCAAGAGAGCACCCTTGTTCCAAAGAGCTTACAGACTAAATAGGCAGAGGGTGTGAGGGGAAATTGAGGCCCAGAGAGGAGGAAGGAGCCTGTCCCAGGTCAGGAGCCAGGAATAGAACTCAGGAGTCCTGACTCTCTGTCCAGTGCTGATCTATGTGTTTGGGTGCAATAGGCGGGTGTATTTGAGAGCCCCGTGCTGGGGGCATTAAAGGCACAGGGGACATGCACATGGCCAGGGAGGGTCACTCCTGCCAACTCCAGCACTAACCCTGCCTCTGTTTGGTCCCCAGTGACTCAGAAGCCTGGTGCCTACGTCAGCAGCTGGCCTCAGAGGAGCCGCAGGTGGCCTACGTGCTAAGTGCTGCACCACCGTACTCTGAAGGGTTGGTGTCTCCAGCCCAGCTCTCCAGCCCCGACCAGGTCTTCACACCCCTGTCCGGCACCCCCACAGGTGCTGCCCCAGTGCCCACCTTTGATTTCACCAGCCTGGAGTATGCAGAAGGCACCAGCCTGAGCCAGGAGGGCACGTCGATGACCATGGAGCTGGGCAATCTCTCCTCCATGGAGGAGGCACCCAGCTCCACCATGGGACAGCCAGGCAAAGACACCGAGTTCAGCTACATGTTCTTCCCTACTACCTACGAGCCAGCCTTCCAGAGGGACAACCCAGGTGGCTCCTCCAAGGACTTTGTCTGCACTCCCCCTTACACGCCCCATCAGGGCTGCACCTTCATGTTTGGGACCCAGGAGTCGTTCCCTCCCAACACAGCCACCTCCCCTCCCACCACCACTTCCTCTGAGCTCCTCTACCCACCGGAGAACTGCAGTGCTCTCTATGAGAAGTTGCCACCCACTCCTGACAGCCCCGGTAATGGGGACTGCACCGTCATGACGCTGCCGGAGGTCAGAGGCCCCCTCTATATTGATGTGCCCATGGTGCCCGAGGGGGTGCTCACCCCGGAGGCCTCCCCCATCAAACAGACCTTCTTCAGATATTCTGAAAAAGAAAAGACTGAGATTGACCTGCTGGCCAGGCACATAAGCAGCTTGGCTGAAGATTTCAGCTCCTTCCACTCCCCGGAGCTCTCCCTCCAGGCAAAGCAAGGCCCGGTCAGCCGCAGCTCTTCCCTGCCGGCCGGCATGCCCAACCCCTGCCTGGACTTCCAGCCCCTCAAGAGCTGGAGGAGCATTGACTTCTCCTTCCTTTCCTGCCCAGATGAGAACCTCCTGGAAGAGGACACTGTGGAGAACCTTCTCCAGGACCTGTCCACCTCTCTGTTCGAGAAGAGCGGCACCGGTGTCCGGTGCCCCCTCCACCACCACTTCTGTGGTGGGAACGTCAGTAGTCCACTAAGCTTGGACACCGAAGAGAGCGGCAGTGGGACCTTGGCTCCCTCGCCCTCCACGGACCTGTCTCCAGAAGAGCAGTGCTTTCTGGAAGAACTGGCCTCTTATGAAACAGTCTTTGAGACATGTGCCTCAAGGTCGCCCTGTGATGGGTTAGATGAGTTGTATCAACTCCAGAGCCACCTGCAAGACAGCTTCCATGAAGGTAAGGGGCAGGGGCACTGCCAGATGGGGTGGAGGGTGTGGGGCAATGCAGGAACTCAGACTGCATGGATATGGGCTATAGAAATCCTCTGTTGGTCCTCCATTTGCCCCCACCATGGGGCACATCACTCTTTAGGGATGGCAACTCTGCTCCCTGCTCTCCAGCACATCTGCCACCAGTTAATGCACATGTGTGCTGCTCCCTGCCCTCCAAAAGATAATCCCCCCCTCTCCACTGGTCACTTGTGCCCGGGCTCCCGTTCGGCTGCAGGGCCAATTCCAAGGCTGCTACCAGGGAGCTATGTAAAGGCAGCCAGACTGAGATCAGGAGCCCTGTCATGCTGGGCACTGCACAGAGGCAGTCCTTGTCCCAATGAGATCATAAGCTCTAGACATGGGCAGGACTAGCCTCCCCATTTTACACATGGAAATTGAGGCCCAGGGAGAATCAGTGACTTGCCCAATATCACATGTGGAGCTGGGAATTGAACCCACATGTCTGGGGCATTCCTGGCAAGGCCAGCATTGCTAAATGGTGCTTCTCCTTGGGGAGAGCACATGCACAACTGCCAAGGGCTAGAGCAAGTGAGGGCCTAACAGGTGGGTTAGCACAAGGGGCTAGGAGTGAGGATTCCTGGGTTCTATCCCAGCTCGGGGGAGTAGGGCTTAGACTAGAGGAGGGAAACTAGAAGCCAGGACTCCTGGGTTCTATCCCAGCACTGGGAGGGGATTAATGGTTATAGCTGGGAGCAAGAACCCTGGTTTATCCCAGCCCTGGGAGGGAAGTGGAAACTGGTGGGTTACAGTAGGAGCCAGGTTCTGTTCCCAGTACTGAGTGGACAGGACTAGTGTTAGAGGACAGGGTCAGGATTCATGAGTTCTGCTCCTGAGACTATCATGCTGCATGTGTCAATTTCCTACTCTGTGAAAGTAGGAGAGCACAACCTCTCCCAGGTAGCTATCCAGGGGGAAGTGGTGGAGCAGGTTGCCCTCTAGTGGCAATCCATGAGGAAGCTGGCCCTAGCTCACATTGGGGAGGGCACTTGATGTCTTTATTGTGGGAGCTGCCCAGGATGCCTCATGCCCTCTAATCCTCCTCCCTGCTTTGCTTTGTGTCTCCCTACAGATGGAAGCGAAAGTGACCCTTCGTTCTGAAATAAGTCTGTGACTTACTTCACCAAGTATGGCATATTGTCATATTTTGAGGAGCTTCTTCCACCCATACTCGAGCTGAGACCTGACTCCGTGCACATCCGGAGGGGGCGCCAGGCTGGGCGTCCCTGGGGTGAGCTTTGGGCGAAGAACTAGCATTTTTATAACCCCCCCTCAAAAAAAGACCACTGTTGTGCCGTCGAAGCTAGAGTTGCCAACCAGAGCTCTTGAAAGGACCATTGTACGTGGCTTTACACATAGAACTGTATTCACTCGTAGTGAGTATATGTATGTAATTTAATAAGAAATACTATGGTTGCCTCTCCCCAAGGCCTGTGCTCCCATGTGCATTCAACCCAGCGTTGGAACAAGGCACGGGGGTGCCTGGCTTTGGACTTCCCACCCTCTGAACCCTCTAGAGAATGGTGGGTGTAGGTGGTATCTAACCTACCGCAGTAAGGGCCCATGGCTGTTCAGGTGTTTTCTGGCAATTGCATTTCTGTTCCTGACTCAAAACAAATATCCCTAGATTCAACTGGTACAGCTCTGATTTTTCTCAGAGCTGTCCTGGGCAAAATAGTGTTCATAGCTACATCCATTTCACCATGAGGCTTCTGCTGGGATACTAGTATGGGACTGTCAAAGCTGGCTTGATCACAGTCTCTTGCACAGGGTCAGCTGGACAATGAATAAAGGGCAAATGTTTAAGCGGGAAGGATGATTGACAAATGGCCGGGGGATGTGATGGACTCTCCATCATGTGGGCTGTAAACCCAGATTGGGTGACTCTTTCTAAAAGGTTCTTTCTCTAGCCTGACCAGAAATCACTGGACTCAGTGCTTGGGCAAAGGGGTGAAATTCTCCAGCTTGTGTTATCCGTGTCAGACCAGATCTGAGCCTAAGAATCCACTACCCTAAGGGACTGACATTCCATCCCTTGGTCCAGCTTTGAGAGTCTCAGCATGGAGTGAGATTGTTATTCAGCAGGAGTCATTTTAATTTTTGTTTCATTTTGAAATTTCACCCATTAATGTTGACTCACCCTGTCTGGAATAATCTCCTGCAAGCATCTTCCAGATCAGAGCTTAACATTGTCACCAGAGTGAGCTACTTAGAATGATTTTTGGCACCAAAAACACCCCTCTCCGCCACCTGGAGTGGGGGAAGAAGGGGTGAAATATACCAATGTAGAACAGAAATGTTTATATATATATAAATATATATATATTTAATTTTTTTAAAAAAATACAAGAATGATTTTCTAACTTCTCCAGAGTGGGATCCTGAGTCAGGGTGCAGTCTCTGTGCTGCGACAGGGATACACTGTGAGACATCAGGATCCATGGGGTTTTCCCCCTTTGTTTTTGGAGTGTTGATAAAAAACAAATGTTAAGATGTGACGCCCAGAGAGGCGCCATTGTCGCTAACCGTAGAGTTGTCTACGCTCAAGTATCAGGATTGAATCCTCTCTTTCCCAATTCGCACATTGCCGAAATGTGGAGTATTGTAAGACACATGTATATTTGTAAAGAAAAACGACGGGATTTCTTTTTTTTTCAACAAAAAAGATCATTGTGTCCATCGCTGTACATATATCTCTATATTATATATATGGATCATTGTGCACCAGGTCATGGACAACGTGGAGTCGTTCTTCAGTGTGTGTCGCTGTGAGTGCATTTGTAATGCCAAAACTTTTGTAATAAAACTGAAATTAACAGAATCCACCTGGAGCATTTCTTTAGTGATCTCTTAGGGAGAGGGTTGGTAATTGTATTGTGAGGTTGCATTTGAGATTGGGGCTCCCATTGTGCCAGGGGCTACACAGACACCCACCAAGACTGGGGCTCTCATTGTGCCAGACTTTGGATAGACCCTGACCGAAATCAGGGGCCCTGTGGGGCCAGATGCTGCACACAGCCAACTGAGCCCAGAGCCCTTGTGCTGTGCATTGCACAGACCCTTAGACTGGGGCCCCTATTGTCCAGTTATCCCCATATCCAGTGAGCCTGAGCAAGGATTCCCCAGGTTTCTGCTACAGGGTATGGCATGGTGGCCTTAGCCGTATTGCATCCCTCTGCAGGATAGAACCTGACCTAGTACGCTATGCATCAGCCCCCATGTCAGCAGCACCAAGGGCAAGGTGCCTTTGTGCCAAGTAAGCGAGGCAGAGCTCCTGCCATTAGCGCATCGACTGGGTGGGGGGTTGCTAACCTGTGGCTGTGGAGATGCAGCTACCTCTGGAGTGGGGCACAGAAGCAGTTCATATCAGGATTCCCTCATCCGGCACTAAAATGTAGCTGTTCCTAGGATGAGGTTGCTGGGTTGATTATACAGGGATCCCTTGCCTAATGTCTGCTGCTGTTGTTAGGGTGGGGCATGGGAGCTATTTCTATAGGGACCTGTCACACAGCACCCAGATGCAGCTGCCTCTGGAATGGTGTATACCGGGGCTGTATAACTGGCCTAGTGGCTGTGGGAGAAACAGCAAATACACTATATCTGAACATTAGACAGTCCCCATGACATTCCTGTGAGCAAACTAGGGAAATACAGTCTAGGTGAAATTCCTATTGGCTGGGTGCACAACTGATTGAAACTTAATGGGTAGCTCTTGCCAGCTTACTGTCAAACTGGAAGGCCATCTCAAGTAGGATCCCTCAGGGTCTGTCTTGGGTTTGATACTATTCAATACTGTAATTAACAACATGGCTGGGAGGGGCTGCCAGCTCCACAAGGACACAATTAGAATTTGGAATAATCTTGAGACCTTGGAGACTTGGTCTGAAATCAGCAAGATGAAATTCTGTACTGGCAAGCACAAAGTACAGAGGTAGGCAGGAAAGGTGAGGGTACAGCTACATGTGGGATTCACTAGCTAGGCAGCAGTACCATGGAAAAGGATCAGGCAGAGATGGTGGGTCGAATTAAATATGAGCCAACAGTGTGATGCTGTCTGAAAAAGGCAAATTTTAGTCTGGGATGTTGGCACTGGCTGACTGGTGGTACCTTTAAGAGGTCCAGCCCCACCTGGGACTTATTCATTCCTCCTCCCCACCTATAGACCCCTGGCAGATAGTCGTGTGGTTAAAATCAACCTGTTCAGGATTGTATTTATTACCAAGTGATCATTTGTTAATGCTCCTCCTAGTGGAAATGCTCATACAAGAGGAAATGAAGAATTAAGCTCTTTTCAGCTGGTAGCTATTGGTCACTTCTAACTGGAAAAAAGCAAAATAACACAGTCACAGAGGACGCCATGCTGGGTCAGACTGATGGTCCATCTAGCTCAATGGCACTTGAGTAGGAGTACATGTACCCCTAGGTGTAGGCAGAGATTTTCCAGGAAGTACATCAACTCATTTAGCCATTTTCCTGGTTCTACAACAGGCAACATAAAAAGCAGTGGTAAAGGCAGTCCAAACACAAATTTCATGCAGACAATAATTTGCTCATACAGCTTTATATACTCTCCACTGAAATGTAAGTACAATCTTCATATTCCAATTGATGTATTTTATGTTTATACAGTAAAAATGAGAAAACAAGCCACCTTTCAATGACTGTGTGCTGTGACACTTGTGATTTTATGTCTGATTTTGTAAGCATGAAGTTTAAAATGAGGTGCAACTTGCAGGTATGCAAGACAAATCAGACTCCTGAAAGGGGGACATTAGTCTGGAAAAGTCGTGTGCCACTGATCCAGCCCCCAAGCCTGGCTTCTGACAGTGACTGGTGCCAGATGCTTCAGAGACAATGACCAGAACAGGGAAATTATTGAATGATTCATCCTCTATCATCCCGTCCCAGCTTCTAGCCATTAACAGTTTAAGGCAGCGTTTCTCAAACTATGGGCCTCAGCCCGGTACCAGGCCGCAGGAAAAAAATACCGGTCCTCAGCGTGGCTGCCGGGAGGGGAGTGGGATGGGCTAGGAGGAGGTGGGGGGGAGGAACCGGCCGCTGGAAAGCAGGGTTGGGGGCAGCGGGGCTGTCCGGCAGAGATGGGGGAGGCGGCCAGCCGGCCAGAAGA
>JANRFK010004440.1:17469959-17482844 GCA_030068395.1 Apalone spinifera | reverse complement strand
GGTTTCTGCCAGGATCAGCCTCTGGCGCACCGCGGGAGACTCTGCCACCTGCACGCACAAGGCTGGATTGTGGAGCAGGGGCTCCGGGAGGAGGTCTGCTCCCTCGGTGGCCACGATGGACCTGGTCACCAAAAAGAGCTTCCAGGTCTGGAGGAGTTCCTGGTAGAATTCCGGCAGCTCTGAGAGGTCTCGCAGAAGGCCTCTCGGGTGGATTAAAAAAGAGCTGCTGGTTGTATCGGAGCCCTCGGAAGCGGTGGAGGAATGTGCACGCCAAAGTGCTCCATGCCGGACTACCTGCACTAAAGAGGAGTCTGCAGGGCCTGGAGGCGGAAGGCCTGGACCTGGCTGCACATGCAGACCAGGCCCTGGCCCCCCTCCTCCAGGGAGAGAGTCAAGACCCCTGCAGAGACTCAGTGCAGTCCTGGCCAAAAGAACTCCAGAGCTGTCCTCTGGAGCTTGGCCAGGACCTCCGGGGCCGGGCACAGGGTGCTGAGCCGGTGCAAGAGCATGAACAGGACCAGCTGATTTAGCACCAGTGCCCTCCCACGGAGGGAGAGACGCCGGAGCAGTCCTGTCCATCTCTGTCCATCTCTGCAGCCGCTCACCCACCCTGGCCTCCAAACCCTGTCAGTTCTTCCCCACTTGCGCCAACAGCTGATTCCAGAAGCTCAGGCTGCGGGTGGGAGGAGCTGGGATGGGACATGTCGTGGGGAAGAGGTGGTGGGGGCAGGGCTTTGGGGAAAGGGGAAGAGTGGGGGCAGCATCTGGGCAGAAGGAAGGGTTGAGCACCCCCTGGCTGGAGGGAAAGTTGGCGCCCATGGCTCTCAGCCCTGACCCCCCTGCAGCATTTTCTACCCCGACAGCCTCATCAGGAGGAGGGGGAAGGGCACTTTATAAGCAACCCCAGAGCCCCAACCCACCTCGGGGGCCAGCAGGGAAGCCAGAGGATCCCTCTCCTCCCGCGCACCCTTGTGGTCCTGCTAAGCAGCCCCTCCTCCCCCAGTTGACCCCAAAGGGTGAGACACTCGGACTCTGACTTGCCTTCCCCCTGCAGCATCCCAGACAAGGTGCGGATCCTCAGCAGCATGGGCGGCATCCTCCTGCTCTTCATCCTCACCACTGTGCTGGTCAGGGTAGAAATGCCTCCCCACTGCTTCTTCTCCATCACCATGGGCTCGGTGTGGTTCATTAACTGTGAGTAGCACCCGGGCAGGGAATGGGACATAGGGACTTTCCCCCAGGGGGTCCCAGTCAACCCCATTGCCAGAGAGCTGGCTGGCTGGGGAGGGCAGGGAATGGGTCTGCAAAGATTCCCCCTTCCTTGTGCCCCGCATAGCCCAGTGCAGTGACTCGCAGTGCTCTCCGCTATCCATCGATGGGGAAGATCAGCTCCCTTCTGGGGCTGGGGGTTCCTTGCCTGGGTTGTGCACCCAGTGCTCCACTTCCATGTGGGAGGCGCAGCTGAGACTGATAAGTAGGGGCAGGCGGAGAGGGCTGGTGTAATTTTTGCGGGAGAGGGAAGCTAAGAGTGGGTGGGGAGGTGCTGCTGGGCCTGGCACCCCACAGCATCTGCTCTGATTGCCTTGCCAAGGCCCCGAACTGGGCTCAGTGCCCCTCTCCCCCCAGGCTCTACTGGGGGTGCATCTGTGGTAGGGGCTGCTCTGACCCACTGTGTCTCTACGCAGCGTTCTGCGCTGTCCTGCAAGGCAGCCTGTTTGGGCAACTGGGCACCCTGCCCCAGAGCTACAGCACTCTCTTCCTGAGTGGCCAAGGCATGGCCGGGACCTTCGCCGCCAGTGCCATGCTGCTGTCCATGGCTAGTGAGTATGACGGGGCTCCCCTGCTCCACCCACAGCCCCTATCCTGCTCCGTGCAGCGTGGCCCCCTCCCAACACCGCACTGACTGTATGGAGTGAGTGCCCCCAGCTGAGTCCCCCTCTTGCTGCAGCACCTCCCCCCACCCTCACTGCTGCACCAGGACATTGGGATCAGCGCCCCATAGTGCTGGATGGGCTCCATGTGCTGTGCTGGCTGTTTCAGGTGGCGCAAATGCCCAGACGTCTGCCCTGAGCTACTTCATCACCCCCTGCGTTGGGACCCTCATCTCCATTGTCTGCTACCTGATGCTGCCCCGAATGGTGAGATGCTGTACCACTGCGGTAGGGAATGGGGCATAGGCACTTCCCCTCTAGGGGCAATGGCTCCAAGCCAGCGGGAGATGCAAGCAGGTGTGAGGGCAGGTCTTTGCCAGGCCCCTGAGAGTTAGGGGCCTATAAAAGCAGTGTCCTAGCAGTGCCCACAGCTGGGAGGAGGCTGGGGCTGGGGGCGCTGTTTGGAGGCAGAACCGTGTCTAGCAGCCTGGGGGTGGTATATTAGCAAAGGGGGGGTTGAAGTGGCCTGGGTGTGATGCTCTGGGGTCAGATGTGTGCCCTTTTCACAGACCTCTCCTGTCCTGTCGCCCCTTGCAGGCCTTCTTCCATCACTACCTGGAGTGGAATTGCCAGCGTGACCCATGCAATGAGTTGGAGACCAAGGCTGGGCTTCTGAGCTCTGGTATGTGAGGCCCTAGGGAATTATGTGTCCCTTTGCTGCAGGGGGTACCTCACTGCCCCCACTGTGGGGGAGGGTTCATTGCTGGATAGGGTGGGCAGGTAAGGCCACCCATGTGCTGTGCTCACCCATCCTGCCCTGGTTCCTTGCGTGCCCACATGCTGGCTGACACCTTGCATGCAGACCCTGTTGCATGCCGCATGGGGTGGCACCCCCTTGCATGGCCCTGGGCATCCCCTCGCACGGCCCTGGGTGGGGTCCAAACTCCCGGCTGTGCCCAGGCTGGCTGTAGGTCTACGGAATCCCTGTTCACTGTCTCTCTTCCCTGTCCCCCAGAGGAGCAGAATGGGGACCAGTTGGAGGGGCCACAGGGCCCAGAGAAGCCAATTCTAGAAATGGCCAATGGGACAGTCAAGACGTTGGAGGAGATCCATCAGGAGCGCTCCGGGAAGGGAGCCTCTGCTCTGCACAGTGGGAGAGCCACCAGTGCCCCGAAGGGGGGACCAGGACCCAAGAGACCATCAGTTTTCAGTGTGCTCCGAAAGGTAAGGGGGAGGTAGAAGAGTCACTGCAGTACGCTATATAGAGCTTCAATACCCCTGCATCTCAGCACCAGGCAGCAGATCCCTGTATGAACTGTATGAACAGTTCCCAGGCCCAATCCCAGAGGTGGCTGCATCTCCGTGCCGGGATCCTTAAATAAACAGACCCTGCCTTCTCCCCTGGAGACAGCAGCATCTCATTAAGGGGCTGTGCGAGGTGGGTCCCAGCTGGCTCTGACTGTCTTCCCACCCCGTTGCAGATCTGGCTTCTGGCATTCTGCATTGTCATGGTTTTCACTGTCACCCTGTCCGTGTTCCCTGCCATCACTGCCACCGTCACCAGCACCTCGGAGAGCAGGCAATGGCGTGAGTACAGGGAGTGGGGGTCTTGTGGTTTGAACGTGGGGGGCTGGGAGCCAGGGCTCCTGGTGTGAATCCCTGGCACTGGATGCAGGGGTGAGCCCTGATGTTCCAGGGCTGGAGCAGGTGCCGCCTGGGGTGAAAGCTCATGTTCTGTTCCCCAACCTTCCTCCCCATATAGGTGAGTTCTTCACCCCTGTCTGCTGCTTCCTGTTGTTCAACGTGATGGACTGGCTGGGCCGCAGCGCCACCTCCTACTGCCTTTGGGTGAGTGGGGGGCCAGGCCTGGGCCTGGCTGCCGGCGCCTTGCCAAGCTGTGTGCTGAACCCCTAGAGGGGTGTGTGCCCCTGCAGGGGAATAGATGGGGGAGCACAAGCCTACGCTGGGTCTGAAGGGGGGGCGGGGATTAGCCCATGATTGCAGGGCTTTCCCCCAACTGACCACCGCGCCTTGCTGTTCTCCAGCCAGAGAAGAGGCTGTGGCTGCTGCCCTTGCTGGTGGGCCTGCGCTTCCTGTTTGTGCCCCTGCTGATGCTGTGCCACGCCAAGCCCCGCACCCGCCTGCCCGTGCTCTTCCACCAGGATGCCTGGTTCATCGTCTTCATGCTGCTCTTCTCCCTCTCCAATGGCTACTTCGTCTCGCTCACCATGTGCCTCGCCCCCAAGTGAGTGCTGGACAGGGCCAGGCGCTCAGTAGGAACCACTCTCACCAAGCAGTGCCCGAGTGCCCTGATCCGGGCGCTGTGCTGCACTGCCGGGGAATGTGGGGAAGTCTCTCGGGGGCGCTCTCGCCATGCAATCCATACTGACCCCAGTGCCCTGCGGAGGGTTAGGGGGAGCCGTAGGAGGTGCTTTTCCAGTGTGCTCTGAGTGGCATCTCGGCATGGGGAGAGGGGCTCTGATGTCTAGCTCTCAGCCCCCCCGAGAAGTGGATGCATGTCAGTGCTGGGTTTCTCTGCATGCTGGCGGAGTGGAGGGGTAGAGCTCAGCTCTGCTCTCCTTCCTCCTCACCCCACTCTCCTCTCTTGCCCCATAGGCGGGTCTTGCCAAAGGAGAGTGAGCTGGCTGGAGCCATCATGACCTTCTTCCTGGCACTAGGGCTGTCGTGTGGGGCAGGGCTCTCCTTCCTCCTCAAGGCCCTGCTGTAAGGACCCTTCAGATCCATCCCCTCCTCTTTCTGAGGCATCCACCATCGCCAGGGGCACGGCTGAGTGCACCCCATCAAACTGGAGTGCTTGGAATAGGGTGGTGAATTGTGGGGGGACCTCAGCAAAGGATTGGCGGGATGCGGAGCTCTGCATAGGAGAGGGATTGGTACCTCCCACAGCCCCTGACTTCCCCCTTTCTTTCAATGGGCATCATCTCAGCCTGGTGGCTGTAAAGATTAGTGCCTTGCGGCTGCTCCCCACCCCGCTGCAAGGCAGATATCCCACCATGACTCACCCCTCCAGCCCTTTCTGCTCCACCGCTCTATAAGAATTGCAGCAACAGGAATGTCTATAGACTGGGCGGGGAGGTGGAAGAAAGGGTTAATGTAAAGGGTGCTGACCAATTGATTGTAAGCTCTTTGGGGTCAGCTCTATCATGTCTGTTCTGTACAGTGCCTGGTGTGCTTTAGGTTTGTACTGGTGATCCCTTTTACCCTGCAAGCCTCTGTGTGAGAGCCCCACACACATTAAAATACTTTTTAAATGTATTTAACACTATTATAAATGCTGAAGGTGACGTGAGGTTTGGGGGTGGAGGCTGAAAGCTTGCAACCCCCCCACAAAATAACCTCACAACCCCCACTTGGAGAACCCAACAGTAATTGGAGCAAGTGCTGCCAGGACTCCTGGGGTCTAAGTTGGGCTTGGGAAGGGGCTGAGAACCAGTCACATGATTCAGTACCTCAGTTTCCCTATGGAGCTAGTCAGGGAACATTTGTACAACACTTTGGAGTCCCGCGCTGGAAGGTGCTGAAGGACAGTAATCTCAGGGCCTGGATAAGGTGCTTCCTTCCCTCAAGCCTGGCTGGCCCAAGTCCCTATGAGCTGGCAGCCAGCTCTCCATTGGCATCTCTAGGGCTGGCACATCCCCTCCCACCAGGACCCTGGGGCACTGCCTGCTGCAGCGCACAAAAAAGGGAAGAAATCTCTTTTGTTGTTAACTCTCTAGTGCATAAAGGGTTAATTTCTCCACTGGAACCTCTGCCTCTTTGTTTCCCTCCCCAAGTTTTTCTCTCCACCATAGGACTTTATGCTGTTTAAATCCACCCCTTTCTAGGTACAAACCTTGGACCTCTTGAGTCAAGAGTGATTTCCCCTAAAAGTCATCAGTAGCCCTCCCCAGCTGCTAGCAAAATGCCACCAGAAAAGCTGCAGGGTGGCCCCAAAGACAGGTCTGGCGACTCAGCAGACCTGGGTTTAGTTCCCTGCTGTGCCCTGGATTCCCTCTGTGACCTTGAGCATGTCCCTTAGCCTCTCTGTGCCTCAATGTTCCCATCTCTACAATGGAGAATTAGCACTGCCCTGCTCTGCACAGGGCACCAGGACATATGCAGTTCATTTTGTGGCCCTCTTAGATACCCTGTTGGTGGGTACTCTAGAAATCCCCATGAAAACAAAGCATTTTCCCTTTAGTTTTATCGTCTGAGCGGGGGTGGGATGGCTGGTTTGTTTCATTCCATTGGCTGCTTTGGTCTCTCTTAAATGAGTTTGATTTTTATTTTTTCAATAAAAGTGAGGTGGGTTTTCTACAAGGATTTGTCTTGGCCTCTCTGTTAACTCCCTGCTTTGGTCATGGGGGACGGGGAGGGGATGGAAGTGGGAAACCAAGGGTAAGCAGCCCCCATCTCACCCTCCACCTCATCCTGATCAGTTTTGCTAGGGAGTCAAATGGAATTAGAGCTGCTGGTTTTGTCTAAGTTACTACAGGGAGAAGAGGGGTGCATGTATCATTATATATGTAAAAATCTTCCCCTTCTCCCAGTACCCTTGCTGCCTCCACTCCCTACACTGGGTAGGAGCAGGTGTCTCTAGGCCATGCAGATCCAGGGCTATTCAGTGTGAATTATTTACATTATACACTCCCGCCATCTAGTGGAAGGGTTAGCTAACCCCTGGGATTATCCCTCCTCCTAGCAGCCACTTGCCAAGGAGCAGTTCTGTCCCTGGTCAGCTCCAATCCGACTTCAGCCCAGACACCCACACAGCTCCCTAGATCTAGGCCTGACACTGACTAATAAAATCTCATACTTCTGGGCTTTGGCTGATCACCTGCAAGTGTCAGGAAGGGAATTTTTTCCCTGATGCATAATCCTCCACGTCCCTCCTCTGTAGCCTCAGATCATGTCTACACTACACGCTTATTTTGAAATTGCACAGAGCTATTTCGAAATAGAGCATCCACACTCATTGGAGCCTGACTCACATTTAAAGCCCCCCAGAAGCACTTCTGGCAGGGCATCAGGACAGCACTCACTTCCTGGAGCGGCTTCCTGAAGCGTGTGCTTAAAGGGACCCCCGCCACCCCACCGGTACAGTTGTCTCAGGCTCTTCTCCATTGCCTACCTCCTTGAGGGACAGCAAACTCATCTCACTGCCTGCTCTGGTTGCCCTTGCCGACACCACAGCACTCCAGCCATAGAGCCGGACCTCCTGGTGTAGTTACCGCAGGCTGCCCTCATGGCTCTGTTGGAACAGGACCTGCCTCTCCATGTGGGGCATCTCCTCATCTCTCTCTGTGTGCTGCTCATGCAGCACGGCCCCTCACAGTCTCCCCTGCACACCGTGCACTGCTGCTTCTGGCGACGGGACGCCAGTTCCGACTGGTGGGACCGCATCGCCATGGAGCGGTGGGACAACCAGCAGTGGCTCCAGAATTTCCACATGCAGAAGGACACTTCCCTGGAGACACCCGCATGTGATCCTCCATCTCTCTCCAGAAGCAGGTTGCCATTGCTATTTGGAAGCTCACCACGCTGGACAGCTACCGCTCCATCAGGAATCAGTTTGGCATGGGGAGATTGACCCCTGGGGCTGTGGTCATGCAGGCCTGGTGCTCTCGTACGATTGTCCCAGGAGGATGGTGAACTGCTGGGATGGGGTTCCATAGGAAAGGGGGGGTGGAAGCTTCCTCCCTGAAAGGGTTGTTAGTCCCGCCTTCACAAAGCCCTGCCAGGGGATGGGGTAAGTTGGGGTTGGTCACAATGTGTGGGAATAGGGTTGGGCTTGGGGAACTCCCAAGGGCTGGGCAACCCTGTGATTCCCTGCTTGTCTCCTGCAGGTGGTGAGGGCTATCAACAACATCCTGCTGTGCAGGGTTGTCGTCCTGGGCAACGTGGAGCCCATCCTCACCGGCTTTGCCGCAATGAGCTTCCCCAACTGTGGGGGGAGGGGGAGGACACTGACACCACCCACATCCCCATCCAGGCCCCCGACCACCAGGCATTAGATTACATCAACCAGAAGGGGTACTTCTCTATGATTCTGCAGGCCCTCGTGTTATGCTTAAACGAAGCCCCTGAGATCTTTTATAGGGGAAAAGGCAGTACGCCACATTTATTGAAAATACAACAGTTGCATATGCTTTTCAATCACTCTCACACACAAACACCATGCATACACAGTCCCACCAGACGATATCATAGTTACCAGTCCAGAGTCTGTATCAATCTAGTGGCCAGCTAGATCGAACACAGAGGGGGAGCAGGGCCTTTGTCAGTCGATCGATCCAATGCTCCTCTGGAGTTGGTGGCAAGATGAACCCAAAGTTCCATAGCAAAGCACTCTCCTTTTATAATCCTTTTCTCTGTTGACGTTTATGGATTTCACTGTTAGCCCGTGACCGGAGTGTTATCTTTTTGATGTCAGTGTTCCCAAAACATTTTCCGAAGCTCATCCTGTAATCAATCATCTTTCAGGGGTGCTAGCTCTGCTTTAAGGCCGTCAATCTGCCAATATCCAATTATCTTGTGAGTAAGGGTACTCATCGATGGTTATAGATGGTTTTTCTTTGACGCCAGATCTAGTTTTCGCCCATGCTCACCCCTCTTTCTTCGGCCATCTGGTCCTGAGCAATACTTTTGCACCTTTATCTCGACACATACGTACTACTTTCACACAGAAACAATCTTTTACAAGGACTCTCTAGGAAGGGCATAGCATCAATATCTGCATTGGGAAAGCAAAGAGGTGTTGTAAATCAAACAATTAAGGCATTAGCCTTCAACATTCCTCTAGTCTCATTAACACAGACACAATACCAAAACTCTGTCTCTTTACTCACTACACTTTAGAACAAGGAAATATAGGAGATATATACTTAACTAAAGGGTTTAACTTACTACAATATTAAATATTACCTTACATTACTACATTACTAAACCTAAAATACAAATATAAAAAAGAAGAAAACTTTCAATCCGAATACTCGTGGACCACTCAGGCCAGTTCCCCAACATCAGTGTTGGGTGGTCGGGGAAGGTACATGATGCCTGCATCTTCCACAACTCCAGCCTGTTCCAGAAGATGCTCACCGGCATATTTTTCCATGACCAAATCATTAGGGTCAGGAACGTGGACATGCCCATGTGCATCATGGAGCACGCAGCCTACCCTCGGCTCTCCTGGCTTTTGAAGCCCTGCACGGGACATCTTGACCGAAGCAAGGAATGTTTCAATGGCAGGCTCAGCAAGGCCCGCATTGTTGTGGAGGGTGCCTTTGGCCATCTCAAAGGGAGGTTCTACTCTCACCTCACCTCACCTGGACCTTGGCGAGCGGAATGTCCTCAGGTGGTGTCGGGCTGCTGTGTCCTCCACAATATTTGTGAAAACAAGTAGGAGACATAAGGGCTTTTGAGCTGCTGTGTATGGCTGCCATCCAGCAAGCCCATCAGGGGGCTTGTGCGCATCTGAGGCCCCAAGAGAGAGATTCAGACAAGGAGATTGGTGAGACTATCCCCTGGGCCTCCTCACAAGGGTCCTCTGCATTGTCCCTCTGTGCCTTTCCTCCCACACCCCTCCCCTTCCCACCTTTCCCTCCCCATCTCCTCCCCTGCAGATACAATAAACTCCACTTTTTGTTTTGAAAGAATAACTGTTATTTTTATTTTGGGTAAATATAAGTGGGGAGGGACTGGAGAAAGAACCTGGGAGGGGGAAGCAGGGAGGAGGGGCTCAGGGATGGAGCTGGGACTGGTGCCTGCTTCAGCTGATCCCACCACCTCATGTGCGGGGCCCTCAACAGCCACAGGGTGGGGGGGAAACTAGGGGGAGAAGCTGGAACGGTGGGGGCATAGGCAGGAGCAGGAGCAGAGGGGACTTGGGAAACAGCGGGTGCAGGGGGCAGCTGCTAGACTGCTCAGTCACAGTGCCCATGCGGTTGGTGGTGGTGCTGTATGCCGCACACATGCTCTGGGCCTCTTGGGATAGCTCCCGCCAGGTGGAGCGGCACAGCTCCTAGTCAGCATAGTGCTCCTCCAGGTCCATGTCTATCCTACAGTCCTGCTGCTCCAGAGACTGCTGAAGGGAATGGAGGCAGGGTATATGCTCCTGTTCCAGGTCCTTGCGGGATCAGCAGGCTAGTGTGGGAGATGTGCCTCATGCCTCACTCACAGCTTGTCTGGCTGTGAAGAACCAAGAGAAGGGCAGTCCTCCCAGGAGACATTGTGCATGAAGCCTAGCCCTCCTCTCTGAGCCGACACCAGAAGGTCTCAGGTAAGACAATGGTGATGTGCTTTGAGCAAGGCCATCTGAGGCCTAGACAGCAAGCACTTTCCTGCAGGGGCACAGATGTCCCAGGGCGAGCCTCACTACCACCATGCCCCGGGGACAAGCAGGTGTGGGAAGGTGCCGGCCAGGCCAGGAGTCTGTGGGTGGATGTGGGGCGACAGGGCAGCTCGGCTTCCCTCCATGCCATGCGCATGCTGTGTCCCATGGGGAGGGTGCTAATGGGGTCCCTTCCACTTCTTACCCCTCCTGGCAGGCTCCCCTGGTAGGGGACTGGTGTCCACACTGGCCCTGAGAGTGCGAGCATGCCTGTGTGCCGTGTGTGGCACTGCTGTGTGTGTGTCCATGACCCCCTCCTCCTTAGGGGAAGCTTGTTGTGGGAAGGTGTTCCACCGTGGGGGCAGGTCTGTGCAGGAACCCTGTGAGCAGGTGTGCACAGCTCCTGTGTGCCAGCCTCATAGTGTGTGCTGTGGACTGGCGCTCCATGTGCACGGGCTGCTGTGCATTCCCCAGGCTGAGAAGAACAGGTGAGGAGCACACAGCCCTCACTGCCTGCTGTCCCCCTACCCCGCCGCGTCTGTGTCTAGGGAAATTAATGGGACTCACCTGATGAGCCATCCCTGGCCTCGTCCAACCCCTACGTGATGTCCTGGAGGGGGGGAGGGGGTGGAACTAATCCAGGGACAGGATGAACTGGCTGTGGTGGGCATGGTGTCGGTGCTGGCCTCCTTATCGTCCTCCTGCTGCACTTCCTCCTCCTCCTCCTCCTCCATAGCCACATCTTCTGGGAGGCTGATGACGAGCGTCTCCCACCCAGAGTCCACAACAAAGTGGGGGAAAGGACGGACCCCTCCCTCCCAGGATACTGTGGAGCTGGTCATAATACTGACAGGAGTGGGGTGCCGCCCTTGAGCGAGAGCTGCACTCCATGGCCTTGGTGTAGGCCTGCCTCAGCTCCTTCACCTTCATCTGCACTTGCTCCTGGGTGTGGCTGTGTCCCTTCTGGCCTGGGCTGTCAACCATTTGGCTGTAGATGTCAGCATTCCTGCACCTGGTGCGGAGATCCTGGAGGTTTTTCTCCTCTCTCCAGACTTCAATGAGATCCAGGATCTCCGCACCAGACCAGCATGGTGCCCTCCTCTTTCACCCTGGGCAGGGACTTGAGAGCTGGCTGCTGGCTCCCTTGCAGCCATGGAGGGCTCATTGAGCGCACGGAGGTCACTCATGGCAACAGGGAGAGAGGAGTGGGATGCTGATGCATGTTTCAGGACTAGCAGGGCTTTCCTTGTGCCACAAGCCCTTTCCCTTCTGCATGCACCTTTAAAGGCTGCAGGGGAAGGGAAGCTATAGAGTTCTGATGAGTGTGGACACAGTGGCCACCGGGCACCTATGAGAAGCTCTGGAGGCCACTGATTTCAAAATAAGCACATCTGCGCTGTTTTCACCCAACCTATAATAGGCATTATTCCTCAGGAAAGAAGGTTACAGATTTTGGAATAAGAAGCCTGTTATTTCACAATTATTTCAAAATAATATGCTTGCTGTGTAATGTGAATTATTTTGAAATAACGGGAGTTATTTTGAAATAATGCTGTGGTGTACACATGCCCTCAGAGATCAGCCACAGTGCGAGACAGGTTGCTGCTGGACAGGCTGGTGGTTTTGAGGATCCCTTTTACAGATTCCTAGCTGGTGTCTTGGGCTTGGTTTATGCTAAAAGCTGGTCTCTAGCAAATTAGATCAACCCAGTTACATCACTCAAGGATGTAAAAATTCATTAGTGAGCGACTTAAAAAGGAGAAGTGACTTGTTTATTTTACCAAAAAGGAGAAGTGACTTGATAACCGACTGTTCGTACATTACTGGGGACAAACTGCAAAGTACTAATCAGCTCTTCAACCTAATGGAGCTTTAGGGGCCACATCATAAAAGCTGTTGAAAAAATGGAGAGGTTGCAAAGAAGAGCCACGCAAATCACTTGAGGGCTAGAAAAATGCTATGACAAGAGACTTGAGAGCTTAGTCCATTCAGCTTCTCACAAATAACCAACACAGCAGACTCTGAGAGAGCCCCAAAGACCACAAAATCAGATAAGGATTGAAGGCAGCAGCCAGGTTTATTGTCAAATGAAGCACAGTAAGAGTTGTTAGTGGACACTACTGAACCACTACAGATATGTACCACCTGACAATCGACACAGCTCAGTCAGGGCCAGGAATGCAGGGGCGCCATTTCAGATTTTGGTAGAGGGGGGCTGACTTGTGCATGCTGTGAGGGAGGGGAGAAAGAGTGAGAGCATGGGAGTCAGACTGAGGACAGCGGCTTCAGCAGTGTTACTGAGCATGCTCAGTACAAACCAAGCACCAAATGGAGAGGTGGGGAACCAACCCCCTTCTCCCTCCCCCCACACACATCATCTCTATCCAAGGGCTAGCAAGACACTGGAAAACTCTGCTTTTTTTGTCAGACAAGTTAGCAGATAACTGACAGGAGCACTGTATCTAACTCCTATATAAAAGAAAGAAAATTAAATAAATATTAGACTCACCCAGCTCTAACACTAAGGGTACGTCTACACTAGCTCATTAATTTCAGCTAGGTAGGGTAATGAGGGCAAGCAGAGTTGCAAATGAAGCCCGGGATTTAAATATCCCGGGCTTCATTTGATTGTTCCCGGGCGCCGCCATTTTTAAATCCCCCTTAGTCCGAACTCCATGCCTGCAG
>JANRFK010004440.1:17445991-17462427 GCA_030068395.1 Apalone spinifera | reverse complement strand
TGTGCAAGAAACCCCTATGGCTAAAATGGCCATCAGAGCTTTCTTGCGCAAAAGCTCATGGCAGTGCGGACGTGTTCTTGCGCAAGAACCCGCCAGCGTGGACATAGCCCAGGAGTTCTGGGTCCCAGTGCTCCTGTCCCACTTGATCCCATAGAGCTCTTAAAACTGAGGCTAGAACCCAGAAGTTCTGGCTCCCAGACCCCCAACAGCTGGGCCGGCAGAGAAGGGGGCTGAGCCATGGGGAGGGTAGCGTGAGGCTGGGATTCAGATCAGTTTTCTGCACAATTCATGGGGTATCAGGCTAAAGCCCCATTGTGGGGAGGGACCAGTAGGATTTGAGAGTCCAACATGGGGAAAAACCAAGATCAGGGCAGGATTCCCACTTCTGTGCCAGATCGCCCCGGCGTCCCAGTCGCCCTCACCCCAATGCCCTTGTAGCCCCTCCAGGGCCTGTGAAGTTGGGGTACAGCTCTGACTGGGCTCATGCAGAGGGGTCCCCCATTTGTGCTCCCTCTTGCTCTGCTGAGCACTGGAGGGGTGCAGGCAGCTGCACTAGGGTGCTGGGGGAGGCCTAGCTGAGAACAGGTGTGGCTCAGACACAAGGCCCCCAGACTGTCACCCATGTGACCAGCTCCCAGCAGTACAGTCTGGCCAGGGACAGAGCAGAGGTGGCTCTTTTCCAAAAGGAAGGGAGGCTGGAGAAAAGACAACAGTGCAGATTGGGAGGGTCCCAAAGGTGCTGCCACTTGTGTCTCCCAAAATCAGCACAGGCTGGAGTCAGGGAAGGTCCTGATGCCAAAGTGATCCACACCCTGAAGGAGCTGTGGCCAGCTGGTCTAGAGGGCTCAGACAAGGGATAGCGCACATAGCTGAGGGGATGGTGCTGGGAACATTCTGCGCCTCAAAGGGATACAGGAGACACCCTACTAACCCCCCAGTCCAGCTCATCGTCGCCTGGGGCCAGACCAGAGCTGGCATCCCTATAGCCTATTCCCCAGCATACATTGAAATGAATCAAAGAGCCAAGATTGTGCATGTTTCGCTTAGTTTTTAATGTGAACACTTCCAGGGAGCTGGCCAAGACCCAGGGCTTTTCCTGCAGAAGCCCCTGGAACCAGCATCCCTATTTCCCTGTGGGGCACAACAGCCCCGGACACAGGGAGTTACGTGCCCCCCAGATTGCTACAAACACCAGAGTCCTAGCGAGGGAAGCGAGCGGTGAAGCTTCGTGCTGGTCTGTCTGCAGGGATCTGTGACGGGAGCGCTGGCCATGTGAACACCCCACTGGGCAGGGCCCCAGAGTCCTCTCCATCTGGGTCCTAGTGCAAGGGGGCAGCAAGCCGAGCCTCCGCCCAGCCCCTCGCTGCACCGCGGACGGGCTGTGGGCCCTTGTGTCCAGGAGGAGGCCTGTGCCAAGCCGCAGGGCTGAGCCCCACTCAGGCCTTGCGCACCGAGTACTTGCCCTTCTGCAGCTGCGAGACGTAGATTTTGGTCTTGGTGCCATCCTCCCGGCGCAGCCAGACCTCCCCAGTGCTGACAGCTGTGATCACTGCCCTGCAGGGGAGAGAGGGGTCATGCCAGCCCCCCCAAGGACAGTCAGTCCTCTCCACCTTTGGGCTGGATTGGAGCCAGACCCCCTCTAGGGAAAAGGCTCTGTATCCCATTCCCTAACCCCTGAGCCAGTGAGTCCTCTGCCTTGGAGCTGGATCAGAGCTGGTGCCCAGGGCCATTCCCAGAGGGAATGGGGTCTGGGGCAGTACCTCCCTCTCCCTATACCCCGAGGTGAGACCCAGAGCAAATCTCCCCATCCCAGGCCCTGCCACTGCTCCAACCCTTCCAAGCCCCACCCCGGCTCTGCCTTCGCCCCACACCCTTCTACCCCCTCTTGCCCTAGGATTGAGGGTTTGAGTCCCACAGTGACGCAGCTGAGGGAATTATGCCTGCTGCTGCCTCATCCTAAGCTCCCAGGTAACACACCGCTCACCACAGCAGTGGAAGCCAGAGCGACCTGGCAGCCCGCTCTGCTCCAGCCCACTGTGGTTGGGGCACTCTGCTTCCTGCTGTCCCATGAACAGAGCTCAGCGGGTTGGCAGAAGGCAGCAGGATGGAGCAGAGCAGGCTGCCGGGTCACTCTGGCTTCCGCCATCACAGTGAGTGGGAGGATGACCCCCTGCTGCCCTGAGCCAGGCAATTCCCTGGATCACCCTTGGGCTCCCACAGCCTGGGGCGGCCACTCCATGCCGTCCTATGGATGGGATGGCTTTGCTAGTGCCGCCTAGAAGGGAAAGGCCCCATGCCCCATTCCCTCCAGCCAGCCAGTTCCTGGCCACTCACTGCGCAGGCGCCTCGTCCCCGACCTCCAGGACAACGCTCTGCCCTTTGCTGTAGATCTCACCCTCGTAATGCAGCCGCCCGTCCTCGCAGCGGGCTGAGAACTGGGCTCCCGGCTTCTCCACCTTCACCAGCACTGAGGGGAGAGCGGTGGTCAATGCTAGGGGGGCTGGCACAGCTCTACATATGGGGATGGGCCCTGCTGGCAGCAGATGGCAGCTGCAGGGCCAAGTTGGCTCATGTCCTGGCTGAGACATGAGGGGATACCAGAGGCCAGACTGGAACCTGTGCCCCTAGAGAAAAAGGCCCCATATCTCATCCCTTGCCCAGCTCTTACCATCTGCTTTTCTTTTCTGGGGGGACACTGCTGCTTTAGCCTGTAGGGAGAGTCAAGATGATTAGAGAAACTTATGCAGGGAGCATGCTCCACCCCATACTGCTGCTCATTGAGCTATCTGGATCCCATCCGTGCTGTTCCCCCAGGAAGGATGGCAGTATTAGCCTGACATACAGATGGGGAAACCGAGGCACAAGGTAAGGGACTCACTTAGCAGCAGTGAACAGAACCAGGGAGTCCTGATTCCCAGCCCCCATTCTCCACCCATGAGTCTTGTTTCCCCACCTTCCCTATCACAGTAACCCACCAGACCTCAAGATCCGCTACCAGAGCCCAGGAGTCCTGGCTTCCAGCTATGCACATGGTGAATTTTTAAAAGGGCATATAAAGAACAGATAAGAAAATAATCCCATTTCCAGGTGTTTGATCCCAAACAGAAGAGCTAGAAAGGGGATTATTATGGGATATCCCATGTGTACTGAAGAACAACTCAGGGACTGTGTGGGCGGTTTAAGGGACCCAAGCATTGTGTGTAGGGCCAGTGGTGGATGAGGGGTGGGGATTAGAGGAACCAGGTGTCCTGCATGGCAGCTGGAGGACATGCGGAGAGTGAAGGGAGGGACTAGGCATTGTATGGTGGCCAGTAGCGTGCGATGGAATGAGGGTCATAAAGGGATCCAGGTGTCCTGCGGGTCAGCCTCACCTTTTTGATGGCTGTCCAGTCTTCCAGGATGTCGATGTCCCGCAGCATGTAGACAATGTAGGGGCGTGAAGGGCATGTTAAGGGCACATAACCATACACGGGCATGGCGATCATTTAGCCCTGTTCCCTCCCACACTCACTAGAGGGGCAGCACCAGGATAGGCAAGCCAGAAAGGGACAGTGGCAGCAGCGAGACACAGATCACTACAGAGCAGGGAGCCTCTGGGCCAGACATCCCCCTCCCCACCCACCCATCACCACTGGGACTGGAAAGGTAAGGAGCCAGGGCTGATGGGACGGCTGGCGAGATGGGTCTATCCTGGGAAAGGAGCTATCAGCATATCCAGCGGGAGGGAGGGAGAGGGACTGTGTGTGTGCGTGTGTGTGTGCGCGCGCGCGCGCGCGCGCATGTGGGGGGGAGATACCAGCATGGTCCCTGCTCCAAGCCCAGCAAGGGAAGGGGATACCAACGCAAGGATATCAGACACAAGCGGTGCTTTCTTCCTCTTGGCAGGCCGGAAGGGATCCCACTTCTTGAGGTTGTTCTTGGGGCGCAGCTTGTCGTCCCACCACTCTATCCCAGGAGAGGAGAATGAGGGTCAGCAGGAGGGGTCTGCTTAGAAGCAGCCTTCCCCCTCAGTCCCACAAGAACTCCTCAGGGGGGCAAAGGGGATTCGGTCCTCTCTTCCCATTGGGGCTTCCAGTGCAGTGGGTAGGTAGTGCCCCCGAGGTTGGAGATAAGGGGGGGGGGGTTTGTGTCAGGAGTGAGGGCAGCAATCCTGCCCCATGAGAAACTGGCCTACGACTCAACAAACTCGCCTCATACATGGATTAAATGAACCACTAGCAAGTAGGACCAGCACCAGGATGCTGGGCAGGATGGTCTGGTCCATGAAGTGCAGGGATCCTGAATGTAGCTGCCTTTGTAATGGGGACTTAGGGGCTGGCGGGAAGGGTCCTGTGGGGGGGCGGCAGCAGTATGGCAGGAGGTATCAAGCTGGGGACACAGTGGAGTGAGACCAGCTTGGAGGCACCCTGGATGACGAGGCGGCAGACACGCCAGGAGAATGGCAGAGGGGGAGGCCCCAGGCTCACTGACCTGAGGTGATGTCAATGCTCTGCCGATCATCCTCTAGGCGCTGGATGCGCTCCAGCAGCTCGCTCTGCATGTTGTCATAGAGCAGCAGCTTCTCACTCTGTGTGGACAGGACAGGGTTGGGGGTGCAGCCAGGCTGGACCCAGCCCCACAGCAGAGGTCCCCAGGGCACAGAGGACACTGGGGAGCCCCTGGCGGCACAGCCAGATCCGACCCCACCCCCAAGCTGAGGGCTCCCAGCCTCCCACTTGGCTTATCTGGTCCCATTCCTGGCCCCCCTCACAGTGGCTGGAATCACCCCAGGCTGGGGCGCAGAGGGTTCAGGCAGGATGGGGCAGGCAGGAAACTGGATGGAGGGTATGCAAGACCAGGGCAGTCCATGGGTCATCTCGGGGCAAGATTGGAGGGCTTATGCAGAGGGGCTCTGGGGCTAAGAGGGGCAGAGGAGGGTGGTGGGAGCCCTCACCTCCAGGTGCTGGCGTGCTCCCTGTAGCTCACACTCGTGCTTGTTCCTGACCACTTCCAGGCACAGCCCTTTGTAGATGCCTGTGGTGGGGGGGGAGGGAGCCAGTCACACCTGTCCACCTACCAGCCCCTCTGCCTCCTCCTAACCATTGGCCCTGCAAAACACCCACCCTGGCTAACTCCAAACCTCCCATGAGGCTCCCAAAGTCCCTGCCCTCCTACTACCATACCATGAGCATAGGCCTCACCAGGTTCACTCCACCACTCCCCCAACCCTTCAAAATTTTTACTCTCTGGGTCTTGCTATCAACTCCCTTCACTGGGCCCCACCTCTTCCTCCCATGAGCCTGGGTCTGGCCCTGGCCATCCACCCCCACCTGCCTGAACCCCCCTGCTTCCTCTCCCTCAGGCTCATCTCCATATAAAGGATGTTAAGAGGCAGGCGACTGACTAATTGTGTAGTCAATATTTGTATCGACTACACGATCAGTCGATGAGGGAAGGTGCTCTATCCCAGCTCATGCCGGGCGGCCCTTACTACATTTAAAATCCTGGACTGGCGCAAGTCGGGACTGAGCCAGATTTGCTCAGTCCCAGCTTGTGCTGGGTCCAACAGCCCATGCCCTTGGCTAGCCTGGGCTGCCACGAACAGAGGCTGCTCTGGCAACAGGTCTTGTTCATGGCAGCCCAAGCTAGCCGTGGGCAGAGGCTGCTTCATGGCAGCAGCCTCTCCTGTCCTCCCCCACATTGCTGCCTCTTATAGTGCCAGCAGCAGGTGGGGGGAGGCGGCACCACAGAGATGGTGCTGGGGGGAAAAATGGCTTTTAAGCCATCTCCCCCCAGCACCAGCTCCTGTTCCCCCATGCCCTTTGCTGCCTCTGCTACAGGCACTTACATCTCTACCATCCATCCTTCCTTCTTCTGAACCCTTCCCTCTCACCCCACCGGGGCCACACTACATCTGGGCCTTCCTAAACCCAACTGCCCCCATCTCCGGAGCCTTGCTGCTCCCTTAGAGCCATCAGTTGCCCTCTGAGGCCTGCCTGGACTAGGACAGCCCATGGAACACAGTCCCCTCCTCCCACATCCTGGTACTGAGCCCTGGAACCTCCACTCCTCCTGGCAGGTGGAGGAGTGGAACCAGTCCCGGTGGGGCAGCAGGGGATACAGCTAACACATGGGCAAGGCTATGAGCTCACCAGCCACCTCGATACGGATCTTCATGTTGTTCTGCAGGACACCCAGGGGGTCGAGGTACTCAGCAGCCCGCCCCGATGCCACGTCCTCCAACTTGGCCTTCACCTGGTTCAGCCGCTCCTTGAATAGCCTGCAGGGTGCACCAGAAGGTACTGAGCACAGTCCTGTCCACCCCAGGGATCCCCTCACACCACCCAGCATGGTCCAGTTCTGCCCACCTCACTCAGCATAGGCCTGCTCAGCCCCTGCCAACCCACCGCATTAGCTAGCACTGAGATGTGGCCATTTCTTGGGTGAGGTGCAGCAGGGACAGTTTATACCAGGATCTCTCACCTGGCACTGAGATACAGGCACCTAAAAGATGGGGAAGCCAAGAGGGGACTCACTTTTCTTTGAGCTCAGAGAACTGCTTCTCCAGGTCACACATCTCATCTAGACACTCGCTGCGGCGCCGCTCACAGTCCTCCTCGTCCATTTCTGCAGGGCACAGCACATGTATCTTACAGGCCACACTCACCCCTGGGCACAGTGCCACACACAGACCAGGGCAACAGAGGCATACAGAGCCAGGACACTCACCCAGGTCACACACACACACACACAGCTAGGGGTAAATAGAATAGGACCCAGGAGTAATGATTCACAGCCCCATCCCCCAATACCCCACTCTCTTCCCAGAGCTGGGAACAGAACTCAGGAGTCCAGAGAGAAGACACTGGAGTCATGGCTTTTACCCTGGAAGCAGAGCCACATCCCAGAACCGCTTTGTGATAAAAGGCCAAGCCCCTCTCTGTATCCCCTTCCATACTCAAATACCTGAGCTTTCTTCCTCTGATTCAGAAGGGCTGGCACTACGTTCCTCCTCGCTCTCCTCCTCTTCACCATTCAGCTCAGGTGCCGAGTCCCCATCCCCCTCCATCTCTTCAGCCTCCTTGGGCACCGGGTGCACCGGCATGGGCAGTCTAGGTGATCAATGGCAGGTGTCAGAGGCAGGTGATCCAAGAGGGTCCTGTTTCACTGCATTTCCCACCCTCCTCCATCACACACAGAGTCAGGGACCTGGACAGGGACAGCTACCCCCAAAACCATGGGACACCTTGTGTGCCCAGAGTGTGAGTATGGGCAGCTCCACTGCACCAACAGCAACCCTTGACAATTTGCATTCCCCTGCCCCAGGGCAACCTCAGCTAGTGGGCCCCGATCTCCATTGCCCATTGAGCTCCCAAGGCTTCCCACTGGCCAAAGAAGTAGCAACCTTCTCCATTGGGAGCAACATCGAAACCCACAACTTGATTCACATGGAGCTAGATCAGAGCCAGCACCTTGTAGAGGTGTTTTATTTCCCCATCCCACACCCAGCCAGCCAGTCGTCCTGCCATAGGGCTGGCGCACAGACATCGCCTCCTTGTTCTCACTCCACTGTCATGTGCAGCCACCTTGTAGGGGAAACCCCGCAAAGCTGCCCAGATGCTCTGTCAGGGAGCCAGGTGCTCACAGCTGCTATTGCTAAGGCATTGTGACATGTGATGCGACTCTGCGGCGATGTGTGCTGACCCCATCGGAGCTGGGACCCCAGAGCTCTGCTGCCATGTGCCTAAGTCGGGGCAGGAGCTGCCCCCTCCTTGCCAACAAAGCAGGGACCTGGCTTCCAACAGGCCCAGGACCCCATGGGGCACCTGAGCCCCACAGACAGCTAGGACTAAGGGTGGGAAAACAGGCAGAGCCAGTAACAGAACCCAGGAGTCCTGGCGCCCAGCCCCCTGCTCGCTCTGTAACCATGGTCTAGCCCACATCCATGGGCTCACTAGTGCATACGCAATGCTGGGAGAACCCCCCTCCATGAGAATGGTATTTCCCATTTTCTGCTCATTTCCGAGGAACATACCAATGCTATAACTGCCCCCTCCAATTGACACCGTTTGCTCTAGTCTATGCCTGTATTGGGGAAGATACCACTGAGCCCCCCCCCACACACACCAGAAGGCCACAATTCGCCCTCCCCCCGAGATTTCTTCGCGTCTCCCAGTTCCATTGAATTTGCTTTGGAAGGTGCCATTCATGTCCCCATGATGGGGGGGGAGAAGTAGGATACAGTGCACCCCCTTTCCCAGCTACAATAGTCTGCGCTGCCAGTACGTTTCACGAGGAATGGATCTTTGAGTACCCACAACATAGGGGCCGAAACCTTTCCCTGAGTGGCAACGATCTGCGCCAGCCGTCGCTGTACGTTTCCCCCTTGCGGTTGTAATGGGCCGGCCTGCCCTCCCTTGAGTTCAACGGGGATGGAACCAACAAGCTCCACAAGCAGGGGAGGAAGCGAATTTCTCCCTTGGGTTGCGCAAGCTCTATTCTGGCTTCTATTGATCTCAGCGGGGAACGCACCACCCAGCACCCCATGGGGGGGAAGCTGGGACGAATCCATCTCCCGCTGCTCTGAGCCCCACGTACCTCGGGAGCCCAGGCCGGCGGCCTCCCTCCCACAGCTGCTTCGCTTCTCCGTACCCGGAAGTCCTGTAGCTACTAGCCCCACCTTATTTTCTTGCAGCCAATCAGGGACACCAATTAATCAGCGCGCCGTTGACTCTATGGTTCCCAGCTGCCCACTGCTCCGGGCCTTATGGGATAGTGGAGGATAAGACGTGTTCCCATGGCAACAGGAGACCCACAGCCTAGCCTGAATTGACCAACATCCATCCAAAGTTGGCTAGAGAGCACCTCCTGAATTGGTGTTGCTACAGCACCTGCTTGTGACACATCACCATGGTACCTAGTCGAGTTGATGCCATGGTGCTTGGTCATGACATCTCCAGGGGACCCAGTCAGAGTTGTAGTGGCTCCTGGGCAGAGTCATCACAGCCTGGTGCAGTGTCACTGAAGCATTGCCACAGCTCCAGTCCCAGTATTGCTATAACACTTGGCACCCAGACTCAGTCCCGCCTTAGTACAATGCCTTTTGCCTCCTTGCCATGGTGCTCAAGCGCAGTGTTGTCATGGGACTGCCCCCAACAGCCAAGTACCTGGAGAGAAGCCAAGGGTGTGCGGCTCTCAATTCCCTTCTCCTGAGCATGAGCAGGATGGATTCATTGGCAGGAGAGCCTCTGCTTTGGCACATGGAGGAGTCAGCCCCACCCATAGTGCCACACAGTGAGCCAAGCCCTGTGTGGGACAGATACATTCCACCATTGCCTCCGGCGCCACAGAAAGGATCCACAGCAGGACACAGCCATGAGGAGAAGCTCCTGGCCTCCACAGTACTTTATTGTTCCAACCTAAAGTTTGCACTCAGGGCGACGGAATGCCAGGCCATTCCCTACAGTGCTAGAGGACAAGAGCACTCTGCCAGCCCCAACCAAGCAGCATCGAGCATCTTCATAAATTAAGCCTCATGCCCCCTGCCCTCAGGAGGTAGGTCAGTGCATTTATTCCCATTTTACAAAGGGGAAAAATGAGGTGCACAAAGTGGAAGGGTCTTGGGGCAAATAGAATAAGGGACAAAGCTGGGAACAGAATCCAGAAGTCCTGAATTTCAACACATCATTCTTTAACAACTAACCTCTACTCTCTTTTCAGCACTAGGGAAAGATCCCAGAAGTCCTAACTCTCCTTCCTCTAATTGCTATATTAGGTTCTCAACCCATAGCCACTTACAGAAAGGGAGAGGGAGCTGCTGAATCCAGAACAGCCCCCTTCTCTTTGCTCAGAGAGGGAAATAATCATAACAAGAGAACTGTGGGTGGAGAAAACAGCTGATTTCTACTCACACAGGCAGAAGGCCAGGTGTGGTAGTCCTCTGTTCTGAGATAGCCTGATATTCAATGGAAAACTGTGGGAGGAGAATGCTGAAGTGAATTGGAAGAAAGGGATACACAATCCCAACAATAGGCTGGGAGTGGTGAAGGAGCCAGAGTGATGGGACTGGAAAGATTCCCCCCTAACTATAAACCTTTGTCTGATGTGGGCATTAATGACTCAATGAAAAAGAGAGGGCACGCCCCCCCAAAAAACACTGACACCAAAGCTACAGTTGAAGGGTCATAGGGAAGGCAGAACTGAGGAGCTGTGCCCAAGACAGCAGGCCCATCAGCATCGGCGCAGTGAGCCAGGATACTTCAGCTTCAGTTCCTGCTTGAACTGGCGAAAGAGCACCTTGTTGCGCTGATTCTCAGCATCCTTCTGTGCATGGAACTCACTTGGCACCTTGAAGCCCTTGTGCACCAGGAAAGCATTGTTCAGCACTGAGAAACTGTACCCAGCCACATGGAGCTCACATGCCTACAAAAGGGGACAGGAGAGCTGTGAAGGAGAAACCAGAGTAACCCCCACCCTCATTGGACTCTGAAGTGTCCCACACTCTGTTACATCAAGTGCAGAAAAGCAGCTACCTCTAGAGTGGAGTGTGCAGGCTGTTTATACAGGGATCCTTTCCCTGGTTCTGAGATGCAGCTGCCTCTAGGGTGGGGCATTGGAGCTGTTTTATACAGGGATCCCTCACCCAGTGCTCAGATGCAGTATGGGATGTGGAAGCTATTTCACAGCTTCACAGAACACTACAGTTCAGGACAAAAAGTGGAAATTCACTGGATTGAAGCTGTAGAAAAAGGGACAAATGGTCTTTAGTGAACACAAGGGGCCAAGGCCCATTTTACATCTCATTGGACAGATGCCACTAACAGGTGTATTTACAGCACCTCCTGGTGCAGCCCTGGGCATTGAGGATAGCATTGACTGCAAGGTGAAAGCACCTCTTACTGAACCCTCCACCCTGCAGCACAATGTCCCTACATTGTGCTGCTTCTCTTCTCCAGCCAGCAAATACTCTTGGACTAGGATTGGATCAGGGCCAAAACCCCCTTGCAAGGAAGGAAATAATCACTCCTCATGCCCTTGTGTCTCTATGAAGCTCAGTAAGCATGGCCTGAGGCTGTCCAGTGATCAGGAGATCACCTGGCTGAGACTTCCCTGATTTGTTTCACCCATGGGTCAGGACACCCTACTCCATCTCTTGGGGAGGCTGGGTGTATTTCTGGGGTTGTCTCCCATGGCACTAATGCCCCCCCATTCCCAGTGAGGCAGGTACCTGGCTGATGCGGTTGAACCCATACTGCTTGAATCTTTCATCATAGGGTGGCACAGAGTTGGCACTGATGTAGAAGGGCTCCCAGGGGTCCCTCCACTCCACGGTATAGGCGGTGTTCAGGGGACTGCCCAAGGGCAAGTTCAGCCAGCGTGAGTAGTTGGTGGGGGCCTGGCAGCGCGGGCAGAGCTCCTCATAGAACGGCCGGATCTCCCCCACCTGATACAGCTGCAGTAGCTCGGTCTTGGCACCTGGGAGGCGCCGGGTATGCTGAATCTCAAAGGCGGGCACCACAAAGACACCCGGTGGCCCCTCAGCACCCAAGGCTGCTGCCAGAGCCAGAAAGGTCTCACGCAGCCCCTCACTGGGCAGCATGTCCACGTCCAGCACGAGGGTATAGTGCCCAGTGGCTGCTCCCCTTGCCACGTTGCGCAGCAGGTTGTTGGGGTAGGAAGCGTTGGCACCCAGGGCATAGTTACGCCTGCCCACCCCGGCCCGTGCCAGCTTGGCGAAGACATCCCCACAGGCCTTCAGGCGGGCAAACTCCGCCCGGTCCTCCAGCTCCGGGAAGGAGGCCAGGTCCCCCGAGTGACACACCAGGTGGGCCCTCACCAGCTGGCGCACTGGCCCGCACAGCGTCCCCAGGGCGTAGAGCATCAGCGTGGCCAGCCGCACCTCGGCGGGGCCCGGTGCAAAGAGCGCCACGGAGACCGGGCCCTGCCAGCGCCCCACCAGCTCCTGCAGCTGGTACAGGTTGCTCAGGCTGGTGTGTGTGGCGAGCACCAGGTCGGGCGCCCGCTTCGCCCGCTCCGGGGGGCCCAGCATGTCCGTGTAGATCCGGTACTGCCCGCTGGCATCCAGCCGCCCGCCGCTGGCCAGGGCGCGCTTGAGCTGCTCCTTCTGCTGCTCGCTGGGCCGGCCGGGAGCCTCGCCCCGGCGCCCCCCGAACAGCTCCGAGTAGCGGGAGCGCTGCTGGCGCCCGTGCAGCCCCGAGAGCAGGGACAAGTAGAGCAGCTGCAGCAGGGCCACCAGCGCCAGCGCCCACAGCAGCACCTTGAAGAAGGAGCATCTGGCGGGGCTCTGCATGCCGGCCGCGGCCGGGGCGCCGCGCTCAGGCCCGGCTCGCTGCGCCCATGCTCGCCATGGGGGACCGGCGCAGGCAGCGGGCGGCTCCAGCTCCTTGTCCTTGTATGCAGCCGGCCGGGAGGCCGGGAATGGAGGCACCCGTCGCTGCGGCAGCGCGCCACCTGCCCTAGGGAGGAGCCACTGCAGGCCGGCTCGTCAGCGCGCCCCGCCCGCCGGGGACGGGGGTGCAGGGGAGTGACCTGGTGTGGGGGGGAGATTCTTGTGACCATTGCACCGGGCTGGCTCACGCGCCCATGGCTGCACCCAGGGCCCAGCTCGGAGGGCGCAAGAGAAAGAGGGATGGGGTATTCAGGCAGGGGCGTGAGTGCAAAGGGCAGTGCCGGGGGAATCACACCCCCTATACACAGGCAGACCCACCTCTCCTTGTGCACCCTTGCCCGCTCCACACATTCAGGGGTATGAAGAGATGACAGGAGCATCCCCACACAGAAGACGAGGTGGCCGAGTGGTTAAGGCGATGGACTGCTAATCCATTGTGCTCTGCACGCGTGGGTTCGAATCCCACCCTCGTCGGGTTCTTTTTGGGATCATAGGAGAGATATCGGTGCACAATTTTCTGAACACTATTTCCTGTGCAAAAAAGAGACAAACATAGGGGTGTTTGTGGATTTCACAACCCTAAGGCAACAAGCTGCACCTGCTTTTCAACTTGGCTCCATTCATGCACTGTAGTCTCCTCTCAGCTCCCATACTGCCCCTGAGGTTAATGCTGGTAGAGGGGTGTGTGTTTGCAGAATCAGGGTGGATTTCAGGTGGGTGAAATAACATATTGGAACTCTCATAGCCCAGGGGCTGTCAATGGGGTGGTGGGCTGGGAACTGTATTAGACTTACCAATAAACTATCTTAGCAATATGAAAGCAAGGTAGCTTTTTGTAGAGGCAGGTAGGGCCAACCACTCCCACTTAGATGGGTGCAGACGGCAGGTGATTTGTCACTCCCTGGAGGGCCCAGTGGGAGACCCCTGGATGTGATAGGTGTGCTTTCTCATGGGGGGAGATGGCGGGGAAGGAGGTAGCAACCTCCCCTCCCTAGACAGGACTTGTTTCCAGGGGAGGCTGCATGGCTGAAAGGCACAGCTTTTGGGGAAGGCTGCCCCCAGAAGCCAGCGCAATCTAATTAATGTGTGTCTACACTGTACCATAACGCTAAATAAGATGTTATTTCACAATAGCATATTTCGTCATTTGGCGCTGTCTACACAGCACCAAATTTTGAAATAACCTGCTATTCCAAAATGTCCATTACTACTCATGGAATGAAGTTTGTAGGGACATTGGAATAGCGAGCCTGAAATAACAGGCTTGCTGTTAAGATGCGGGATAGCTATTTCGGGACACTCCGGTATCCTGAAATAGCATTGTACTGTACACATAGCCTAAAGGTGCATCTACACAGCACCCTAAACTCGAAATAAGATATGCAAATTGCGTATCTTATTTCAAATCTATTTTGAAATAACTTATTTTGAAATTTGGCGCATTTACACAGTGCCAAATTTCAAAATAATGTGCTATTTCGAGCCATTCCTTATCCCTCATGCAATGAGGTTTACCAGGATGGCGAAGTAGCGCATCTGTTATTTTGAAAAATATTTTGAAATAACAGATGGCTTGTGTAGATGTGGGGTAGCTATCTGGGGATACCACCAGTATCCCGAAATAGCTGTGCAGTGTAGACACACCTTAAGAGAGGGTGGTTTGGGAAAGGAAAACTGGAATTTTGGCTATCATTAACATGGCATTGAATGACTAGTGTGCAAGCTGCTATACTCAGCCCTGTCCCCCAGCACACACACCAGCCCCTTGAAGTGGATGCAATTTAAGAACAAGCAGGGACTCCTGCTTTGATAGATGGGGAAATGAAGGCAGAAAGCTGGGGAGGGACTCACCCAGATAATTAGTGGCTGAATGGGGTCTGGAACACATTGAATCCTGGCTCTCAGCTCCTCTACTTTAATCCCAAGCCCCTACTCCCCTCAAAGATCTGGGAATAGAAGTCAGGAATTTATTTTCTATGCCAGAGTCTGGTTACATTGAATACTGGGGCACATTCTCCTATCCTCTGGACTGACATGATCCCCCCTGAAGCACTGGGCTTTGGCCAGTGTCAGAAACCAGGATATTGGGTTTGACAGACCATTGGTCTGACCCAGTCTGGCTGTTCTTTGGTGATGCTTTGCTGCAGGCAGCGCAGTGACATAATACCCCACCATTCCCCATCACCACCATCAGTCCCTTCACTTCATTACAGGTTCTGGCAAGGGGCAAGACCAGCAGCCTCTCTGTGGGGCATCCCCCTTCCCTGAAAGTAGGAGCTCAGGGTCTGTTGATGGGGATGGGGCAGGCATGAGCACCTGTGCTGCAAGAAACAGAGCTGAAACCCAAATGACTTACTCTCCCAACCAGATGAGCAGGATGAAGCTGTCAGATTAACTCCTGCTTGGCTGGGGAGCTGATGCAAAGGGTTGAGACCTGCAAACAGCAGGAGATAGGCAAAGAATTTGACTGAAGAGAGTTGGCACCAAGGCAGTATCAGTTAAAAGGAGCCCAAGGGTATGCTGGCATCAAGGTAGCCCATCCCATGAATATTTGTGGTTTCCTTCATACAGTCATGAAGTTTAGAGCCCAAAAGAACCAGGAAATCATCTAGTCTGACCTGCTATATGGCCCAGGCCAGAGAATGTCACTGGTCCCCCTGCACTGAGCCCAGTCACTTGGGGTTTGATTACAGCTGTAGTAAGATGAGGGCCTGAAACATAAGCCCAAGTATCACAGACCTGATGTAAAGCCTGAGACCTAGGCAGCAATGGTCAAGACTTAAGGCTTCATCTACACTGCAGCCTTTTGCGGGCAGAGAGTATGCTAATGAAGCGCTCATTAGCATTTGTCAAAAAAGGAGGTATAAGGATTGTGTGCAAAAGGGGTTTTTTGCGCAAAACAGACCCATCTACAGTGCTTGTTTTTGCGCAAAAAAACTCTTGTGCAAAAAGCATTGGCAGAGAATATGCAAATGACAGTATGACAAATGCTAATGAGCCCTTCATTAGCATACTCTCGGCTGGCAAAAGGCTGCAGTGTAGACATAGCCTTACCTAATTTACAGCAAAGTGAAGCTGTGAGCAAGAGGTAGGCCCCATGCTCACAGAAGCTGGCAAGAATAGGGCTAATATTACAAAAACACTCAGACCTAAGAGGCACTAAGCACAGGCTGTGAGCACATTCCAGAGGGGTCAAAAGAGAACACCTTGGCTGTGTCTACACAGCCCCCCTTTGCCGGAAAAGGGATGCAGATGAGAGAAGTCGGAATTGCAAATGCAGCGGGGATTTGCATTTTCCCCCGCTTCATTTGCATTAACATGGCTGCCGCTTTTTTCCGTCTTTGAGCTTTGACGGAAAAAAGCGGCTGTCTAGACAGGGCTCTTGCGGAAAAGAAAGCCTTTTCCGCAAGATCTCTTATTCCCTTTAGAAAAGCGGCAGAACTAATACATTCCCCATAGATAACAGGAACATACCAAGCTAGGCTCAGAAAGGGTCTAAACTGAGAGCATGATAGTGATTGAACCCCCATGTACAAGGTAATGGGTAAATCTAGGTTTGTCAGAGGGTAGCAACCTGATATGTCAGGAGTGATATGTAATTTGTTTGTATCTGTGTATAAAAATGTACCCCTCAGAGTTGTCTTTGTCCAGCTGAGGGAACAATGTCTCATTCCCGCAGGGAGGCCATTTATGGGGAGCTGGGGGACAGTAGCCCCCCCTCCTGAATTTGAACCCCTTGATTTCATGTTTGACATCTGCTTAAAGCTGCATGCCCTGACTCCAGTTGCACTTCTTAAATGCAACAGTTTGGGCAGCTTGCAGCTTTGCCTTTGGGGCAGGGAGTTTGTTATAAAAAGAGGGCAGATCCTTAGATCCGTGGTCACCAACCCGTCGATCGTGATTGACTGGTCGATCACGAGGCCTCAACCAGTCGATCACGAGGCATTCGGGCAACCCCACCCCTTATTTTCCCCCCACCCCTGAGAAGCCCCATTACCTACCTCTAGTGTAGTGCTGGCTTCCCACGGGGTGGACGGAAGTCCTGTCT
>JANRFK010004440.1:17426839-17438135 GCA_030068395.1 Apalone spinifera | reverse complement strand
ATTCAAATCCACACTTCATTTGCAATTTCGCTCAGCTGCATTTGCATTCCTCTCAAAAGAGGGATGCAGAGTAGACATACCCTTGGAATCCTAGGTCCCCACCTCTAACCCCTAGACCCCTCCCCCAGAACTGGCAGTAGACCCCAGGGCTGTGTCTAGACTGGCAAGTTTTTCTGCAAAAGCAGCTGCTTTTGCGCAAAAACTTGCCAGCTGTCTACACTGGCCACTTGAATTTCTGCAAAAGCACTGACTTCCTACTGTATGAAATCAGTGCTTTTTGCAGAAATACTATGCTGCTCCCGTTTGCGCAAAAGGGACTTTTGCCCGAAAGGGCCAGTGTAGACAGCTGAGATTTGTTTTGCGCAAAAAAGCCCCGATGGCTAAAATGGCGATCGGGGCTTTCTTGCGCAAAAACGCATCTAGACTGGCACAGACGCTTTTCCGCAAAAAGTGCTTTTGCGCAAGAGCATCCCTGCCAATCTAGACGCTCTTTTCCGCAAATACTTTTAACGGAAAAACTTTTCCGTTAAAAGCATTTGCGGAAAATCATGCCAGTCAGACGCAGCCCAGGAGTCTATTCACGTATCTGCCATTCCTACCTTCACACAGGGGACTGGTGTCTAGTGCAAGGGCAAAGGAGCTGAGGGGTCTAGGCCTGGACAACTCCTACATGAATTGAGGTCCCTACCTTACCCCCAGCTGGGATCTGTTGCCATGACAACCCAATGGCTGAGGATGGCAGTAATCAGAAAAACCAGCCCTCATGCCCAATCACACTTAAAAAGGCCCCCTAGCTAGGCAGCCCTTAGAGACTCTTTGGCAGCACAGCTCCCCCTTAGGTGTATGGAGGGGACAGGGCAGCCACTCCAAGGCCTGATGCCTGCCCTTAAAGATAGGGGCAGAGCCCCCAGGGAGGTCAGCTTCAGCCTTCAAGAAACATGGTTGCTTGGCCCCACTAGGAATCAATCTGCTGATGGGTAGAGCCCAGCACAGAGACATCCACATCTGTATCCTCAAAAATGAGCTGCAGAGATCTGCATCCACAGCTGAGGATACAGACACCCATCCACAGAAGTGGATAGCCACAGACTGGCACGGCTCTACTGACAGGTCACAGAACGGGGATCAGTGCTGCTTAGAAGGGAAGAGGCCCATACCCCACTCCCCTGAGCTAGCCTGTAATTGAAACAGATCTGGGACCCACACTTCTCCCCCCTCGTTTCCCAGAGACACAGGAGTCAAAGAGACACTAAGAAGCAAAAAATTTAAAAATCAGGGTAAAAAACCCCATTTTCAGGTTGTTGTTGTGTGGGGAGGTAATTTTCCTCCTCCCCATTCAATACAGAGACTGCGTCACAGGGGAATCCTGCCCCAGGCCCAGCAAACACCTTCCTATGTCTGCACCCCAGAATTGCAGAGAGGAGAGAAGACGGTATGGATAGAAACCTCCCACCAACACATTCAGGCTCCTGCAAAGTTTGTGCATAACCCCCTTTGGCCAGCAGGGGGCTTATGTGCTTGGGAAGGGGTGGAACTAGCTAGGGTCCCACCCCAAAACAGTTTGATAGTGGGGGTGTGATTGATCCCTTTATTCTTCCCCTAAAGATCACAACATCTTATTTGATTCCCAAGGGTTGATCCCACAAGAATTGGGGGGAGGAGGGGCAGTTAGCCCCTTCCCCTGGTCCCTCCAGCATATTCCCCAGTTAGCCAGTCTTAGGGGTATGGGACTCCCTGGCCTCACTGACCCTTCCCCAGCAGCGGCATCTCCCTGCAATCCAGCCCAAAACAGCTTTGTCTGAACCCCACCTTCTCCTATCTCTAGCAGGCTGCTGCAGGGGCCGGCGTGACCCCCGAGGGGAGGAGAGACGTCATTCCTGTGGCCAAGGCAGAGCCCAGGGAGCGAGTGCCTTAGGCCCAAGAGAGAGGTATATCCTCCCTCTCCCCACCCCACCCGGACCCAACCTCTATGATTATTTCCCCCCACACCCTGAAAAAAAAAAAATGTTCCCTAAAGAAGCCCTGTGATTGGTTGGCCTGCTAGAAAGGCAGAATCAAGGTGATATTGCCAGGGAGGAAAGGGTTAATGAAGAGATTAGGGCAGCTGAGCTAGTGGCAAGGAGGGGATAAGATGTGGGTGTCCCTATCGCACAGTGACCCCCAGCTTCTCCAGGATGCGGGTCCCTTTTTCCAGGTACTCGGCTCGCTGCAGCCAGAAGGTCTCCTTGTCCTTCATGATGTCGGCCAATACAGCACCCCCCAGGAACACCATGTGCTTCCGCCGTGGTGGGTCCTCGATCCGGATCTTGAATTTCTGCAGGTGGGAGAGAAGACCAATTAACAACAAGGGGGAGCCTCACCTGCTGGTGCCAGGATTCAAACCCATGGCCAGAAGAGGCTCTGCCCCTTAAGGCTTAGGTGATGGGAAGAACTCAATTGATATCAATTACAGGGTCAGCGGAGTCAGAATTTCACCCCTGGATTTTCAGGCCAGAGGAGTAATTCTGCCCCCCTGGGCAAATCTCCTCTATATGGCAGGGGCCTCCTTGGCCCCCCACAAAGGTCAGCTGCCATGGACTGTGGGTGGCACTGGGGAGCTGAATTGCCCCATCCCACCCAGAGAGGAGTGTGTAGTGTCTGGGGAGACAATGGCCATACACCCCATGCAGTGCCCACTCACCGACAGCTTCTCCACATCGCCCTTGAGCACCCGCTCCAGGTAGAGCTGTTTGATTTCACGCTCCAACCGGGAGGGCAGGCCTGGGTACATGGTAGAGCCACCCGATAGCACAATGTGCTTGTAGAACTCCGACCTAGGGAGAGGGATGGAGACAGACAGATGATGTGCCATGGAAGGAATCCTAGGGGCTCAGCCCCACTGCACCCCTAGGATAACCCCACTCTCACCCCCCCAGATCCCCACTCAAGACCCATACAACTTCCCCCAGAATCTGCCCAACAAGCTTACTCCAGTGATTGGGGGGGGGGGAGGCAGCATCCTAGGGTTTCCCCAGCAACCCCCCCACCAGTCAGCCCCTGGGATCCACCAAGAACCTTCCAATCCCCAATAATCCTATCACCTTCCTATCACTAGCTCACTCTCACACACAGAATCCCCACTATTGGTCCTGTCTCCAGGCCTACAAACAGTGCTTTTTTGTGATGGTATTGCCTGGTATGTACCGGCACCTCCAAGTCAGAGCTCAACAAATGTTCCCCTGGAGTACCGGCACTTAAAAAACAAACAAACAAACAAAAAAACCCACAACCCCCCCCCTCCCCACAAAAAAGCACTGCCTACAAGCTCCTCCCAACAGCCCAGTTTTGGGGGGAGGGGGGGGTGTGGCTCCAGACTCCACCTCACACCCCTTTGCTTACCTGGTGTCAATATCAGCTGCCTGGATGGTGTTAAAGAGCAGCTCAGCTACCCCTACACCCTCCACATTGATGAGGTGGGGCTGGAACAGGGCCTCAGGCGCCTCAAACCGCTCACCCCCAACCTTGATCACACGCCCATCAGGCAGCTGGGTGAGGGAAGCAGAGGGAAAGTCTGTCAGCAGCACTGCCAGAGTGTGCAGAGAGCCTGAGCTGATGCTCCATGTGGGAGACTTGCCCCAGGCATCCCAATGGAGTGTTAACTCCCAGCCCTCCTGCTCTAAGATGCCACCCTCCCAGCAACAGTCTCTCAGGCTACTCTCTGGAGCTATTTCAGGATACTTTTGGTATCCTGAAATAGCTACTCTGCACTTTTTGAGCAAACCTGTTATTTCGAAATATAGGAGGCTCACTACTCCGACATCCCTGTAAACATCGTCCCACGAGGAGTAAGAGACGTTTCGGAAGAGCACTCTATTTCTACATGTGGCACTGTATAGACACCGCCAAATTTCAAAATAAGCTATTTTGAAATTAACTCGAAGTGTAGCTCAAATTGTGTAGCTTATTTTGAGCTCTGGGTGCAGTGTAGATGCACCCTCAATGGGCAGGAGTGACCCACCCATCCACCAAGTAGAGGCCTTCCCACCCAGCTGTACTCTCACCATGTAAGACTCCACCAGCACTGTAGTCTCCTGAGCCAGCTTCTGCTCCTGCTCGATGTTGTACCCCACATAGCAGAGCTTCTCCTTCATCATCCGCACCGTCTCAAAATCCGCGGAGTGGTTAAACGCGTAACCCCGCAGCAACAGGAGCTAACAATAGAGGGAAACTGAGTCATGGGGGCGCCTGCAGTACCAGCAGCTGACAGAGGGGAGACCATAGTGACAGGAGCTGCTGGAGTCCCTCCCCCTCCCATAAATGTCCCGCCCCCTGCTCTGTCCACCTGGGAGGGTGTGGGGAGCACGTGGGTACAATCTAGGCACGCCAAGTGGGATCAGGCACTCGCTGCCTGGCTCCTTCCCATGTGGGACGCTCCCTTGAGGCGCAGCCTTTCACCTGTTGGCCCCCATGGCTGGCAGATCCCCAAGGCCAGCAGTGAAGGGGCAACAGCATTGCTGAGGTGGCTTGCTCAGCCACAGCACCAGGCTAACTCCAGTCATACTGGCCCCCCAAGAAAGTCAGATCGTGGGGGAGACAGGGGAGAGGCAGCCTGGGCAGCGAGGTCACCTAGCTGGGCCGGGCTCGTCTGGGACAGCTGATGAGAGGGTCCCCTTACAGCAGAGGCTGGACGGTTATAAAAGGGGGGAGCTGAGCTGAGCTCTTGGGGGGCTTGGGCCATTTTCAGCAGCTCCAGCAGAGGGAGAAGCCTTGAGACAGAGGCCCTGCTGGAGACCAGCCAGGGAAGGGAGAACTAGCAACAGGTGCTGTGGGCAGGAGGCTAGGTCTGAGGTCTGTGCCGCAGCAGGGGAGTCTCTGATTGGTGTCTGGCACCGTGGGGCTCCTGCAGGTGCTGAGCTGCCCCCAGAAGGCTCACCCCTCAGTACAGGGGCTGGGCTCCATACAGGTTCTGGGATGCTTAAAACATCTTAGGAGCCCGAGGCGTGGATTCCCCTCATGGCAGTCCGATGGGCAGCCAGCCAGTCTAGGATGCACCCCTACCCAACTCTCACCTTGATGAGGTACCGGGTGATGTCCCGTCCTGCAATGTCCAACCGCCGGGTGAGGTGGGGCAGAGAGAAGCCCTCATAGACTGGGCAGATGTGGGTCACGCCATCCCCAGAGTCCACCACCACCCCAGTCAGCAGGCCTGAAATGGGAGAGGGAGGTTACTGTGCACAGAGGCAATGGGCCCATTTACCTTGGTATCCAACCTCCAAAGGCACCTGGACTGCCCACTTCAGGGAAAAGGTGACAATAGCCCTTTAATGGCCAAACAGGAAATAACATGCGCAGGGGGAATGTCTCTCCTGCATGCCCTCCTGAAGCAGGGCTTCCCTGGTTTCTCCCTCACTTCCTTCCCTGAGCCCTGCTTGTTCTCATTCTGCAAGACACCCTGTGGCAGTGAGTTCCACAGGCTAACCCCACTTGGTCTGGGAAATCTCCCCCTCTGATTGGCTGGGAATTGGCCTCCTTGCCTTTCACTAAAGATGGGAGGAGGAAAGCAGATTCTCCCACTACATTCACTTTAGTACCTCCCACCCTGGATCCTTCCCCCTTGCTGCACCCTTCCCCCATTCTCTCTCCATTGGAGTGCTGTCTAGGCCCAGATCCTTTGCATTCCCCAACTCTGAGCCCTTGTTAGTGGCTGCAGCATGCTGTCCACCTGCCCTTCCCCCACCCAGGGCCCTACATCTTGCTTATCCTCCATCTCTTGCTGTGCACAAGCCTGTTCTTTGTACAGCCAGACACCTGAGTTTCAGTGCTGGCCCAGCTGAGGGTCTCTTCCCAGAGGGGTACCTGGCCCAGTTCAGCACCGCAGGCTGGTGCAGTGCATCAGTGATGGGGAATTTTTCAAAAGCACTTGAGCAACTCAGGGGCCAGAGATCCAGTTTCAAAAGGGACAGTTTGAGCCTCACTGATTTTAACAGTTGGATGTCACTCCTGCCCCTGTGCTTTGAGAAATCCACACGGTGCCTGCCTGATGCCCTGACAGCCATTCACAGACCCAAAAGACAGTCAGTCAGATCATCTAGCCTGACCTGTATAGCCCTCCACCCCCACCCTCTTGGTGACAGCTTCACTCACCTGCCATATGACAGGGTAGATTTACCCACTGTAGCACCTTCCCCTGAATTCCATGTACTGCCTTGACTCTGCCCTGCCCTCCCCTCTCCTGCCCCCATGCCTCTCCCACCCTCCCTGCTCTGCCCCTTCCATTCCCCTCCATGCCCCCACACCTGCTCCAGCCCCCACACTCCTTACCCTGGGCGTAGAGCGTCAGCACCGCCTGGATAGCGATATACACGCCTTCAAACTGGTATGTCTCAAACATCACCTGGGGGAAGAGGAGAAACCATGGGCACAGTCCAGCTGATGCCCTTCAGTGCCAACCTCCCGCCCTTACAACCCCAGTCCTGGGCTCCTCCTGCCATGTCCCTCAAGCTCAGCCAACACTGGCCCCTCAGTCCTGCCCTGCAGCCCAGCCTGACCTCGATGATCTTCTCGCGGTTCTTGGTGGGGTTCATGGGGGGCTCAGTGAGCAAGATCTTGCAGCTGCGGGGGTCGACGTTGAGTTTCTCGGGCCCGAAGGTGTAGTCCCACAGGTACTTCATGTCGTCCCAGCTGCGCACGATGCCATTCTCCATGGGGTAGTTCACCTCCAGCATGGAGCGCAGCTCACTGGCCTCATCCCCCACCATCAGGTCCTGGGGGAGAGAGGATGGGGTTTTGAGACACCAGTACTTTGGTCAGCCCATTACTGGGGCACCTCTCTGAGCCCCTTTCCTCTAGACTTCTAGTGGAGCTCTCCCCCAAGAGTTCTCCCTTCAAGACCCCAGGCACTCCTCCCCTTACCTGAGACCTGTGGGACTACCCCGTCCCAGCCCCACCAGACCCTTACCTTGATCTCGATGTTGCCCACGCGGGCAGTGGAGCGGATGATTGGGCGCCCGACCAGTGCGGGGAAGATGTGCTCAGGGAAGTTGGAGCCAGCAAAGCCGCACTTAACAAACTGGGGAGGAGAGAGAGACATGAACCAGATGACAAACCCCCTCCCCTCAGTGTATGCCCACTCAGCCACTCCAAGATCCCCCTGGCTGAAGGAACATGGCTGGGAGAACAGGCCATGCTGGGAGCAGAACTGCCCCAGTCCTCCCCTCATCTGACATACGGAGACCAGGAAGACAGGCTGCGGCCATCTGGCTAATCCTGTTACCCTCACAACACTTAGGGGGACCCGATTATCTTTGTTCTGAGGTGGGGGATCCTAGGCTAGCTGGACCCACCAGTAAGATGGGGGCAGGGAGAAGAACACAAGAATACAAGATTGGGTGGTGGTCATTAGAAATATCATTGTGTAAATCCCAAACCTTTTCTCCCCTCAGCTCCCTCCCCAGCCCCAAATCCTCTTGGCCCTGCCCTGAGCCACAGACACCCCTCCCTGGTGGGAGGGAGCAGAATTGCTGCAAAAAAACACCCACTGTCCAATGCCCTCTGGGCTGTCCTGACCCTACCTGTGTGCACCCCCAACACCAGCAGGAGGTGCTACATGCATGGAAGATGACTAGCCCTGCCCCCCAGCCAGGAAGGGAAGTAACCCAGACTACAGAGTTTAGCAGAAGTGACACTTCTGCTTTTGTAAATGCTCATCACTCCTTCGCTCCCCATCCCCCTCATGGCAGGGGAGAGGCTCCATCAGTACACCCATGCAGGGAGATATGTATGTCCTGCTATTAGGAGTATTAAAGTAGTGCCTAGAGACCCTGTAAACTTGGTAAAGAACTAAGATAATATCCCTTTAAAATGTGTATGAGCCCTTTAGGAACACCCATCACATTCTAGGCTTTAGAAGCCAGAGTGTAAGTATAAAAGCAGGGCCCCCATTATGCCAGGCACGACACAGGCATACAGTGAGAGATGCTTCCTGCCCTGAAGAACTCCATCCCCAAACAAGGGACAATCTACCCTGCAGTATGGGAGGGGAAACGGAGGCCCAGAGGGGAACATCACACAGCAAGATGGTGACATAGCTACAACTAGAACCCCAGCTGTCCTGAATCCCAGCCCCAAACCCCATGTGACCACACTGCTTAATTTTGTTTCTATCTGTGAATGACTTCATTGCCCAACTCTGCGTCCTGCTACCTCTCTCAGTTTGGCCTCCTGACCACACAAGCTCTGCAAGTTAATTGGGATTTGGGTAAAAGCACAGGGCCTGATCTTCTCATCTGCATTGGGCCCCCCAGGAGTGGAAGGGCAATGGACCCCTTATTCCCTCTGAGCAGTGTAAGCTACACACATCCCTTGCTTCCCAGCTTAGGCAAGAGTGTCCCATAGGCTTTCCTCACTCCCTTTAACCTGTGGAACCCTCTGCCAGTGGGTGCAGCTTGCAGGTTAATCCTGCCTCATGTTGAGCAGCAGGTCCAGGCGAGCAAAGCGAAAGCACTGGCGGACTGGCCCTGCCTGTTGTGGGAGAGCAAACCTCCAGCAAGCGGATGTGGAGAAAGAGGAAACGCAAGAGCTGAGCCTGCTTCTGCTAGAGCAAGACATGCGCTCACACCAGAAGAGATGCACCCGCAGAGGCAGCCTGCAGGCAACAGCACATCCCCTTGGGCCATATCGCTCTTTGCCCAGAAATAAAGGGTGCTGCCATCTCCCCTTCTGGCTATGAACTTTGCATGGCCAAGGCCTCTGGAGGAACAGCCTTTGCAGGGAAATCTCGTGTCTGAATTCTTTTGCAGGCACCCTTCCAGCATCCTCTCTGCAAAGGTGGTTTTGCTTCATGTTTCATTTACTAATTATCTTTCACTTTGGCACAATGCTGGGCTATAGTGTCTTCCCGTTAAGTCCCGAGTCAGTAAGTGAGGGCGGACCTGCTATTGTGCCAGGCGCTGCACAGACCCTGGCTGAAATCAGAGCCCTCATTGTGATGGGAACTGTACAGAGCTCCCTCCCCCCAGCTAAGTCAGGACAGAGCCCCCACAGCTGAGAATGGGGCCCTGATGAGAACAGCCAGGTTCTGAACACTTCTGACAAACCCTTGTTGGGCTGGATAGATCCAATGAGTAGTGCTGGCATTCCCTGCCGAACACAAAGCACAGCTGTTAACCTGCAGAACTCACAGACACATGGAACTTGCCAAATTGGCTCAGAGTCAAGGACCAGCTAGCCCAGAATCCTGCCCCGATAGTGACCAGTGCCAGTTGAATGGGGACCAATGCAGTGGGCAATCCCTGACAGTGACCAATGCAGTAGGCAGTGGGAAATAATCTGCCCCCCCCAACCATTAGCCTCCCCCTGCTCTCTCACTAATGGGAAGAGATTGGCTCAAGTCCTGGAGCCTGAGGTTTCATCTCCCTGACAGGATCTGTGTCGGCATCAAGAAAATCCAACTCTGCAGATTCTGTTTTTTCTACACAAATGGCCAACCCCTTCTTGGCTCTTGCTGAGTTTTCAACCTTGACAGTGCCCGGTGGCAGAGAGACCCACAGGCTAAATAGACCGTGTGAGACTCAGGATTGCCTTCTCTCAGTCTTAATCTCATGGACACAACTCTCCAATAAGGCTGATTAAAAAGAGTTTCTCGCTTGGAAATATTGAAGAAAAGGCTCTGTTTGCGCTATAAGCGTACATCCCACACAGAGACTTTTTGACATACAGAGGATGGCCTATGGGAGTGGTGTCTGTCCACATGGGTAAGGAAAGGGTTAACCTGGGCACGAGAGGCCTATTAATATATCTGATTGCACCTGGGGGTGGTGGGAGATGAAGCCCAACTGGGTGGAGCAAAAAGGAGCTAGTACTAATAACTCTGCCGGCCTTGCCTTGGGGGCAGAGACACCTGAGTAGCATGGTAAGACTGGGGGGAAGATGGGACATCTGGAAAGCATTGGACTGAAGCAGGCTCCAGTGGGGAGAAACCTTGGAAGCTGTTGTTTGTTATAGAGCCCAGAGCGGAGCTGGGGATGAGACCTGAAGAAAGCTCAATACCTGGACAGAGCCCACGGAGACAGTGACAAGATGTGTGATGATGCAGAGCTTGGCTGCATGTGCTAAGGGTCTGGAACCTAGTGTAAAGGGTGGGCTGAGCTTCCCAACCAACCTTTAGCCTTGTGAGGCCTCTGAGCAAGGGAAAAGGGTAATTGAAAACCTCAAGCAAAGGGCTGGAGGAACCACAGGGACTAGAGCTGAATGCTAAAGATTCAGCATATGGATGCAGACAACAAGCTGGGCTTTTGGTACCCAAAAGGTGTAGAACAGAGGTATGAGCTGGCTGAGTGGGGGTGAGGAGAAGAGGAACTGCACCACAGTGGAGTGACCATGGGAAAGGGGAGGGAGTGAGGAAAGAAGTGCTGTCCCCCAGCTCTCCATAAAGGGGAATAACAGGGTGATTCCACTCTTATACAGGGCCAGAGAAGACTGGAAGGGAACTCCTGGGCGCTCAGGTCTATTGGCACCCAACCCCCAAAAAGCCAGCTCCAGGGGGGTGTTTGTTCCCATAACAGTTGTTCCAGCCTCTCTCTTCTCTGAGAGAGGCAAACCTTCTTCTCACTTCTAGCCTCAGCTGAGCCCTGGCCAGTTTATCTCCATTTGTTCTTGTGCCAACTTAAACTTTAAAAGCTTTTGTCCCTCTGTGGGGTTCCCCTCCCCTCCAAGGGTATAGCAGGAACAGCCAGATCCCTTCTCTAGCTAGGCTAAAGAATCACTCGCTATTCCTGCCCATTCGACTAATAGCCATTGATGGACCCATCCTCCATGAATGTATCTAGCTCTTTTTTGTATCCTGCTATAGTCTTGGCCTTCACATCGTCCAATGGCTAAGAGCTCCACAGGTTGGCTGTGTGTTGTGTGAAGAAGTAAGTCTCTTTGTTTGGCTCTTCATTCCTCTGATCAGCCTAGGACCCAGCTCCGCTGTTGACTGGGGTGACCAGACCTGCTCATGGTATTGCTGAGGTGTGTCACCACTGCCTAATACCGCTGTGTCTAATGAGTCCCTCTCTGCGGGGGAAGTACCCTGCCTACGCTAGCACTACACACAGCAATTCAGCAGAGGGGATGAGTCAGGGTGGGCTGGCAGCTGACATTCCCAGCTTCTATTCTTGACTCTACCACTGCGCTGCTTTGTAACCTCCAGCAAAGCCTCCTTCCTGCCTCAGTTTCCCTTCGCAGCTTTTGTCTAGGTGGCGAGCTCTGCAGGGCCCAGAATGTCACTCAGTGGCTAAGCAGCACCAGGCACAGCAGGGGCTCTGGGGGGGGGGGG
>JANRFK010004440.1:17416601-17426739 GCA_030068395.1 Apalone spinifera | reverse complement strand
CCCCACTGCCTGTAACCATCCCTCCCTCCACAGTCTATAATCATCCCTCCATCCCTCTCTCCACAACCTGTAACCATCCCTCCCTCCACCGCCTGTAACCATCCCGCCATCCCTCCCTCCACAGCTTGTAACCATACCTCTACCCCTCCACTGCCTGTAACCAGCCCTCCCTCCTTCCCTCCCTTCACAGCCCTGTAACCATCCCTCCTTCCTTCTGTACACAGCCAGATAGCTACCTCTCCATCCTTCCCTATTCACTTCTGTATCTATCCCTCTGTTTATCTCTTGCTCCTTCCTCATAGGGCTCTATAGCCACCCCTTATCTAGCTGGCTAGTTATCCAGACACTCCATCTGTTTATCTTTCTCCTTGAGATCTGATTGCACCATCACTTCCCCTCCTTGTCTCACTCACACTCCCGTTTGTTGGCTGGAAGCGAGGGGATTGTTTCTTTTGCACAATGTTGTGTTAGACTCAAATCAAATGGGTCAGACAGGGACACTTCCACAGCTACCCTCCATCCTGCCTCCCATCAGCCACCAGTCACTTAATTGCTGTTACCTCAACCCCGATTCTCAGCCCCCCTTCTGTCTCACCACTGCCCCCTCTATCCATGGCTTGGGAACCAAATGGCTCCCTGCGGTGCCCACAGGAGGGCTGCAGCCTGTGTCTGGCTGGAGGAGGCGCAGGGATGGCCTAGCTCCCAGGCAATTGCTGTCAGCAGCCGCAGCAGCCACCACCATGTCCCAGCCTGTGGGGCAGGGGGAGTTGGTTGTTATTGGGGGCCTGGGAGGGAGGAGAGCCATTTGCCCCCTCCATGTGCATTGTGCTGGTGGAAGGGAAGTGCCTGCTCACCTTACTCTTGTGTGTGCTGGGCAGGAGTTGTGGTGGCCTTGTGATGGAAAGCAATCCCTGGCTGTTTGTGTGCGTATGTTTGGGAGTTGTGTTGGGGGAGGGCAGCCCTTGCCCCCAGTCTGTGTGTGTGTCTTTGGGAGTTGGGCTGTGGTTGCGATGGTGGTGTGTTGGTAGGAAAGGAAGCCCCTGCCCTGCCTGTTTGTGTTTGGGAAAAGGGGGTTGTGTTGTCCTTATGCATGTGTGGGGAGCCCCTTGCAGCCCTTTGGGTATATTGGGAAAGGGTTATGTTGTTGTTGAATTAGAATGTCTGTCCCAGGAATTGTTGAGTTATGTTCTTTTGGTGGGGGTTGTTTGGCTTCTTTCTTTTTGAAGGGGGGTGGGTAAGTGAAAGATGTTTATCCTTTACATGTGTATGTAAGGGATGGGTATGCATGGTGTTGGGGGGTGATGCCAGTACAGGTGTTTCTGTATGGGTAGTTTCCATGTAGGGTGTAGGGGTGTCCATGTGAAGTGCTAGGGGTCTGTATGTGTGATGATTGATGGGGTTCTCTGTGTGGTGCTGGGGGAGTCTGGGTGTCATGTCAGGTGTGTGTGTGGATGACTGTTACAGCAAAGTTACTAGAAAACAGACATCTCCTCTCCTCGTACCGATATTCACAGACAGAAGAAAGCAGTTCATAGACTCCCTCCCAGCCAGTGGGCCTTTCCTGTCTCTGGGTTGGGTGGGATGGTGGCTGGGGGACCCTGCATTGTCATACCCAATAAGTCCCCCAGCTAACCACATCCTGAGCCTCAGTGCCCATAGCTGTCCCTACAACCCAGGGAACCATCCAGCCCAGTGATCCCTCCTGCATCCCCTGAGGCCCTATATTACTTGGGGGGGACAGAGGGGTGGGAAAACTGACCATCCTTGTCCCTTCCCCAGATGCCCCTGTCTGGCTTACCCTTCATGGCCCAGCACAGCTGGCCTCCTTGTGTGGCATGGATCCCACTGCAAGGGAAGGCTGAAGGGTCAGCATCTGGGGGCTGCCCAGACGGCCTGCCGACAAGGAGCAAAGGGGGCAATTGCCCTGGAGCCTGGCAATTCAAAGGAGTCCAGGAAGGCTCTGAGGGATGGAGGGGGGTACAGCACCACAGTCCATCTGGTTGGCACAAAGGGCTGACTGCCCTGGCCCAGCTCCTTTCTCACAAGGCCCTGCCCCTTCCAGGAGTGCAGAGCTGGGCTCCCCATACCTTGCCTGGGGGCCTGCAGAATCTGTCAGCCCCACTGTGCACAGACCTCTGCATATGGACAACCCATGCCTATCCATAGGGGCAGCTCCAAGCAGGGAGAGTTTTGGACTTCAGGACCAGCTGGCTTGGGGCTGAGAAGGAGTGGGATGTGGGGCTTTTCCCTTCTAGGGGGCTGCCTCTAATCCAGCCTCAGGGAGTGGGGACTGACCAAAGGAAAAGTTTTCCTGGTAACAAGAGGGGCATTAAAGATCTAAAATGTCATTGTGGTGACAGGGATTCCAGTTCAGGATTGTTGCCATGGGAACAATAGGGTTGTTATGGTCTGGAACATCACCATGGTGACAAGTGGATGTCAGAAATCAAGAGTGTTGCCATGGCAATGTTGGGTTGGAAGAGCTCAGGAGTGTTGCCCCGAGGACAAGAGGAGGTTAAGTGTTGGGGCGTTGTCATAGCAATGTCGGGGTGGGAAGCTGGGCCCAGTGATGGACAATGGGGGCAGAGTCCTGGGCTGGTCAGGTCTGTGTTTCTGTTGGACAGGGGAGAGAGGAGAAGAAAGGGGTGGAGAGGTTAACGCTTTACCTGCCATGTGATTGGGAACCACCTATCTATCCCTCCACAACCTACCTTCCTCCACATACAGTGGATAATCAGCTGAACATGAACTCCCAGTGCAATGCTGTGGCCAGAAGGGGTATGGTGATGCTGAGGTGTATAAACAGGGCAGTCTCACATAAGAGTCGGGAGGTTCTGGTACCTCCGTATCTGGCACTGGTGCAGCCACTGCTGGAATCCTGCCTCCAGTCCTAGTGCCGACAATGTCAGAGGGAGGCTGACAAATTGCAGAGCTCAGAGAAGAACCAGCGGAATGATTCAAGGGCTGGACACGTGCCTTGTAGTGAGACTCCAGAGGCAGAATCCGTTCAGCTTAACAAAGAGAAGATTGAGGGGCTGTGGGGCAAAGGAAGCAAGTGCCTTGGGGCCAGGCAATTAAAAGGGACCCCAGGGCTTCTGGCCACCGCTGCTGCAGCAGCGTCAGCGTCTGGGACCCCAAGCCCTTTAACTCACCATTGGAGAGCCAAGTGGTGCACTCTGAAGGCTGCCTGGGGGAGGGAAGGCCTGGGCACAGTGAACTCTAGGTGGTGTTGAGACCTGGCTTCCCTCAGCCACTCCCCCTCTGCCTGAGGCCCTGCCCCTTCTGGGAGCACAGAGCTGCTCCCTCCACTTTGCCCAGGGGCTAGGCAATCTTGGCTCCCCTGAGGCGGTGACTTGATCCCAGTCTAGAAATGCCCCAATGGAGAACAGAAATGTGATAATCGAGAGCTCTTCAGACAGGCAGCCAAACCTCTAATGAGAACCAAGGGCTGGAATTTGAAGCTGGACAGTTTCAGAGTAGAAATAAAGTGCAAATTTTTAACTGTGAAGATAATTAACTGTTGGAACAACAACTAGATGGGTGTGCAGGCGATGGATAGATAGATGGGATCTAAGCCCCACATCGCACTGATTACCCCTCATTCTCTGTGCTCTCTGCAGGATGGTGCTGGAAGGCAGCCCCGAGGCCGTCAGCTCCCAGTCCCTGGATTTGCGGAGATCCTGTCCCAAGGGCTCCCGGATCTTCCCCTCTGCTGGAGAGGGATCTCTTCTGAGCAAAGAGGCTGTGAAGTATGGGGAGCTCATTGTGCTGGGGTGAGTCGGGTTTAGGGATGAGGTCTAAGGAGGGGAGTCTGGGGGATATGCAGGTTGGTTTATTAGTCTAGAGCAGGGGCAGGCAAATATCAACCCATGGGCCAGATCCGGTCTGCCAGGGTTAGCCTTTAATGGGCCCCCTTACCTCCGAATTTACCTGCACTTTCACAAGTATGGGGTATCACAGCTCCCATTGGCTGCTGATCGTTGTTCCCGGCCACTCTGCAATCGCCTGTACCTGCAGGGGTGCAGGTAAATATAGTGGCAGAGGCCCACCAGGGTCTAACCCTGGTAAACTGTCGCCATTTTATTGCCCACTCCTGGTCTAGAGTCTCTCGGAGCATTGGGGCTAAGCAGGCCAGCTTGTTGTACGTACATTGGTTTGTTATTGTAGGGTCCCTTGGGTGTGCTGGGGCTGCACAGGCTAGTTCATTGAGAGGGATGGGGCAAACATGAGCCCTCCCTGGTAACACAGATCCAGTTGGACTGGTCACCTTGCCTCGACAGGACTCAGCTACCTGGGTTGTGTTCCCAGGTCTGCCACTGACTTTGGACAAGTCTCATCCCTTCTTGGAGACTCAATTTCCCCTCCCAGTCCTTGGCTATTCCTCAGGCCAGAGATTCTCTCATGGTTTGTCTATGCAGCACCCAGCACTATGGGTGCTTGGGGGGTGCTGGGTCAGTTGCCTTTCTCAGAAACACTGTTTAACCCTTTGTTTGCTAAGGTGCAGGGAGCAAGCTGAGCTGGGCTCCTAGCCCCATTCCCGGGTCTCTCTGAATTTTTTGCTTATTGGGGTTGCTGTGCTGGCCCCAGAGGAGGGATTCGGCATTGCCAGACACATGGTTTCTCTTGCATGTGTTGCCATACTGGACCCAGAGAGGAGTGTCTGGCAGATTGGGAGCTGGGTGAGCCTTGTGCTTGCTTAGGAGGGGAGGGTGGTGCTGGGAGGGGAATCTGTCTGCATGGGACTAACCTCGTCCCTCCCCTCTAGGTATAATGGCTCCCTGGCCAGTGGGGACAAGGGCCGACGCCGCAGCCGCATTGCACTCTTCAAGAGGCCGAAGGCCAATGGGGTGAAGCCAGATGTGATCCATCACATATCCACGCCGCTTGTCTCCAAGGTGAGCCATGCTCCTGCAACCAAAGCCCTATGGGTAGGACTTCCAGCAGGGTTCCTGCTGCCTGCTTAGACCACCAAGGGGAGATACTGCATATGGACAGAGCACAGGGGGTCACCAGCTCTAGTCCAGCCCCAGGGCAGGACGGGGGGGCAGGGAGAGGGACACAGGCAATGTCAGCTTTGGACCAGCCCCAAGATGGGGGACTGGCTGATGCAGGGTGACAGGGAATGGGGCATGGCGATGGCACTGGGGACATCTGACTCCGGTAATGCTCTCTGCTCCCCTAGGCGCTCAGTAACAAGGGCCAGCACAGCATCTCCTACACACTGTCCCGCAGCCACTCGGTGATTGTGGAATACACACATGACTGTGATACTGACATGTTCCAGGTACTGCACCACAGCTACCCAGAATGCATTGCCTCTGTGCCCTATGGCCACATGCCCATGGCGCTTTTGCTAAGCCACTACCCCTACCACCCTTTAGCCCAGTGTGGGTTAAGGGGGCCCCCTTGTGGCAACAGTCAGCGGTACAGGCTGGGAGCCCAGGCTTGGCTAGAGCTACGCCTTTGTCCCCATCAGAGCCCTTGTCTGGCCTGGCTGAGCCACTGACTCACTCTGTGAATCCCATTTTGCCTCCCTGAAGCCTCTGCGCTTGCGGTCCAGTCTTAGACTGTTGAGCATTATTGCTGTGCAGAAGTAGCTCCATCAGTGATGGATGAGGGATCTCATATAAACAGCCCACACCCTCTACCAGAGGTGGCTGCATGTCAGTGGTGGGTGAGGGGATGCCTGTATAAATAGCCCCCTCAGCCCACCCCAGAGGTGGCTTCATCCCAGCCCAGAGGGGGCAGGAGGAAGCTGGTCGCTCAGAGCTAGTGTTTGTACAGATTGGCCGCTCCACGGAGAACATGATTGACTTTGTGGTGACGGACACAGCACCCGGGGGCAGCTGCACCAGTGAGGGGCAGTCAGCCCAAAGCACGATCTCCCGCTATGCCTGCCGCATCATCTGTGAGCGCAGCCCTCCCTACACTGCCCGGATCTACGCTGCGGGCTTTGACTCCTCACGCAACATCTTCCTTGGAGTGAGTGAGTCCTGACAGTGTCGAGTGGGCCTCCCCCTCAGGGCACTGGCTGTAGTCCAGCCCCAGACCAGGGGCACTGGCTGGCTCAGGGTCAGGACATGGGATGCAGGGCCTTTCCCTCTAGATGGTGCAGGCTTCAATCCAACTACAGGGAAACTAGGCCTAGGGGCACTCGTTCAGGGAAGCAGGTGCCTGAGGTCCCTGCCCTCTCTGGCTGTGAACCCCAGGAGAGTCCTGGCGTGGGAGAAGGAGCTATGGAACATTGCTGGCTAGAGTGCTGATCCAGGCTGGTACCCTGAGGCAGAGGGGCTGGGGGTCTTCTTGAGAGGGGTGATGGGAATCCAAGCATAGGGGGCAGCAAGGTTCAAGCCCTGGGAATGGACTGCAAGGGGCACCCTTGCGCTGGGTCACTGAGAATAATGCAGGGTGACTGGGCTACATGGGGACGAGGGTGACTGGGTCCTTAGGAGCCTGTAGGTCCTGGGAGGTGCTGGCTGTGTGTGTTGGGCATGGGAGAGGATGGAGGAGATGTCTCACTGGCGGAGACAAGGAGCTGGGTCCAGCTGGGGGGATTCAGGAGAGGAGCTGTCCCAGCAGCTCCCTGTGCTTTACCATGACAGCTGGCTGCTCTCATTGGCAGGAGAGGGCGGCCAAGTGGCGGACACCGGACGGGCTGATGGATGGGCTGACAACCAATGGGGTGCTGGTGATGCATCCCACAGGGGGCTTCAGTGAGGACTCGGCACCTGGCATCTGGCGCGAGATCTCAGTGTGCGGGAATGTGTATGCCCTGCGTGACAGCCGCTCCGCACAGCAGCGGGGGAAGCTGGTATGTGGGGCCCACATTATCCCTCCTGGGGGCCCCCCATTCTCTGCACTGCCACAGGGCCTCCAGCCTGTACCAGGAAAAGCTGGTAGATGGGCCCCCAACACCCTGCTGGGGACCCTGTCCACTGCACTGCCGCACCGCACAGGGGGTTCCTTCTGCCCAGGGGGCCACCCACACCCAGCTCAGGGGTTGCAGGGACCAGACTGTAGGTCTGTGGGGGTTTGTCTACACATCAAAGCTTTTTCGGGATACCAGAGGTATCCCAAAATAGCTACCCCACGTCTTTTGAATGCGTCCGTTATTCCGAAATATAGCGGACGCGCTATTTTGGCATCCTGGTAACCCTCGTTCCACGAGGGTTAAAGGGATGTCTCGAAATAGCACTTCATTTAGAAATTTGGTGCTGTGTAGACAGCACCAAATTTCGAAATAGCCTATTACGAAATAAACTCAAAATAAGCTACTCAATTTGTGTAGCGCAAATTGCGCATCTTATTTTGAGTTTACAGTGCAGTGTAGACATAGCCTGGGAGGCCTCAGTCCCCAGGATGGACTCAGTGCACAGAGGGATCCCCCTGGGTCTGGAACACCCCCTGAGCCATTTGGTCTGATGCCCTCACCTCTTGCAGCCCCCTGGCCTTATCCTCCTCCCAGCCTGAGCCCCTCCCACGCTGAAGCCTGGTGATCCTTCCCCAACACCCTTTCAACTTGACCCCCACCCCCTCCTGTCTGGAGCTGATATTTCTCTCCCTTAGTCCATCCCCTTCAGCCTGACTTTCACTTTCCCCGCTCCAGCCTCCACAGCATAACCCCCCTCACGCGCCCAGCTCCCCTCCCCTGACTCCCATGTCCCACAGGTGCCGACTGAGTCCAACGTGCTGCAGGATGGCTCGCTCATTGACCTGTGCGGGGCCACGCTGCTGTGGCGGACCACAGCAGGGCTGCTGCTGACGCCCACCCTCAAGCAGCTGGAGGCACTGCGCCAGGAGACCAATGCCGCCCGCCCCCAGTGCCCCGTGGGCTTCAACACGCTGGCCTTCCCCAGCCTGGCCCAGCGTGGTGCGGTGGACAAACAGCAGCCCTGGGTCTACGTCAACTGCGGCCACGTCCATGGCTACCACAACTGGGGCTTCCGCAAGGAGAAGGGAGGGCTGGAACGGGAGTGCCCCATGTGCCGGCGAGCCGGGCCCTATGTGCCGCTCTGGCTGGGCTGTGAGGCCGGGCTGTACCTGGACGCAGGGCGGCCCACCCATGCCTTCTGCCCGTGTGGCCACGTGTGCTCCCAGAAGACTGTGCAGTACTGGGCCCAGATCCCGCTGCCCCATGGCACCCACGCCTTCCATGCTGCCTGCCCCTTCTGCGGCACCTGGCTCACAGGCGAGCGGGGATTTGTGCGCCTCATCTTTCAGGGCCCCATGGACTGAGCCATCAGCTCAGCAGAGGGATGCGGTGGCGGATGTGGACTGAGCAGATGGGACGTGGTGGAATCCGGAGACTCAGCGGGGGCGGGGCCCATGGACTGAGCCAGGGGACCTGTGGACTGAACGGGGGGCTGAAGTGGCGGAGGAGCCCATGGCTGAAGTGTGTGTGGTGAGGTGAAGCCTGTGGCCTGAGCAGTGGGATGTGGCATGGTTCTGTGGGCAGAGGGGGAAGGGGGGCAGGAGTGAGGGGGTGCCCATGGACTGAGTGAGAGTGACCAATAAAACAACAAAAAACCTTGGGGGGAACTATCTAAAAAGACTAAACAGGGGTGTGTCTGTGTGTCAGTTACTGTCTGTCCCCAGCTGGCCACCACCCCTGCCTTCCCCATCCCTTGATCAGACCCTTGTTCTAATCTATTTACGTTTTTAGACCACACACATCACGGGCCCATCCAGCCCAATATCTGTCCTGCACCAACTGGGCCAAGGATGTGCCCCCTGCAGGCTGGTATCCCAGCCAGTGCCCCCTGCTGCAGGGAGTCCCACAGATGAAGAGAGATAGGGCAGTGGCTGTCCCCAAGAAAGGAAGCCCCAGTTCCTCAGAGAACTGAAGTCCACTGCCCAAGGGTCCTGAGACACAGGCTGAGGCAGCAGAGACAGCTCAGCTCTTGCTAGAGGATGTGGCGCATGTGGGCAGTGAGCCTGTACCCAGCTGTGGGCCACGGTGGGTCAGAGAGGAGCTATGAGAACAAGCCCTGTCTGGAAACCCTGAGATGCTGGAGTCCCTTTGAAGTGCTCCTCTGAAGGAGGATTCCAGAGGGGCTCGATCCCAGTCTCTCTGCCCAGCCACTGAGAGGGGGGTTTGTGGGAACAGGGGGTTCCTGCATTCCACAGACAAAGGCCAAGCCGGACCAAAGAGCTGGGAGCTGATGCTGGTCGCATTCAGCCTGGGGCAGCTGTTTAAACGGGAAGGGGGCATTGCCCTTGGGAGAACTGACCGACTCTCCATCACTCCAGGGCTTCCAATCCAAGGATGGAGGGACATTCCCAGCCCAGGCAACGCAGGGGTCAGAGCAGCCCCTTCTGGCCTTGAAATCTATGGAACAAGAGGTTTAGCGGACAATTGACGCCTGCTGTCCCAGGGGTGACCCACACTAACCTGTGAATGGCTCTCTGGCTCCTCCTGGTGGCCAGAGCCATACAGAGGTTGTGAGCGGTCTGCAGGCTTGGAGCTGTCACCATTGCTCCATTAGCACAGACACAGGAAAGTGCTGCTTCTACATTGGGTGTCCTGGGCTCAGTCCCTGACCTGTATCAGGGTGGGAAGGGCATTACATTTATTCTGTAACAGTCAGAGGCTCAAACCACCATCTGGGCATCAGGTGCTGCACAGCCCCTGACCAAAACTGGCCCTGTTATGCCAGGTGCTGCACCTACTGAGAGCAGGGCATCTGCTTACTGGGCGCTGCACAGACCCACGGTGAGAGACAGTCGCCATCCCGAGAAGCACTGTCAGGGAATCTGATACTGGCCCTGCAAAGCAAGGCCATGCCTTTGTTGCTAATGTAGAACAAGCTGTATGCCCATCTGTGTCCCTTGTATCCCTGTGGGTAGCAGAGGCACCATTTCAGACTTTGATAGGAGGACAACTTTAACCATGATTCCAGAGGCTATATGGACCCCTGAGAACCTTTGTTTTTCATATAACAACTTATATACAATGCTCCCACCAGAAAACAATTTCTAATTCCTTATGAAGAAAGAAAATTAAATATTAGACCCACTCAGCTCTAATACTAACATGTTCTGACTTTTTGGCTATATCTACATTGGCAAGATTTTGCTCAAATATTTTTAACACAAGAGTTTTTGCGTTAAAGTATTTGCGCAAGAGAGCATCTACACT
>JANRFK010004440.1:17380090-17402855 GCA_030068395.1 Apalone spinifera | reverse complement strand
GAAAAGCAGATGATTTTCCGCAAAAACTGGCCAGTCTAGACACAGCCAGGAAGTTTCTAGCTTTTCCCGCTGCGGAGAAAGCTTCAAAATGTGACCCCAGTGCACCTTAAAGGATTAAAAGTGGAATATAAATTTTAAAAAACACACCAAATCTATTATTTTTGTATAATCTCATTATTTTAGAGCTAATCTCATGATTTTTGTTGCACCCAAGTCTTGATTATTGAACATTTGGGGTTGGCAATACTATGAAAGTGACTTGAAAATGTCAGTTTCAGTAGTATTTAAAGTCATTTTCTAGTCTATTATTTGTCATGGGGTAACACTGCTGGAGTGCCAGGTGGGTGCAGTATAGGGTCACTGGGCCTTGCCCTAAATAGGATGTTTCCAAAAGTTAAAGAATCTATTTGAAGCTTGATGAACTGCAAAAAAGTGATAGAAAGTCATCTCGATTTTTTTTCTGTAATTTTTTCCATTGTTGTATTGAAAAGATAGTAACAAAGTAAGAATATACATTAAAATTTTAAACCTAACCAATGTCACTTAAGTGTCTTGAGACAAGGTATCTGAACATGTTAGTATTAGAGCTGAGAGGGTCTAATATTTATTTAATTTTCTTTATAAGGAATTAGATATTATCTTTCAAGAAAACTGTATATAAGTTATAACATATCTAAAAACCAAAGGTTTTTAGGTTCCCAAGTAGCTTCTGGAATAATGGTTAAAGTTGCTCCTGCTATCCAAATCTGAATTGGTATGCCTGTAATATAAATAACTAGACTATTTACCCAGCATTGCTTGGATCCATAACTCAGTTAAGTTTTGTTTTTCTTCATTTAAATCATTGCTCTGAGAATGAGGGGTTCAGTATGCACTCCAGCCCTCTCACCACAGCAGCTTGGGGCTAGGTAAGAAGTGCCTCTCCATGGCCACTGCAACTGCAGCAGGCAGTTGGGGAGAGATGTATGTCCCCAACTTGGGCAGGTCATGGTTCTTCTGTCCCCTGTGCTCTCCAGATAGAGGAATGGAACAAACTGTGCCCTAACCCCCCCTCTCCAACCCCAAACCTGCGGGGACAGCCACCACCAGCTTTGTGATGTACACACCTGGCACCCTGGGGACAAAGGAAGGATAAGGGAGATGCAGAATGTTGGGGGGCTCCTCTGGTGGCACAGTGGCTAAGGTATCCAGAGCCAGAGGTGGAGGGTTCAAGGTGCACTTTCCACTTGCTCCCTGATGAAAGGGAACAGCCAGTAATGTTCCTGTATGAATCAGGGAAGGGGAAGAGCCTAGTGATTCTGTCACTTTTCTGTATGGTTTTATGCACCCCTGTACAAATCAAGTGTGCATATGGGAGGGCTCCCTCACACAATCAAACCCTTACCTTGCTTTAAAAGGTAAAGGTAAAAAAAAGGTTAAAAAAAATTATGAAAAGAGGAAGCCGCATACCACATTTAGTGGTCCTAGCTCTTATCATTGAGGAGTTTTTGAACAGACAATTGGACATACAGATTTGCTTGCTCACAAACTCTCAAATATATGGTAGTTTAATAATCACGCTTCTGTAAAATTGCCAGTGGATGCAGGCAGCCCACCATAGATAGAGCCCTGCAAATCCACAGGCCTCCACTGATGTGGATGCAGATAACCACAGCTCATTTTTGCAGACAGGGATGTGGATACTAATTTTGTATCTAGAAAACTGCAAATCTGTGGCTATCTGCGGGTGTCTGCATAGGCGGATGTCAGTGCGGCTATCTGCAGTTCATTTTTGCAGATACAGGTGCATAGGGTTGCCAGATGGTTTAACCAAAAATACCAAACACCCCCCCCCCCAAAAAAAAAAACATTGGGGAAAAAATTCTGTTGAGAAAAAATGGGGAAACCAAAGTTGTTAAGCAAAAAAAGACCCTGAGAGTTAAGCAAACAAAAAGTAAAAACTTAAAAAAAAAAACCAAAACGGCCTGACTCTTGTAATGCTTTTGAGGCTTTTTGGTCCTAACAGACTGCCGGCAGAACCCACCATCTTGTCTCTCTGCTCAGGGAGCACCCCTGCAGAACCCAGTAAGCACCTGGGATTTTCACCTCTTGGCCAGGAAAAAAAAAAATCAGAAGATACCAGACATTTTAGGCATCTGGTATTTTCTGATTTTTTTTTTTTTTAAACCAGACAGGAGGCAAAAATACTAGACTGTCCAGGTCAATACCAGACACCTGGCAATCCTACAGGTGCAGCCACAAATACAATATTTGTAATCGTGCAGGGTTTTGATCATAGTACCTCACCATATGGGTTTAGCTGCAAACTTTCTGGAAAGTCAGAAAAGCAACAGGTACTTGTAAATCAGGCTAACAACCTTCCCCCTTCTCTCCACATTCCTTGTGCTCCAGGAACTCCAGCCTTCAACCGTCTGGAAAGTGCAGAACCCAATCCTCTTTGTCAGGGAATGGGGAGCACAGGGTTTCCCCCCACTGGAGGGACCAGCTGAGCCAGCCCCAGAGCAGCGAGCCTGGCTAGCTCGGAGATAAGCGAGGCCTTCCCCTCCACTGGTTATATGACAACAGCACCTGAGGAGACTGCATATGGACCAGTCCTTTAAGGTACCGCGTGTGGAAGGGGCGGAGCTTGGGAGGAGAAGTCCTGACGCTCCCGATGCTCGATTGGCTGCCGGAGCGTCTGTCTCCCCGGCAGGGCGCATGGATTGGTGGGTGGTCCGGGGCCGAGGTTATGAATGGGGAAGCCGGTGGCGGACTGGCTGCATTGCAAGCAGGAAGTCAGGAGAGCGGCAGCAGGTGGGGCGCAGGGCGCGTGCTGTAGCTTGAGCTGGGTGCCGGAGGGAAGTCTCGCGCTCCCCACTGGGGGGCGGGACGTGCCTGGGGCTCGAGGGGGGAACTCCTCAGATCAGTGGGAGGCGTGGGGGGAGGGGGGGGGTGAAGGCCCCCGCGGTGCAAGGGGCACAGGCCTTCCCCGGGCCGGGGAGACGCCGGGTGTGAGCCAGAGCTGGGGCCTCGGCACAGGGAGTTGGGGATGCGCCCGCATCTGGGAGCGGGTGCAGGGGTGTGTGCAGGCACTTGTGGGCGCAGATGTTGCTGTAAGAGAAGCGGGTGATGGTGCAATGGGGCACGGTCAAGAGGGGCTGATGCGGAGATATAGTCGCCTCTAGGGTGGGCTTGGGGCAGCTAACGCAGGATCCCTTATCCAGCTTTTCGCGGGGTGCTGCATCCTGGGCTGGGTGTGTTGCTGTACAGTGGTGCTGGAAAGGGCAATTGTGTGGTTTTGTTGGTGAGCTAGATAGGCTATTGCATGACTGTGCTTGTGCCCCTAGTTGTGCTCATGCCACTTTGGCTCAGCTGTGGGGCACAAGCTGTCAGCTGTCTGCCCTGGCTGACTTTCTGCTGTATGGAAGAGTGGTGGGGAGGATATAGCCAACCTAGGGACGGATATGGGAGTGTAGGGTGGGGAGCTGTGAATTGGGACTGAACACAGGTTGCGGATTGGGACTGAGGGACACCTGTGCTCTCTCTGTAGGCTGACCAGTGAGATGGTGGACCCCCAGTACGTGTTGCCTAATGATGTGGGGCTGGCGCTTCTGGACTGCAGTGAGGCCTTCCAGCTGCTGCTGCAGGGTGAGCGGCTCTACGCCCACCACCTGTCACGTGCCTGCTGGTACGGGGGGCTGATTGTGCTGCTCCAGACCTCGCCCGAAGCACCAGCCATCTATGTGCTGCTCTCCCGCCTCTTCCGCACCCAGGACCCCAACAAGCTGGGGGAACTGGCACGCTCTGCTGGCCTCACTGACGAGGAGTACCAGGTACCGCCTTACCCAAATGCCTGGGTTCTATTCCATCCCCAGCTCTGAGAGGGGAGCAGGGTCTAATGGTTTAAAGCAGTGGGGAGGGGCTGGGAAACTGATCTGCTGGGTTTGTTTGGCTCTGATATGGAATTGGCTTTTAGTGGGCTAGAGAAAGGGAAGGAAAGGTGAAACTGATCTTTCCTCTTCTCACCTAGGCATTCCTGGTTTATGCTGCTGGTGTGTTTTCCAACATGGGGAACTACAAATCCTTTGGGGACACCAAGTTTGTACCCAACTTGCCCAAGGTGAGTCTGTGGTTGCAGGGGGTGGAGGTAGGGGCCACATGTCAGGGGCACAGGATTGAAACATGTTTTGGAATGTCTGTGGGAAAACACTGCTCCCCAACACAGATTCATCCTCCTGCCAAAAGCTCTGTGCAAGCTGCCTGCAGCAGGGTGTGTATTTATCTGCCTCACCCAGCTATTCATCACTCTCCTTCCCTCTCATTGGCTGCGAGGCAGGTTCCTGACTGAGTTGAATAGTCTATGGAGAGAGGCAGGGGGAGTTTGCTGTTTGCCCCGATACACGTATGTCATGGCTCCAGCCCACTTATCCCCCTCCCAGTTGCAGCTCAGTCCCTCTCTCCTTTGCCTCCTAGGACAAGCTCCAGCAGCTGATCTGGCAGAGCCAGGCATTCCAGGAGCAGCCAGAGGAAATGGAGTCACTGTGGTGTAGGTGTGGGGAGCTGATGTTCTCACTGGACCCACGGCAGAGACAATTGGGGCTCAGAAAGAAGGTGATACCCCACTTGTGCACACATGATGATTCTGGAGGGTTGGGAGCAACCATGGTGGATTGATTTAAATCGGTGATTAAACTACTGATTTGAATAGTGATTTAAATCAGCCAGCAGGAAACCTTGATTGAAATAGCCTATTGTCATCTTGTTTTGCCTTTGTACTTTTTAGTTGCTTTCCTAAAGTAAGGTTTATTCTCATAGGTTGGTATAAACCCTTCATATAGGTTGATTCATGTTTTCTAGACTATGAGGAGCCACTGCGGTCGTCTGATTTCTTCTCAGGTCACAGGTCATAGGGCTGCCCTGAATTAATTCCTGGTTGAACTAGAGAACTAACTTAAGGCGGGAGCTTTTGTGCAGAACAGAAACTGAAAGAACTGTGGTTTCAGATAATGCAGATAGCAGTGCTTGCTCCATTGGCAAACTGATGGCATACCCAGGTCTCACTCTGTTCTGTCCTCTGGACATGCAGGCCGTTGTGAGCTGCATAAAGCTTGGCTCATCCTCAGCCATTAAAGATGGTTTAGCCTCAAATGCTCATATAAGTATGCAAGCTGTGCACTTCCCCCTTTAAGATTTGAGGAGGGCTCATCCAAGTAGTATATTCTTCTATTGTGTATTTCTTTCTAATGGCTTGCAGTAAGTTTTGGCCTTGACGGAGCCTGTCAGGAGTTCAAACTGCATTTTAAACACATTTTCTTGGGAAAGAGAAATCTATTTAATGATTAAAAAAATTGGCTGTAAATTTAAAAATTTGATTAAAAATCCTAACAATTTTTAGTCACCCTAGAGCCAGGGGAAGATGAGGGTTAGCTGGGAGACGTGGTGAGCAGTGAGAAGATAGGGCTGAGCTGTCTCTCTGTAACATCCTGCCCTCCCCCACAGGGTATTACCACCTATTTCTCTGAGAACTGCAGTTTGGAAGATGCCCAGCTAGCCCAACGGTTCCTCGACTCACAGGTACCTGTTGTTGCGCAAACATGGGACATTCCCCAGGTCCCCCCGTGGCAGCCCCAAGCCTGACTGCTTCTGTGGGGTGTGTTCGCTGTCTCTGCATTGCTACAACCCTTGCACACAGGGCAGTGCCCAGCAACAGACTGGGTCCCATTCTGATCCCAGAACCTCTGCATGGGATTGTAGAGTGCCCTGTGAGTGGGGGGCAGTGTCAGATGGGGGTAAATCTCTGTGCCTTTTTTAGACCATCAGTGCCTACAACACACGGCTCTTCAAGGAGAAGAATGAGGCAGGGCAGACGTGCTACGAGGTGCGGTTGGCATCCGTGCTCAGCACTGGTAAGACTCCCCATCCTCTGCCCTTTCACTGGATCTCCTTGGTCTGCGCTCCCCACAGCACCCACCTCCCTGACTCCCTCTGACTTATGCTTCCCACACTGCCTGGATCTGTCCTCAATTCCCCAACCTGTACTTCCTTATGCCACCCACCTCGCCTGCTGCCTGGCTCCCACTCCCATGCTAGCCCCCAGCCTGTTAGCCCCCAGTCCCTGCTGTCTTCCCCTCACCTCCCCATTGAATTATGTCTCTCTGGGTCTCTCTCCAGATGCACCTGTTGATCCTGAGCTGGCCCCCAAGCTGCGCTGCTTTGAATTTGAGAGCTGCAAGTTCCGTGTGACCCGCGGGGATTATGCACCCCTGCTGGAGAAAGTGGTGGAGAACCTACAGCGTACAAAGGCATGCATGTCCCTTCTGTGTATGCACTGGGGAGGGGTTGGTCCGAGACTGGTGGAGGGCAGTGATCCCTCAGTAACTTTGTAGGTTTTAAACCCTAACCCTGGCACCAAGGGAAAACCTTAGTTTTATATCCAGAGAAAGGGAATGGTCTTGGAGCCAAAGGACTGAGCCTGGACTCTTGAGTTCTGTTCCCAGTTCTGGGGGGCGAAGGTGGGAGCCAGGACTCCTGGGTTCTCACTTCCTGAGGTTGAGGAAGTGGCAGAAATGTATGGAGGGGGTTGGGGAGAGGAATGGCTGAACTCAGAGAAATAGTCATTGTTGATCAACGATCTTTCTCCCAGGCTTATGCTGCCAATACCAACCAGGAGAGCATGCTGGAGTATTACATCCACAGCTTCACCCAGGGCTCCATTGCTGCACATAAGGAGGCTTCCCGCTGCTGGATCCGTGACAAGGGGCCTATTGTTGAAAGGTCAGGGCTGGGAACCAGGATGCCCCCAGCTGTGGGAGGGACATGGTGTTTGATCAGGGAGAAGCAGCAGTTAGGGGTTTTGAGAGAAGTCATGTGCCAACTGGAGGGGTGAGAAAGGAGAGGGATTTGTTGATCAGGATATTTGCCTTCTGGGGCCAACGAACCAGAGGGATTTGTCTCCTCTGCCCCAGGGCAGGCCAGGCCATCTAATGTGCTTTCTCCTCCAACAGTTACATCGGTTTTATCGAGAGCTACCGAGACCCCTATGGCTCCCGGGGGGAGTTTGAAGGTAAAACACACTGGCCTCAGCCTCTGAGGGCCCTGGTTTGAAGTAGTGGGAGGGAAGGGGACGTGCTGACTGTGGGCCAGGGGTGAGTGCTTCCCGGCGTGTGTACTTCAACTGTGTTAGGGTGTCGCTGACTGCTGAGAACGGCTGAGTGTGTATTTGTGTCATTGTTTCCGTCTAGGGGTGTGTCTCTTGCAACTGTGTGCTGTAGGTGTGTTTTGAGGGTGGTGGGTGTGTATTGTAATTGCTCTGGGGTGATTGTAAGGGAGGGGGTGTAGTTTGTGCAACTGTTTGGGTTGCATTTTGTGGCGGTGGGTGGAGGGCGGCTGGCTGGCAGGACAGGGAGGCAATATTAGCTAGCCCCTTCCTCGGCACCCGCTGTCTCCCCCAGGATTCGTGGCTGTAGTGAACAAGGCCATGAGCGCCAAGTTTGCGCAGCTGGTGGCATCAGCTGAGCAGCTGCTGCTGGAGCTGCCCTGGTCCCGTGCTTTCGAGAAGGACACCTTCCTCATACCAGACTTCACCTCACTGGACGTGCTGACCTTCGCAGGCAGTGGGATCCCGGCCGGCATCAACATCCCCAACTGTGAGTGCTACCCGTGATCCTTTGTGCCTGTGCCACAGACCTCTGCACCTCCCTAGGGCTACCCAGAATCCTCCCTGCTTGCATTCCTATCCAGAATCTCTTGTGCCTCCCAGGCATTATCCAAAATACTCTCCTACTCAGGCACTATCCAGAATCCTCTGCATCCCAGCCATTGGCACAGGAGACCAGACCACATGTAAGGCCTACTGGTCTGTCCCCTTGAGTCGTCAGCCTCCTCCTGGCCCTGGCGAAAGCTACTATGTATAATACCAGGAGGCAGATGCTAGACGAGGGGGTTCTCTGCGACTGTGGGGCCTATTTTTGGTCCTCCCTTGTGTCATGCATCCGGGCAGAGTTCCTCTGGGTGGCGTCCACTGGCTCCATCGACAATTTTGAGGAGCAGTGGCCGCTGTCCGGGGTTGTCTGCTCGGTGTCCCCGTCTGGTTCCCTTGTTTTAAACCTTTGACCCCCACACCTTGATCCTGATATGTCATTATTTGTCCCCAGAAATTAGTTGGACCCTGGGTCTAGTCGTCCCTCCCACAGGGCTGGGGGAGGGACTTTGAGAAGTGGGTGGGCTGTACCCACCCACCCCTCCCATGGTTTTCCAAATAGAGTTGCTCTCCCTTCATGGTGAGGGCTGGCCCCAATGCCCTAGCCAGGCTATTCGGGGCATGGAGGGTTCAGTAGGGACTCTTTCCCCTCGCAATCAGTGCTGACCCCAATGCAGCACTAGGGGGCGCTATGCTGCAGGCAGTGGGTGGAGCGTTCAGTGGAGGGCGCTCTTGTTACACTTCCCATCCAGGGACAGTTTTATTAAGGTTTGTATCAAAACCAAACACACACACATACATACACACGTTGCGTAAGGCCCATCACTGCTCAGTGCTTCCAGAGCACACACCATGCTGCTGCTGCAACCAGAGCTTCCTCTTTGGACCCCTTAGCAGACCTTCAGTCCTTAAAGGGACAAGGTGGGTAAATCCACCCTGGCATTCCCTCTGCAGTTCTACATGGCCTCCCAGTTAATGAGCAAAATATAACCTCATCCAGCCACATCTCAGCTCAGCACTGTCATTTGTCATTAGAGCCTCCCCTCTTTCAAGTTCTGGTATGTTCAGTGGGACCTTCTGCATCTCTCTCCGATTTATTTCACATTCAGCAGAAAGTTTCTGTGGCAGTTGTAATACTGCAAAGAAGTTCCTATCTTGTGGAATGGCAGTGCCCACCCACTGTGAGATCAAATCAATATAACCATGTAATTCCAAGTCACTGGGCATGTGATAAGCTATTTAGGAAAATGTACAAAATTAATGGAATTACAAACTATCCAGAGCTATAAAACGCTGTAGATCAACCGTGTCATTCAATATCCTTTACATCAGTCTTGTCTAGAATGCCAGATATGGTACAAGAATAGGTACTGGGCCTGGCATGTGACGAATATGAAGACAACCTCAGGTGCCGTCACCATTCCAATACTTCTATTTAGATTTTAATGTTGAGGGGCCCCTAATGGTTCCCAAGTCAGCATCCGTGACACTCTTCTCTTTCTAGCCAGACAGCCTTACATGTTGATGATCTGTCCTCTAAGCACTGCTCTTTCAGGTTCTGCGGTCATGATTCCCTAGTTGTGTCTTTCAGTGGCTAGTGCAAATGTCCCATTAATCTGATCAGCAGTTTCCAAACACACATGGTCACCAGCATCCTAGCTGGGCAGGAAACGTTTCTGGATTCGAGCCTCTGTGCCATGGACAGCAGCTGATACCATCAGCAGTGTTAGGTAATCTTCACTCTCGGAGTCCCTGGAGTTCCAATTCCTGTCCTCCTCTTCATTTCCTTTGGTGCTCATTTGCCTTGTCCTGTGGGCCTGCTGCGGTGCTGTTACATACCAGGGGAAGTCACAGAGAAATAGAAGATGGGTTTCTACGCTGCACATGCCTCCTTTACTGTCTTTGGCTTGTTTTTCAGACACTAGGCTGGGGTGAGCAATAGGGAGATTATGGGGCCAATCTGGATCACCAGGTGCTTTTGAACAGATCTCAAATCTTTTTATTTACTTATCATCAGCATCGTTTATAATGCAGGAGCACTGCTCTGACTGTCAATTCAGGGTAAATCGCTTAGAGACAGGGCTACTTACAACCCAAAATGGGGAGGTCCTCCATATAAGGCACACCAAACAAGACAGAAAGAGCACTTCTGTTCACCACACTGGCCAGCAAGAGGTCATGCAAGCAATTTCCTTAGACATTCCAGTTCTTCTGTGCTACCACCAGTACTACTACTTATGCAGGTGTGAGGTTATGAAAACTAATTTCACCAAATCAAAAAGGGTTCTTCTGATCCCACATTCCCAGGTCAATTTACTCAAAAGAGCATGCTGTGCCAGGCCCTTAGAATCTAAAATCTAAAAGTAGAAAGAAAGGGAAAGAAAAGGAAACGAAACAAAACTCTTTGAGTGAGTTGAATTAAAGTACATACCCCTACTGCAAAGTTCGTGGTGCAGGCTTGTAGCAGAGGTGGAATAATCTGTCTTAAATCAAGTCTCTTGAATACCTCCTCTGTTAAGATGGATCATCAGTATTTTCAAGCTTCAGTTCCTTGCAAAGATCCTTCAGAGGTGAGAAGCCAGACTGAAGATCACATGGAGGAACTTTTAGGGTCCTTCATACTATCCTAGGTCATGTGGAAGAGGAACTCCCATTGCTCTATGTGGAAAAATACAGCTACAGAATGGAGTTTGTCACATGAGCAAGTCACCTGTCCATGCATGACTCAGGCCTTTATAAACAGAAGCCATGGCCCGCATTCCTGATTGAAGGTTTGCAGGAAAGTCCATTCAATATAGGGGGTGCCTCTCATGCTTCATTGTTCGTTGAATATTTTGATTGGCCAGTCAGCCTGAATAGCCTTTCTGGGACACACTGACTAGCTACTCTGTGGTGTTACTTCAGGAGCTAACAGTTGAAATACAGAATTACAGCTAATGTTCCTATCTTGAAGTACAAAAATGATACATGCTCACAAATAGTACAACCATAATTTCACCAAATCATAGACATTTCAAGTAGCCTATTTTGTACAAGATTTGTTGCAAACATATAACAGTGGTTGCAACAATGATCTGTAAAGACATATCACAATCTAGTAATGTCTCGATTATGGTTGGGTTTTATTATTTTTTCTGGAGTCTGGACCTTGATTATACTTTAAACAAGAAATATGGACTTTGACCAAAATATAATTCACTACCCCGGCCTAGACTCTCCCTTTCCCTGGGAAGTACTATGTGAATATTTATCTTCCCACTACAATCTTAATTTGCCTGGTCTCCATCTCTGTGTGAGACTCTGGGCAACTACTGGTGCCCCTAGCAAGAGCACGCCATGCACTTTCTAATCACAGTGATCCCTTTCATGAGTAGCAGAATTTTCTGAACATGTTAATGCCAGTTTGTAAGCTGCTTTTATCTGTTTCCATTTCTCAACATTATGTTTACAGTGCTCAGGGGCAGATTGCAAGTTTTATAGGTCAACCAAATGCAATATCAGTGGGCAAATGTTCTAAACTTTCATATATTAAACAAAAGGATGAGAAGAGGGTGGCTCATGTCATATATAGTTATAGACAAAAATCACTTAATTAACAGAATTCTGTAACGCATTAAAGACTAATCGATTTATTTGGACATAAGCTTTTGTGGTTTTTATCCATGAAAACTTATGCCCAAATAAATCTGTTAGTCTTTAAGGTGCCACAGGATTCCTCATTGTTTTTACAGATACAGACTAACATTGCTACCTCTCTGAGATTTATTAAGGGAGTACATCCAATTTGACATGTTCTTTTGGCAAGGTTTTTAACATAGCCCACAGAGCCTGACTCAGCCTTCCTATGTGCCTGTTGCCCCTGTGGATGTATGCAGTTCTGCAGGTGTTTCAGTTCTACTGTAGTGCTATAACCTTTGGAGTAAAATTATTTGCAGACTCTGCCCTTTGGTCCTGATGGATCCTTTGGAGGAAACTAAATTTTAAAATAGTCACCAAAGATGTTTTCTGCCATAGTGTGTCCTGATGTGGTAGTGGGAAGGGAAGATAGGCTTGGAAATACCTAATGGAGTGATCCCTAATTACTCAGATGTATTCATATCCTCCTTTGCCTCTGTCTAGATGACAGAAGTCTCTGGATTGAAGCCCAAATGGTTTTGTTGCAACTGTGAACTTATAACACTCTGGTGTTCTGGTGAGGGTTCTTTTGCTTGTCACATGGGCAGACTCTAGGGACAGTGTCTGATGTCTCACCTTCTGTGTCCAATAAAACCAATCTCTTGCAAGCCTGATTACTTGCTTTGCTCCTCAATGCCCCATTTTTTTCTTGTAGTTCTTGATGTACCTGCCTTTTAGATTCTTCAAGTAATACCAGGTAGTTTGGTTTTCCTGTATAGTCGTATCTTTTAGCACAACATCATATCTTCAGTGAGAATCAGCTTCTTGTGAGGCAAACTAGGGCTGGGACAAGCAAATCCTGAGAGGTTGTTTTGTGCTGCTCTTGTAAGCTGCAGGGGAAGTCTTGTTACTTTTTTTTCCTGGTAATAGGCCTTTAATATGTATATATGCTCAATTTTGGCAGGCTCACATTAGTTTTTCCCTCTGGGTAACTCCTGAAGCTCAGTCCTGGGCAAACTGCCTTGATCACAGCTTCCATTGTCTCTGTTTCTGAGTACCCCTTTTGAATTGCATATTGTTGCCCAGCCAGAGTGCTTAGGCTTAGCCTGTTCTCTTGGTCAGCAGTCCCCATCTTGTCCCATGGATTTTCAGTTTTTCCTTTGACTTGATGCTATTTTCTGGGCTGGGTGGCAGATTTTTCCACAGGGTTTTGGCTTGTAAATTTCTTTCATGCTTTCCTGAAACACTATTTCAAGCCATTTACATTTTTCAGCACTCTGTGTGTGAATTGACTCTACTTCAATTATTTCTGTTTGCTCGTCCTTTGCTGCAGCAATGATCTTATCTTGCACTGCCAGCAACAGACAGTCCTCCTACTCTTCCTGCCGATTGAAATGGCTCACCCATTTGATTAAAGCAAGTCAATGTTTTGCTGCCATTGCACTGTGACTTGTCCTGGAGATGCCTAGAAATGCAGATGTCTCTTAAATGCTCATCTATTGGCTTGTATAAAAGTTCTGCTACCTCCACGTGGCGTCCCCTAACGCTCTCCCAGCCAAAGTGTTTGGAAATAATGAAATCTTCCCTGGCAACTTTCCCTGGAGCAGAGTACAGCAGCTCCTAGGGAGGTTCGTCTCCTGGCGAGGTCAGATAGATGCAGTTGAGCCTCTCTTGGCTGGGAGTGTAACACTCTCCTCTCACAGTGCTTGCTGACCCCAGTGCTGGTGCAGTGGTAGGGGTTGCTGTGCTGCAGGGAGAAGGTTGGGGGGCAAGTGGAGTTGAGCCAAGTGTTTCCTTCCCCCTGCCCTCCAGATGATGACATTCGCCAGACCGAAGGCTTCAAGAATGTGTCCCTGGGCAACGTGCTGTCAGTAGCCTACTCCACACAGAAGGAGAAACTTACCTTCCTTGCTGAGGAGGACAAGGTGTGGGGGAGCTCGAAGCCGTGGGTTGGGGTCGAGGGGCATTGGCAGAGCTATGGAATTCATGGAAGCCCAGGGCTGGGGTAACAGGAGTTTCTGGGTTGGGACTAAGGGGCCTGTGAGAGCTGGTTGGGAGCTTGTGGCATAGCAGTGGGGTTGAAGGGCCATGGGCAGAGCTGGAAGCGGGGGTTAGGAGGAGGCCAAGGCTGGGGTAACAGGAGTGTAGTAGGTCAGGGTTGAGAAACATTGGCAGAGCTGTGGGGGTTGGAGGAAGGCCCAGGCTGGGGAAGCAGGATCTGTGGGTCAGAAGGGAGGGTCAGTGTGCACGCTGGCTGAGGCTGAGGGTCTCTTGCAGGACCTGTACATTAAGTGGAAGGGGCCATCGTTTGAGGTGCAGGTCGGGCTGCATGAACTGTTGGGGCACGGCAGCGGGAAGCTCTTTGTGCAGGTAAGCACCCCCTTGGTGGGGGATGGAGGGAGGGGCCAGGGATCCCTATATAAATGCAGAGGGGGCTGCATCTCTGGTTAGTGCACACGGCAGTGCTGGCTGAGGGTGGTGGGAAGAACTGTGATGTCTCCGTGGATGCTTATATCTTTCCCATTCCTTAGGAGAAAGATGGCACCTATAACTTCGACAAGGACACTGTGATCAACCCAGAGACGGGGGAGCTGGTAAGGGAGCTGGGAGAGGGTGGGGAGAGCAATAATTTTAATGGGGCGGAGGGAAGGGAGAGAGCCACTTAGACTGAACATCTTTGATCACCTTGTAGGCCCCACCAGCCAGTCCTGCACCCAACCCCTTTAGTGTCCTCATGCGTATCTTCTCCAGACTCCTTCTCCTACATTACCTACAGGATCCCATTGGCTTTCTGTTCTAGCCCTGCCTCCCACATTGCCTATGAGGTTCCCCCAGGTGCTAGCCCTGCCACACAACCTTGTTCCACCCCCCCCCACCACACAGGTCCAGAGCTGGTACCAGAGTGGCGAGACATGGGACAGCAAGTTCTCCACCATCGCATCGAGTTACGAAGAGTGTCGGGCTGAGAGTGTGGGGCTCTACCTCTGCCTCAACAAGGATGTGCTGCGGTGAGGGGCCGGAGGTGTGGGGGTGGAGGGGGGCTGTCACCAGGCCTAGGGACAGCAGGCGGATTGGGGTCACCTGGGTGGCTGGGGGGTTCCTACTACCTGGGTAAGAAGGGGGTGGTGAGTGGAGATGTGGGTTCTCACACTGGAGACTGTGGGACAGTGGGGGGAGGCTGGAGGATGGCAGGGCCTAGGGCTCAGGATAATGCTGCTGTCCTGCAGAGACTTGGGGGGGGGGGGCTGTCCTTGCTCTTGATTGTGCCTCCCCGCTCCACCCGGTCTATACACATCCCTTGTTCCCAAATCTCTGCTGTGGGACCTGGTGTATTTGTAAGGGGCTCATCGGGGTGGATCTTGGATGTAGGGGCACATCTTGGGGCGGGCGGGGTGGAAGGAGTACTCTGCAGAGTTTGGGAGAGTCAGTAACTAGGAATTCAACAGCTACCCTTCAGTGGGGGGGATGGCAGGTGAGGAGTTGCCCATTGGGTCTCTCTCACTTCTTCCCCCGCCCCTCAGGATTTTTGAGCTGGAAGGTGAGGATGCAGAAGACGTGATCTACATCAATTGGCTGAACATGGTGCGGGCTGGTCTGCTGGGCTTGGAGTTCTACACCCCTGAAACTGGCACCTGGCGCCAGGTGAGGTGGAGGGGGACGACGATAGGCAATGGCCCATGAAAAGGAGGCAGGGCAGCCTTTGATTCCTCCTCTGGGCTGAGTGTGGCAGAGCTGCTGTGTCTGGGGCAGCCTGGGTTCTGTCCCAGCCCTGGGAGGGGAGTGGGATCTAATGGATTAGGGCAGCCAGGACTCCTGGGCTGATCACTGCACCTTGCTGCCCTCCACCAGGCTCACATGCAGGCGCGTTTCGTGATCCTGCGGGTGCTACTGGAGGCAGGCGGAGGGCTGGTGACACTGCAACACACCACAGGCACCGACGGCAAACCCGACGCACTCATCACTCTCGACCGCAACAAGATCCTGCCCGTGGGGAAGCCAGCTATTGAGCGGTTCTTGAGCAAGCTGCAGGTGAGGGTGGGCTGGAGCTGCAGGGAGCATTCTGGAGGCTCAGGAGAGGGCGCTGTCTTCAGTCAGTGCTGGCCCAATGGAACTGTGTGGAGTTAGGGGGTGCTGTGCTATTCGACAGTGGGGTTCAGTGAGGCAGTGCTGTGAGAGGGACCATGGCAGGGATGTTGGGGCATGCGGGAGTCCTGCTTGGGGGACCTGGCTGGGTCTCAGCCACCTATGTTGCAGGTGCTGAAATCGACAGCGGATGTGGCACGGGGCCAGGAGCTCTACGGGGGTTACTCGACCGTCACAGATGAGGGGCCTGAGCGTTTCCTGAGCCTGCGTGACACTGTGCTGCTGCGCAAGGAGGCACGCAAGATGTTTGTGCAAGCCAACACCCGCCTGGAAGGTATGGAATCCCCCAGCACTGCCCAGCCCCCCATGCACCTCATTACAGAGAAGTGCTGCCTGGAGAATATGGAGTTCTCCCAGTCCCCCAGGTTCTCCCATCCATCCAGCTCTGGGGTGACACTCACCTGGCAGGTACAATTCTGTCCCACACTCCCACTCCTGCTGCCCCTCTTGGGTAATGAGATCTCTGGCTTACCCAGTCCTATGCCAGCTGGAAGGTCCGGCCTGTGAGGCCTTGGTGGCAGGGACAGGATGGAAAGGGCACTGAGAAGGGGTGGTGGGTAAAGGTTGGAGTCCATGAGGAGTGAGTGATGTGGGACAACAAGGTGAGGGCAGGTGGAGGGTCACAAGAGCAGGAGGTGGGTGCAATGTAGAGAGCTGTGAGGGAGCAAGGTGACAGGGAGGGTAAGGGTGTGGGAGTAACACTGACTCCATCTCATCCCCCTTTCCCTCCACAGGCAAGGACATGACCTTGGTGTGGGGGAGAGAGAGAGCGTGTGGGTATGAGAGGGGGCCACAACAAATACAATGCCATGATCCTGTCTCCCTCCTCTTCCCTAGGAGAGGACGTGACCCTGGTGCAGTATGAGGGCACCGCAGCTGGACTGATCCGCTCTTTCACCGAGCGATTCCCTGAGGATGCTGAGCTCTTAGAGCGCCATCTACTGGAACTGTCAGATGCTGACGCCCACTTCTGGGCAAACCAGGGCTGAGAACAGGGAGACTCTCAATGCACCAGGGACTCAATATACTTAGTTTTTGTATCTGCCTCTCGTCTCTTTCTGCTGCGTCCCATGTGGCAATGGAGGGTGGGGGCACTTGCTCAGCTCCCAGCATGCGTTCCACAAGGGCGTTAATGGGGCTGCTCACCACAACCTTAACAAAAAGGCAGGATGTTTAATAGGCCATAGAGACTGACCTCTTCCCCCTAAAAACCCACCTCTACTAAGAGTTGTGGTTTCCCTTCCCTTCCACCTGCACAAGCCGCCAAAACCGCTTCCTTCCCAGAGCTGGCCATAATACCGAAGAGTCCTGACTCCCAGCACCATCCCCTCTCCCACCCTGCTCTAACCACTAGACCTCACTCCCTTCCCAGAGTTGGGATGAGAATCCTGAAAAGTTCAGTGCATTGACATTCACGATAATATATCTGAATGCAGCTTCAAGCAGCGATGCAGAGAAAGATGTAGCTGGCTTCATAGATAATTACCTCAATAGGAGTTCCCTGTGCAGCCATGGGGCCAAAAGGGCTAACATGACCCTTGGGTGCATGAGTTGGAATAGCGAGTAGCAGGGAATGACCATGCCTGTGTCCCCAGTGTTGGTGTGATTGCTGGTTCAGGTGTACATGCTTCCAGCAGGATGTGGAATGCTCAAAGTAGGGCCACAAAACTGAGCCAGGGCTGCACAACAAGCCTTACGAGGGGCTATATGATGAGCAGCTCAATCTATTCCACTGATCAAAGTGAAGGGTGAGAGCTGACTTGATGGCATGTGTAGTTATTTCCAGATAGAAAAGAGAGCAGGGAGTAGAAGCTTTTCAACACTGTTGCAAAGCCATAGCAAGATGAATGGCTGGAATATTGAATGTAGACAGATTTAATAGTGATCGCTGATGTAATTTTCACAGCCATTAGAATGGCTTCCCTGAGGAGGAAGGCTTTAAGGTGAGACATAATCCAGCATGTGGGAGAAATGATACAGCCAGTGTGTGCTGAATGGGTCAGGCTGAATGGGTCTGATATGGTTTTGGCCACGGAATCTCCGAATCTCCCTGTTCATTTCCTTTCTTTGGAGACTAGGGGGAGAGCAGGGTCATCTGAATTGCCCTCAATAGAACCCTAACATTTGCAGGTCTGCAGTAAAATGACTAATCAGATTTCATGTTTCAGGGATTCAGGCAGTTACCTGCGGTGGATCAGAAAGGGATTTGTTTTCTTTGTGTACAAGTGGCCCAGTGTATCTGGGATTTTTTTCCCCCTGCTTCCCTCTGATGCATCAGAGAGTAGCTACTGCTGGAGACAGGACAGCAGATAGGTGGGCTGGGCACCAAGGTGGGTCTGAGAATCCTCTTGCTCAGCTGCTTGGCTGAGAATCTTGCCCAGATTCTCAGTATGCAGCTAATCACCAGTTCTGGGGTCAGGAAGGGATTTCTACCAGCTGAGCCATCCCTAAGGTGCCACAGCCACCCAGCCTTTCAAAACTAAAGGAAGGGAGTGTGGGATGACCTGTTATGGAATACCTGTCTACATGGGCCCAAGGCTTTCCACGCCTGGTGCATTGTGCTCTGGGTAGGGCTCTCCCAGGCACCAGCTCCACCAGCCCAGTCTGCAGCACAGTCCAAGCTCCCTTGGCATTTGAGGATCTCCAAGGGACAGAGCAGCGCATTTCAGCCTGTTGGTTCCCAGGGACACTGGCTGTGTTCCCTGTAAGCTGTGTGCTTGGGCAGGCAGCCACCCTGGAGAGATTCAAATGTGTGCCAGCTGATTAGAAGAGCACCTGCAGCATCAACAGCCAGTAGCATGTGTTTTTGCTAGTGGTGCATATCCACACATGTATCAATGCACATCAAATTTATTCTGTTCATGTATGGAAAAAATTAGAAGGAACAGTGGAGACTTGCTGAGCCGGCTTAGGAGGCAAGGGAGATGAAACTCATGGGAATGCTGGCTCTGATCTGGGTCCAGGGAAGGGTGGGGGACTAGTTGGTGCAGGGATATGGGATTCAGGACCTTTTCCTTCCTGGGGATCCTTCACTGGGGCAGTCAAGTTGGGGGTCTCAACATGACTCATGGGGCATGTCTTTTGGGGGCTGGATACAAGTGGTAGTCAGGGTCCTGGGGTGACTCCTCCCAGACACTGCAACATCTGATCTGCTGTTAATCCCCTGCCCACCAGCTTCAAAGGGAGTGGATATGGGATGGGAGGCTAGAAAGGGTCCCCGCACTACCGGAACTCTTGAGTTGCCAGGGTCAGTCTCCCCCGGAAGGACCTATTTAAGTGAGACACCAAGTCTGGCTAGGGGACTCTTTTTCCTGTTACTCCCATACTCAGCCATTGGGTTGCTATAGCAATAGATCCTGCCTGGCCCGTCCTGGAGTGGACATGGCGGCATCCTCTTCCTCCTCCAGCAGCGAGAAGTGAGGGGAGGGCTGGTGAACCTCGAACCCTTCCTGGGCCGGGAGGGCGGCCATGGCTGGGATCCCCACCCAGTGGGGGTGGGAGGAAGGGCTGGAAGCGGGGACCTTTGGGGAGGGGAGTGGGATCTAGTGGTTAGAGTGGGGAGGGGCTGGGAGCTCGGACCCCTGGGGTCTGTCCCAGCTGTACAAGGGGAGTGGGATCTAGTGGTTAGAGCGGGGAGGGGGCAGGGAGCTCGACCCCTGGGGTTTGTCCCAGCTGTAGGAGGGGAGTGGGATCTAGTGGTTAGAGCAGATGGGGAGGGATGTGGCAGCTGGATTTTCTGTTCCATGTGTTGACTAACATACATCCCAGCTTCTCACTGTCACTCTGTGCCTACCTGTCTCTGCCCACACCCCTTACTCTCCAGTAATGAAGCTAATTCCAAATGGCTTGATGCCCATTATGACCCCATGGCCAATCTCTACACCTTCTCCTCCTGCATCGGTAAGTCCAGGATCCTCCCATAAAGTGCCTCCAGCTGAGGGAGCCGGGGCATGCTCCAGTGGGATTCTCTTGGGTGGAGGTGGGGAGGGAGAGGAGAAAGGGCCAGTTCTGGCTCTGGGAGGAGAGTGAGAGCTAATGGTTAGATTGGAGTGGGGCTGGGAATCAAGGCTTTTTGTTTTTGTTCCTGGCTCAGGGAGAGAATGTGTTCCAGTGGTTTTAATGTGCAGGTGGTGGGGTGCTGAGAATCTGAACATCTGGGTTCTATTCCTGCCCCTTCCATGTTGTGTTTGTGGGTGCTTAGATAAGTCCCATCCCTTATCTGCCCCCACATTCTCCTCCAATAGCTTAGTGAGATACCTCAAAGAAAACTGGTCTCAAGGTCACTTAACTATGCTCAGCCATCACCACACATGTTTATGTGCAGAGACAAGGGATCCCAACCGAGGGAATACAAAATAAACCCTCCCCCACATGTTTGTTAACTCTTATGGGGATTTGGACTCCTGTTCTCTGTATGGCCTCCCCTCTCTCAAAGTGAGTGTGTGAGGTGCATACAAACACAGGGGAAGGAAATGAAGTGGATGATCTGATGCTTATTTAACTCTGAGGCCTATGTCTGGTGGGCAGGAAAGTGTTCTCCATTAAAGATTTAGCCTCCTCCTGCCCTTCAGACACAGAACCCCAGCTTCACATTTCTGGGTCCTAAAAGGAGAACCCTCTGGAAAGTAGCTGTTGCATTGCTGTTAGTGCTGGGAAGAAAACCTTGCCTGCATTATTCCCTCCTACAATGGGATAAACCTAGGAGTCCTAGCCCCCACCTCTAACCTCCTGGGCCTCACACCCCTCCCAAAGCTGAGGTTAGAAGCTTAGTTCCCAGCCAGCTTCAGCTCACCATTAAATCACAAACTGTAGTGCGTAGCATGCTGCCCTGGCTGTCAAGGCCCAGTGTGATCCCCTCTAATGACTAGAACTGCTGGGCTCATGCTAACTAGGTCCTGTGGAGGGTTACCCATGACAGGGAACTCAAACACTCTCCCCTAGGATATATCCCCAACCTTTCATGTCACTATGGACATTTATGGGACTCTGTAGAGAGCATCCCAGATGGGAACCAGACACACAGCAAGGACAGACATTGCCCTGTGGTTATAGAGCCTGGAGCATAGTGGTAACAGTCTGCCTTGTAGAGCTGGGGATAGTACCCAAGAGTTTGCTCTAACCACTAGTCCCCACTTGCCTCCTAGAGCTGGGGATAGAACCATGGCTCCCAGTCATGCTCTTCCAATCCATGTTTCCAAAGCCCCTTTCATTTCAAAGTCCTTTACATTTTTCAGTGGCCCTGGAGCACAAGCCTAAATTGCTATGAAATGAGCCAGCACTGCTGTGAGGAGAGAATACCACCTCCTAATCCCCACTCTCCTCCCCTCCTTGCAGCACAGTTCCCCCACAGTGGGGCACTGATCAGCATTAACTGGGGAGGAGACTGTCCCTTTATGCCTGTCAGATACTGGGCCATGACAGGACCTGCTTAGCACATGGGGAGTCTGTCAGGGATGCTGACGCCACATCTCTATTTTGTTCCAGCCCTGGCTGACCTGCATGGCGATGGAGAGTACAAGGTGAGGAGGGCTGGCCTGCCTGCCCACCCTAGGCCATGAATCTGTCCACCTTGGTATCCTCTCCCACTCCCTCCCAGTTCAGTCCCCTGGGGCTGGTATCCCCCACACTCCATCCTATCTTGGGCTAAACCCCAGGAGCAAACAGCACTTGGATGGGGAATATTGGGATTGTCTCTCAAGATGGGGGTAGGTATTCAGGGCCAGTTATCTTTCTGGGCAGGAGGGAGTGATGATGCCTGTGTCCTGTCCAGCAGGTGGGAGCTTCCATGGGGTTGGGAGTGAGGACCCATGAACACTATTCTTCTGTCTCTGTCTTCCCCCCAGCTGGTGGTAGGTGACCTAGGCATGGCTGGCCACACCATGAGGCTGAAGGTATACCGGGGCACGGGGCTGGCCAGCGAGAGCACCTTGTTGGACCTACCAGCTGCTGTGGCCACCTTTCTGATGGACCAGAATGAGCCACGCACGCCGGCCATTGCCGTGGCCTCCGGTCCATTTGTCTATGTCTACAAGAACCTGCGGCCCTATTTCAAATTCACCCTGCCCCCCCTGGATGCCAACCCTCTCGAGCAGGATGTCTGGGAGCAAGCCAAAGAGGTGAGCAGAGAGGGGGTGGCATTGTATGGCCAGCCCATGCCACCTTCCCCATATCAAACCAATATGCCCACCCCTTCCTTGCACTCCACATTAAACCCAGTTCTGAGTGTAGTCTTGTTAGAACGGAGGGGCTGAGAGTCAGGATGCTTGGTTTCTATACCCTGCCTTCCGATATCTCTCTGTCTGCATCTCACTGCAGGATATGATTGACCCCCTGACTCTGAAGGAAATGCTGGAGGGGATCCGGTGAGTGGCTTTTCCTGCCCCCTATGGACTATCACATCACCATGCCTTCCCTCCCCCAGAATTCCATCCTGGTCCCTGGCTTAGGAAGTACTGAGAGTTCATGCCGGAGACATTTAACATTCAATCTCTGCAGATAGAGTCTGGGGATGATCCTTGAGGCCAGAGCTGGGCCTGCTGAGAGCCAGGACTCCTGGGTTCTATGCCCAGTTCTGGGCGAGGAGTGGGATCTAGCAGTCCTAGAGTTCTGTTCTGGGTTGTGGACATGGGATGGTGAATATATCATACTGAGTTTCTGTCCCATATCTCTCTCTGTTCAACGTCTTCCTCTCCTGGTGTGTGTCAGGGATAAGGCGGAGATCCCCCTGTCGGTACGATCACTGAGGTAAGCCATGTGATACCAGTGAGGGCAGGGAGTGGCATGAGCATCTCACCCTCCACCGATTTCTTAACTAGCACTAAAACCCTGGGCTGAGAGCTCTATGAACCTGACTTTTCAGGGGATTGGAGCTGGGAGATTGAGGTTGGCAGCCAAGTGAGACTGTGTGAAGGGGTCAGGGATCCTGGCAGTGGGGAAGGCAGGTACAGTAAAGAGCACAAGCCCAGGGCTGGAAATTGGGGAGGGATTTGAACAGTGAGGGACACAGGTGATGTGGGGATGACAAGCCAGGGGGGTTGGGAATTGGGGAGGGATCCTGGTAGTGGAAGAGCTGGGTGGTGTGAGGAGCATAGGCTCTCTGAGGTAAGTTGTCCCAAAGTTTGGAGGATTCTCAGAAGCAGAACTCCCATCCTAAAGAGATAGAGGGGAACAATGTGGGGCAGAGCAGGCTGAGGCTAGAGCACAGTCCACCTCTCTCTCTCCTCTGTCCCCAGGTTCCTGGCCCAAGATGTATCTGAGATGGAGAGTTTTGTGAACCTACATAAGGGGCAACCAATCAAGCGTCAGGTGGGTCCCTGCTCTGTATCTGGA
>JANRFK010004440.1:17348278-17358597 GCA_030068395.1 Apalone spinifera | reverse complement strand
AGAAGGGGGATCTGAGGTGTGGGGGTTGGGTCTCAGACCTCCACGCAGCCTCAGATCTGCTGCTGGGCTCTCAAGATCTGCGCCAGACAGACAGATTTGGAGACAATGGGCATTGTTCTGTCAGTTCCCCTGGCTCATCTGCTCTACTGGTGGGGGCATTTAGCCCGGGGCACCATCCTCTGGTGCCCACCTTGCCCCCCAGGTAACGGTGCCCCAGAATCCAAAGACTGTGGGAGCAACGTCGCTTATGGCAGCCACAGCACAGAGAACCTCTGTCTGGGGCTGGCCATGCTGGAATCCAGCCCCACTCTGCAAAGGGTGTCTGTAAAATACCCCAGCAGATACATGGGGCTTATAGCGCCCCCTACTGCATCCACTAAGCTCAACAGCCCTAGGGGCTGCTCAAGGGTAGCATTTCTCAAATTGTGGGTCAGGACCACAAAGGGTACGTCTACACTGCAACACTATTTTGAAAAAACTAGTGCTATTCTGAAATAACTTAGTCTGTGTCTACATAGCAGGCAGTTATTTTGAAAGAGCATCAAAATACTGTCAAGCTGGAGGGCTTCTTACTCCAACTCTTGTAACCCTCCTTGTACGAGGAGTAAGGGTAGTCAGAGGAAGAGGGCTCTGTCTCAAAATAAGTGCTGTGTAGATGCTCCCAAGTTTGAAAAAAGCTATTTCAAAATAAGCTATGCAATTGATGTAGCTCAATTTGTGTAGCTTATTTTGAGTTAAGCCCTGTAGTGCAGACTTCATTGTAATGGGGCTGCTGGGCTGGGCTTGCTGGGGCTCAGGCCTGAAGCTGAAATCCAAGCCCCACTGCCTAGGACCAAAGCCTTCAAAGCGGTGGGAATGGCCGGGAGGTTCCGGCGCCTTGGGTTCTATTCTGGGAAGCAGGACTCCTGGGGCATGGCTACACTAGGGATGTAATAGTATAGTCGATTAACCGATAAGCAAAAGCGTATAGGTTAATGCTATAGCACTGGTTGTGGTGCGTATTTATGTTGTCCTATTGAGTAGCTATGGAGTGTTGCATTGGGTTGGTTATGTTGTGTAGCAATACTGCAGTAACCTCATCTGACCTAGAACCCATCTTACAGCCCCACGCCGTAACCTCTTTCACCTGGGGGCAGCACCGGCATGATACCCTCCCTCTTGTACCTCAGCAACCGCCTCCCCTCACAGTGATCTCCCCCCCTTCTCCGTACACCTCCCAGTGACCCCCTGCTTCCTTCTTTGTGCCCCCATCCTTTCCCTGCCCCACTCAGCCCTGCCCTCTTCCTGCATGGTGGGGGAGCACTGCAGTGAGTGACACTCCCCTCTCATTGACTACTGCTCCCCCACCCCATTTAACCAATCAGGTGACCCCATTTGTGTTTTCAGATATCTCTTCAGGCACGTCTACACAGCAGCGTTATTTCAAAACAACAGAGTGCACGTCTACACAGCTAGCCTGTTAGTTTGAAATGATTACGAAATAACGGGCTTCTTACTCTGACTTCTGTAATCTTCATTTCACAAGGAGTGAGGGAAGTTGAAGGAAGAGTGTTCTCCTTTCGACTTCCTGCTGCGCAGACAGTGCCTAAAGACCCGTTAGGGGACTTCAACTTCAGCTACGCAATTCATGTAGCTGAAGTTGCGTATCTTAATTGAACTTTAGCTTGCAGCACAGACATACCCTTCCAGTTGCTGCTGATCCACCAGCAGGGCTGCTCCTGCAAATCATTGCCTGGTAACTCCACCAGATCCTTCCCTCAACGGCCAATGAGGGGTCAGGACTCCTGGGCTCTATCCTGGCTCTGGAAGCAGAGTGGGGTCTAGTGTTTAGAACAGGGGGCTGGGAACCAGAACACTAGCTTTACTCCTAGCTATGCCCCTTGCCTTCCTGGGAGGTGCAAGTGCACCCTCCTTATGTTCCCTCTATAGACCCCAGACAGAGTTCCACAACCCCCAAGGCTCCCTCCATATGGAGGCCCACCCCTCCGGTCACTGCTCCTCTTGCTATAGAGCTGCTGACCTCCTAGGCCCACAATTCCTGCAGATTCCTCTGCAGAGACCAAAAGCACCAATCCCTGCTGACAATCCCCCTCTCATCCTCCCCTCTGTGCCCCCAGATCTCAGCTCATAGAAGTAGATGCTGCACCCCAAGTCCTTCACTTTCACTAAGCCCATGGGCTGCAAGTGCTGTAGGGAGGTGGGGGGCCCTGGCATCCCCACGGCCCAAAGCCTGTGGCCTGCCTTGATCCCTGCAGGGTCTTGGGCAGCACTGTCTGATCCCTGCAGGTCAGGGCCTGATCATAGGGGTGGGCTATTACTAGCTAATCCCAGGGACAGGGGATAGAAATATCCAATAACAGCCTGCTCACTACAGGGTTTCAGGGGTGTTGAGTGGGACAGCACAGTCTTATCTGGGAGGGGGAGGGGATGGACCTGGTACCAGTCTAATTGCAGGCCCAACTGTGGCCCAGTCCCACAGGAAAGTGACTAGGTCTGGATGATTGCTAGGGAGGGTCGCTGGGTGACTGGAATTGGACCTGCTGTTCTGCTTTGAGCAACAGAACAGCTCAAGATCAGTTTCACAGTTGGGTCCGTTTCTGAGGGTATAAGTTCAAAAGGGTTCATCAGGTCATCTAGTAAAGGTGTGAGAGAAAGCAGCAGAAGTAAGCAGGAGGACAACCATGTAGACATGATTCTCAGCAAGAGGGAGGAAGTGGTAGCAATCCTAGAGGTGGAATGTAATTTGGGTGAAAAATTATCAGGAAATGAGCAAGTTCACACCTCTGAGGAATGGAAGCACTGAGAGCAGCAGAATAAGGACACTTGCCTTCACCAAACTCAGAGAACTGGTAGGTAAGGTCACATGCAAAGAAAATCTAAGGCAGGGGTGGGGAACCTAAAGCCTGGGGACCAGATGCATCCCCCAGATTGCCTGGATCCGGCCCCTCAGGCTCAGGGCTCCCCTTAGCATTAGGGAGCCCACACTGGTGCTGCTGCCCCTCCACTGCCCCACCATGGGCCTAGAGCAGTGTTTCCCAAATGGTGTTCTGCAGAACCCCCGGGGTTCCGCAAAGTGAAAATAAGGGTACCGTGACAAAATTCCATTACAATAACATTTTACGATTTAAAAAAAAAATGAATATTTATGCATTTATGAATTTTACTGAAAACAATTTTCATTTGTGTTTTAAAATATGTGCAATTAAACTAAATGTTGATCTCATGACCTTGTTTGGCATTATTATCCTTACTTATTTGTGCTTTCCTTTTTCAGCTCCATATATTAGACTGTTATTAGGGGTTCCGCAAAATTCTTTCGAGTTGAAAAGGGTTCCATGGCCAAATAAAATTGGGAAACACTAGCCTAGAGCACAAAAAAATCTACTAGCCATCCTAGACTGTGGTGTGCGAGGGGAATGTCTTTCTGCTTCTCAGGCAAAGGCCATGTCAATGAGAGGTCAATGGGGGGTGAGGGATTGGGGGAGGTTGGTTTGTGTGTTTTGCTTCTCACTGGTGTATGGCCCCCAACTGATTTTTCTATGGGTCAGTAGCCCCTGACCCAAAAATGGTTTCCCACTCCTAATCAAGGAATAAAGTTCAGGACACTTTAAGGAAAGAATATTAAAGATACATCAGCAAACAAAGGATATGAAGAACAGCAAGAGGCCACGATGGCTCTTTCGGAAGCAATTTCATCACCTGAACAATAAAAAAAAAGGAATTCTACAAAAAGTAGAAACAGGAACAAATTGCTAAGGTGGAGTACAATAAACAGCACAAACTTCAGACAAAGGCACAAAATGAGTTATACCTCGCAAGCGACATAAAAGGGACTAAGAAGTAGTTCCTTAAATAAATTAGGAGCATGAGAAAGATGAAGGAAAGTGTATGCCTTTGACTTAGCAGGAAAGAAGAGCCAATAACTGACAATAGCAGGAGAGCTGAGTGTTCAATCTTTTTTTGCTTTAGTCTTCAATAAAAGGGTTAATGGTAACCAAATACTCAACATGATTAATATTACCACCCAGGGGAAGGAATGCAAGGCAAAAAAAAAGATTAATTTATCTAAATAGATGCTGTATTCAAAGTGGCAGGGCCTGATGAAATTCACCTTAGAGAATTTTAAGAACTAGCTGAAAGAGCCTTATAACCAATTACCTTTGAGAACTCGTGGAAGAAAGGGGAAATCCCATAAGACTGGAGATGGGAAATCATACCTATTTTTAAGAGAACAATCTTGTTTCCTTCTCTGACGGGACTAGCCTAGTAAATGTGGAATCTTGATGTTAGTAAAGCTTTTCACACAGTTCCACATAGCGTTCTCATAAGCAAATTAGGGAAATTTGGTCTAGAAGAAATTACTATGACTGTACTCAAGTAGTTACCAATAGTTCATTGTCAAACTGGGAGGTTGTACGTAGGGGATCTCACAGGGGTCAGTCCTGGGTCCAGCACTATTCAATATTTTCATCAATTACTTGGATTGCAGAGCATGGTTATCAGATTTGCAGATGACGCCAAGATGGGGTAGCTGGAAGCACTTTGGAGGACGAGCTTAAAATTCCAAATTACTTTGAGAAATTGGACAACTGGTCTGAAATTAACAGTGAAATTCAGTCAAGACAAGTGCAAAGTACTGCACTCAAAAGAAAAATCAAATGTGCAACTACAACATGGATAGGCAGAAGTACTGCTGAAAAGTTTCTAGGGTCATAGCCAGAGGACCACAAATTGAGTGAGTCTACAGCATGATACTGTTACAAAGACAGTCTATTAAATTCTGGGGTGTATTAGCTGGCACCACATATGTTAGACATGGGAAGCAGCTGTCCTGCTCTACTCCCACTGGGGAGGATCAGCTGGAGAACTGTGTCCAGTTCTGGGTTGCACACTTTGAGAAAGATGTGGGGAAATTGGAGGGAGTCCAGAAGAACAATGAAAAAAGATTTAGAACCCCTGATCTATAAGGAAAACTGGGCAAATTTAGCTTTCAGAAAAGAACAAGATGATCCTCATAGTCTTCATACATGTTGAAGACTGCAAAAGAGGTCAGTGATCCATTGTTCTCCATGTTCGCAGGAGGCAGGACAAGTCATGAGCTTAATTGGTAGCAAAGGAGATTGAGGTCAGATATTACAGGGTAGTTAAGCTCCAGAACTGTCTTCCAAAGGAGGTTGTGGAGTCCTTGTCACTGGAGGTTTTCTAAGAACAGGCTGTCTAGGCCCTGCCCTCAGCTGGACTTCATGGCTACTTGAGGTCCATGGCAGCCTATATTTCAGTGATTCTAAACCTGAGTCTCCTGTCTGTCACCCAGTTCCCCCTGTATTGAGTCTGAAGCCCTTAGAGCAAAGCATTTGAGCCCTTAAGACATCTATCTTGTTTGCATGCCCTAGACAGATTAGAAACTGGGGGGCGGGGGGGCAGTATACCCAAGATTCCTGCCATGGTAGGGAATTGCTGTGATGAGCATGCCCAGCTGATCCCAACAAGCAACCCACCTCCAAACCATGCTGCAGAGGGAGATAAAAACTCCCAAGCTTCCTGCCCACAGGACCTGGGGAGAGTTCCTTCCTGACCCCACATCTAGCCCGAGATGGGAACAAGAACCGCAGCCAGGGAGCTACAGAAGAATGGCTGAACCATCTCAGACGCTGGCTCATTCCCTCTGGGGTCCTGTCTCCAGCTGTGCCAATCCCTGGTGTGTCAGAGGAAGATGACACAAAGCCCAGTGATGCCTAGAACATTCCCTGGTGCGGTGGAGCTGCCCAGCCACAGCATTCAGACTGAGAAATGCTGTTGCATAGAGCGAGGACCTTGCATACTCAGCCAGTTACGACAGCAATGGGAGCCACATAGGACCCTGAGGTCAGTAGACCCATTCCCTGAGCAGCACTTAAACCTGCAGAGCTTGAGTGGAGCACAGACTCAGTAGCCACAGCTCATATGCTTGAGCCACCTGTCATTTCCCCCAAAAGCAGGTGGATGGGGAAGAGCAAGAGTCTGGGAGAGGCACAGAGCGTTCAAGGTAGTTTATCCCCAACAACAGACGATTTTGATCAGGCCAATATCTGAGGGACAAAAAAGAGTGGGGAGGATGGGACACTTCAGCTCAAACATTGTTAGAATGGAGGCAAGAGTATAGGTAGAGGGGAGGGGTTAAAAAGAGTCTTTAGAGGAGCCCAGATCCAGGCTCAGCTGGGGAAAGCAGAGGGATTGCAAATAAACCCTTTGGAAATCCTGTAACAGGATCAGTAGCAGAGCCAGGAATTGAACCAGCAAACCTGACCCCAGTCTCCCTCACATGCAGCACCCCTCTCCACACCCTGAGCTAGGGACAGAACTCATCTGCCATGCCACAGCCCAGAAGGTAGCACAGTCAGGATGCAGTTCTCTCCAGAACAAGCCCAGGGGCATGATGGGATGGTGCTCCCACTGGAGTCAGGGACAGGGTGGGTGGAAGATGCCCCTGACTTCCTCACAAAATGCCATCACAAGCCAGCATCCCAATCAATTATTTATTAAAATAATTATCACCCAATCCCCCCAATTGCAGCACCCTCACTGCTGGATCCTCTGCTGACTACAGTATCCTTAAATGTGGGAGTCTCTGGATCTCCACCGAGGGGCCAGAACCCCCTCTTCCCCCCAGAATCCATTCCTGATGTGCAGAGACGTCCAGTGCAGGCATCACTTCCCACTAGAGCCAAGAGAGTGGGAGTGGGTTCTGGGGCCAACAGGAAGGGAGCCAACATGTGAGGCTGGCAACACAAGCCAGGGGCTGCTCACTCGATGAGCTTCTTGGCCTTGAAGAAGCGACGCAGATAACAGACTTGCCAGGTGGCTAAGCCCACCAGGCACAGCATGGAGAAGATGCTGAAGTAGAGCACACGGGTGCTAGTGGACTCTGTGGAAAGAGAAAGATGGAGTGAACAGGGGACCACAAGGCAAGTAAATGTCTCCAGCCCTGAGAGAACAGTGAGTCTAGTGGGTACAGGGGGCACAGCCTCACCATTTGTGTCCCTCATTTCCTCCTCCCGCTGTTTCATGTAGGCAAAGTCTTTGACAATGGATTCAGAAAGGTCCTCAAGGCGTCGCAGATCCACCTCTAGGGGCTTCAGTTTCTCTGCCTTGGCAATCTGGAAATGGGGACAGTGGGAATGAGATGCAGAGTTCCACCCCACACTGACACACAGCCATGTCAGGGATGGGCCCAGGGGCTGTCTATCCAGGGATCCCTCACCCGGTACTGAGATGCAACTGCCTCTGGGCTGTAGAATAGGTGCTGTTTATACAGAAAACACTCAGAACTCTGGCTCTTAAGCACTAGCAGAGATGGGTATACATGAACAGTTGGGTGGATGTTGTTACATCTGTCCTTGGGCTAAGCTTGCTAGTGCCCCACATTCCCCATCACACACAGGACAGAGGGGCAGCTGCAGGGGGCAGGAGATTTAAAGAGAGTGTTACACTCACATCTTCATAGTTCCGGGCCTCAACCCCATGTTTGACGTTGAGGATGATCAGCTGGTCAGGGCCTCGGAAACCCCCTGGGGAAGGAAGCACGAGAGAAAGAAGCTATAACTGTTATAGAGGGAAAAGCTTCTCCCCCACTTCCCTCCCAGTCAGAGACAGAACCCTGGTTCTCAGTCTGTCCCACTGTAGACATCAGACATCACTCCCCTCCTAAAGACAAGAATAGTCCTGGCCCACAGCACCTCCCTCAACCCTAACTGTGACACTGCATTCCATATTCTATAGGAAAATAAGCTTATGATATGAATATTGTGTAATCAAAATATGCTTTATGCAAAATACTTCATGTGACAATTCATGGAAAGGTTATAATCTGCTGAATGTGTATCCCATTTGTGTGCATGTATCATTCCTGTGTTTGAAGAGAGAAATATGAAGTATAAGCCTGCGTTACTATGGAGTCATGCTAAGTGAGGAAAACTATTAGTAATATTCAGTCAACTTAATGGCCCAATACTCAGGGCAATGATCTGTGAACAGTAGGGATGTAAGAGTTTAACCAGTTAACTGATAAGATGATGCTTATCTGTTCCTGTTAACTCTAATAGGCAGTACGGGGCCAGGAGCTGGCAGCCCTCCAGCCCCGTTCCTTCTCTGCCCCTCCATGCCCACGTAACACTTTTAACTGTGTAACTGATGGAATTTTGATAGATTACACGGTTATTATTTTTATACATTCCTGATGAAGAGACTTGTTTTTCCTGTAAGCCTTGGAGGAAGGGCTATGGTGGGTCCTACCGAGACATGTGGCCATGTCTCCTGATGCTGGGACCCATCTTGGATGCTGTATTTTTCTACAAGAGCAGAGGGAAAGTTTAGACTGAACACAATGGATTCCTGCCTTTTGCCAAACTTATTTAAGAGTGGGGAGTGAAGTAATCTTGGTCATCAGTTCTCCCTGGATACCCCATCCAAGATGACTGCTGGTAACTAGGGGTATTAAATATCGGTTAATTGAATAGTTGATTAACCTCACGAATTCTTATCAGTTAGTCCACTATTCTATAGTTCCCAGGTAGCCCCTGTCTTGGGGGAGGGGTCTGAGCTCCTGAACCCGGCACAAGCTGGAACTGATCTGGGCTGTCTGCCCGCCTGGCTCCTAACACACTTTAAATGCAGAGCTGCTGCAGGGGTAGGTCCAGGACCCTGTGCCAAGCCGGGACTGAGCTAGTCTGCTGGCCAACTTGCTAAAAAAAATGTACTGGCAAGGGGTGAGGGGGAAATGCATGTAGTCTATAGCAGTGTTTCTGAAAGTGTACCGCAGAAACACTAACTGGCCGCCCCAGTTTGTTTATGCACTGGCGTCCCGTGGCTCCCCTTGGCTGCAAAGGAGGAAACGGAGCCAATGGGAGCCGCGAGGCTCCGTGGCCGCGGCGCCAGTACATAAACAAACCAGGGTGGCCAGTTAAAGTGTTTCTGAAAGTGTTTCCACGGTACACTTTCAGAAACACTGGTCTATAGCATTAACCTATAAGCTTTTGCTCATAGATTACTCAACTACACTATTACATCCCTACTAAAACTACTAAGTCTGAGTTGGGAGAAGAATTAGACCCAGGCTGGAAAGATGTCTAGTCTGTAAAGATTATTAGAACAACTTTTAGGGCAAGATATTACATGTAACTAGTTTTTTAGGTGTATTAAGCTTGCATGTTCTATTTTATTTTACTTAGTAACCTACTTTGTTCTGTGCGCTCTTATGACCACTTAAACCCATTTTATATTTATTAATAAACTTTTGTTTATTAATAAATATTTGGTACAGGGGAGGAGGTGGCGACAAGAGGTCTGTGCATCTTTCTCTTTACCTTGGGAAACAGGGTGAATTTCATGAGCTTACACTGTATGGCTGTGTCTAGGCTGGCAAGTTTTTCCGGAAAAATCAGCCACTTTTCCGGAAAAACTTGCCAGCTGTCTACACTGGCCGCTTGAATTTCCGCAAGAACACTGACGATCTCATGTAAGATTGTCAGGGTTGCGGAAATACTATGCTGCTCCTGTTCAGGCAAAAGTCCTTTTGCGCAAAAGGGCCAGTGTACACAGCTCATATTTGTTTGGCGTAAAAAAGCCCCGATCGCGAAAATGGCGATCGGGGCTTTGTTGCGCAAAAGCACGTCTAGATTGACACGGACGCTTTTCCGCAAAAAGTGCTTTTCAGGAAAAGCGTCCGTGCCAATCTAGATGCTCTTTTCCGCAAATGCTTTTAACGGAAAATTTTTCCATTAAAAGCATTTGTGGAAAATCATGCCAGTCTAGACGTAGCCTATATGTCTCTAAGCACCTTAAGACGGATTTATCTAGGGATCAGCTCCCAGAGCGGCTGTGAAAAGGTGCTGTGCTGCTTAGTACATTTCTGCAGCCTTGAAGATGTGGCCCTGTCCCTGTGACTCAGTTGAAGCAGGCTGGAGAACTGGGCTCAATAAGACAGGGTTACAGAGAACCCAGGCTGTCAGGAAAAGGAGGCTCAGTGGGGCTTCAACGCATCAGGTAACAGTCCTGAGGGGGCACTGACCCATCACACTAATCACTAGATCTCCCTCATGATCTCAAGTTTCCTGGTCATGCTGGAAGCAGAAGGCCCCAAAAGAGAGTGGCAGGGAGCTGCGGAGTGGGAGGAATACCCAGCAGGATGCAGGATCCCTGCACCAGGAGTGACCCCTCATACCCGTCTGGGCGTGGCTCTCGAAGCAGATCTCGTAGATCTCATAGTCGTCTGTGGTGAAGGCGAATTTGCCCTTCTTGGCATCTTCCTTAGAGTAGAACAGGTGGCCGGAGGAGTCTGTCAC
>JANRFK010004440.1:17323915-17343264 GCA_030068395.1 Apalone spinifera | reverse complement strand
GGGGGGGGGGACCCAGGCAGTCCACTGAAGACAGAACCCAGTCAGCCCCTTCCCACAGCAGACCTGGAGATGGCTCCCGCTGGAGCTCCAGGGTGCTAAGTCATGCCCGGTGAGTCATCAGAACCGGCGGGGCTGAGTCACGGCCGCGCTCACCCCGCCTGGCCCCGCCATTCACCCAGCCCGTGGCCAGGGTGCTGAGATTCCGCCGTTTCCTCTTGCATAAGGGCGCCCCTGCGACAGCTGCCGGCTCCACCCCACGGCCAGCTGCGGCGCCTGCAGTCCCGTGCCAACAGCTGCCGCACAGGGGCTAGAACCCAGGCGTCCTGACCCCCAGCTGTCCCCTTCCCTCCCCTCCCAGAACTGCCCACAGAACCCAGGAGTCCAGACCCCCCAGGCCAAACTACTCCCCTGCCCTCCCTCCCAGTACCAGCAACAGAACCCAGGCGTCCTGGCACCCAGCCCCAGCTGCTGTAGCCACTAACCCTTGGCAGGGGGCCTGGGAAGCTCTGCTCCCATGCCCAGCCCCTGAGGTGCGCTCTCTCTCTGACACAGAAGGCGCGGCCAGCCTGCTGCCCCAGGGGTGGGTGGCACCAATACCCTGCGGGTGACACCTGCACACCAGGGCTGGGAAGGGACCCACAAGGCCAGGGAAACTGGGTTAAGGGTGGGGAGGACAAAGGGCGGGTTATCTGCGGGCGGGATTTCCGCACACACCCCTGCTGCTCACACGCAGGGACACGCCAGATCGTGCTGACTCAGCAGCCCTGGGAGCTGGAATCACCAGTGTGTGCCCAGAGCAGCGGCACGGAGCCCTCTGTGCTGTCCCACCCCCGGCAGGTGCCTGGCCTCTGCCTCTTGGAGCCCTTGGCCTCTGTTGCTGAAGGGAATGGACTAGAACCAAGGTGGGGCGGGGACCCCATGCTACGACCCAGCAAACTCACTTTACTCTGGCAGACACAGAAGCAGCTGTCCCACAATGGCTTTTGGGCTGGATCCGAGCTTGGGGTTTCTAGAGAAGAAGGCCCCATATTATAACCCCATACCCTGGAGCCAGCTGGGGGCTAGATTGGAACTGGCACTAACTAGAGGGGAAAGAGCCTATATCCCCATCCCCCACCTCATGAGCTGCAAGTCCCTTCCTCTGCCCCATGCCCTGGGCTCTGTCCCTGACATTCTCTAGCTCCTAAAAAGGCCATGGGAACATGGGAATGACTCTAAACCATCCTGTTCTGCTCTGCCCCATTAGCTCCCTTTTCACATAAGTAACCTACATGGGCACCCCTCTGTCTGGGCACGAGGCAAACAGTGGGCATGGTATGGCACTAGCAAGGTAACCGTATTTGCCCCTCTACCCATTGCACCAAATCAGGTGTGGTGCCTGCATCACTTGCCCCCTGCTGAATGCAATGCTGGCTGGAATGTAGCTGTGCCTCCTAGACACTATACTGCCAATCACCAATGGGGATTTTCCCAAAGCCTAAGGGGGTTTGTGCCTTTGGGATGGGAGGGCATGAGCCCCCAGCTAATGTCTAGCCACCATGGTTAGAGATAGTACGAACTGTAAAGGCCTTCAGGGCAGCTTTGTATGAAGCAGACAGGCTGGGTGAAGAATGGAAGGGGCTATGTCTGAGGGCTAAAAGAGGGCACTTCCAGCATGACATAGATCCTAATAGGTGCAGTCAGTGCTCCTGGGGTCTAGTCCCAGCTCTGGGAGGGGGGGGCGGGGCTACTGCTGCTGGGAGGTGAGGGAAGAAGGGGGGATGGGGTATTGGGACTCCTGGGTTCTCTGCTAATTGCTCTGTGAACCAGGGCAGAGCCCTCTCTCGGGAGGTTGTGCCTTAGTCCTCCATCTGTAAAATGGAGATATCAAGACTTGGATTTCCCCCTGACCACCAAAGGGGTAAGCCCAATAGAAACCTCTGCACTGATAGTGGGTTTAAAATCCCCAGGCCAGCAGGGTGGGTAAATTGACTGTAGAGAGCTAGAACCCATTTCCAGCCCCAACACACCAGCATGGCGGTGGGAAGGTGCAGGGATCCAAAGGCTCAGGGTTGAGCTTTTAAACAACCTCTTGGAGGAACCCCTGCAGCAATAGGGCCCATTCTTCCATCAGGGCAGGCCTCCAGGCTCCAGCCCTGCTACATCACACAAGCGTGCTGCCAGCCAGTCCAGTGGAGATAGACTCCTAGTCAGTCTTGTCCCCTCTTCAGGGACAAACACTCCTCAGCACACATGTGCAGTAAGACCAGCCAGCCTTTTCTCAGCAGTCACCTGCAACCCAGCACTGACACAGTCCATCTGGCCAAGGCAGAGCAACACACCATCCCAGCTGTAAGTGATTCCATTTCAGACTGCTTCTCCCTGAACACTGGTGTGAGCCATCAGCCTGGTCCAGAAACAGACTCTATACCCTCTGCAGGTGACCTCCCATCCTTTGTCCGCAGGCTGGGCCTAGCTGAGTTCTGAACCCTGCCTGCCAAAGCTTCCCACTGCTGTACTTCCTGTCTCTCTGACCTCTCTGTGGGTCTGGATGGTTTCAATCAATTCCTTAATGACCCATTCAGTGGGACCAAGGCAGCAAGACAACACCCCTCATCCTGCACTGCCCTCTAGAGCAGATGTAAGAAACTTCCACTGGGTAGCAATGCAAAGTACAGAGGGAAACTGAGGCACCCAGACTGTTACAAAAAAAATCCCCATGTTGTGGGGTGAAGGGAAAGATGAACTGTCAGATCTAAGGGAACGGGTCCAGTAATGGGGGTGGGGAGTGAAAGGTTGTTAAACAAGGAACCTTCTGAGGCCTCATCAGGCACCTGGAAATTAGGGCTGACTGACAAAGAGGCACTTCACAGTGATTTAAAGTGGATTGTACTATGAGTAGCTGTATCTCCTTTCTGGTTCTCCTATGTACTCAGGCAATGGCTGAGATGAAGAACTCACGGCCTGGCAGCTGTGAAAGCAAGATGGGACAGTTTTCTGATGGGACTATTCTAGGAATTAGTTCAGAGTCAGCTTATGGGCTGGGCTATGCAGGAGCTCAGACTTAATGATCACAAGAGTCCTTTCTGGCCATGTCATCTATGAAGGGTCAGAGGGGAAATGGAGGCTTTCGGAGGCGAAAGGCCCTTCCCCAGCTCAGTGGCAGGAGCCAAGAGTCCTGAGGCCCTGTGTAGGATCTGACTTACTCTCTGAAATTGTCTCGTCTTTGTTCAACACCTGCAATTTCCAGACGTTTGGTGCATTGGGAAGGCTGAAAGAATTGGGTTTGTTTAGTTTAGAAAAGAGAAGATTGAGGGGGGACATGATAGCCGTTTTCAGGTATTTAAAAGGGTGTCATAAGGAGGAGGGAGAAAACTTGTTCATCTTGGTCTCTGAGGATAGAACAAGAAGCAATGGGCTTAAACTGCAGCAAGGGAGGTTCAGGTTGGACATTAGGAAAAAGTTCCTAACTGTCAGGGTAGTCAGACACTGGAATAAATTGCCCAGGGAGTTGTGGAATCCCCATCTCTGGAGATATTTAAGAGTAGGTTAGATAAATGTCTATCAGGGATGGTCTAGACAGTACTGGTCCTGCCATGGAGGCAGGGGACTGGACTCGATGACCTCTTGAGGTCCCTTCCAGTCCTAGTATTCTATGATTCTATGCTCCCAGCCGTAAAGCTCCATTAACAACATTGGGGTTTCCCCACACAATTAGCAGGAGAATTCAAGTGACTTGACTATAGCCTCCCTGCTCTAACTCATTACACCCCATTCCCCTGGGAGTCCTGATTCCCAGTCCTTCCCTGCCTGCATCTTAGGCTACTGCTTCCACAAGGGTCTCCAAAGTCACAAGGAGACTGACTGCAGCTGGCAGGCCTGCTGATAGGGGAAGTGCTGAAAGATGGCAGTGCAGTGGGGCTAAAGCCAGCTTCCTGCCCACCCTCAGTCTGCACCACTACCACTCCCAGAAGCATCCAGTATCATGTCCATGCAGTCCTGGGGGGTGGCCTGGGGTAGGGGTGTCTCCACATGCTGCCCCCACACCAAGTGCCAACTCTGCAGCTTCCATTGTCTGGGAACTGAAGCCAATGGGAGCTGCAAGATGGTGTCTGTGAACAGCGGTATGTGGAGACCCCCTGTCTTCCCTACCTAGGAGATGCTGGCAAAGGGGTGTGCTTGTTGCTTTCTGGAGCCACCTCAGGTAAGCACCTACCTCCCTGCCCTCCTGCACCGATCTAGAGACCGCATCCCCCTTCCCCATCCATACTTTCTCCCTGAGCCCGTCCCCTGTGCTCTCTGCCCCAGCATGGTGAAAGTGAGTGTGGGTGGGGGAGAGCACTAGAAGGAGCGGGGGAATGGAATGAGTGGGGGTGGGATCTTGGAGAGGGGGCGGGGCAAGGGTCTTTGGGTTTGTACTATTAGAGAGTTGACAGCCCTATGGGGCAGGGCATGTGGGAGCCTCGGCCATGCCAGAACAGCAAGTGCAGCCGGCAGTTTGCTGGGCACAGCCAGCACAGGCGCAGCACGGCCCAAATAGCAGGCAGGCAGACAGGCAGGCTATGTCCATGCAGGTGCAGCTTGAGTGTGCATGGGGCCCACTGACTGTTTTGCCCCATGCCAAGAACTGCTGTTGGCAGGCCTGGGGGCCGGTGACCCAGGATTTGCTTCTGGAGCAATTCATTGCTGTCCCCTGACCCCTAAGCCAGGCCAGGCCCCTTCTGCAGGCTGGAACCACTTCCCCCATGCTCCTGTGTCCATGGCAATGGGATCTTCCCTCTGTTCCCAAGTGCCAAGGGCCCTTGTGATGCTGGCAGGGCTGCTTCACTAGCTGCAGCCAGAACTGCTCCCCCACGCCTGGGTGTCAGTCCTGCCCCCTGTGCAGCCTCTAGTCATGGGGAACCCTCTGTGATTACAAAGCACCCAGCTCCCCCTGAGCCTCTGGCCTCCTCTAAACTGCCGCCTCCCTTTGTCTCCACAGAAGTTCACCCCAGGCCCAAGTACAGGGGCTGGCAGCTTCATTCCCAGTCTCAACACCATCACTTCCAGCCAGGTCCTGCAGTGGATGGTTCGGCCCACGACGCTCCACACCGAGTCCTCGCCCTCCACCTCCACAGCTGCCCCATATGCCTGCTCCTATGCCTCCTACCCCACCGGGGCCCGCCCGGGCGTCATCCGCACCATTGGGCCCACGCCTGGGATTCGCCGGAGGCACAATGAGCATGTGAGTAGGGCAGCTACTGGAGCAGGGGGAGATGGGCGAATGCCTGTCCCAGGGTGCGGGGGCCTGGACTTCAGAGCTCCATCCCTAGCTCCAGGAAGGGAGAGGGGTGTCGAGGGTTAGAGCAGGGGAGGGGTGGGAGGGAGGAATCCAGGAAGGGTTGTGGCTCTGTGCCTCAGTTTCCCTTGGTCCACACTGGCTGGAGGAGGTGGGAGTGGGAAGCGGGGCTTCGCCCGAGCCTGAGGAGAGAGGCGAGTCCCCCTCTGCTTTCTGGGCCGCCGGCACTGAGGGGACCCTCCCATTCCGCCCTGCGGCTGGTCCCCTTGCCGCAAACGCCGCGGGGCAGCGAGGCCACCTAGTGGCCAACGTCGGAATCGCGAGCAGGATACAGGGCGCTGTCCATCCGGAGCTCTCCAAATGCTTAGAGAGCCGGATCCGAGCACTCTCCTCATACAGAGGGCTGGGGATAACCCCCAGGAGCCCTGGCTGTTAGCCCTCCTGCTCTGACCACTAGACACCACTCCCCTCCCAGATCCATGCTGCAACTACTAGACCCCCCCTCTGGTCTTAGAAGGGAGTCTCTCCAGCTGGGATTTGGCTAGGACGCCTGGGCTCACACCCTGGGGGCTGGCAGGAGAGGAAATGACAGCATGCTGAGTCATGAAGCCACAGGCTGACTCAAAGGGGAAGGGGCACTGGGGCCAGCAGCATAACAGGAGTGTTCCCTCCCCAACCACCCAGTCTGTGGAATCCAGGCAGCCGTCTGAAGCCAAGGAGGGCTGGCTCCCTCCAAGACAGGCTTTAACCCTTGAGAACCTTGCCATGTCCCCAGATTGTGGCCCCCAAATCATCTCTATCCAACTACTAAAGCTAATGCCCTCACCCTAACTAGAAAACACCCTATCTAATCACAGCACCAAGTAAGGGATCACAGTATAAACAGCCCCCCTGTGCTCCACCCCAGAAGTGGCTGCATCTTAATGCACTTTAAGGGGTCCTTGTGGGTGTTACCCCTGGGGGTGAATGCCTGACAAGGATTGGTCCCTGGAAATTGCCTATGGACCAGCACAGCAGGGGAGATATATGGCATCATTGCCACTCATTTGAAATCCCCTGCCCCTCTCTTGCCCCATTGCAGATGACCCTTGAGGAAGAGGAGCGGCGCAGGGTAAGACGGGAAAGGAACAAACTGGCCGCAGCAAAATGCCGGAATCGGAGGAAAGAACTAACGGACTGTTTGCAAACGGTGAACACCCTCTACTGAATCCCTCCAACATCGCTCCCCCAACACCGTGTTGGGGCACTGAGGTCAAAGGTCCCCTACGGAGTCCCCCTTTGGCTCTCATTAGAGGTTGCTCATGCAAGCTCTGACCCTGCAAGAGATGGGATCAAAGCCATCTGAACTATGAGGACTGGAGGCAGGGGCCCAGTATGTGGCAAGATAAGCCCTTAAGCCCTTCCTGCGCCTAGTGCTGGTGACAGAACCAGGCATCCCATCCCTTCCTGTGCTAACCCACCAGATCCCACTGCCGATTTTACCTACAGGTCCTGGCGTCCACCCCCACTCTGGCCACTTAGACCCCACATCCTTCCCATGTCAGAGACAGAACCCAGGAGTCCTGGCTCCCCCTGACCTGTCTCTCCCCCTTCTCCTGCAGGAGACAGACATGCTGGAGGAGGAGAAGTCAGGCCTGCAGAAGGAGATTGCAGAGCTGCAAAAACAGAAGGAAAGACTCGAGCTGATCTTGGAGGCCCACAGGCCAGTGTGCAAGGTGCAGGATGAGTCCTCAGGAGAAGAGGAGGAGCAAGGGGGGCTGCCCGCCCCACCCCCTGTCAAGCAGGGGTCCATGGAGCATCCACCAGCAGTCCCACGTCGGCAACCCCCACGGGTGCCTCCACGGATCAGCCTTCCCCCCAGCGGGGTCCTGGAGCCTGAGGCCTTGCACACTCCCACCCTTATGGTCACACCCTCACTAACTCCCTTCACTCCCAGCCTGATCTTCACCTACCCTGCTCCAGGGGAGGGGGAGCCCCCTGCTGGCTCTGCCTTCACACCTGAGCCCTGCAGTTCTGCCCACCGGCGTGGGAGCAGCAGTGGTGACCAGTCATCTGATTCCCTCAACTCCCCGACCCTGCTGGCACTCTGACAGGCCTGGCTCCCCCCAGCCATGTTCTTCCGGCTTGAGAACCAGCCTTGTGACCAGGAACCTTCCATGTGATTCCTTCCAGACCATTTTAGAACTGTTCCCTGTCATCTCAGATCCTTCTGGAACCATCCACCTCAGATGTGATATCATTCTAGGCCATTCCAGCACTTCCCCCATTATCCCAATTTTCTGTTTATTCCAGATACATCTGGTATCACCACTTCCACTTAGACTAGTGGCTACATCTACACTGTGGCAGTCTGTCAGAAGAGGAAATTCAAATGGAGCGCTCTCATTTGCATATTCTCTTCCGTTCCTTTTTGTGGAAGAGGTTTTTGCAATAAAAAGCCCTGTGTACATGGGGCTATTTGTTGGGAAAACTCCGTTTTGTGCAAGATCCCTTATTCCTCAAAAAATGAGGTTTACAGGATCTTGCGCAAAACGGGTTTTTTCCGACAAATGGCCCTGTCCACACAGGGCTTTTTATCTCAGAAACCTCTTCTGAAAAAAGGATAGGAAGAGAATATGCAAATAAGAGCGCAAGATTTGCAAATGAGCACTCCATTTGTCTTTCCTCTTCTGACAAACTGCCGCGGTGTAGACGTAGCCTCAAACCTTCACTGTCATTATAGATAATTCTAGACTCATCCACCCACTCCATGCCAGGTTCCCAGCTATTCTACATCCATCTGGAATTCCCCCTCGCCACCAGCACTACAACTTCCACTGGCATTCTAGAACCTTCCCTGCCATTGGCGTTTCTTGATTATTCCAGGACTCCCTGCAATCTTTCACCCAGGAGTCAGGAACATGCCTTTTTGCTCCCTTTACCAGCCTTACAGAAAAAGAGTCCTTGTGCTTCAGAACCTGAATTATCCCAAGCCCTTTCCATAGCCCCTTCAGATCTATTCCAGAGAAGTCCCATTCTCTATTCCTTCTTGGGGTGTGGCAACCTTACCAAAATTCTCATTATGCTTGCTGTTTTTTTCTAGAACCTACCAGAGCTTTCTTGGGCCCTTTCTGGATTGCTCTAGAATCCCCCAGCTATTAATGATCTCATACTAGAACCTAACCAGATGTCGAGTTCAAAAGGCATTGATTCTACATGTTGCTCATTCTAAAACAACTTATACATTCTGGACACAGTCCAGATGTTCTAGGCTGCCATTGCTCATTTTAGAACACTCACAGCTGTTCCAGACCTTGCTTGATGTTTCTAGACCCCCATCTGATGGTTCCAAAATTCCCTCATTCTATAACTCATCTGAACATTACAGACTATTCCTTCCATTCATTTTATAACCTACCCCTTGGTCTAGAACTATTACTAGCCCATTTACAAGAAGTCTGTGCAAAGTGTGCAGGGTTTTACAGCGCTGGCCAGCCAAGACCCTGGACTGATTTTTTTTTTTTTTTTTTTTGCTCCCAAAATCCAGAAGCTGATCCAGAACCGCAGGGCGTGCTCTGGGACTGCACAGTATTCATTGTTGGAGTTACCATTTCTACGCTATTTATTGTAACTCAAAGAATATTTTTCTATCAATGATATCTCATGTCTCAAGAGACAATTAAAAGCTACAAGTTGAGACAGCTCAGGTGTGTGTTTGGGGGTGGGGTACAGGGGTTGGTTGCTACATGATGTGTTGGGAGCACTGGGCAGATATAGAAGTTGTGGTAGGGGCAGGTGGCCTGATGGGGACTACAGGGAGTGGGGGTATATGAGAATGTGCATGGCAACAGTGTATGAGGTGGAGGCATGTGAATTATTGGGAATAGTGTGTGTGGAGTGGAGAGTGGGTAGAGTGTTGGGGGCAGTGGTTACACTGTGCTGTGGTGTCAGTGGGTGTGCGTGTGAGCGCGCACACACACACACACACACACACACAAACACACACACACTGCTGTAGCTCAGCCACAACTCCATCTCCCTGGCACCAAAGGAATATCTTCATTAACTGGCAGCCGTACCCTGGTACCCAGTCTACAAGGGATACTCCTTTTTGCTATGGGCCATTACAGTGCCTGGCCTTCTCCCACTTCCCAGCAGAACCACAGCAGTTGGGCCCTCCCGCTCCATGAACCAATCCCTTTTTGCATCAGTGGCACCCAGGCCCCGTGTAGTCTACCCCCCACTGGACTCTGACACTGGCTGGGACTGGGGATAAAGCAGCTTAACTCTGGGACGTGCATCCACATGGAGCGATGAGGGTGCTAGGTAGCAAGTGAAAACTGAAGCCAAGTGGCTCTTAAATCTTTGGCTCTCAGGGTCTGAAGGGAAGCCAGTGGCAGGTGCTTGTTGTGAATGAACAGACTCAGCAAGGGCCTATCAAACCAGACAAGCAGATCCCAGCCCAGATGTTAACTCTGGCTTCCCTCAACTAATTCTGAATGAGGTGGCCTCAATAGCTCAGCGGGGCGGATGTCATCTCCCCACTCAATGGGTGCCCTACAGAGCCCAGAGGATCCCCATAACTCTTCCATGCATCCCTAATGCTGGCCCATTGCATAGGGGAGGCTCAGGGCAGCAGAGTGGAGGATGGAGCCCACCCTGCACTTTAGGGACAGGAAGTAGGGATTGGGGGGTGCTGCAGCATCCTTAGGCTTTGCACCCAGCTAGGGTTCCAGCCTGTGCCCAGGAGCCCAGCTGCCAGCCCCTCCACTGCCTGTGATGCCAACCTCCAACCTTGGGGTCCCAGCCACTGGCCCTGGAGTTGTGGGTGCCAGCCTTGTACCCTGGGGTTCTACTGATGCCTGGGGTCCCAGATGCTGGTCTTGGGGCTCTGTGTCTGGTACTGGTCCAGGACTCTGCATCGCCCCCCAGTGGTGACCACAGCCTAGTGCAGTGAGAGGCACAGATGAGAGTATTGGGAGCACACCTCAGCACCCCCCGCATACAAATTGTCCCAGCATCACTGCCCTGCACTCACCCTGCTGCCATGGCTCCAGTCCCACAGGGCTGGCTCCTTGCTCCAGGCAGTGCCACCCTCACGGGATGGCAGCCACCACTACGGGTAGGGTAAGTTTGGGGCAGCAGGTCCAAAGCTGCACGAGGCTGTGACCGAAAACCTGGGTCCTGGGAATGCAGTTGCACTGCAGGCTCGAATCAACACAGCAAGGCATTGAGGGTGCCACACAAGAGACTGGTTTTGTTTGTGCGGCAGTGGGAGGCTGAAGGCAGGAGGTCCAGCTCCGCAGTAGTATGTCACTCCCAGCAGAAGCGAGGTGCTGAAATAGCACCGAGGAGCTGGGCCAGATGCAGGCATGGAGCCTCCTTTTCCAAGCCATTGCTGGTGTTTCTCAAACTCCTGTGGGAAGTGTGGGCTGAGCAAGTGAATGACTGTGGAGGGGCAGGTGCCTCTTTTGCAGCTTGTCTGTCTGGGCTGCAGTTGATGGCTGGTTCAGCTCCTGCCCTGCAGACCCTGGGAACCGGCTGAATAGCCTAATGAACAGTGAGACGGGAAAGCCAGCAGCTAAGTGCCCTGCTATTAGCCTGCTAGGCCAAGGGAGGCTTGTGAAGAAGGCAGAGGTAGGTGAAGAGTCAGAGAAAAGTAACTTTCCTGGGCTACTCAAGTTGGCCAACTGCGGTGGAGGAAGGGAGAGTAGGTGGCTGGGCCAGCCGGCCTTCCCCTCCCTCCCTATTGTGGGTCTGTTAAGTGTCAGGTGCAGGACCTAGATCCATCCCTTGCTGGGAATTTGGATTTGGCATTTGGCTTCTTTTTGTGCCTCTCCAGCTTTGGGGCAGAGACGTAACAACTTAGCCCTTCAGAGGGAAAACAGCTGGGGTTCATTGCTGCCCGAGACTTGTCTCAAGTTGCTGTTGCTGTTTTCTCATCTCTCTCCCCTGACTATTCCCCAAGGAATTGTCACAGTTGCCATGGGCACCACATACTCACCAGCTGTTTGAATAACCCCCCTGCCTCAGCCAGGGGTACCTCATCTCAGGAGTTAGCACCCACTTCTGGGAATGATGAAGGCTCTACAAACACCCACACTTGACACATTCACCCTCTGCTGGGACAAAGGCAGGGCACTGTCCCTCCTTGGAGATGCCCTGGAAAATAAAAAAAACTCATATTTCAGCTTCCTTTCTTGGGATCTTTAGCTTACCCTGGGGGAGTTAAATGGAACGTGGCAACGGCGCAGGTGGTCAGAGTGGGAACACAAGCAAGATCTCTTGGTAAGTAGCAAATTGGAGCAGTCTTCCCCCTTTTTTCTCTGTGGAGCCTGTCCTGTGAAGGGCAGGGCAGGAAGCCATGGGGGAGTGGGGCTGCTGGCTTGAGAGAGAACCCCTTGCAGAATAGAAGTGCTAAGTCCGAGGGGATGTCTACTCTGCAAGTAAAATCCCATGGCTGGCCTGGGTCAGCTGACTAGGCCACAAGGCCTGGGCTAAGGGCCTGTTTCGTTGTAGTGCACATGTTCAGGATCAGGGGCCCTGGGAGCCTGAGAGGTGGGAGGGTCCCAGAGCTAGGACAGCAGCCTGAGCTGAAATGTCTATACTGCAGTTAAACAGCCCCTTCACCTGAATCAGCTGGCATGGGCCATAGGAGTATAACTGACCTTTCTAGGCTCGCTCTCTCCTTCGCTTCAGGAGCTGCCTCTGGAATCAGTTAGATCTCTCCATGCTGGCTGCAGTCCAAGTAGCCCGGTTCTCTAGGCCTTAGGTCACTGTGGAAAATCCCACGGTGAATGACTCTTTCCTTGCAAAATCCATCCCAGTAACTGCCTGCAGACGCTCTTCCAAAAATACGTAAAACAGGATATGTGCGGGACCTGGGCTGAACACAGGGAGGTCTGTCATTCGTCTGGAATAACTCAGACACGGGGGCAGAGACCAAGACTCCTCCTCCTCTCGTGAGAGATGCTAGACAAGAAATGGTGCATCCCAAAGGCGAACTTATGTGGCATGCCACAGCCACACTCCCCAAGGAGTCTTACCCTAGAGGCACACAATGCCTTGTATCTTGCTGATCAGGGTAAAGTCCAGTTAATGTCAGATAATAAGTTTTCCCAGGATCAAATGGAACATGGGCCTGTGTATCTCACTTGGGATTAACCCAGCAATGTTACTCACATGACATTTTCTGTTACCATTCCCATAGCTCCCATTAGCTGGGAACAGTGATCTGCGGCCATACCTGCAGGCAAATAAAGTGGCAGCCCACCAGGGGCTAACCATAGCAAACCACCTCCAGCCTGCAGGCTGGTTATTGCCCACTGCTGCCCTAAGGACACCCACCTTTACCCAATTCCTAGGATTCAGAGTGTAATCCTGTTAACTTAGGAACTCACCCTTGCCCTCCCATGAGCTTGAGCATAACCTTGCACTCTGCAGGTTTGCGGGATCTTTTACCAGTGAAAGAGCCTTACACAGTAATATCCTACTTAACCACTATTTATTAACAGTTATGGAGGGAAATGCATACATGACACATACATGGCTCACCGCTCCCAATAAGGCAGATGAACAAACACCCACATTTGACACATTCACCCTCTGCTGTCCCTCCTTGAGATGCCCTGGAAAATAAAAAAAAACTCATATTTCAGCTTCCTTTCTTGGGATCTTTAACTTACCCTGGGGGAGTTAAATGGAACGTGGCAACGGCGCAGGTGGTCAGAGTGGGAACACAGGCAAGATCTCTTGGTAAGTAGCAAATTGGAGCAGTCTTCCCCCTTTTTTCTCTGTGGAGCCTGTCCTGGGAAGGGCAGGGCAGGAAGCTATGGGGGAGTGGGGCTGCTGGTTTGAGAGAGAACCCCTTGGCTCTCTACAAGGCTCACCACTCCCAATAAGGCAGATGAACTTTTCTTAATGTCCAGCAGGATCAGGTCATTCGGGGGGACTCTTGCTTCTGCACAATGTGGCTTTGTCTACACTATGGCTTTTGCCGGAAGAGGCAATGCAAATGAAGCTCTGATTAGCATTTTGTCCTGCTTCATTTGAATAATCTATTCCAAGCTTTTTTTGTGCAAGGGGTTTTTGTGCAAAAACAAGCAGTGTGGACATTTCCTTTTTGGGCAAAAACCCCTTTTTGCACAAGATCCTTATGCCTCCCTTGCATAGGGGTCTTGTGCAAAATGGCCACAGCCACACTGCTTGTTTTTACGCAAAAACCCCTTGCACAAAAACGGCTCAGAATATATTATGCAAATAAAGCCCAACAAAATGCTAATCAGTGCTTCATTTCCATTGCCTCTTCCAGCAAAAACTCGTAGTGTAGACAAAGCCTGTGGCTGGCAGCGTGTTGAGATCTGGCAGCTCTGATTTTGGGGCTGTGTCCTGGGAGTTGTATCCTAAGAACTTCCTTTTGGATCCCAGTTTATATAGTAAAACTTGAGTCCTGCTTAGCTTTACCTTAACCAATCATTTTACTGAACTTTTAGTAACCAGTCCTAGCATACTGTAACATATTTCTCTAACTAATCATACCCCACCACCTTAATTGATTTACACTTACAAAATCAATTAGGTAACAGACAGAAACAATCAAAGAACCAGACAGAGATCATACATACACTAGAAAAGTGAGAACCATAAAGACAAAACAGTAAAGAAATTGGCATGTGATTTCTTGATGGACAAAATGCTATTTGACTAAGTTTTCTTTACCTTAAGATCTGTTTCTTTATCTGATGATGGTACTATTAGGACAGGATTTCTATAGCCCCACAAATCCATGGATATCCACTTTATATCCATGGGTATCTGCATCCGCTGATGTTGGTGTGGATATCAGCAGCTGATTTTTGCAGATATATATATGTGGATACACATTTTATATCTGTACAGGGCTCTAAGTATCACCTTCTTAACAGCCCAATGTTACATTGTTTTAATGTAATTGAGAGGGAATGTGAAGATGTGACTTTCTGCTTCTTGTGTAATGGTTGCTTCCCTCCTAGTATGGCTACAGGAAAAAGCCTTATCCTTATAGTGTAATTATGCTGATAAATAAAATCACTCCTCTAGCTGACAACCATGTGTTCAAGGCTATCTGGCCCTAGTTACCACAGCATCTCAACGTCACAGCCTTGCATGTATTTATCCTTGCAGTCTTCTGGAGGGCAGTGCTGTTAAACCCATGTAACAGATGGGGAAACTGAGGCACAGAGCCTAAGACTAAAACTTTACAAATCACCTAAGTGATATGAGAGCTCATCTTCATGCACCAAGCTAGTGAGGAGGGCTTTTCACTAGGTTCAAATGTGGTAGGTGACAAAAGGTAAATATACAAAGGTGCAACCTTAACTAAGAGTTAAATGTTGCAGAAGGTCACGGAATTTACAATAGGCCACAGAAGCAACAAGAGGGAAAGTGGGGGAGTCTGCTTGACATGTCTGATGTCTAAACATATGCAAGGAGTATGAGGAAGAGAGAAGAATTAGGGGAAGTATTAGTCCATAAGTTAAATTAGGATTTAATTGCCACCACAGTCTTGGCAGGACAAACCTCATGATTGGAGTATTGGTATGGGGGGGGTGCGGCTTGTTCAGAAGGGACTCGCAGGGTGAAAAGGGAGGAGTGGTTGCGTTGTACATCAAGAATATACACTTGTTCTGTGCTTCAGGAGGTGGGAGGCTGCCCAGTTGGGAGAAGATAAAAGGGATGAAAATAGATGTGATGTCATGGCTGGGACCTACTATAAACCCCCAAACCAGGATGAGGGGGTGGATGGGGCATTTGGAGAACAAATAACAGAAATAGCCAAAACACAGGACGTGGCAGTAATGGAGAACTTTAACTACCTGGACCACAGCGGAAAAAGCAATATGGCAACTCAAAATTTCCAATGCAATGCACATGGCTAACAGAAGTAATAAAATGTGCAGTCCCTTCATAATTGTAATGTCCCATGTGATGGATTTGGGCACTGTCAGCATCTGACATTTCCCAGGGACCCTTGGCAAGATGGCAGTTGCATTTGTGTTTGTGGATGACATTCCCCAGAACTCCTGGGAAGACAGAGAAGGGGGCAGGGGAAGAGCCCTGTGGAACACACAGAAAGGAGGATTCTCCAGGGGACACCCTAGGAATGGTTAGAGAGGTTGGAGGAGAACCAGGAAAGGACATTGTCACCAAAGTCAAGAGGGTGTTGCTTCTGTCAGCCAAGTGCATTGCATTCAGCAGGGCTCCTTGTGCCCTGCCATTCACCCCACAACTCCTTGTGTGCTCCTGCCCATTGTCAGGGAATCCCTCCAATCTCCCCCCTGCCAGGAGCTCTGTGTGCCCACCAATCTCCCACTGCCAGTTGTGCACCCTTCCCACTCACAATGCCGGGATTCTTTTTCTTCCCCTCACGGGAGGCCCTGTTCACCCCTTCTTCATCCCTCTCCCCTACCACAGTCCCTTAACTTCTCCTCTCCTGGGAGCTGTGGATGCCCTCTCTGCTTTTCTGATTTCTCCTCAAATCCACAGGGTTCTTCCCAGTGCTCAATTTGTAATGAAAGGAGCTCACAAGCAATTCTTTTACATTCATATCTGATGCAGCAAGCCCAGACATGCCGGCTAAGCTCTGGCACAAATTAAGCATTGGATGCAGCATTCAAAGGTTATGATATAATTGACACAAACATGCCAACGCTCAGGCAGGAAGAGACGAGGCTGGAAGGGTGGATATTATTTGTATCAGGGATGCACACCGGCCCCCAGGCAGGGATTAGGGGCCCCCACTGTGTTGGATAGAGCACAGTGTGTGTTCTTGGCACTTATAAATCACATGGTGCCACTAGGAGGAGCTAAAATCTAAGCTTGCACCCAAGCCGGGAGTCAGTGTGGGTAAGGATCAAAGCCCGGGGTAGAGGAACAGAAGCAAAGATTAGGTGTGCAGGAGGCTGGGGACCTCACCCCCACATTCCATAATGCACACTGCTGTGGTGGGTGTCAGGGGAGTGGCATGTTGCCCATCTGCCAGCCAGCCCTTGCAAAGGCCAAGCAGGGCAGCACTAACACAAGCAGACAGGCACTTCCTGGCCTACTGGGGTGTGTGCAGCCATAGCTGCTACAGCCTGAGCAGAGCTAGTTGTACCTGTTGGGAGCCTGAAACTCCCCCAATACCCTCCATGCTGCAGAGCGCCCCCTAGAACAGGGTCATCGAGGTCATCACTGACTGTGAGGCTAGTGGTCCTATTCTCTGCACCACAGTGCCCCCTAGTGCCTTGTTGGGGCGTTGGGGTCAATACTGTGAGGGGAGAGTGCCCCATACCTCACTGCTTGCAGTCCAGTGCTTTCTGTCTCCCTCTCATGCCTCTACTGGAAAAGTTTCACACCCCCAGTACCTGCCCTTGCTTTCTACTATGCTCCCGTCTGGCGGGTTGGGGAACAGCCCCCTCCCCTGATCCTCCCAGCCTGGAGGGTTTTGTAGAGCTGGGAAGAGGGAGCTGGGTTGCGGATGTCAGCTCTTAGTTATCATGGCCTCCAGATCCAGACATCTGCTTCCTGGCCTGGCAGCCTTTTGTCTTTGAGATGTGGCTAGGCAGGAAGGGACTATGAGATCCATCCGTTCTGAGCAAGACATGGGGAGCTAGTTAATCATGGAACCTGGACTATCCAATATCCCAGACACCTACAGCCTGTCCCCTTTGAACACAGCCCCTGTTATCTCAGTCCTGGGCTTCCACACACAGAGTGCTTGGGCCCCTTAATCCCGATTTGCAGACATCTTCCATCTCAGCCCTGAGATCTCCCACAGCCCTGCCCATGTCCCTCAATCCTAACCCACAGCCCCCTGCTATCTCAACATCCCTCCTTTACTTTCCCAAGTCTCCCAACCATTTATCCCCTGCACTGGACATTTCTATGGGGCTGGGCCATAGTGGATGTCTAAATTACCCTACAAACATAGCTCTTCATCTCCTTCTCACCCACTCCATTCTGGGCCCTTTCTCCAGCTCAACTGGGTGTTTACACTGACACTTTTGTTTATTGTTGCAAACAGGGAAATCCCAGATTTGGGTGTGAAATATAGATGGCAAGGAATTGTGAAATTACAAAAACAGAGAAAACAGGAAATTGCAAACAAAAAATCCTGCAATCTAAAAATTAAGGGATTCATGTCAGAATTGGAAATATCAGAGTCCAGGAAAAAAAATTATAACAGACTCTTTCTCCTTGCATGTCACAGACACACACACTGCAGGACCCACAATTATGGACTCAGGAACTCAGAGAAGCAGGAAATAAGCAAACAAGTGACCCCAACACACAAAGTTGCAATTTTTAAACATTTATTATTTTTATTTTTTGATGAATTGCTCTAATCTCTCCTCCCCCCCCAAAAAAAAATCCAGGGGCAGCAAAATCAACCCAGCACAATAACCCTGTACCCCGTCCCCTGAGTCAAAAAGCTATCACTACACCTTGGGGCTTGGGGTTAGCACCTGGGGGAAAGGGGCTGCCATAAAAGCCAAGAAAGATGAGGCTTCTAGAGAGAGGGTGGGACCTAAAATGCATCTTTGACTTTCCCCTTGCTTCCCAACTCCAGTCCCTGGCCCCAGAGTCTACACAGAGGTCACCCCCTCCCAATCTGCTGGATCACTTCTTCCTGAGAGCCCAGTGGAGAGACCCCCATCTGCAGTCTGGGGGGTCCTCTGCTCTCCAGTGCTCTGGTGGGGGAGGGAAGATGAAGTCACTGGGGATCAGGTCTCAGAGGGGTGGCTCTTGGCCCCCACCCTTCCAGTCCCTTGGGGGTGAACAGTCTTGAGGGGCAGACCTCTAGTGCGGGGTGCTGGTCCCCGTCCCCTCCGGCCCCTTGGGGGGCGCACAGTCCTGGGAGCAGGTTTAGTCCGGGGGTCCTGCCCCCCCCCGCCTGCTCCAGCCTCGCAGGGGCAGGCTCTAGTCCTCGGGCGAGCAGGCCAGGTGCAGCTGGTCCGGGCTGCCCACGCTGCCGGTGCTGGAGCTGCCGTCGCCTAGGTCCCGGGGCCCGCAGGGCAGACTTAGCTCGGAGGAACCGACGGGGCTGCTGTCGGCGCGAGCGGCGCACTCCTCCTCCAGCGCCAGGCACAGCGCCTTGAGCTCCAAGTTCTCGGCCGCCAGGCGCTCCTGTAGCCCCTCCAGCCCGGCCAGCTTGTGCAGGCAGGCGGCCAGCTCGTCCCGCAGCACCCGCGCCGCCTGCTGCCCGAAGAGCTGCCAGTCCCGGGCCAGCCGCTTGGCCTTCAGCCGGTCGTCGTCCAGGAAGCAGCAGAGGTCTCGCAGCTCGCGGTTCTCGGCCGCCAGGCGCTCGTTCACCTGCTTCAGCTCGCGGATCTCCCGCAGATGCTCCTGCAGCTGCCGATTGACGCCCTGGATGAGCCGGCCCCGCTGCACCAGCGCCGCCAGCTTCTCCGCCTCCTCCTGCCGCAGCCGCCGCACCAGCTCCTCCTTGCTGCAGCCGCCCAGCTCCGAGTCGCTCAGCTGGGCCAGGGCCCGGCCGGCCGCCGGCTCGCCGGCCTCGCTGCCCATCGCGCTGCCGCAAGGTGGTTCCCGCTCCCCCGCCCCTTCGCCTGCCGCTCAGCCTCCCCTGGCGCCGGCCCCCGCTCCTCCGGGGCGCACGGGCCTGGGGCCTCCGGGGGCCGCAGCCGTGGGCTCTTCAGGGCGCACGGAGCCCGTCTCCTTCGGCCCCTCCCCCGGCCCTCCAGTCACCACCTGGGCGCTTTCCGGGCGTACAGGGCCCCCTTCTCCGTCGGGGCGGGCGCACGGGCCCCCCAGTCACCGCCCTTGGTTCTCCCGGGGCGCACGGGCCCCATAGGCGCTCGGAACCGCCTCTTGGGGCGCAGACCCCCCCAGCCGGCTCCGCGGCAGCGCGCGTCCCGCTGCTTTGTGGCGCGCAAGCCTCAAGGGACGAGTCTCGGCTCCTCCGCGGCGGGCGGGCGCACGAGCCTTGTCTCCGAGCCCACCGTCCCGAGCGCCCCCTCCAGCAGCGCGCGGGGCTCCGGAGGCTCCGAGCTGAGGCCGCTGCCCGCTGCCCGGGGCTGCGCGCCCCCGTGCTGGCTCCTGCCCGGGCTCAGAGCAGCCGGCGCATCCTGCGGCG